>JAWDJD010000010.1:13402500-14602500 GCA_035047305.1 Bradypodion pumilum | reverse complement strand
CACAGATTACCTCATGCTTTGCCCTGCTATCTCCAGTTCTGAGTGCTTCCTTCAACATCCTTCTAAGATGATATTCAGATTCTTTTCTTGTCTAGTTAAAGTAAAAAAGTGATACTTATTTATAATATATTGTTAATTATCTACTCCTCTTGCTCTTGCTTCACCCAAAATATGCATTTTATTGATAAACTATGGAGTCAGTTGAAATACTTTTCTCACTGAATGTATTTTAAAGCTCATTTTCAGTTTTTGTCATCTTCTCATCCAAGCAACTGAAATTTTAGTCAAGACCTGTAGACTGATATAAAAAGTAAGACAGCACTTTTAAGATTCTCCAGCACCTTTGAGAAATATGTCCTCTAATCTGACTTCAATACACCCCACAGAAACACTCCATCATTTTTTATTTTGCAACTTGTGTGATAATACTGTGCCTTACTCTCGAGTAGGCCTTATTGTTCTTCTGAGTTGCAGCTCCCTGGCTGGACAACCCAGGCATCAGATATGTATAGATAAGGTAGCGTGGAGTCAAGCAATCACTCCAAGTCCCATGCCCCCCTTTCTCTCAAGCTTCTACAGTTTGGCAGCTTAAAAGCAGAGCACTCCAGAGAGTGTCTCTGGGTTGTATCTCCTCCCACAGGGTCCACCTTTGGCTTCCCCCCTTAGGGATTCCAACCAATGATCTTACAGCAAGACATGTCAAACACACAATAAGTTTCATTTCACTAAAGCCACGAGGCAACTCATGAGGCAAGGATGTTTACATATTTTCTCTCTCCCTATGATTTGAAATTGCCATTTTGAAAGAGGCTAAAGCACAGGGTATACTTCATTCCATTACAACTTGCACAAAAATTTGTTGTGTAAATTCATCTCCCTGTACTAAACTAGCACAATGTTCCTTTGTGAATGTAAGCATGTCTATGTGTGAACATGGGCATATGTACAAAAAAAGAGTACAGGCACTACAACATGAGCACAAAGTCACAAAAAAGAAACACAATTTAGCTCTGTTTTTGTTAGTTTTCCCTGCTGTCAGCAGCTATCACATTTTTCGTAGCAGCACAGTCAATGTTTTGTGCAAATTGCCAGTTTTTAAAACATAACGTCTCCTACTTGTGTAATGTATGCAAATACTGTGTTGTGTAACTTACATAAATTTTATAAATTGCACAATTTGTATAGATTGTGCAATTGATCTAAAGTTAGAATAATGGTTGCTTTATTGAACAAAAATGTTTGTGTGCTTGGTTTCCTAAAGATCAAGGACAGGTTTTTGTGTGCAGATACATTTTGCATAATTGTGGAGGGCTTAACAATCAAATGTTCCTTGTTTTAGTGTCTGCTGGAGGCAGAGAATCAAATTTCTCTTTGACATGCTTCATTTAGCCAAAAGAGCTCAAGGCAAGGACAAGGAATATGGCATAAATTTTTCACATCCTCACCAACTTGTCTGAAGCTGCATATTTCTTATCAGTTCCTTAGCAGAACATCTCCCCTTTCTCTCTTTTGTGAAACTGTTATTTCAGTTGAATTTGGCAGAGGATTCAGGAAAGCCTGTATCATGAATTATAACAGAGAGCCTGTATTTCGGAGACCTAGGTGCATCTCTGCTTGGAATAGATCCTCAAGGGGAAAAAAACCTGCCTGTGTTCCTATTTTCTCCCGCAGGGCTGTTTCTGTGCTGTTCCGCTGAATGCACACCTTCAAAATGCTTGAAGACTCCATGTGAGTTTGATAAATAGGAAGGGCACCCTGAAGCTGACTAAAAATAATAGGATAAGGGCCAGTATCTCTGTGAAAGCAACAACCTGGCTTGATGGATGACTTTCCTAGGGAAAAAGTAGGCTGCAGAGAATCAGGATTGCTGAGGCTACTATGGAAATGAACAGATCATCTAAGAAACATGTTACCTTCCAGAAAATAAACTAGAACCAGCTAAAAACACCAAGCTCCTGAATGCATTGTGTTTGAGGCAAAGTGATTGGTTAATATTAGATGAATGCATATGAACTTCTCCATACATTGCATGAGGTTATGTGGACTATTTCTGCCCACCATAACCTCACATATGTATAAATGAAAAACTCTAGGTCCCTCCAATGTCTCACTAGTTTGTGGCCCTGTAGTAGGGAGATGGGATTGTGGTGGCTTAAGTGGTTAAGATACTGAACTTGCTGATTGGATGATCAGAGTTCAA
Source organism: Bradypodion pumilum (assembly GCA_035047305.1). NCBI lineage: Eukaryota > Metazoa > Chordata > Lepidosauria > Squamata > Chamaeleonidae > Bradypodion > Bradypodion pumilum. The sequence goes on along the minus strand of JAWDJD010000010.1, from coordinate 14,600,300 downwards.
TTCCCAGTTACTGCATGATGGGTTGAGCTCCCATCTCTGCCCCAGCTCCTACCAACCTAGCAGTTGAAAGCAAGAAATCACAAGTAGATAAATAGGGACCACTTTGATGGGAAAGAAAAGAGTGTTCCATGCACACATCCATGGAAACGTCTGCAGATGATGACAGCGCTGGCTCTTTGGCTATAAGAGATGAGCACTGAACCCTAGAGTCAGTTACAACTGGCTTTTGAGCAAGGGTGACCTAGTTGGGAGATGTAGAGGATAAGTCACCTTTGAAACAGAGAAGCATAGAAGAAGTAGGAGGAAGAGGAGGAAATAGTGGCAAAGGGAGCAGACTGCACAGCATACTCAGAAGGAGTGTGATAATACTAATTATGAAATATATACCTGAAATATAATCATAAAGAGGAAGGGAAGGATCTCTTCTTGATCATCCCAGAGTGCAAGACATGTAATAGTCTGAAACTAAAGGAAGTCAGATTCTAGACTGAATGTCAGGAAAAACATCTTAACAGTTAGAGCAATATGATAGTGGAACCAACTACCTAATGCAGTTCCTGGGTTTACAGTAAAAGGACGTCATTTTTTTAAAAAAAATACAGATCATTACTCTTTTGTGTACTATTAGTTTTCTGTCTGCAGTGGATACTGGAATGAGCTTCCTGATGATATTTCGTAGCTTCTTACATTGCTCTCCATTCATTGTAAATATCTTGCTATGTTATTGATAAGGTGGCAAGGTTAATCAATTAATAAACTACTTATTGTAAATATCACTGTTCCAGTCTATTCCATGCAATACAGATTTTTTTTGATGGGAATGGACCAGTGGTGGGCTCCCAAAAAAATTTACTACTAGACTGTGGATGTGGTATGGTGGGTGTGGCCAGGGGGAAAGCCCTGCATTGCACCTGAATTAGGACTACTATATTTCAAAACTTGGATGGGCAGGGCCAGCCAGAATTTCTGCTACCAGTTCTGGCAAACTGGTGTGAACCAGTTGATGCCCACCACTGGAATGGGCACTAGAACCTGGTTCTTGGGGCTGTTTTGGGGCCTGGTGCATCAATCCCATCTTATCAGGTGAGAATATTGAATTTCTTTGGGCTGCCTTACTTGGAAGTTGCTTTTTTCACTAAATTGATTTTCTGCTTGTAAAAGGGATTAGAATGTTGTCCTGGGTGGGGATGGGGGTGTTTTGTGGCTGGCTACATCAGTTTCTTGTAGTTGAATGGGATGGGTGAAAATTTGGGCTGTTTTACTCAAAGGGTCTGTTCTAGGTTTTGTTGTTGTTGTTGTTGTTGTTGTGGGAATATTCATTTTCTGCCTGGAATGTGTATGTTCTGGAACATTGTTTCTGCAGATAATTTGTAATTTGTTGCATCCATCCCCTGTAGTCACATATATGTCATGAATTTTGTTGGGTTATTTCACTTGGAAGTTGTGATTCTCAGCCACTGTGCTCCATTCCCCTGGGCTTGGGGGTAATAAAGGATTAATGAGCAGATAATATTGAATTTGACATCTACAATATTGTTCATTTGTCCAATCTATTCCACTATTTTTTGCATCAGTTTTTATGAATAAGTCCTCATTCTGGCCCATGCTGTTCAGACTTTTACTTTATCTCCTAAAGCAGGGGTGTTCAAACTTTTCGGGGTGTGGGCCAGTCACGTGGCCGAGTTTGGTGTTCACATGGTTCCTGCCACCTGGAATCGGAAGTAAACCGTGCATATGCAGGCACTGCCGTAAATGACCCGCAGCTGTCATAAATGTGTTTACAACAGCCGCAGGTCATGTACGGCAGCGTTCTGCACATGTGTGGCAATGCTCTGTGCCCATGCATGTGTGTTTTACTTCCATTTCTGGGAGTGGCGAGGGCAGCAAGGGCTGGATTAATTGGTACATGGGCTAGATCTGAGATGTGGCTCGTAATTAGGGCACCCCTGCCCTAAAAACTCCCTCCACAAATCCCAAGTTGCACTGAATTGACTGGCATGCCACTAAAATTCTTGCCTAGTTGTAATGTTTTTCAAAGTTTTTTCCTACATCTGTAGTGTGAGGAAGATCCTTGGTGTTCCACTTTCTCTAATCATATGTTTTGTTTCTAACATGCACTTTTAAAAACATTTTAAAAGCCCCTATTCCTTTAGATAACCAAGTCCAGGTCTCTAGTCATTATAATTATCAGCATAACCCTGGGAAGAAATTGCAGCCGTCAACATAAAAGAGCTTGGTGCAGAAATTTACACAGTAGGTATCCAATTTTCCTTTAAATAAAATGTACTAGAAACTGTGAGGAATTTAAAACAAGAGAAGGTAATGGGAATAAACAAGGGTTTGAGGCATAGCAGGGTGCTTTTGCAGTGGTCAGGAGCAGAAAATCATGTTGTATTATCTGGATAATTAGTCTCGTTAGCAAATTGGAACAAATTATGATACCGTTGTAAGGCTGCATAACATGCTGACTGATTTGAAGAAATGTGAAGGTGTAAGTGGGGGTGTGTATGTATTGACAAGCACTGGTGGGATAATTTATTTATTTGTTGGAAGAAAATGGCTATGGTGCCATTCTTTCATCAGAAGTAAGTAACCATGCAACGCAGGCAAGCTGTGCTGCCGGCCACTTCTGAGTAAAGTCCTGCCGTATGGAACACAACAAAGCTATTAGTTGAAGTCAGCTCATTTAGTCTCTTTTTATTTTTATTATTTATTTATGTTTATTTTAAAGAAACTTTAATACAATAAAAAAACACAGACGAAAACAAATCAAACAAAATATACTATACAATTACATATCACCCAGTGCTATCTACAAGACCTGAAGAGATGGATTAAGTCTTCTTTTCCACTTTCATTTCCAAAATGCAAAATGTTCGGATGATGGTGCTCTTCCATGTCCTTTAATTAGTGTATGCTCAAGGAAATGCTTCCAAATTTCATAAAATTTATTGTCTCTTGTCATCCCCTTGTCATCCCCTTTTTGTGGTGAACTTCCCAGGTTAACTTATCATTTATGGCAATTGTCCACATTTCTCTGTACCATTCATCAATTTTTATCTCAACATTATTCTTCCAAGAACAATGAAGAACGGGCTGACTGCCTCCTCCTCCTTTTCCCCATTGCTGCATCCAAACCAAAATTCAAAACAGCAATGGGGAAAAGAGGAACCGACAGGCAGACCATTCTTCACCCAAAAGTACACACCAACAACAAACACCAACATTAATAAAAATTAATAAAACACAAATAAATAAATAATTTTTAAAAACCCATTAATAAACAAAAAGTAAACAACAAAATCCACAAAAAAACATCCACAATACCAGAAAAGCACAGAAAAAACACCTAACTACAACACGAAAATACATAACTCTAACAACACAACTACCACAAATTACACAAATAAACACCAATGAAATCACAAATATAAACAAAACCAGAATTAAACAAACCAATTACACACATCTAAAGCCAAACAAAACCACAAAAGAACAAACAGAAACACCTCCCAGCCCACCACCACAAAATCAAAACAAAGAAAAATCCCAGAATAAATAAAACCAGAGAACTCACCAGCACATCCTACCTCCACGAGACTGGAACAGAAATGAAGAAACAAAGACTACGTACTGGAAGATGCCCCACCTAGAGGTCAGGAGAGAATAAACACATGAAAAGAAAACAAAACCAACACTATTACTAACAGCCCCACCTGCAGGCCGGAATATTAAAAACAAGTCAAAAACAAAGCAGCCCCACCTAGAGGCCACAAGAGTAAAAACAAGTAAAAAAAACCAATAAACCAAAAGTTTACACAAATAACAAACATAGGTTAAATAAATAAAATAAAAAGATTTATAGCATCCTCTGTTGATTTTTAACTTTAAAAAACCCCGAAAAAGCAAGACACAATTTATAACAGCCCAGCAATGCCGGGCAACCTATGCTAGTATTTTATAAAGTTTGCTTACCAATCCTTTAATTTCAAAATGTCCTGATTTTAATTTATAAACCAATTCTTCAAAGCTTGTTTTATCCCTATTTAAACTTTCTTCCTGTATATTTTTACTCCAGTTGTTCAATGTGGCAATTTGCAACCAATTTAACTTAAGCTGATCGAATAATGCTAGCTTTTTAGTCTGATTATTGCATGTTCTTACCCAATCTTTTAGCGTAATTACTTTGTTTCTAATTAGGACTTCTTCTACTTTAGTATCAATTTTCAATGGGAATGGTCCTAAGTCACTCAGAACCATAATTGGTGATACGTCTGGTGCTAACTTTTTCTTCACACCATTCCAAGTTGTCATTAATGAGTTTAACAATTTTTGTCTTGTCTTTACCTAAAAAGACTGCTTTACCTATTTTAGCCAATTCCTTCATTTCAATTTTTCCCCAAAGCACGTCCTCTTTCATCAACACTTTGCAAATATTTTTAAGTTAGAAGGCATTGTAATAGTTTTGAATATTTGGTATCCCTAAACTGCCCAATTTTTCGAGAGATGTACCATAATATTTTTGCTATCCGCCATTACAGTAATTATTAATTAAATTCTGAAAAACATTTAACTCTTTATCCTTAAGATGAATTTGTAATTAATAAAAAAAGGTTTATTTTTGGCAATATTTTCATTTTGCAAAGCGCCACTCTTCCGAACCAGGACAATACCACTCCAACCACCAACACACACATTAAAAATTTCTGGTAAGGCAGGAGTGTCGTGTGTGTGTGAGTGTGTGTGTGTGTGAGAGAGAGAGTTAGAGAGAGAGAGAGAAGCAGTGTGTGTGTGTATTGTCCCCCCAAACCCCCCAAACCCAGGGGACCCTGCAGAGAGGGGATCCCCCCCGCAGGACACCCCGTTATTAAAGAGAAGAAACCAAGCTGTTTCTTCTATTTAAAAATGGAGTGTTTGGGAGGGGGTGGATTTGATCCCCTATCCCTGGTCCCCTGGGTTTGGAAGGATTGGGGAGACAAAAGGGGTCTGTCCCCCCAACCCTTCCAGAGCTAGGGGATCCAGCAGAGAGGGGATCATTTCCTTCCCCCCCACAAAAAAACACTCCATTTTTAAAGAGAAGAAACCAAGCGGTTTCTTCTCTTTAAAAATGGAGTGTTTAGGGGGGTGGATTCATTCCCCTCTCCTGGGTCTCATGAGTCCAGAAGGGTTGGGGGGACAAAAGGGGTCTGTCCCCCAACCCTTCTTGACCCAGCACCTTTCATTGCCTCCCTCACCCACTCCCTAACCCCCACCGACCGCACTTACCTTTTCCTGGCTCTGTCCAGCTGGGTCTTTCAAAATCTTTCCCTCCGGCTCCCAGCATTTTTTTTCCAGTCAGCTTGTGCATTCCCAGCCTCCTCTGCGCTCGTATCCCTCAGACTGATTGGCTGAGGGGTTGCACAGCACAAAGGATGCTGGGAATTGAAGTCCTTTTTCTTTGTTTGCCTTTGTGGGTCTCCTCCCCACTGGCGCATTTCTAAAATATTTGTTGACCTCCGGACCATTTCGGGCAAGTGCACGAATGCTTGGTACAAGCTAGTATGGCCGGGTATGGGATCCTTTGTCAAGTTCCAACGGTTAACGCTTGGATTTATAGGTAAAGATATTGTTGTACTTTATCTTTCAATTCTTTTTCTAACTTATTATAGTTTTTTTTTTTAGGTTTTCATATCTGTTTGATATAACTACTCCTAAATATTTTATGTTGTCCCTAACTTGAATATTAAATTTATCCTTTATTTTTTTGTGTTCTTCTCTGGTTAAAGAGCATAGCTTCCGATTTGTCCCAATTCACCATTAATCCAGTCGCGTTTTGAAAATCGTTAAGATGGGAATGTATACTGTCTAGTGCTTTTTGAGGAGTTTTTTACAATTAAGAGAGTATCATTTGCGTACAAACTGATTTTTGCTCCTTCCATCCCTTCCAAGTTTTTATCTTCCCTTATTGCGTTTGCAAATAATTCCATTGCCATAATAAAAAGCATCGATGAAAGAGGATCGCCTTGCCTTGTTCCTGCGCCTAAATTAAACTTTTCAGTGACTGTGTCATTTACTTTTATTCTCGCAGAGCCCTGATTATATAAATGTTTTATCACTGTGGTAAATTTATCGCCAAATCCAAAACTTTCTACAGTCTTAATAATTGAGATCCACTGGAGAGAGTCAAATGCTTTATATATATCTAACGACAGTATTCCTATATTTTCCTTCCCTTGTTGAATAATGTTTGTTATATCTACCACCCTTCTTGTTAGGTCTGATAGGTGTCTCCCTTTCATGAAACCTACTTGATCTTTGTCAATATAATTAGACATGACCTTATTCAATCTGTTGGCTAAAATTGCAGTTAGTATTTTAACGTCTTGGTTCATGAGAGAAATGGGTCTGTATGATTCGATTTTTTCTGTATTTTTTCCTGGATTAGGTATTAATATTATATTTGAGTTGTACCATGAGGGTGGTACCCTTCCAGGTGATGGTGGTGGGGTGGCCTCCTCCTCCTCTTTCCCTCCATCTCCTTGAGGGAACTGGGGGTGGCTCAGGTGGCAAGCAGCGCGGCGGGCCGGCCCCAGGTGATGGTGGTGGGGTGGCCACCTCCTCCTCTTTCCCTCTGGCTCCTTGAGGGTACCGGGGGTGGTGGTGGCGGCTCGGGTGGCGTGCGGCGTGGCGGGCCAGCCCCAGGTGATGGTGTTCATCTATTTATACCCATTAAATACTGTCTTAATTGTCTTCGGCTTTTTATTCCTCCAGTTTTAAGGAAGTATGGAAGTGGAGTGCATCCACACACTCAGAACAAGTTGACATTGCTGTTAATGAAGCCATGCACATAGTGACAGGTTGCCTCATACCTACACCAGTTGAGAACATATATCCTCTTGTTGGTATCGCCCTACCTAAGATAAGGAGACATGTAGCAGCAGATGCCAAGAGAACTAGGCAAGAGAATGACCCATGACACCCTCTTAATGGATTTGAGCCTTAGGTCTGTTGGCTCATTTGCAGGAAGAGCTTTATGGCAAGAACAAACATTCTTGAGAGTATGCAAGAGCAAAACCAAATTAGAAAATGGAGGAAGGAGTTCACTGGACAAGGAACAGCATTTCAGGAGGATATAGCTGTGGAACTCAACCTTCCCTATATTACTTGGAGAACCTGAATAGGGTGAAAGACCAACATGCTAAAGTGGGGGCTGCTGGTGGACAGCAACATGCTATGTGAATATGGAGAGATACAGAATCTGGCTCATTTTCTGATCTGCTGTTTATTTATTTATTTAGTTATTTATTTATTTAGTTATTTATTATTTAAATTTATATCCTGCTCCACTCAACCCACAGCCGACTCAGAGCGGCTAACAACATATTAAGATACATACTGTTACAATAAAATGATGCAAAAACACAATAATTAATCAGTACTATTACAGAAAAACAATAATCACAATAATACAATATCAACCCTCCAACCCTCCAATAGCAAGCATCAAGACAAAAGGAAAAAAAACTCTTTTCAGAAGCCCCACATGACCAGGTACAACAAGGCCACCACAAAAATAATCAAAGTCAAAACTACCCGCCCTAGTCAACCTCCAAGATGAACAAAGGGCCGGGAGGGCATGATGCTTCACAGCAGCGGCGTCCTTCGGAGCCTCCCAGGCCACGGAGGCTCCCTTTATCTCCCCGCTGATGGTGGGGCGGGGAGGGCGGGGAGGGCGCGGCTGTGGCGGCGTCTTAGCCATGGGGAGCCCTTTTAAACTCCCCACCCAATGGCAGGGGGCGGGGAGGGACATCCGTGCGCGGCGGCGGCATCTTCGGCTCCCCTTAGCCACGGGGAGCCCTTTTAAACTCCCCGCCCGATGGCAGGGGGTGGGGAGGGACGTCCGTGCATGGCGGCGGCATCTTCGGCTCCCCTTAGCCATGGGGAGCCCTTTTAAACTCCCCGCCCAATGGCAGGGGGCGGGGAGGGACGTCCGTGTGCGGCGGCAGCATCTTCGCCTCCCCTAAGCCACAGGGAGCCCTTTTAAACTCCCCGCCCGATGGCAGGGAGCGGGGAGGGACGTCCGTGCACGGCAGCAGCATCTTCGGCTCCCCTTAGCCACGGGGAGCCCTTTTAAACTCCCTGCCTGATGGCAGGGGGCGGGGAGGGACGTCCGTGCGTGGCGGCAGCATCTTCGGCTCCCCTTAGCCACGGGGAGCCCTTTTAAACTCCCCGCCCGATGGCAGGGGGCGGGGAGGGACGTCCGTGTGCCGCGGCGGCGTCTTCGGCTCCCCTTAGCCATGGGGAGCCCTTTTAAACTCCCCGCCCGATGGCAGGGGGCGGGGAGGGACGTCCGTGTGCGGCAGTGGCGGCTTCGGCTCCCCTTAGCCACGGGGAGCCCTTTTAAACTCCCCGCCCGATGGCAGGGGGTGGGGAGGGACGTCCGTGCACGGCGGCGGCATCTTCGGCTCCCCTTAGCCACGGGGAGCCCTTTTAAACTCCCCGCCCAATGGCAGGGGGCAGGGAGGGACGTCCGTGCGTGCGTGGCAGATCTCAATTATTAAGACTGTAGAAAGTTTTGGATTTGGCGATAAATTTACCACAGTGATAAAACATTTATATAATCAGGGCTCTGCGAGAATAAAAGTAAATGACACAGTCACTGAAAAGTTTAATTTAGGCGCAGGAACAAGGCAAGGCGATCCTCTTTCATCGATGCTTTTTATTATGGCAATAGAATTATTTGCAAACGCAATAAGGGAAGATAAAAACTTGGAAGGGGTGGAAGGAGCAAAAATCAGTTTAAACTCCCCGCCCAATGGCAGGGGGCGGGGAGGGACGTCCGTGCACGGCGGCGGCATCTTCGGCTCCCCTTAGCCATGGGGAGCCCTTTTAAACTCCCCGCCCGATGGCAGGGGGTGGGGAGGGACGTCCGTGTGCTCTTTCTGCTGCCAGAAACATGCACCAATGAGGACTTAGGTTTGGCCAACGACAAAGCTAAGAAGGTGTCTTCATTTTGGCAGTCCATGTTTTGATCAGGACATGAAAGAAAACGAAAGGTCGTATGTTTGTGCTTTCACCATTGCCCAGCTTTTGTGCTCTATCAGTAAATGTTTTTGTCCATAGATGCTTTCTTCAGAGGTGAGTTATCAAAAGTGCAGGCTACATTGGAAATGTGGTTTTCAAACATCATTTCCGGTAGCTGTTGATTGGTTATCACATCCTAGTTTTTCAGTTATGTCTCTGCCTGTGTTCAATTGATCCTTGTCCCTTTTTCAAAAACCTTGTTCTCAAAATTGGATCGGTCTACCTGCCTTCAAAATACAGACCCATTCTCTGAATTGCCCTGGCTTACTCAGCTTCATTTTGCCCAGGTCGATCTGCTTCCCTCAGGCCCAAATAGTTTCTTTGACCACGGCATCGCTTCTTGAGCAAGGTCAGGTCTACTGCTAGGTGGTTGAGCAAAGAGGCGGCTGGCTGGTCTACTCCCAATATGAATGCCTAGGTTCAATGACAAAAACACCGATCTACCTCCATGCAATTGAACTGCAGAGCCCCGGTCTACTCCCATTCTAGTGAATGGCATTTTTGGAGCTTAAAAGATCACAATTGTGATCCTTTGTAATATGGTTAAAATAGATCTTTGCAGTTATTTATCTGCAATGTGTTGTGAATGGGTGTGTATTAGTGTAGTGCTTTGTGAATACATAAGCCTAACGTTTGCAGTGGGAGGCAACTGAAAAATAACGATTAAAAACATTTTTGTTGAAAATAAAAGTACTGTATATATAAAAAATAATAATAAAAGGGGCAATTTTCAGATACGGGGTAACATTTGCATCACACTTCTGATAAGGACATCAGGCCAAAACAGATCTCTTGACTACTGTGCCTCAAAAGGTGATGTTAATCTTTTGCTTTTAGTTTTTTTTAAAATGCATACTTAATCACATTACATCCTTTTCAAATAACAGTTCAGTTTCCATTCTGTTCCCCCAATGCTTGAAGTTCAGTTCAGATTCCAGCAAATGTTTAGTATCAGCATTTATAGATGGTAACTTTTGAGTGGTAAATACATTTGTTCTATTAACTGAACTAACTCCTAATCAGTCTCAAATAGCCTATGCCAGATGCTAGACAGAGAGGAAAAAACTTTGCTGAATTATGGTTTTTGTATAACCAAACACATTCAATTTTGCAATGCTACCTTAGCTTCTATACTTTTTGTGACAAGCTTTCCTTAAAGCAACTACTGAAGTAGAAGTTGTTCTTTGCATCTTTAGGATTCTGAAGTGAGTCAGAGATGAATTTAATTGGATAGTATTCCGGCTTGCTCTGACTAGAGATGGGTAAATCTGTCAGGTTTACTTTCACTGAGTTTACTGGGTTTGCACCATTAACTTCATTCTATTCGGTTTTCACTGCTTTGTGAGTTCTATTTTTAAAGCCTAAAACAATAGTTAATATTTTCCTTTGTATACATTACATCTAAAATATACAATTTTTATGACCTTCTTTTATTAATACAAAATTAGATAGTGATCTTGTGTGCACATTGTACCAACATGCATCCTTTGAGGAAACCTCCTCAGTGGCTCAAGTGGCTAAGGCGCTAACTGGAAGGCAGCAGGTCAGCAGTTTGATACCTGAATACTGCAGGACAAAATGAGCTCCCATCTTTGTCCCAGCTCCTACCAACCTAGCAGTTCAAAAGCAAGAAATTGCAAGTAGATTAATAGGAGCCACTTTGGTGGGAAAGAAAACAGCATTCTGTGTGCTCCAGTGTCTAGTCATGCCTGCCACATGACCATAGAAATGTCTGCAGAAGCAGACAGCGCTGCCTCTTCGGCTATGAAACAGAGATGAGCACTGAACTCTAGAGTCAGATACTACTGGCTTTTGAGCAAGGGTTACCTTTTACCTATACATTTTTCTATTAGTTTCTTTTCCAAAGCTCAACTCTTCCATCAGTGTTTTGTAAAGTGTGGAAATTTTTATCAAAGTTGAAAATGAGTTCAGAAACTGTAGCTTAGATATGTTTACACAAGTCTCCTCTCCTTTCATGACACTGTATCTCCAAATATTAAGTCATATATTACAAATATAAGTTGTGATGGGAGAGTTTGCTGCTGTTGGATGACCATACATGAAGAGTAGATGCACATTGAAAATATGCTAAATCATGTCTCTCTTTTTGATAATAATGATGTGAATTTCTGCAGAAACACTTATTATTAAGACTATTATGTGTTGCTTGGAAGTAATATAAAATAATACAGTTTCAACAAAGTATTTTAAAAATACATTGAGAAAAATGAAGACACCAAAGTAATTGAAAATTCCATTTTGCATTAAGAATGGTCAGTGCAATAAGTGTTAATATACACTGATTAACTGTTGGATTAATCAAAATCTACAGAATAAGCTTACTGTGGAAATCAGAAGGATCCCTTCTGGCACAGTGGCTAAACTGTAGTACTGCAGCAAAAAACTGCTGAGAATTATGAGTTCAATCCTGTCAGGCACCAGATTGAGTTCCATCCTTCTGAGGTCAGTTAAATGAGTACCCAACATGTTGGGGAGGGAAATGGTAATTACCTTGGTAACTGCCCAGCAAGTGCTCTAATGGCTATGGGGTGGTATATACGTGTAATTAACTATTGCTAAGTAGAAACTTCAATCAATGGGTAACATGGAAATGTGGCAGAATTGTCTAAAAAGCGGTGGCCAGACTACGGAGAGGGCCAGACCTGGTCCATGGCACCATTTCATGTGGCCCACAGCCACCCTTGCTGCTCCAAGAAGCAGAAGTGAATGCATTTACAACAGCTGTAAAACACACCCATGCATGCGTAAACACACCCATGGCTGTCATAAATGCTGCTGTAAATGCAGCTGTGGCTGTCGCGGACACGTTTATGACAGCCACGGATGCATTTTATGGTTGGAGGAACCATGTGACTGGCCTGCTCAACCAAATGACCGGCCCACAGTGTAAAATGTTTGTGAACCCCTGGTCTAAAACATCTGACATTTGGGTAAAATGTAACTTCAGGGCATGATTTACATTCTCTCTCTCTCTCTCTCTCTCTCTCTCTCTCTCTCTCTCTCTCTCTCTCCCTCTCTCTTCTCCTTCTTACATACACAAATTTTGTTGGATTTTCCCCCAATTTCCAAGTATCCCAAAAAAATGTATCAACCAATTATATTCAATTTACTAGCAGCCCCTGAGCTGTTATTAAAAATGAAAAATGCAAAACATGATCCTACATAAAGGAAGATATGTAAAATATAGCAAGTTGCTCAGTTATTAATAAGGAGATTGACTGAGAAATAAGAGGAAACAGACATCCAAATGTATGAAAGGAGAGAGCCCTTTCATTCATTATTTTAATATAAATGTCATGACAAAAATGTATAATTATGCATGCTTCATTGCCTTTTCATTTGATTTGCATATGAAATTTAGGGTAAAATATAGTTTTTTATTAATGTACATCATCTATTATGAATAAGGAATGCACGGCAGCAAAACAATATGGCTGCCGTGCGCTTTGCCGGCCCCGCCCCTGAGGCACAGGCACTGCGGTGACTGTTTGGGGGTGGGACGAGCTACCCTTTATAAGGGGTGGTCATGCTCCCACCTCTGGCAGTTAGAAATTGGCTGGGCCTGGGCGCATTTGTTCCCTGCCCAGCCAAGTTCACATGGTGCTCAGGCGGCACCTGGAAATTCCCAGCCTCACCGCTGAGCACCATATTGCTGGGGCTTCTGCCCCTTGCCTAAGAGTGAGTGAGCGGTTTAATTTGGGGTTTCTGCCCCTTCCCCAAGGACGCCTCAGGTATTTACCTGTGATGGTGCTGAAAAGACGGTCCGGTGCTAGCGGAGCTTTCTCCGCTCGGCACTCTAGAACTGCCAGAGTGGCTGCGGCCTCTTCCAGGCTGCTCCCGGGGACTAGGTCCCATGCCTGGCCTGGACCAGCAGCTGAATCCGGACCTCCCCCGAGTCAGAGGGCTCGGGCGAGGATGGGCCTATCGCCCCCGAACGGCCCCGGTGGGCAGGTGAGGGCTGCGGCCTGACCATTCCCCTCGGCCTCCCGTGTCAGGGCTGTGCAGACAGCAACCATGGGCAACTCAGCTGCCCCCACAGGGCCTCAGGAGCAGCATGTCATGCGGGAGCCACAGCCCGCAGATGCCGTAGCATTCAAGGCCCGCCTGGTAGCCCTGGAGCGCGCTGCGGGCATTGCACCCAGCACAGCTGCTCCCGGCCCCAGCAGTGGCCCCACCACTGCCCATGAGGGGTCTCTGCTGCCGGCTTCCCTTGATTGGAGGCTGGCGCAACTGGAGGCCGCTCAATCTTGGTCACCTCTCTGCGGTACCAGGGTGGCTGCCTGTGGCCTGCCTGCTCCTCCTCCTCATGTGGGAGCCAATGTATCAGGGTCCTCAGGGATGGGTCCATCGAGCTCGGCCGCAAGCTCCGACGCCCAGCTCCAGCTGGAACCTCTGGTGGGGGCAGCTGGGGGGGGGTGCAACTGGTGAGTATGGCGGTCAAGTCAGCTCACACCTGGTTTTCCCTAGTTCGCAGCCCGCCATGCCTCAATGGCCCTGCCCACAACAGCAGGCCCCTGTAACATCCATGCAAGTACCTGTATTCCTGGCCCCACAGGTGGGTGTTTGGAGGGCTCCATACCCGCTGGTGCCACCTGGTATCCCTCCTGTGGGGCCCAGCGTGCCTTACCCAGTGTGGCCTTATGGCCCTCTGGTCAATGCGGCTTACTACACCATGCCTACCTTGGCTTTCCCGACAGCAGGTATCTCCTTGCCGCTCGGGGACCATCTGCTGCCGTCCACCAGAGATAAGATCTGTTGCCGGGAATATGTGGATTTGTTCAGCCTACTGAACAGGGAGCCAACTAGGGAGGAGAAGGAGAAGGAGGACGACAGGGACAAGGAATTGTCCCATCGCCGCAGGTCTCCACGTACATGGGCCTCATTGTGTAATTTACTGTATTGTATTATTGTTTTCCTATTGTATTTTCATGCTGTTATATTGTGTCTATATTTGATTTGTTATGATTATATTGTATTTTTGGATCCATATCTTGTATTTTTGTATTATTGATTATTTGTATACTGTTATAATCGTATGTTTATTAATTGTATGTATATTAATTTTTTGTTGCAATTGTACTTATATTATTGTGTTGTAAGCCGCTCTGAGTCGGCCTTTTGGGCTGAGTGGAGCGGGGTATAAATCCAATAAACATAAACATAAACATGGGCCAATTGGCTTCCAGCATATTTGATCTATGCTGCTGTTTCTATCAGGGCTCGTCCGGATTTGGCCATTCCTTTAATACAGTACCTCGATATCATTTATTGGGCTTACGTGGATTTTCTGGGGCAATCGTGGATCGCGTACGATGAGGAGTTTCATATGTGGGCCGCGCTTCACCCGGAGATGCGTTGGGATGAGCCCAACCAACTGCGTTGGCTCTTGTATATGATTCTGTCATGTCTGGCCTCGGGTGACCGGTACCACTGTGGCCACGTCGTGCAGCGACCCGGCCCTGCACTATCCCCCCACCAACCGGCGGGGCAGGGGGTTCCAGCCCTTCTGTTGTGCTGGAACTATTCATCCTTGGCCGGATGCAATGTAAGTACAGGCATGAGTGCACAATCTGTTTGGGCCCCCACCCTGCCACCTCATGCACCAGACTGAGTGGGTCACAAGGGAGGGGTAGAGGCCAGCAGGGCACAGGTCACACAGCCATGGACGCGGCAGCAATTTTTAAAGGCCCCCTCCCCAATCAAAATTGAAATCTGGGAGCGTTGGTTGCGCATCTACCCGAGGAGGGATGATGCTGGCTATCTGTGGGACGGTTTTTCTTTCAGATTTCGCATCCCTTTTGCTGGTGTTCATGCACCGCAGGATGCTCCAAATTTGCAATCATTAAAGGGCAAGGAGGATCTGGCCAGAGCAAAGATATTTAAGGAGGTTCAGGAGGGTAGGGTAGTGGGACCCTTCGATGACCCCCTTACCCTAATTTGAAAGTGTCACCCCTTGGCCTGACGCCCAAGAAGGCGTCGGGCGAGTTTCACTTAATTCACCATTTTCACATCCTGCAGGATCGTCTGTCAATGATGTGATACCGGACGAGCTCTGCTCAATACGGTACACGTCGTTTGACTAGGCATTACGTATGACCCGTTCTTGTGGACACGGGGCACTTCTGGCCAAATGTGACATCAAGTCTGCATTCTGCCTCCTCCCGGTGCATCCGGACAACTTTGAGTTACTGGGTTTCCAGTTCGAATTGCAATATTCGTGGATAAGGTTATGCCTTTCGGTTGTTCGGTGTCATGCTCGGCCTTCGCGCATTTCAGCTCCTTCCTCCATTGGGCATTTGTTCACAGGTCTGGAGCCCAGTCGGTAGTGCATTACCTGGACAATTTTTTGTTCAGTGCAGAGAGCGGCTCTGGGACGTGCGAACAACTGCTACTCACATTCCAGGGGCTCATGGCGGAATTTTGGGTGCCACTTGCCCCTGAGAAGACCGAGGGACCAGCCACTACTTTAACATTCCTGGGGATTGAAATAGACACTGTGGTGCAGACGTCCAGGCTGCCCAATGAGAAGCTGGTCCGTATATCAGACGCTATCCTCACCATGCTGGCCAAGCGCAAGATCTCATTACATGACCTGCAGGTGCTTCATGGATACCTCAACTTTGCATGCAGGGTTATCACCCCCAGCTGGGCTTTTGCTTGGTGCCAGTGCGACGCCATGGTCGGCTTATCCTGGAAGCACCACAGGGTTCGGCTCAATAGGGGTACCAGGGATGACCTCCGGGTATGGTTGGCTTTCCTTGCCGATTTTAATGGGGTTTCCTTCTGGCATGAGGAACATTCGGTTATGCCTAAGTTTAAAGTCCAGTCCGATGCATCCGGAGCGTTCGGCTACGGCATCTACTTCAATGGTCAATGATCCTACAGCCGCTGGCTGGCAACCTGGCAGGGTATGGGTTTACTTCGGGACCTAACCTTTTTGGATTTTTTCCCCATTCTGGGCACACTTATGCTATGGGGGGAGACCTGGGCCAACTCGGTGGTTCATTTTTGGTGCGACAATGCGGCCGTTGTGCACATTGTCAATGCTCAAACATCACATTTGCCCAGGGTCATGGCCTTAGTACACCAGTTTGTGTTGCGCTCCTTGTGCCTTAATGTGTTGTTTAAGGCCAGACATGTTCCAGGTATCCATAATGATATTGCTGATGCTTTGTCCCGCCTGCAGATCGCTCAGTTCCGGGCTCTGGCACCAGAGGCTGAGGAGCTTCCTTCGACTCTACCGAACGAGATATGGATGTTTGGCAAGGAGAAGTGAATCGTGCAATTGGTTTGTCGCTGGCTAGCAGCACTCATAAGGCATACCTACAAACATACCGGGCCTTCCTAGCATTTCGCCATGGTGTATCCCTGCCCGATATCTGGCCTCTCCCGGTGGACCATGTGCTACGGTACATGGTCCATTTGCATAGCAAAGGGCTGGCTGCCTGCACCATCAGGGGGCACCTTTCTGCATTGGCTTTCATGGCAAAAGACAGCAGCTTCCATGATACCATGGCTGACTTCTGCATTCGCAGGGTCTTAGAGGGTTGGACCCGGGAACGGGGTCCCTACCCACAGCAGCCAGTCTCCCCGGATATCCTTACACGCCTATCCGAAGCTTGGCCGGTGATTTGCCGGGACCAGTATGAGACCTTACTCTTTCATGTGGCCACCATGGTAGCATTCTTCGGGGCACTCAGGGTTAGCGAACTGGTAGCCAATTCCCATAGTGACAGGTCACGCAGGGCCTTGGACCTGGCCGACGTATCCCTATCACGCGAGTCAGTGCACTTGATCATCCGCTTCTCCAAGGTTGACCAGCGAGGACGGGGTAGTACGGTGGCTTTATCGTGTTGCAGCATAGCCTCAATCTGCCCTGTCTGCGCATTGCATGCTTTTATGGTAGTGTGCGGTGACACACAGGGTCCCCTCTTTTGCATCCCCTTTAACTAAATATCAGTTTTGGAAGGTTACTGGGGCTGCCCTTGCAGGGTTGCATTACAGAACTAATTCCTTCCGCATAGGTGCTGCATCAACTGTGGCTGCATTTGGTTACTAGGATGATGCCATCTGGAAATGGGACAGTGGGGATCCACGTGTTTCCGTTCCTATGTGCGTCCCTTGTTTTATTAGCTCCTTGCTGGTTCTGTTTTCTCTTATTCTTTTTCAGCCCCTGGTCGCCTGGTTGCACTGGCGTGTGTGTGGATCGTTGGCCACAGCTATGTATATTGGGCTGCCCATCACACTGCAGCTTCCGTGTGGGGCAATCATCTTGGGCTTAGCGCCGTTGCACATGTGAGGTGGTACGGCTTCTGCAGGATGAGGTGGCATGAACTGCTCCCATTCCTAAGGTCCATCGGGGACCAGGATCCCCCCGATGTCTTGGTGATTCATCTGGGTGGGAATGATCTGGCACAGATCACGGGCTTGCAATTGTTCCTTGACATACGCAGAGATCTCGACCTGCTGGGTCATCACTGGCCACAGGTTCGGATTGTGTGGTCACAGATGGTTCCACACTCATCGTACCGGGGAGGTGTCGATCCTTGACATATTGACTGGGCTCGGCAGTCAGTTAATAGGGCAGTAGCCCAGTATATTGCTGAACGTGGTTTGGGGATAGTAGTCCCATAACCCTTGATCCGCATACAGGATCCCAGTTTGTATCGTGGTGATGGGGTGCACCTTTCAGCTCGATGCATGGGCCTCTTCTTGATGGCAATTCAAATGGGCCTGCTGACCGCTGGTGCGGTCAGGGGAGGCAGTGAGTCAGTGAACTCCTCCCCAAGTGGCGGCTAGCACTGGTAAGGAAAAAGTGCATGACCCAGTTAATCCGGCAGCTACGCAGTTGGTTGGCCATAAGAACATAAGAACAGCCTTGCTGGAACAGGCCACAGCCCATCCAGTCCAGCATTCTGTCTCACACAGAGGCTCACCATTTCCTTCAGGGTATTCCCAAGGAGATGCCTTCACCTGCTTAGGATTCCCTGGAAATGGCATTGAGAGATATCCTGCCTATCTCTCCAACCCAGAGGTTAATAATAATAATAATAATAATAATAATAATAATAATAATAATAATAATAATAATAATAATAATAATAATAATAATAATAATAATAATAATAATAATAATAATAATAATAATAATAATAATAATAATAATAATAATAATAATAATAAAGTTTTAATTTATATACCGCTTGTCTCTTCCAGAAGAAGACTCTAAGCGGTTTACATTGGGGCATGCTGCCAAAAGCAGGCAGCAGCGGGGGGAAAGATACAAAATCAGTAAGCATACAACATAAAAAGCAAGAAAGAAAAGAAGGCGTTCACTTCCACTCTTCCCCGTGGCAAATGCCAAGCCGGGAAAGAGGGCTAAGTCCTCGGGCGGCGCGGGGCAGCGTCCTTTGAGCCCTCCTGGGCTCGGAAGGTGGGGACGTAGCGGCGGCGCCTGGCCTCCCATCCACCAGGACCAGGTGTTGCGAGTCCCGAGGAGAAGCAGGACGGGTTCTTGGGCGGCGCGGGGCAGCGTCCTTTGAGCCCTCCGGGGCTCGGAAGGCGGGGACGTAGCGGCGGCGCCTGGCCTCCCATCCACTGGGACCAGGTGTTGCGAGTCCCGAGGAGAGGCAGGACGGGTCCTCGGGCGGCGCGGGGCAGCATCCCTTTGAGCCCTCCGGGACTCGGAAGGCGGGGACGTAGCGGTGGCGCCTGGCCTCCCATCCACCGAGACCAGGTGTTGCGAGTCCCGAGGAGAGGCAGGACAGGTCCTCAGGTGGCGTAGGGCAGAGTCCTTTGAGCCCTCCGGGGCTCGGAAGGCGGGGATGTAGCGGCGGCGCCTGGCCTCCCATCCACCGGGACCAGGTGTTGCGAGTCCCGAGGAGAGGCAGGACGGGTCCTCGGGTGGCGCGGGGTAGCATCCCTTTGAGCCCTCCGGGGCTCGGAAGGCGGGGATGTAGCGGCGGTGCCTGGCCTCCCATCCACCGGGACCAGGTGTTGCGAGTCCCGAGGAGAGGCAGGACGGGTCCTCGGGCGGTGCGGGGCAGAGTCCTTTTAGCCCTCCGGGGCTCGGAAGGCGGGGACATAGCGGTGGCGCCTGGCCTCCCATCCACCGGGACCAGGTGTTGCGAGTCCCGAGGAGAGGCAGGACGGGTTGGATATGGATACTTAAGGTTGTCCTTAAGTATCCATAATTATAGCCATTGATACCCTTGTCCTCCATGAACTTGTCTAATCCTTTCTTAAAGCTGTCAAGACTGACAGCTGTCACCACGTCTTCTGGCAGGGAGTTCCATAGACCAGTAATCCTCTGGGTGAAAAAGTACTTTCTCTTATTTGTTTGAGAACTAGTACCCAATGCGGTTTCCCCATGCCCCACTGGCATGGAACGGCCCGTGCAGAGGCCACTTCGGGAGAACGCTCCCTGAGCCGTGGGCTCTGCGGGCAGAGAAATTAAGGGGGGTGGATTAATGATAGGGGTTGATTCACCCAATTCCTTGACCTGACCAGCGGTTCTGTTGAGAGAGCGAATATCTAACCCCGTTACCCATTAAGGTAATCACTCATCTCCGAGTTTATCCTTATCCTTGTGCAAATAGCAGCCATGTTTACTCCAGTCTTATCCCTAAACAATGGTGTTTTCCCATGTCGGTGTTTGTCTGAGTTAATTAACTTCCCTTAGAGAGATTCCTCATTAACCTGAGCAAATAGGTGATGTGACTTCTGTCAGATGACGGTTTTGCCACCGTTGCGCTTTTTCTCCTATATATGTTGATGCTTTCCCTCAATAAACTACTGATCTGATCACGCTCCATATTGCCTCGTATCGTTTCTTGATCAGTCTCCTCCGGGACCTCCGGCCCTCTGCGGCCCCGATTCCTACACCTGGTGACCCCGACGTGATCTACTCGTGAGTAAGCGACCCCCGAGCGGTCTACCTCAGAGTAAGCGATCACACGGTCCGGTTCTGCACTTGAACCGCGTCCGCTCATCCCGGAGGACAGCGCGGCAGCCCGGCCGGTAAACCAGCCGGTCGGGAAGACGGCCTAAGCGGCGAGGCATTACCGAGAGGTTTCCTACAGTTTGCTCCGTACTTTCGCGGCGGCTTGCAGGTTACGGAGAAAACGCGTTCCGCAGGGTCAGCTGTGAACCCCTGACAGTGCAGAGGCCACCGAGGGCCGATGTTAGGGGACCACGCTCCGAGCTCTACCCAAAGAATCGTCGCCAGAACCTATTTCTTGCCCAAGACGCGTCGACCCGTCCCGAGGAGGAAACTTCAGAGGACCCTTCACAGGTAATATGGGGACCTGTCCTCAGCGACAGCGTCCGTCCGCTAGCCAAAAAACTCGTGAGGAAGAGTTTAAGATCCTGGCCAGGATATTTCAGTTAAGATTTCACAGCCGAGAGCTACCGAGACTTTTGGTGTACCTAAGGGAACACTGCCTGCTTTACCCAGAAGTAGGTACGTTAACCCTTGAGCTTTGGGATCAGATAGGAGACTGCTTTCAGCAACCCCCGAAAGCTCCAGAGCACGTAATTCGCACATGGGACAAATGTAGGAAACTCTTAGCGGAGATAGAACCAGTCCGGATAGAGGCCAAAGAATCCCCACATCTGCCAATCACGCCAGCCGAGCCATCGGCGCCTACAGCGCTCTATCCGTCATTGCAAGTTAGGCAGAATAGCGTAGAGAACTTTCCCTCGGTGACAGCTGCAGACGTCACCGACGGAATGCAAGGAATGAGGAGCGCAGGCGCTTCTCTGACAGCCCCAGGTTCCCAAGTTACCAAGAGTGCCCTTCAGCGCACAGTGGAAGAAGAAATCAGGAAGGGGGAGTTGCCAGCGGAAGAACTAGCTGAGCTTAGTCAGATTTGTCCAATTCGCTTAGAAATGGATGCCCTCACAGGGGCCCAGAAGATAGTTCACTCACCAGTCCTGTATAAGCTTCTCATGGCTATACAAAAGGCCATTTCAGAGACAGGGCTTCAGAGCCGATTTACTAGGGGCACGCTTCAGCAAGTGTGCGAGAACACCATGTTCATCCCGCACGACTGGAAAGCCGTCATGCGGATGATGCTCAACCCTAGCCAGTACCTGATTTGGGACAGCGAGTTTCGCCTTGAAGCTCAAACTAGGGCTGCCAGGATGGGAGGTGCAGTAATTCCTGACCAGTTGTATGGTTCAGGTGCCTTCTAATCCATCGATGCGCAGATCAACTTGCCACTCGTCACTCTTCAGATGTCGGCAGAGGCTGCCTTTAGGGCTTTTTTCAAGGTCCCTGCGACCGGCAAGGCGGCTAAAAATTATACCGCAGTCAAGCAGGGGGCCCAGGAGCCCTACATGGACTTCAGCAATCGCCTGGAGGAGGCAATTAGTAGGCAGATCGATAATGAGGAAGCCCAGCAAGAGCTCATGATCAAGTTAGCCAAGGACAATGCCAATTTAGACTGCCGTAAAATCCTGCAGTCACTGGGCAATCGTCCCGACTTGACTCTCATGGACATGATTAGAGCTTGCGCCGACGTTGGCACAGAATCCTATAAGATGGGTTTGCTAGCGGCAGCGGTGCAAGGGGGTAAGAGACCTAAAAGCAAACATCAAGGGGTATGTCACAATTGTGGCAAGGTCGGTCACTTCGCTAGGGAGTGCCGATCCAAGGGAGGCGGACAAAATTCCGGCCGTTCCAAGGCTCCAAACACCCTGTGTCTGAAATGCAAGAAAGGCTACCATTGGGCCAGAAATTGTCCGAGTTCGGGAAACCGGCACGCGGGCACGTCTCTGGCCCCGGTCCAAACAGAAACTTCCCAGATTCAAGGCTCGCCAGAGCTAGACTAGATTCAGGTCACATTCCAGGCACTGTGAGGGCGCAGGCCAGCCCCAAGGGTAGTACAGGGTTAGACTTGACTTGCCAGGCAGACGTCACATGCGACTTGCCAGGCACAGTCTATCTGGTGGATTCCCAGTACATGGGTCCACTGCCCAAGGGCTTTATAGGTTTAGTTTTGCCCCGCAGCATAGCAGGAGCATGCGGAATTCTTATAATTCCAGGAGTCATTGACTCCAATTTTTCAGGCATTCTCCAAGTCCAGCTTTGGACGCACCTGCCCCAGACAATTCACAAGGGAGACACCTTAGCGCAACTGATCATGGTTCCTTGTCACTCGCCAGCAGACAACCAGGGAAGGCTCAGGGACAGCTCAGAGTCCCGGTCAGAGGACCGCTCGAGCGCCAGTGAGGCAGTACAAGGATACCAGGTCTTAGCGACAGTGGAGACCAACATTGAGTGGAAACAGCGCCCGGTTATTGAGGTATTTCTGAATAATAGATCATTCTCAGGCCTGTTAGATACCGGAGCTGATGTATCCGTGATAAGCAGAAGCCAGTGGCCAAGGGAGTGGGCCATTGAGCCGGTCTCCGATGTGTGGGGGGTAGGCGGCATTCAGGAAGCGTTTAGGAGCCGGGAGTGGGTGACAGTCACGATTCCAAAGACTGACAGCACAGCGGTAATTCGGCTGCACATTCTTGACGTGCACATCAACCTTTGGGGGCGAGATATTTTACAGCAGTACGGTGCTACGCTTACCTTCGGGTAATGGCGTTGCCACTTAAATGGCTCACCGATACGCCGGTCTGGGTGGAACAATGGCCGGTGGTGGGAGAGAAGTTAGTCG
The DNA here is from genome assembly GCA_035047305.1 of Bradypodion pumilum. Classification (NCBI taxonomy): domain Eukaryota; kingdom Metazoa; phylum Chordata; class Lepidosauria; order Squamata; family Chamaeleonidae; genus Bradypodion; species Bradypodion pumilum. The sequence goes on along the minus strand of JAWDJD010000010.1, from coordinate 14,577,546 downwards.
CCCTGAAGCAACTGGTTAAAGAACAGCTAGACGCAGGACACATCGAGCAGTCCACTAGTCCTTGGAATTCGCCAATTTTTGTCATAAAGAAGAAGTCGGGGAAGTGGCGACTCCTCCACGATCTCAGAGAGATCAATAAATGTATACAGCCAATGGGTCCGCTTCAATGCGGCATCCCAAATCCTAATATGATTCCCGAGGGGTGGGAGATCCTAGTTGTAGATCTCAAGGATTGTTTTTATACAATTCCCTTAGACCCCAGGGACCGGGAAAGGTTTGCCTTTACGGTGCCGGTTGTGAACCACAGTGAGCCTACGCAGCGTTACGCATGGAATTTTTTGCCACAGGGCATGCTCAATTCGCCCACCCTGTGCCAAATTTATGTTCACAATGCACTGGCAAAGTTTCGAAACCTTTACCCAAAAGCTTTAGTTTGTCATTTCATGGATGACATCTTGGTCGCAGTGCTGCAACTCGGCAGCGAAATGTTTTCAGACCTCCAGGCCAGCATGGGGGAGAAAGGTTTACTCATTGCCCCGGAGAAAGTGCAGAGAACCGAGCCCTTCTCATACTTGGGTCATCGGCTTCTCCGCTCTTTCGCAGCACCAGTTTTGCCCCAAATCAATTTGAAGGATTCAGTCACCCTGGTAGAATTGCAGCAGGTTTTAGGAAACATTAATTGGGCCAGACCATATTTTAGATTGGATACGGATCTTTTGAAACCGCTCTTCTCGCTGCTAACCTTGGGTAAGCAGCCAGCAGACCGGATACAAATTTCTCGAGAAGCGCACTTGGCTCTCGAGAAAGTCAACCAGGTTCTCAGCCAGAGGTGGGTAGATAGGATCACCCAAGGGCCATATGCCCCGATCCTGAACTTGTACATAGTTCGGGCAGGATCCATGTTCACCGGAGCCCTAGGAGTGGACTCCGAGAAAGGGGCGAACATCGTGGAATGGGTGTACTTGCCGAACACCTCTTCCCGGAACATCGTTCCTCCCCAAGAGTTAGTTTCCGCGGTGGTTTACCGCGGGAGGCTGAAAGCTAGGGACATTTCAGGGCACAATTTAGCCAAAATTGTGGTCCCGTTCACCAAAGAACAGATTCAGCAACTGATGCAGCTCGGTGACTCGCTTCCAATAGCTTTGGAGGGATTCACTGGAAGCTTGGCATACCACTTGCCCAAGGACCCCAGACTTGTCTCGCTTCAAACGCAGACAGTCAGCTTGTTCGAACTGCTCTTGCTGGTTCCGCTTCAGGGAGCCAGGACAGTTTTTACTGATGGTGGTCGAACATATGGTGTCTTGACTTGGCAGGAGGGCCAGGCTTGGCACACGCTGTTAACTCTTCCACAGAAGTCCGCACAGCGGGCGGAGTTGGCAGCGGTGAACCTCGCCTTGCGCACCTTCGCCAAAGAGCGCCTAAACATCATTACCGATAGCCAGTACGTTAGGAATTTGCTTCACAGTCTACCGGGAGCATACATCACTCCTGCGATAGACAAGAATTTGCTTAGTCTGTTTTTAACTGCTCAATTTCATTTGCGAAACCGCACGGAGCCGCTCTATATTGCCCACATCCGAAGTCATCAAGACCTACCGGGTCCGATTTCCGCGGGCAATAGCAGAGCGGATGCGGCGGCAAAGGAAATTCAGCAACGTTCAGTGTTAGGTGTTTTCATGCCAATCCAGACTCATGCATTCTTTCACCAAAATGCCAAAGCGCTTGCCAGACAGTTCAATTTGCCACTTTCTCAAGCCCAAGGCATAGTTCGCTCTTGCCAGCATTGCGCAGGGGCACCGGGGGGGGGGGCTCGTGGGCTAATCAGGTGTGGCAGATGGACGTCACGCATGTTCCGCAGTTTGGCAGATGGCAGTACATGCACGTTTGCATTGATACTTTTTCACAATTCGTTTGGGCAACGGCGCAGAAAGGGGAGACTGCTTCCCACGTGGAGCAGCACCTCCTTTCCTGCATCGCGGCAATGGGCAAGCCGCGGAAAATTAAAACCGATAACGCCCCGTCCTACAGCTCCAGGCAGCTGGCGGCCTTCATGGCCACTTGGGATATTAAGCATACTTTTGACGTTCCTTACAACCTGCAGGGGCAAGCGATTGTGGAACGGGTCAATCGGACGCTCAAGTCCTATATTGACAAACAAACAGAAAGGGGGGAGCTACCAGCCCTCCCCAAGTCACAGGCTCAGGCACAGCATTGTCTGAATAAGGTATTGTTCACGTACAATCACCTTAATGTTTTTTCGGATTGCACTTCCGCCGTTCGGAGGCTCTCCCGCGACCGATGGTCCGATACCGGGTGCCACCGGACCCTTCCTGGAGGGGCCCGGCGCCGCTCATAACCTGGGGAAGAGGGTATGCTGCAGTTATGTCTCCTACAGGTGTCGTTTGGATTCCAGCTCGGTGTGTCAAGCCTCACTTGGAACCACATGGTGTGGACCCAGACCGACCCGATCCCGATCCCGGAGATGGAGGACCTCACTCTGACCGAGAAAACCCGCCGGAGGAGACGGCCACAGATGACAGCGCCGAAGATCACCTGGGGGATGGTCAAGGTCCTTTGCAGTGAGGCCGAGGACGCCCTCCAACGCGAGGAGAAGGAGCCGACACCGGAGAATCTTGTAGCTGCAATCTTTGCCCGAATTCACACCAACACCATGGCAGTCACCATCATCCTGATCCTCTCCCTATTTGCCGTGGGAGGCGTTCAGGCTACCTTGTTAAAGGCCAACGATTTGGTGCCCGGCGGAGACCTCTCTGCCAGAATGCAGTACAACATTTGGGAAAGGTTGGCGGGCCTCGTCAACCAGTCCGATTTTTGCCTGAGACAGGACATTGGTTCTGCCTCAATCCTGAGCACCTGCCTCATCCCAGTGTGCCATTCTCCAGGCGCATACCCCAGGGATGGGGACTAGCTTGTGAAATGGATCTTCAGCCCGTACAACCCAGCGGCTTCTTCGGAATACGCCCGCTGGGAGATGCGGCTGACAATGACTTTACCGGCTGATGCAGCCACTCTCCACACTCCTCGAGTGGCGGTCAGCCCGAACTCTACCTGTGCTTGAATGACCGGCTGCTCCGCAGTCGGCCGAAGGCGCCGCTGCCTCTACGTTGGCAGTGGCAATTGGACTTGCGATAACCCAGTGAAGCTTGGTTCAATGTATGCTCATGTTACGTTACCATCTGGTTGGTTCTTTACATGTAATCAGTATACTTCAACTACATTCCTGCAAATGTATCAGACTCCACATGTTCCATTAGTCGTTTGACACTGTTACTCCCGACTAAGGATATGGTCACCCCAAGCACAAATGTTACAAATGTTTCAGCACCCATACGGCACACTCGCACCACCCAGTTAGACAGCTCATGTGAGAGCAGCTTTAGAGTTATGAGTCCAGCCAAATATGTCTTGTTGGCAGTCAGCTTAGCCGTCGGCAACGCTCGGAGGATCAGCCGACTGGCTTGCGGGTTGGCTAAGGCCATCAACCACACCTCCTCGGCGATAGCGCTGCTCAACCAGGAGCAGGCGGAGCTTCGCCATGCCATACTTGACAATAGAGCGGCTATAGACTACCTCTTATTGCTTCATCATTTGGGTTGCGAATCCTTTCACGGTATGTGTTGCTTTAATCTTACAGACAACTCCCACAAGGTACAAAGTCAGCTCACGGCCCTCCACACAATAGACGAGGGCATAAGGGAAGGTTCCGCATGGGGAACTTGGTGGAGTTCGTTGTGGAATTGGATGTGGTCATGGATTCCATGGGGATGGCTCCAGACGGTACTCAAGGTGGTCGTGGGGGTGGTCATACTGGGCATAGCCATCTGCTGCTTTGCGCAATGTATCCCCTCACTGATCTCGAAGTGCCGCCCCAAGAAGAAACCCCGAAGCGCCATTCCCGCTCAGCAGCTAATGCCTCTCTTACGCAGAGTCGCCGGTCAGGCTCTTAAGTAAAACGAAAAGAGGAGATGCGGTTTCCCCATGCCCCACTGGCATGGAACGGCCCATGCAGAGGCCACTTCGGGAGAACGCTCCCTGAGCCGTGGGCTCTGCGGGCAGAGAAATTAAGGGGGGGTGGATTAATGATAGGGTTTGATTCACCCAATTCCTTGACCTGACCAGCGGTTCTGCTGAGAGAGCGAATATCTAACCCCGTTACCCATTAAGGTAATCACTCATCTCCGAGTTTATCCTTATCCTTGGTGCAAATAGCAGCCATGTTTACCCCAGTCTTATCCCTAAACAATGGTGTTTTCCCATGTCGGTGTTTGTCTGAGTTAATTAACTTCCCTTAGAGAGATTCCTCATTAACTTGAGCAAATAGGTGATGAGACTTCTGTCAGATGACGGTTTTGCCACCGTTGCGCTTTTTCTCCTATATATGTTGATGCTTTCCCTCAATAAACTACTGATCTGATCACGCTCCATATTGCCTCGTATCGTTTCTTGATCAGTCTCCTCCAGGACCTCCGGCCCTCTGCGGCCCCGATTCCTACAACCCAAAAGTTTCATCAAGTGTCCCCTAGTTCTAGTGTTGTGCGATAGGGAAAACAGTTTTTCCTTATCTACTTTGTCCACACCGTGCATGATTTTATAAACTTCAATCAGGTCACCTCTTAGACGCTGTCGTTCAAGAGTGAAAAGGCCCAACCGTTGCAGCCTCAGATGGTAAGGAAGGTGTTCCAGTCCCCTAATCATTCTGGTTGCCCTCCTCTGCACTTTTTCCAACTCCATAATATCCTTCTGGAGGAATGGCAACCAGAACTGTACACAGTATTCCAGATGGGGCCTCACCATAGATTTATAAAGAGGCAAAATGACACTTGCTGACTTATTTTCTATACCCATCCTAATGATCCCTAACATTGAGTTTGCTTTTTTCACTGCTGAGGCACACTGGGTTGACACCTTCATTAGTTGTCCACCAGGACACCAAGGTCCCTTTCCTGGTTTGTCGCAGAGAGTTCAGACCCCATCAGTTTATAAATGTAATTGGGGTTTTTTGCCCCAACATGCATCACTCTGCACTACTAATGTTGAAGCTCATTTGCCACTGTTTTGCCCACTCCCCCAGTGTCAAGAGATCCCTCTGGAGCTCCTCACAATCTCTCACTACCCTGTATAATGTAGTGTTGTCAGCAAATTTGGCTACCTTGCTTTTTACTCCTACCTCTAGATCATTTATGAAGAGGTTGAAAAGCAGGGGTGCCAGTACTGAACCTTGGGAGACCCCACTCTTTACTTCCCTCCACTTGGAGAAGTGTCCATTTAGTGCTACCCTCTGTTTCCTGTCCCTTAGCCAGTTGCTGATCCAGGACAAGACCTGTCCCTTTATTCCATGACTGGTAAGTTTATTCAAGAGCCTTTGGTGTGGGACCTTGTCAAAAGCCTTCTGAAAGTCCAGATAAACAATGTCAACTGGATCCCCCTTATCCACATGCTTGTTGACACTCTCAAAAAATTCCAACAGATTAGTGAGGCATGATTTGCCCTTGCAAAAGCCATGTTGGCTCTCCTTTAGCAGCACCTTCTCTTCTATGTGCCTATTAATTCTATCTTTTAGGATGGTTTCCATCACTTTACCTGGGACATATGTCAAACTGACAGGTCGGTAATTTCCTGGATCACCCCTGGATTCTTTTTTGAAAATTGGTGTTACATTCGCTACCTTCCAGTCATCAGGCACAAAGCCTGATTTGAGGGAAATATTATATATTTTGGCTAGGAGATCAGCAATTTCATCTTTAAGTTCCCTGAGAACTCGTGGATGGATGCCATCTGGTCCTGGTGATTTGTTAGTGTTTAGTTTAACAAGAGATGCAAGGACCTCCTCCCTGGTTATTTCTATCTGGCTTAATTCTTTGGTTTCCCTCCCTACGAAGACAGGCTCTGTTTTGGGCATGTGGTCTCTGTCTTCTTCAGTGAATACTGAAGCAAAGAATTCATTGAGTCTCTCTGCAATCTCTGTTTCCTCTTTCATAACCCCTTGCCTTCCATTGTCATCTAATGGTCCAATGGCCTTTCTAGTTGGGTTATTACTTCTAATGTACTTAAAGAAGTCTTTGTTATTTCTCTGAGTATTTTTAGCTATGCACTCCTCAAAGTCTTGCTTTGCTTTCCTGATTGTTGCCTTGCATTTGTTCTGCCAGAATTTATGTTTATGGATCAGTCACATTAACATCTTGCACCAGATCCTGAGTATTGCTCAGCATCAAGTCAAGGATTCTTGTACCTCTAGTTGGGTCTTCAACCATCTGTCCCAGGGAACAATCATTTAGCATATCTAGGAACTTTATCTCTTTATCATGTGCTGAACAACAGTTCACCCAGTCTATGTGAGGGTAATTGAAGTCCCCCATTATAACCAGGCTTCCCTTCTTGGATGCCTCCTTTACAACATTCTTGTTGTGTTCTGTAAAGCTGTGCCTTTAACAATGTACCATTGCCATGTGTTAACAATGTAACCTTTCTGTGTGCAACATTATAACCTTCAGCTGTATCAATGTAAACCTGATAAGGGGACGCGAGCTAGTGACCACTAGATGGCAATAGCGAGCGCCCAGCTCTCATGGCTCAGATTCACCTGGTTCAGCAGCGCGGGAAGATTCCCCGCCACCTCTTCACCTGGTCAAGAAGGGCGTGACCTTTCTACGACGTCACACGGGCAGCAACCAATAGTCTGTCGACGAGCCACTTTCAAATGTATAGCCAGCTGTATATATTGAGCTACCCATCCGCCATTACCACATGTTCCTCCGGATCATCATGCAATAAACCTGTGTTAAGCCAACCCTTCGGCTGTTTCATTGTCTTCGGTCCCTTTCACTAAATTGGCGACGAAGGTGGGATGATGGCAGCCCACGGGACCAAGACATGCACCGGTTTCGAAATCAGGAAACCGGGCGACTGGGAGATCTTCGAGATGGACTTCCAGGCAGCCCTGATTGAGTCCGAAGTCATGGAAGAGGCAAAGAAAAGGGCCATCTTCACCAGGATGCTCGGACAAGAAACCAAAAGGAACTTGGTGGACCTGATTGCACCGAGGAGGGTGAGCGAATTCAAGGCCAAGGAACTCATGCAGATGCTGCGTGAGCACGTCCGGCCCGCCACGGCGATGTTTCCCGCTCGGAGTGCGTTCTGGAGGCGAGTCCAAGCGCCCGGGGAGACGGTCGCCGCATTCGTGGCGGCCCTGCGGCTGGCGGCCGGCCCGTGCAAATGGGAGAATGCCGAAATCACCCTCCGGGACTGCGTGCTGTGCGGCCTGAACGACGCCGAAACCCAGCGCACATTAATGAACCAAGAGCCGCCTCCCACGTTGCGGGAGGTCGTCAGAGCGGCACAGGCCGCCGAAGCTACAAAGGCCGGGGTACAAGAACTCCAGGACTGGCGGCCGAAGTCGAGCAAGGCAGAGACTCCGGTACAGGTGGCCCGGCGAACTTCGAGGTCGTCCACAGAGAGCAGCGACGACGAGGACGTCCGTAGGGTCCGGAAGGAGAGCCGGCGGTGTGATGGCTGTGGAGCGGCCCACGACCGCGTAAAGTGCCCGTTCTGGAAGGCCGAGTGCCACAACTGCGGCCGCCGCGGGCACATTGCCAAGGCGTGCAGGAAGAAGCGCGAGACCCGGCGGAACTCAGCAGACCGTTCCGCGGGACAAGACCGCTCAACGAGACCCAAGGACGGCGCTCAGGCCACGCGGAAGCAGGACGGCGTGGGCCGCATCTCCGACGGCAGCGGGGACAACGCCCCAGTGTTCAGCGTGTCTGCAGGACACCCCCGCTACTTTGTTGAGGTACTAGTCCAAGGGGTTCCCATTAGGATGGAAATTGACTCGGGGTCCTCATATTCTATCATTTCCCAGAGGGAGTTTTTGGGAATTGCCCCCCACAAGCGACCCAAGCTCAAAGCGTTGAGGTCCACACTACGGGACGTGCAAGGGAACAGCATTCCAGTGTTGGGGGTTGGAGAATTTCAGGTTAAATTCAAGAAGCACGCCGCGTCCCTCCCCCTAGTCGTGCTCAAAGGGGGAGATTGCAGCCTCCTCGGGACTCAATGGTTCCAGCCCCTGGGGTTGTTTATTGGGGGGGTGCACGCCGTTGGGATGCACGCCGTTGGGACTGATCCAATTCAGGAGGTGTGCGAGGCGCACCCCGAAGTTTTCAAAAAAGGACTGGGGAAATTCAAGGGGCCCCCAGTGGCATTCGACCTGGAACCGGAGGTCCGCCCAATTCACCTTAAACCACGCCGGGTGCCGTTCGCACTCAAGGACAAGATAGAGGCGGAACTGGACAAATTGGTGGGCCAGGGAATCCTTGTGCCTGTTGATTCCGCGGAGTGGGAAACTCCAATTGTAACCGCACTAAAGGCCAATGGGGAGGTCCGCATATGCGCCGACTACAAGTGCACCATCAACAAGGCGATCCGCCCGAATGCATATCCGGTGCCGGTAGTCAGCCATCTGCTGGCCAGGTTACATGGGGGAAAGTGTTTCGCTAAGCTCGACTTAGCACAGGCCTACCAGCAGCTTACGGTGTCCCCTGCCGCAGCTGCTGCGCAGACCATAGTCACCCATAAGGGGGCGTTCCAGGTGACGCGCCTCCAGTTCGGCGTGAATTCGGCGCCTGGAATTTTCCAGTCACTCGTGGAATGCCTCCTGAAGGGACTGGAGGGGGTGTTGCCTTATTTTGATGACATGTTAATAACGGGGGGGGGGGAGTCGGGTTGAATTGGCCAAGAGGTTGGGGAAGGTCCTGACAATATTCGAAAAAGCAGGGCTGAGACTGCGAAAGGACAAATGTGTCTTCTTCGCAACCGAGGTTGAGTTCCTAGGGTTTTGTGTGACTCCTGAGGGAATAAAACCATCCAAGTCCAAGGTGGCAGCCATTAAGAAAGCCCCCCGCCCCACCTCCAAGCCCGAGCTGCAATCGTTCCTAGGGCTGCTCAACTTTTACCACTCCTTCCTCCCCCGGAAGGCAGCGGTGGCTGAACCGCTACACAAACTGCTAAAGAAAGACCAGACATGGAAGTGGGGCGATGACCAAGAAAGGGCATTTAGTGAGCTAAAAAGCCTCCTAGCGTCCGATGCCATACTGACCCACTTCAACCCCAAACGCCCGGTAGTTCTGACCTGTGATGCATCCCCGGTGGGGGTGGGGGCGGTGCTGTGCCACGTGTTGGAAAACGGAAGGGAGGCCCCGATAGCATTTTACTCCAGGTCCCTGTCCCAAGCGGAGAGAAACTACGCACAGACAGACAGGGAGGCACTAGCAATAGTCGCGGGGACGAAAAAATTTCACGATTTTCTGTATGGCTGCCCCTTCACCATTGTAACGGACCACAAGCCCCTGCTAGGCATCTTTACCGCAGATAAGCCCACCCCACAGATCCTGTCCCCGAGGATGCTCAGGTGGGCCATTTTTCTCAACGCGTATCAGCACGCGTTGGTCTACCGGCCCGGGAAAGAGATCAGCCATGCGGACGCTCTATCAAGGTCTCCCCTCCCCCTAACGCCCAGCCAGGTGAGCAAGGGGGAGCGGGACCATCAGGTTCTCATGATAGAGGTGCTCGATTCGCCCCCCGTAATGCCCGCCGACATTGCCAAAGCGACAGAGAAGGACAAGACGTTAGCGGCAGTTAGCTCCTGGGTGCAGAAAGGGTGGCCGGCATCCTCCCCAGCGGAGGAGTTCGCCCCATTTTTCAGGAAAAAGCTAGAACTGTCCCTAGAGAGGGGGTGTCTCTTGTGGGGGCAGCGGGTGGTGATTCCCACTTCCCTTCGGCCGCGGGTGCTCAAACTGCTGCACGTCAGCCACCCCGGCATCGTGCGATCCAAGGCGCTGGCCCGGAGTTACTTTTGGTGGCCCCAGCTGGATGCCGACATCGAGCACATGGTCGGCACTTGTGAAAGTTGCCAATGCTCCAGACCAGAGGAGGCCCGCCTTCCCCACAGGGAATGGGACGCGGGTAAGGGGCCGTGGTCCCGGGTGCACGTTGATTTCGCGGGCCCGTTCAGAGGCACCCTGTTCCTTCTTGTAGTGGACGCCTTCTCCAAGTGGTTGGAGGTTATCCCAGTCACGAGCACCTCCTCGGCCCAGACCATTAGGCATTTGCGGAGGCTCTTTTCCACGTTCGGCATACCCGACACATTAATTAGCGACAACGCTAGTTGTTTCACGTCCTCCAAGTTTAGGGCATTCATGGAGATTAACGCCGTTCGGCATATCACCTCCGCCCCATTTCACCCGGCCACCAATGGCCAAGTAGAGCGCCTCGTCCGCACCACGAAGGACGCGTTGCGGTGCATGGGCCCCGGGGACCTGAACCTACAAGTTTGTCAGTTTCTGCTAGGGTACAGGGTGACCCCGTTGGCGTCAGGATACTCCCCCGCAGAGCTCTTAATGCGTAGGAAACTGACCACCATTCTTACTAGGCTAGACCCCACGAGGGTCGAGGACAAAGGAAGGAACATTGGGCTGGAGGCCACAAAGAGTTTCAGTGTAGGCGCCCCCGTGCATTGCAGGAATTACGCCAGCACGGGCCCAGCCTGGGTACCGGGCGTAGTTGTGGAGCAAACCAGCCCCATGTCGTACCGCGTGGAAACCAGTACAGGGCTCCTGTGGAGGCGGCACGCGGACCAGCTCCGACGCAGGGTCTCCGATGAGCAGGGCACAGACCAAACAGAGAAAAAATCAGCGTTAGGGTTCTCCCCCACCCGTTCAGCCCAAGGGTGAGGAAAAGGGGACCGCGGGCCCCCACCAAGGGGGGAGGAGGATGTTCTCGTAGATATCCTAGGGGATCTTTCTGAGGTGGAGGAGGAACCCGACCCCATACATATCTCGCGGAATGTCCCCACAAATGCGGACACCCCTACTAAGTTAGATTTTGATTTCCAGAACCGGGGGGGTTTTTCGGAGTGGTCCCCCACCCGTCCAAGCGAGAAGAGGGGTTTTTCGTTAGCCCCGATTGCCCCCGGTCTGCCCACAATGGAGTTTTTCCCTTCCCCTAAGGCCGCCAGACAGCGGCAAGCCACTAACAAGTCTCCCTCTCCCATTTCAGGACAAGGGACCAGGGAACAAAGAAGCAGTAGCGCCCCCGGGGGGGGGGTCAGCCCTCGTCACGGCCCAAACGCACATGCAACAAGCCATCTTGGCTGAGAGACTTCGTCTCATCCTAGGGGGGAGGGATGTTGTGTTCTGTAAAGCTGTGCCTTTAACAATGTACCATTGCCATGTGTTAACAATATAACCTTTCTGTGTGCAACATTATAACCTTCAGCTGTATCAATGTAAACCTGATAAGGGGACGCGAGCTAGTGACCACTAGATGGCAATAGCGAGCGTCCAGCTCTCATGGCTCAGATTCACCTGGTTCAGCAGCGCGGGAAGATTCCCCGCCACCTCTTCACCTGGTCAAGAAGGGCGTGACCTTTCTATGACGTCACGCGGGCAGCAACCAATAGTCTGTCGACGAGCCACTTTCAAATATATAGCCAGCTGTATATATTGAGCTACCCATCCGCCATTACCACATGTTCCTCCGGATCATCATGCAATAAACCTGTGTTAAGCCAACCCTTCGGCTGTTTCATTGTCTTCGGTCCCTTTCACTAAAATTCTCCAACTGCCAGTTTCCCTCAAGTGTTTGGGTCGGAGGCCGATAGTATATGCCTACTGTTAGACCATCCTTGTGGCCTGGTACTCTTACCCACAGAGCTTCTAATGGTGACTCCAAATCACCTAGATATTCCAATTCATACGATTTTATCACTTCTTTGACATACAAGGCTACACCACCTCCCGTTTGCCCCTTCCTATCCTTCCTGTACAGTTTGTAGCCTGGGATAACTGTATCCCATTGGTTATCATCCGTCCACCGGTTTCAGTGATACCAATAATATCAATATTCTTATCTATTGCTAAGTATTTCAGCTCCCCTATTTTATTCCGGAGGCTTCTGGCATTTGTATAAAAGCATTTATATATGCTTTCCTGATACAGTCTTTTGAGTCCAGTTGCATTGTTAGACTGCCTCTTGCATCCTTCTGCTAGAGTGCTGGTGACTAGCTCCTTGCTCTGCTCAGTAATTTTTGCATCCTCCTCACTACTCAAGTACACACTTGCCCGAACCGGATGCTGCCCAGCTCCTGTCGGCTGTAGGATAAGGTACAGGCAGACTTGCAATCACCAATCAGCAGCTAACATAACAAGCTGTTGCTATGATCAAAACATGCAACATCTCCAAAATTGACCGGATATACGTCAGAATTAGGAATTAATAAGTAGCACTCTGACAAGGGTCAACAACTTGTTTCATGGGTAAACAAGTTGTTATCAGTGTCAACAATTTGGGGCAGTGGTAACAAATTTTTACAATGCATCCAATTAAGATTCAGAAATAATATTTGCTCCTTACTAGTGCTATTACGGCCCGTTTGCCTTAGCAGTAGTTAAGGAAAGTTTGAAGTTACAAGTTAATAAAGTGGCCCAATTTTAATCCATATCATGTGTACGTGTCATTATTGAGGAGTGGGTCCGGCAAGGAACTATTCTTCAAATTTTTTTATTCAAAACAACTAATGAGTGTCCTGATTGTACATATCATTGTAAGATGCAGAATATGAGATGTAAATAGTACACACACTCTGCTTACCATTTTCTTTTTCTTATAAAATGATAAAAGCAACAGCAATTTTTTTAAAAAAGGATTTTCCACCACGTATATTTTTCATACACTCCACTAAAATGAATCAAAATATGGAAGCTAATGTGTGTATTGGGACTGTGGTGGATCAGTGGTTAAGAAGTTCACCTTGTTGGCAGTTCAAGTCCTGAGTACTGCATGATGGAATGAGCACCCTTCTCTGTCCCAGCTGCTGCCAGCCTAGCAGTTTGAAAGCAAGAAATTGTAAGTAGATAAACAGGAACCACTTCAGTGAGAAAAGATCTTGAGGACATGAAAGGAGCCTGATTCAGGCATCCTCTGAGCAGAATTCCTTCAGCAAAAAATCCTTTCAACGCAATAAGCATCTTTGTGTGCCTCTAACATGATAAAAAAAAATCCATTCATAGGAAGTTGAGGGTTATTCTCTTGCTTAGTTCTCTCAGTATCCACAAAAGACAAAAGAGAATGCATGTCAACAGTTGAAGGACAGTGGAGGTCTGAAATTTTTTATCTTCCCCAAGACACTATTTCCTTAGACATCCATGTGAGGCCCAATCTCTTATTCCTAAATATGTGTCATTGACATAGTTATGTTCTGTACATTGTCAGCCATTGGTGACTGTAATCCTTAAGTCACAAGTCTGATTCGTATCTGGCCTCCTCAAGTTGAGCTATTTCCTCTCTCATATTCTTTCCCCCTTGCCCCCTGCCATGATGTCTGAGTGTGGAATGCTGATATTTGTGCTTCTATGAGTCTCATTTGACTATGAAAGTGCAGGATATGAATCAGAAGTGGGACAGATGTAAGCTCCTAAATTTCAAGGATGTGTTATGGAAAGAGCAGTGTCCTGCAACTCTATAGACCTGATTTTTCTCTTGCATTTCACATTGGCTTTTCCTGCAGGCCCTCCTGTTTTCTAGTGCTACAGATGCCAGGCAGCAGCAGGCAGTGAGAGACCCTCCAAACCCGGGTGCTGTGAACAAGAAACAAACTGTAAATGGTTCCAGCTGTGTATAATTAACTGTAATACTGTGAAGTAAATGACTTTATTGGCAAGCATGTCATAACTTCATTAAAAGTCGTATTTACAGCCTGCTTGTAAGGAAAGAGCACTTGTGTAGTCTACAGTTTAATGAGTGCTCATTTACACCTTGTTCCAATTACCATGCACCAGCCCCTCTCCATCTCCCCAAGATGATAATGGGAATGTAATTAGAACTGACTTGCATCTTCTCAGATGCTGCATTCCTCCACATGGGTAAAATAATTCTTGTCCTTTGTTTTACTGTTCCAAATGATGGGATTACCGATTGTCTTTCAAACAGTTGTTAAAATCAACAATAGCCAAATCTTAGGGAGCAAGTGAACAGAAACAAGTACAGTGGTACCTCACTTAAGGAGCAAAATGTGTTCCACGGGATTGCTCTTTAAGCAAGTTTGCTCTTTAAGTGAAACACCATTGTAAATAACCAATTGTGACTTCTGGTAGGGGGATTGTGAACTCTGATTTAGTTGTTAAATGAGTTTTTGGTTGGTTTTAGTTGTTAAGCGAGGCAACCATTCAGAGAAAATTCTGCTCTTTAAGTGAATCTATACCTATAAAGAGGGGGGTTAACCGTTGGACTCCAGCATATGCTCCCGCAACCATCCATACTATCCCGTACCAAACCTCCTGCACTCACCCAAACCTGGCCTGCAGAGAGCCGCAAGGTTTCTGCAGTCGGCAGTGGGGCAACAGCCCCATGAATGCAAACAAAGCAAAACAAATTCAAATCCCAACATCCTCCCTCTCCTCCCCGCCTCCCCACCTAAGTCACGGCGAGACCACCACCAGCGAGACCACCACCGGCCTCAAGTTAAGTTGAGCTGGGGTGGAAAAAAACCAGCAGCAGGCAGCAGTTCGTCAGGGGAAGCACACTCCCTGGCGGATGACTGGATTCTACCTTTCTACTACCCACACCGCTATTTCGAGAACTAGTACGAAACAGCGGTAGAGGTAATAGAAAAGCAGCAGCCAGCAATCTGCAAGGAAGAGCACCACCCCTTACAGATTGCTGCCTGCCGATCTCCGGTTAGGTAAGCCAGGAGAAAAAGGAGACAGAGAGGAGAGAACCATCATGAGGCAGATAGCTCTTCTCTGCCTCCTTTTCACCCGACCTACCTAACGAACCTTACCGGACGAAGAGCGAGCTGACTGCCGGCTCTTCCTTTTCCCCATCGCTGCATCGAAACCAAATTTTGAAGCAACAATGGAGAAAAGAGGAACCGACAGACAGACCATTCCTCACATTAAAAAAAAACCCACCACAACAAGAAAACCAAAGAGTTAACCAAAATGCCAATCACAAACATTAATAAAGCACAAATAAATAAACAAATTATTTTAAAAAAACCATTAAACAAAAAATAAGCAACAAAAACAGCAAAAGACACCCGAAATACCAAAGTCTAATGAAAAAACCATGAAAGCATACTAGAAACACCTATCTAAAACACGAAAATACCTAAATCAACAAACAAAATAATGCAAAATAAAAAATACAGAAGAAATAAAAAAACAGAAATCATTAAAGCAATTAAACACATCTAAAGCCCCCCAAAAAATAAAAAACCTCTCTATTTAAATCCCCCCAACCCAACACCACAAAATCAAAAAAATTTAAAAGAACAATCAATCAATAAAACTTACCAAGCACGTCCTCCCTCCATGCGTTCCGGAACTAAATTCAACACAGAGAAAGAAAATCACAGTAATCTAAATAACAGCCCCACCTAGAGGCCAGAAGAGGAAAAAAACAAGTGAAAAATATGTAATACAACACTCTTACTAACAGCCCCACCTACAGGCCGGAAAAGTAAAAATAAGTCAAAAAATATGCAATACAGCACTTTTACTAACAGCCCCTCCTAGAGGCCAGAAGAGTAAAAACAAGTAAAAAAATAAGAAATAAATCAAAATGACAAATAAATCAAATAAAATAGATCCAAAAAAAAGTCACAAACCACAAATGCAAAACACCCCCACCCAAACCACCCCTAACAAAAATAAAAACTGCCCAGCTTGCCAGGTACAAATATGCTAGTTAGTCTCTAAGCGAGGCACTCTTTATACAAGGTTTTACTGTAAACAGAAAATGCAAACAGGAATTTGACAGGGGAGAGGCTATTAAGAAAGTGTGATGGATTAATAGAGGATCAGGCCAAATATCATCAGATATTAAAGAAATAATAACATATTTTTATTTCTCACAATACAGTAACCATATCAAGAAAGAATGACCACCACAGCAACAGTTGGAAGTGACAGTTGGAACTGAGGTAAGTAAAAAAATCCAGGTAGGAGGGGTTATTCTCATGAACAGTAGGAGGAGCTATGATTACAGAGCATAATGATATTATATAGTGCAAGAAATGTTTGATGTTATATCTTGACAAGAAAGAGTCTACTGGAAAAAGAAACAAAAGAAAAGAAGAATAAAGCAGAAAGGTGAGTGATCTAGATTAAAAATAGCAAGTGACCTGGAGTAACCCCTGGCAACTCCCCATTCAAAAGCCCTGAGTGCTCAACCTAAAGCAGTGGTTCCCAATGTTTTTTGGCCATGCCCCATCCAAGCATCTCTAAAATCCTGATTCCCCCCCCCCCGCCATGATATATAATTATTGTTATTCAAAAAATGAACTCCTATTCACTTGGAGGAAGCCTAAAAGGCCATTAACTTGGTCTAACTCATTCTTGAATTGCCCCGTGTTGGGAACCACGGGCCTAAAGGCATAGGGAGTGGTCTGGTATTCCCATCTCTTTAAGGTTTGTTGTGATCCACACAATCAATGGCTTTAGTGAAATTAATGAAGCAAAAGTAGACATTTTTCTGGTACTCCCTTGTTTTTTCCATAATTCAGCAAATGTTGGCAATTTGGTCCCTAGAAGCAGGGGTGCTTCTTTGGAATCCAGCTTGCACTTCTGGAAGTTCTTGATCCATGTACTGCTGATGCCTAGCTTGTAGGATCTTGAGCATGACCTTGCCACTTTGTGAGATGAGCATAATTGTACAGTAGCCTAAACATTATTTGGTATTACCCTTCTTTGGAATTTGAAAGTAAACTGATCTTTTCCAATCCTGTGCCCACTGTTGTATTTTCCAAATTTTCTGTCATATTGAGGGCAACACTTTAATGGCATCAACTTTTAGGGCTTTAAATAGCTCAGGTGGAATACTGTCATCTACACTAGTTTTGGAGTTAATAATACTTCCTGTGGCCCGCTTGACTTCACACACTAAGATGTTTGGCTCGGGGTCAACGATCACACCATCATGATTTTCAGGGACATTAAGGTCCTTCTTCTATAGTTCTTCTGGGTATTCTTGCCACCTTTTCCTAATTTCTTCTGCTAGGTCCCTATTATTTTTGTCCTTTTTAAAAATAACCATCCTTGCTCAAAACATTCCCTTAATTTCTCAGACTTTAAAAAAGAGATTTCCAGTCCTTCCCATTCTGTTATTTCCTCTATACTTTGTATTTAAAAAGGCCTCCTTATCTCTTATTTTTCTTTGAGATGGTTCTAATTGCTGTCTACTGTACAATGTCCATAGGCTTCAGGCATTCTGTCTGTCAAGTCTAATCACTTAAATCTATTATTTACCTCCAAATTAATTTGGTTATAGTATATTTGTAAGGGAAGTGATCTAGGTAATACCTGAGTGCCCTAATGTTTTCCCCAACTTTCTTCATTCTAAGCCTGAATTTTGCAAACTTTAGATTGTGATCTGAGCCACAGTCAGCTACAGGTCTCGTTTTTACTGACTGTATAGAATCTCTTGCTACAAAGTACATAATCAATCTGATTTCAATGTTGGCCATCTGGTGATCTCCATATATGTATAGTCATTCCTTAGGTTATTGGAGGAGGGTGACTTAAGACCTTTACACAGTACTGTATATACATATTTTCCTTTTAAACATTTTAGCTTTCGTATATAATCATGCATGCTGTAGTTTATATAGCCTGTCAAGTTGGTAGCTAAGGGGACTTTTATCTGGCAGGTAGCAAAGAGTAAAGAGTTCAATGTGATGGTCAAGAGAAGTATCTTGTAGAGAAAATATAAGTTTAAGATAAAATAATTTAGTAGACTATTACTTAGGAACATTTTCAAGAGAGAAGGTGATGTGTTATCATATTTATCTTAACCTATAAAATCGAGGGTTAACCATTGGAACTTTGCATAGACTCCTTAGCCAGGCCCTACTAGCCCGCACTCACCATTCATGCACACGCCCGAACTGGGTACGCAGGTAAACGCAAGATTGAGAAATGCGCCAGTGGGGCAAGAGCCCCACAAATGCAAACAAAGGGAAACAACTTCATTTCCCAACGTTCTTTGCGCCGCGCCACAGCCAATCAGGCTGAGAGGAGCAACCACAAAGAACATTGAGAAACGCCCGTGGCCAATCAAAATCAAGCCGCAGAAAAAAAACGCACCACAACCACAAATCACAAACCAATAACTACAAGCCCCAGAGTCCTGCGTGACATGAGCATGCAGAACGCTGAGGAAGCCGGCACCTGAAAAATTTAAAACAACAACTCACTGCCTCACAGCCACGCAAACACCAACCGCCCTTCTTTCCCTCACCAACGGCACCTGAAGGTCCCGACTGGAGTTTCCCCTTTAATATCAGTAGGTGGGGGGTTGTGATCCCCCTCTCCGCTGGTTCCCCTAGGGTTGGGAGGTTTGTGGGGACAAAAGGGGTATGTCCCCCCAACCCTTCTGGACCCAGGAGATCAGCGAGAGTGGATCGATCCCCCCCCAAAAAACCTCCGTCTTTAAAGAGAAGAAACCAAGCGGTTTCTTCTCTTTAAAAACGGAGTTGTTTTAAGGAGGGGGGAAAATCGATCCACTCTCCCTGGTCTCCTGGGTCCAGAAGGGTTGGGGGGACATACCCATTTTGTCCCCCAAACCTCCCAACCCCAGGGGAGCCAGCGGAGAGGGGAGTCGCAACCCCCCACCCACTGATATTAAAGGGGAAACCCTGATCTACTTTCATGACTCCACATAAAGCACCATAACACAATAAAGCCCCCCTCCCCACCACCTAGCCCACCCTTCCTAAGCCCCACTGACCACGCCCCCCTCCCCACCACCTAGCCCACCCTTCCTAACCCCACTGACCACGCCCCCCTTCCACCCACCTAGCCCACCCTTCCTAACCCCCACTGACCACGCCCCCTCCCCCTCCCCATCACCTAGCCCACCCTTCCTAACCACCACTGACCATGCCCCCCTCCCCACCACCTAGCCCACCCTTCCTAACCCCCAACGACCACTCCCCACCACCACCTAGCCCACCCTTCCTAACCCCCACCGACCACGCCTCCCCTCCCCACCACCTAGCCCACCCTTCCTAACCCCATGCCCCCCTCCCCACCACCAAATAAATAAATAATTTTTAAAACATTACTAAAAACACAGTCAAATACAAACAAAAACAACACCAAAAACAATACAAAGTAAACAAAAACACACTCAAAAACAAAATAAACAGACAAAAATACAAATTCCAACCCCTCCCCCCCCACACGGACACACACACACAAAAGAAAGAAAACAAGCAAACTTACCAAAATAGTCCTACCTCCACGAGGACCGGAAAAGAAATTAATAAAGAAAGAGACGACTTACCAGAAGAAGCTCCACCCAGAGGCCACGAGAGAAAAAACAGTCAAAATACAATAACCCCTACCAGCACCACCTGCTGCCCACAATAGTAAAAACAATTCAAAAACACACAACAGCCCCAAACAAAAGTCCACAAGAGTAAAAACAAATCAAAAACATAACACAAATTCACAATTTTATACAAAAGGTCACACCAATAAAAACAAGTCAAAAAATTACACTAAAGCACACTTTAACACAAATCACAAACATATGTCAATAAAATGCAATAGAAACTTTTGAAAATCCTGTGCTGAGTTTTAACTCAAATTAAAACCTAAAACATATAAACACATTTTAAAAACATTGAATGTAAAAAACATTTACTTTTACATTATTAATATTATTACCTACGGTACAACTAATTTAAAAAATTCCAAAAACTAAAACATTATTCGCTTACATAAAACAATTTGAAAAAATTATATCATACTTTGTTCTTTTATTAATCCTCAAAAAAAAGCAGATCACAGTTAATAACAGCCAAGCCAAAATTATTTTGCATAAATAAACATTTAAAAAATTAAAATTACAGACTAAGCAATTTTAAAAAAACATTAACACAATTTAACCTTCCAACACAATTTAAAACAGCCCAGCAATGCCGGGCAACCTCTGCTAGTATGGTATAAATATGACTAAAGCCAAAGGTTTCCCTTGCTTGAAAGCCAGTCATATCCTACTCTAGGGTGCAGTGCTCATGTTTCCAAACTGAAGAGCCAGCGCTGTCTGCTTCTGCAGACATTTCCATGGTCATGTGGCAGGCATGACTAGACACCAGAGCACACAGAATGCTGTTACCTTCCCACCAAAATGGTCCCTATTTATCTACTTGCAATTTCTTGCTTTCGAACTGCTAGGTTGGCAGGAGCTGGGACAAAGATGGGAGCTCATTCCATCCTGCAGTAACTCAGGAATCGAACTGCTGAACATCCACTTCCCAGTCAGCATCTTAGACACTTGAGCCACTGCAGTCTCTTTAAATGTGACTAAAAGCTTTAAATTCTGAAGAAATTAATGTGGTTATAACATACTCCTGTAGTTTTTCAAATAAAAGCATTCTGTGGTTATTATTGTGACCCAGCCTGAGTGAGTGGTTTGAGAAAAAAATTATATAACACTACCAGCATAACAGAGAAAAATGTTGCATCCAGGCTCAGGTAAATATGTGGTATGTGTATGTGTTAAATATCTTAAATTGATGCCATTATGCTGGGATAGTCTGTAAAGTGGACTTCTGGATATTAAAGTCCCAAATAATTCAGGAGTTATTGCCAAATAAAAAAGGGAGATATGTTCTGGATGGAGCGTTAATATGGAAGGAATTATAATTTCCAGACAACCTACAAGTATATTTTTCTGAGCAGTTGTGGAAGTTTTAAAATATAAGGTTAAAAAAAGATCTACTGGGGAAAGTATTTGAAACTGAAATAATAGATTTAAGACCTCGAAAACTGAGCAAGTTTGCTGATTGTGAGAAAATTTAGGAACTGGAACATATTTGCCTGGCAGTGAAGTGATTTCTGAGGTAAAAGTGCCTGAGGAGAAGTCATAAATTGTTCAGAAAACTGCAGGGAACAAAAGTGGCTGCTCAGTTTTAAAAAGTCGCTGATATAAAGTGATTTCTTGGTAGATATACAGAGAAGTAAGGAATTTCTGAGATATGGTCAACATATACCCCCAATGAAAATCAGGAAGTATTTTTCGATAATATTCGCCAAGAAATAGTTAAAGAGAACATATTGAAAATAATAATTGGAAGAGATTTTAATCAGATGAGATCAAACATTGGCACTACTAATATTACTAGATGCAAAGGCAATTACCAAGGAATGTTAGACAAATGGATGAAAAGTTTAAGCTTATGTGATGTCTGGAGAGCATTAAGAGGACAAGAAAGAAAATATACATTTTACTCAGGTGTCCATGACACTTAATCCAGAATAGATTATATATTCGTAACTGCGAATTTATGTAATGCCTTGGAAAATGTAGAAATTGATGTGACTAAGGAATCAGACCATGCCAAAATAATACTAGGTATCAATATAGGGGGTATTAAGAAAAAAGACTACGGAAATTGGACATTTGACACAAAATTATTTAACAGCCAAAAAGATAAAAAAGATAAAATTAAGAATTGGGAGCAACTATGGGAGTTAAATGACATGAATGATGTTCCTGATGGTATACTATGGGAATATGATGAAATCAGTATTTAGGGGTGAATGTATTAGACTTTCAGCGATCAAGAATAAATTACAAAAAGAACACCAAAAGAAATTAGAAGATGAAATAAATTATTTACAGGCTGAGCATGCTAGAACGAAGGAAAATATTATTTTTGAAAAATTACTAAAATTGAAAGCAGAAGTAGAAGGCAAAGAAACTGAGCAGATAAAAAGAAATCTAATTTATCTAAAAAGGGAATATTTTGAATTTGGTAATAAGAACTCAAAACTGTTAGCAAAAGCTGCCGAAAGAAAAAAGGATAAAAGAGAGATTAGAGTATTGATAGGTAAAGATGGAATAAGATGGAATAATCTGAGCAAAAAATTGAAATTGTAAAAGAATTCTTTCAAAAATTATACTCAGAAAAGAAAATAGATAGAACAAAATTAGATAATTACCTAAGAAAATGGCTAAAAAAGACAATAAATCAGGAACACATGGAATGTATGGAAAGTAAAATCACAGTTAAGGAAATTAATGATATAATCGATAAATTGAAAATTGGTAAAGCTTCTGGCAAGGATGGATTAAATGTTGAATTCTATAAACAATTTAGAGATATGATAATATATAAAATTTGCAGACTTTTTAATAATATACTTGATGGTGGAGTAATTCCAAATTCGTGGAATAAGATAAACATTATCCTAATTCCCAAACCAAGATTTTTTTTTTAGAAATGATAGATTCATATCGGCTGATATCATTAATTAACCAGGATGCCAAAATTTTTACATCCATTTTAACTAACAGATTAAACAAATCGGTGAATATATCAATAGTGATCAAGCAGGATTTATCAAAGGTCAACATTTAACTGATTTGACAAGGAGAGTTATTGATGTGATGAACAAAGCAGAAGAAAAAAAGAAAAGGTAGGTTTATTGGCACTGGACATATATAAAGCTTTTGACTCTTTGCAATGGGTATCAATTAAGAAAATGAGTGAACATTATGGATTTCGAGTAAAGTTTAGAAGGGTTATAGATAATTTATACTATCAAAACTTGGCAAGGGTTAGGATTAATGATAAATATACCCCAGAAATCAACAAATTGGAAGCCGGTACTCGTCAAGGTGATCCTCTATCTGCGATATTATTCGTAATGGCAATGGAAACATTGGCAAATGCAATAAGGGATGATATGGATTTAGTTGGAGTGGAAGGAGTTAAAATCAACTTGTACGCTGATGATACCTTAATAATAATAAAGAACCCAATATTAGCAGTACCAAAAATTAAAACCCATTTGAAGGATTTTCAGGAAGTTACTGGGTTAGAAATAAATTGGGAAAAATCAGAAGTGATTTTGTTAAATATTAGTAATGAAAATGCATTAAAGATTAAAAATAAGTATAAAATTCAAATAAAAGAGCATGTTAGATACTTAGGAATAAATATTTCAGGTAAATTTTAAAATTTTAAAAAATTAAACCATGATAAATTGGTTAAAGAGTTTAAAGTATTGATACAAAAATATAATAAAATAAACTTGTCATGGTTTGGAAGAGTAGCCTTGGCTAAGATGAAACTACTATCTAAAATTATTTTTTTATTTGATAGCCTACAGATTCAATTGAAAGTAAAGGATATGAAGATATTTCAAAATTTGATTAATAAATATTGTAATGGAGGTAAGAAGTCTAGAATTACAAAAGGTTTATGGTATCTGAATCAGAAGGAGGGTGGAGTGGGACTCCCTAACATCCAAAATTATTATAAGGCATTTCAGGTAAGAAATATGTGTAAATTGATAGCAAAAAAGAAGTAATATGGGAAGGTTTAGAAATGGATGAATTAAAAGAAATAGGTAGAGCAGCTTTTTTAGATAAAAATGGAATCGTTATTAGCTCTGAAAATAAGTTGTTAAAGGCAACAATGAAAACATGGCATGATGTGAATAGACATCTATAGACAACAAGACATATATAAGCAATTAAAATTAAATTGGTTCCAAATTATTTCTGTAGATAATTGGAATAAAAGGTATATAGCAGATGATGATCTGAGCAGAAAAAATACAAAATTTGAGGATTTATTGAGTAATTTAAGATCTGGAGCAATAAATTTCAAGGGATTAGTAGGTAAACTGCATGAACTGCTAAATTCAGATGATAAATCACAAGAAATATTACGGACATTTGGGGAACAGAATCTAAAAATGGAAATAAATAAAGATAATTGGAAAAGATTATGGAGGAAAAGAATTATGAAGACATTATCTATGAGGGTTAAGGAACATAATTTAAAAATAGTATGGAAATGGTACTTAACCCCTATTCCCCTTCATCAAATAGATAAATCAAATTCATTGAAGTGTTTGAGATGTAAAAAAGAGTTGGGTATCTACACACATATGTGGTGGGATTGCAATGTGATAAAATATTTTTGGATAGCAGTAGAAAGTGAAATCAAGGGTATAATTGATTGTAATTTTAATTTAGGAGCTCGTATGGCATTGTTAACTGAAATTGAAGATTTAAATATTGACGTGCATAGAAAAGATCTTGTTTCAATTATGATATCAACTGCAAGGCAGTGTATTGCTCGAAAATGGAAAGGTGAAATTGCTCCTGAAATCAAGAAATGGTATAAAGAGATGTGGGCAATGGCCCTAAATGACAAATTAACTTGGGAAATGAATGTTAAAAAAGGATTAGTTAAAGAGAATAATTTTTTTGCAATTTAGAAGGACTTTATAACATATGCAATTGAGAAAAGGAATGGACGTGTGCCAGGAATCGATAAATTAGTTTTTTGGAAACCAAATGTATAAATATTGGTGTTTTCAGCCTCATGGACAAATGTAAATAGCACAAAGGTATTATGTGTCTTTATAAAATGGTAATAAGCAAAATAATACTGGTAGAGCTTGGGATGGTTAGTTGTAGTTGGATAAGATAGTAGTAATAAAGTAGAAGTGTCAAAAATATTCACATACTTTAAAATGTTAAATTGATCAAAGACGACTTAATATTATCTAATTGTATGAATAATTTAAAGGGGGTGTATACATCTCTACCATTATTTTTGTATTTTTAGGAGTGTCAGAGTTTGTTATGTATTTTTAATGTTTGATTATGTTTCCTTTTTTGTTCTTCTTTCTTTCTTCTTGTTTTCTGTTTATGTTTTTATCTATCTTGTAGAATATTTAGTTTGAATAAAAATATTTTTAATTTTTTTTAAAAAAAGGAGAAGATGTGAATGAAACTTTTGAAAAACAAACTATAAGATTTTCAAAGATACATGATGTAGTAATAATGGGAGATTTCAATTATACTGATATCTGTTGGAATACAAATTCTGACAAATATGGCTCTTCTAAGAAATTCCTGGCTTGAGTGGCTGATAAGAAGAAAGCGGGAAACTAGAGGTGCTACGATCCTTGATTTGATTCTAACTGATAGAGTTTTCTTGGTGGAAGAAATGGTACCAAGAGAAACTGGGGGGGGGGGGGGGGAGAAAACCATGTTCTACTTGAGTTCTTGATTTCAAAGGAAACAAAAGCAGAGTCTAGCCTTATGTATATGCTGCATTTTAGGAAAGCCAGTTTCAATAAACTCAGATTAATTATAAATCCAAAGGAATGCGATCCTACCTAATAGGCAAAGCAGTTTTATTTATTTATTTAGTTATTTATTGTTGGACTTCTATACCGCAAACTTGACCAAGGCCAACTCAGGGCGGTTCACAATCACAACATAAAACAGATTAAAAAACAGATAAAAACCGATAAAAACAGAATTAAAATCCACCCCCTAAAAAGGGGTGCAGGTACCGAAGGAACCGAGGGGGAAGGCATAATCCTCTAAACCAACCACCCAACGGAAACCACCCCTCCATCTGCACGCCAAACTTGGCCCGCCAGCCAGGTTTTTAGTTCTTTCCTAAAGGGCAGCAACTCCGTCTGGAGACGCAATTCCACTGGCAGGAGGTTCCAAAGGGCTGGTGCGGACACGGAAAAGGCCCTCCTCCTTGTGCCAGAGAGGCGAGCCCCCCTGGCTGATGGCACAATTAGGGAGCCCCTCCGGTCCATTCTGGTTGGATGGACAGATGTCCTTAGGGCGATGAAGTCTCTTAGGTAACCTGGCCCACTACCATATAGGGCTTTAAAGGTCAAAACCAGCACCTTGAATTGCACTTGGAGGCAGACTGGTAACCAGTGCAACTCCCGAAGCAGTGTTGAGGCATGGGCATAATGTCCACACCCCATCACCACCTGGGCTGCCACATTCTGGACCAGCTGCAGCCTCTGAATTGTCATCAAAGGCAGCCCCATGTAGAGCACATTACAGTATAGTCTGGAGGTCACCAGAGCATGAGTGACCATGAGCAAAGAGTCCCGGTCCAGGAGCGGACGCAACTGGCAAATCACCCAAAGTTGGGCGAAAGCCCTTCTGGCTACAGCCACCACCTGTTCTTCTAGCAGCAGCCGTGAATCCGGGAGGACCCCCAAGTTGCGCACCGGGTCAGTCTGGGGCAGAATAGTCCTATCCAAAACCAAAGATGGTAGCTCCCGGGATAACACAGGACCCCTTATCCATAGCCACTCAGTCTTGCTAGGATTCAGTTGTAGCCCGTTAGCCCCCATCCAGACCTCAACAGTCTCCAGACATCTGGAAAGGACTTTGACTGCATTACTGGGGTCCCCATGGGCTGAGATGTACAGCTGAGTGTCATCCGCTTACTGATGGTACCGCACCCTGTGGGAACGGATGATCTCACCCAGCGGCTTCATGTAGATGTTAAATAGGAGAGGAGAGAGTACGGAGCCCTGAGGCACCCTGTATTTTAAGGGCCTAGGACTGGACCTCTCACTCTCCAACCACACCGACTGGGTCCGGCCCCTCAGGAATGAGGAAAACCAGGACCACACAGTGCCTTGGATCCCCAATCCTCAGAGCCGTTCCAGAAGGATACCGTGATATACGGTATCAAAGGCCACTGAGAGGTCATGAAGAGCAAGGACGGACGAATGACCGCTATCCCGTTCTCGCCAGAGATCATCCACCAGTGCGACCAATGCAGTCTCAGTACCATATCCAGGTCTGAATCCTGACTGGAAGGGGTCCAGATATTCCGCTTCATCCAGTACCTCCTGCAGCTGACGCACGACTGCCTTCTCCAGTATCTTCCCCAAAAAGGGGAGGTTGGAAACAGGTCTGTAGCTGGTTAGGACTGCTGGATCCAGGGATGGCTTCTTCAGGAGGGGGCACACCAGAGCATGTTTTAACGGTGCTGGAAACATCCCCTCTCGAAAAGACACATTAATTATAGCCCCGACCCAGCCACCTGTTACCGTCTTAGAGGCTTTTACCAGCCAGGCGGGACAGGGATCCAATGGACAATTAGTTGCACGGACCGCCGCAAGGAGCCTGTCCACTTCATCCGGGGCAACTGGATCAAACCAATCCCAGATAACACAGCAAGCCTGTGCACTGGCTCCCCCCGGACCCTACCCATCCACGCCAAATTTGAACTCCGAGCGAATCCGATCGATTTTCTCCACCAGATGGTCAGAAAAGTCCTCAGTCGATCCCTGCCAACCAGGCACAGGCCCCGCCCTACCCAGGAGGGACCTGGTCACCTGAAACAGGGTGGCTGTGCGATTATCAGTGGAGGCAATAAGGGTGGTGAAGTATTGCCACCTCACCACCCCCATCACCACTAGGTAGGCCCTAATAGCGGCTCTAGCTAGTGTCCAATCGGAATCGCTCTGGGTCTTCACCCAGTGGCACTCAGGATGTCTCTTTGCCCGTTTGAGCTCCCGCAGTTCTTCAGTGAACCACGGGGATGACCTAGCTCCGTGGGTTCTGAGAGGCCATAGTGGAGCGATTACATCCAAGGCAGCTGTTGTCGTCCCATACCACAGGTCAACAAGTGCCTCGGGCAAATCGTGTCACCGATCCAGAGGAAAATCCCCTAGTTCCCTCTGGAATCCATCTGGATCCATCAGTTGCCGGGGACGGGCCATTTTAATAGACCCTGCCTCCTTACGATGAAGTGTTGCCACCAGAAAGTCTAGAGACACCAGATAGTGATCTGACCATGGCACAGGTGTTATGTCTAGTTTCTGTAATTTCAGATCACTCTGCCACCACTAAAGACTAAATCTGGCATGTGGCCACTGCCCCTGGTCGGGCCCTGAATTACCTGAGCCAGGTCCATAGCTGCCATGGAAGCCATGAACTCCTGTGCCACCTCGGAACCAGACCCCAGCGAAGGCAAATTGAAATCCCCCAAAACCATCAGTCTAGGGAACTCCAACGCCACTGCTGAGATGGCCTCAAGGAACCCAGGCAAGGGGTCCCTTACCCTGCAAGGAGGCAGGTACAGGAGTAGGACCCCCAACTGACCCTTAGGGCCCAACCGCAGGAGCAGGGCCTCACAACCTGAAATTTGTGGAGCAGTGGCCCTGGCGACTCCCAGTGACTCCCTGGGTATAATGGCAACACCACTGCCCTTACCCACATCCCTAGGCTGGTGCCAAACACCGAATCCGGCTGGACACATCTATGATAGAGGAACCCTATCCTCTTGTCTCAGCCACGTCTCAGTGATGCATGCCAGGTCGGCCCGCTCCCCCAGAATAGAATCTTGTATAAGTGGTGCCTTATTACAGACCGACCTGGCATTCATCATCAACAGCCTAAGTTCAAGATGGGTGGATATTTCTTTAAAAAGAAAATTTAAAAAGAAAATTTTACAAGCACAACTATAAACGATCCCAACAAAAAAAGGTAGAGAACATCAAAAAAGACCTATCAGGCTTCACAAAAAGGTGAGAAAGAGCTGAAGTTAGCAAAAGACAATAAAAGCATCAAAAAAAGCATTCTTCAGGTACAGTATTTGTTGTTGTTGTTGTTCAGTCGCACAGTCGATTCCGACCCTTTGCGACCCCATGGACCATTTTCCTCCAGGCACCTCTGTCCTCCACCATTCTCCTCAGCCCGCCAAGCTCTGTGCCCATTGTGTCCACAATACCATCTATCCATCTCATCTTTGGACACCCCCTTCTTCTCTTGCCCTCCACTTTCCCAGCATCAAGGCCTTCTCAAGTGAGTCCTCCTTTCTCATTTGATGTCCAAAGTACTTTAGCTTCATCTTCACTATTTGTCCCACCAATGAACAGTCAGGGTTGATTTCTTCCAGTATTGACCTATTTGTTCTCTTTGCTGTCCAAGGGACTCTCAGGACTCTCCTCCAACACCACATCTCAAAGGCATCTATTCTTCTGCGCTCATCCTTCCTAATGGTCCAGCTCTCACACCCATACATTACCACTGGGAATACCATTGCTTTGACTATGTGAATTTTGGTTTTCAAGGTGATGTCTCTGCTTTTCACTATATTCCCCAGGTTTCTTATAGCTTGTCTCCCCATAATCAGTCGTCTTTTTATTTCATGGCTACAGTCGCCATCTGCAGTGATCTTAGATCTTAGAAAAGTAAAATCTGTCACTGCTTCTACTTCTTCCCCATCTATTTTCCAGGGACTGATTGGACCTGTTGCCATTATCTTGGTTTTCTTGATATTAAGTCTCAAGCCAGCTTTTGCACTCTCCTCCTTCAATCCACTCAAGAGGTTCTTTAGGTCTTCCTCACTTTCTGCCATTAGGGTGGTATCGTCTGCATATCTCAAATTGTTGATGTTTCTCCCAACAATTTTGATCCTATATTGTGATTCCTCCATCCATGCATTGCACATTATGTGCTCTCTAACTGTTGCTTCTTGGTTTGCATACAGATTTCTCATGAGGCATATGAGGTGTTCTGGTATGCCATCTCTTTAATTACTTGCCACATTTTGTTGTGGTCCACATAGTCAAAAGTCTTGGCGTAGTCAATAAAACAAAAGTAGACTTGTTTCTGTTATTCCTTTGTTTTCTCCATGATCCAACGAATGTTGGCAATGGGGATGGGAAAATGATAACAGACAACAAAGCAAAAGCAGAAGTGTTCAATTCCTATTTTCTCTCAGTCTTTTTTCCAAAAGGGAATCTATGATCCTTCACAGAAATGTGAAGTACAAATGGAGGGGGCAGAACTACAGCTTTTGACTGATAAAGAAGTTTTCAAGGAATACATTTGAATGAGTTGAAATCTTCAGGGCCAGCAGAACTGCAGTGAAGGGTTTTGAAGGAACTGGCTGAAAAGATTTCAGAACCACTGCCTCTCATTTTCTTGATGATGTGTGAAGTACAAGATGATTTGAGGAGGGTTAATGTTATTATCATCAAAAAGAAGGAACCAAATATCATCTTCTATCTTTATTTTCAAATCTTGCTCCCAGCTTATTCTCAACTCCTCCTGTGGATTACCCGCCTTATTCAATAATGTGTATAATTTACTCACAACACCCTTAATACCTCTTTCACCTTTTCTTATTCTTAGAATCAATTCCTCAAACTCTGTCCTCTCTCTTTCTAATCCAGCTTCACTCATATACTTACTATTCCATTTATTTACCAGCGCTGTCTGAAACCAATTCAGTTTCAATTGCCCATACAAATCTTTTTCTCTCTCACTATTTTTACAGACCCGTACCCAGTCTTTCAGCAGGAAAACTTCATTCTTACCAGGTACCTCTTTTACCTTTTTGTCAATTTTTATTGGGAAATTTGCAATATCCTCCATTTCAATAATAGGAGACATACCCAGAGCCAATTCCTTCTTTACTTTTTTCCATACTCCCATTAATGTTTTCATCATATTGTTCCTAATTACCACTTTCCACATATTACAACCCAAAAAGACCATTTTTCCTAAATGATAATATTCCTTCATCTCAATTTCTTCCCAAATTGCTTTTTCCCTAGCTAGTATCTTCACAACATTCTTAATTTGAAAGGCTCAGTAATATACCATCAAATTCGGCATTCCTAAACCACCTTCCTTCTCGGACAAATACCAAAAAATTTCAATAATCTGGGTCTCTTTCCTCCATTACAAAAGTTGTTAATCATTTTTAGAAATTCCATAATTTCCTTATCCTTCAATTGAATTGAAAGAGTGTCAAATAGAAAATTAATTTTAGGCAATAACATCATTTTACTAAGTGCAATTCTTCCAAACCATGACAATTTCAACTTTTGAAATCACTGTATTTTTTCTTTAATTTCTATTTTCAGTCTTCCATAATTTAATTTCTTAAGATCTTCAAATTTATTTGAAATATTTAGCCCCAAATATTTCAAATTTTCTTTAATTTGTAAATTGCCCTTTCCCTTTATCTTCTGTTGTTCTTCTTTACCCATATTACACATTATCATTTCAGATATGTCCCAGTTTATTCTCAAACCTGAAATATTTTCAAAGTCCTTTAACTGTTCTTGTACTCTGACTAATGCCTTTCTGGGATGTTTAACCATTATCAAAGTGTCATCTGCATATAAACTTATCTTATTTCCTGACACCCCCTCTATTTCTTCATCTTCTCTTATAGTCTTTGCCAACATCTCCATTGCCATAATAAACAAAATTGGCAATAATAGGCAGCCCTGTGTTGTATTAGCTTCTAACTTCACTTCTTCTGTAACCTCATCGTTTACTCTAACAATAGCTGTGCCTTTCTGATATAATTGTTCAATTGTCTTTCTAAATGTATCTCCGAATCCATAGCATTTAATTATCTCTTTAATTGTTACCCATTGTAAAGAATCAAATGCCTTGAAGATATCTAAACATAATTATCCAACTTTCTCTTTCATTTGTCTTACTGTGTCAATTAAATCTACAGCTCTTCTTGTCAGATCTGCCATATGTCTCCCTTTCAAAAATCCCACTTGGTCTACATTTATACAGCTGCCCATAAAGTTGTTTAACCTATTTGTCAATATCGCTGTAAAGATCTTAGCATCTTGATTAATCAATGAAATTGGTCTATACGATTTCACTTTTTCCGGGTCCTTTCCAGGTTTTGGCAATAGTACAATTATGGTCCTATACCATGAAGTCGGAATTTGCCCACCTTCTAATGTATAATTATATAATTTTGCTAATTTTGGCACCACCAAATTTTTAAATTCCTTATAAAACTCAGCAGATAACCCATCTTCACCAGGCGCTTTATCTATTTTTAAGCCGGCTATAACCTCTTTTATTTCATTTTCTGTTATTTGCTCCTCCATCCTATTTCTATGTTCCTGTTTTATATTATTTATTTGTTTCTTCAATTGTTTTTTCAACTTCACCATATCTATATCCTTTTTTGCATATAAAGCCTTATAAAAGACTTTCACAATTTTACATTTATCCCCAGTCTTATTACATCTTATTCCTTCTTTATTAACTAAAACTCCAATTTCCCTTCTTTCTCTCTTTTCTTTAGCGGCCCTAGCTAATAATTTTGAATTTGTATTACTAAATTCAAAGTATTCCCTTTTTAAATATACCAAGTCTCTTTTTACCTTGTCTATATCCTTTCATACCAATTCAGTCTTCAATCTTTGCAATTTATCAAAAATCTTCTTATCCTTTGTCCTTGCATGTTCTTCTTGTAACTGCTTTAGCTCGTTTTCAATTCCATCTTGTATCACCTTAAATTGTTTCTTTCTAATACTAGCCAGCTTAATACTTTCCCTTCTAAAAACTGACTTCATGGCATCCCAAACCATATTAAAGCCCACCTCATCAGTATCATTCCAATACCAACTTTCCTTCCAACTCACAGTAATTTGTTCTTTACATTTATGGTCCTTAAACAATTTAGCATCATACCTCCAATTCCTTCTCATTTTCTTTGCACCCTCAATTTTCATTTCTACTAGTACCTTTGCATGATCTGATTCCTTGAAAATTCCCACTTCTGCATCCTCTATGTTTCCGACCATATTTTCTGTTACAAATATATAATCTATTCTGGAGTATGAATTATGTACCTATGAAAAGTAAGTGTAAACTCTTTCTGACCCCTTCAACTCTCTCCATACATCTTTCATTCCTAAAGATACCATCCAATTATCCAAAATTTGTCCTTTAGTCCCTTTTCCGCATCTTGTTATATTTGTGCAATCTAAATTTGACCTTATTAAATTAAAATCACCAGCCACAATCATTTTTGATGTTTTTTTCTTTTGCCAATATATTATGCATTTTCCCTAAAAAATCATCTTGTTTTTCGTTTGGAGCATATATATTCACCAAACTTATTTCCTCATCATCAATCTTCCCTTTTACTATCTACCCTCTGGGTCGGAAATGCTATTTGTCATTTCAATACCTAGCCTAGTTGAAATCAGAATTGCCACTCCTCTTGCCTTTGATGTACCAGATGACTTTTCATAATATTGCATCCATCGTAGAAAATTTTTATTCGTATCCTGAGATTTCTGATGAGTTTCCTGTAGAAAGACTACATCCAGTCTGTCTTTCCTCAAAGCCGATTCAATTCTTCTTCTCTTAACCTGAGACCCTGTACCTTTCACATTTCAAGTTAACACTTTAATATTTCTCATGATTTAAACAACATCCGCTCCCATAATCTCCGATTTCTCCAATGGGCATGCTCCCTTCCCCAAAACAGCTACAACAACATCTAATACAAAAAAACATTCATTACTACCCTCCCCCCTTTTCTTTGGAAAAAAAGCTGCCTTTATCACCTAAAGAGAGGAGAGAGGGAACGTGGAAGATGTGCCTACCAACAAAAGCTCCAGCACATTTTTCTTATTTTATAAACCAACCTACATTTATGAAAACTAAAAATGTCTCTCTCCCCTATGTTTTCTATCTTGAACTTTCTCCTCTTCAAACTTGCTCACCCTTAGCCCATTGTCTTTCCTGCTCTTGGACCCATATCTGACCCACCAGCTGCTCCCTCCTCGTCTGTTTCTCCGTAACCTCTTCTTATGGCTCCTGACTCTAACAAATCTTTCCTTAATGCAAGCCACTCTCTTGAAGACAGTTCCACCAAGTCAATTGAGCCCAAATAATCCAATGCATCTGTTTCTGGATCTATCGTGTGCATTTTCTTATTGTGAAAAAACCTTAGCTGTTATGGAAATCTCCAATTATATTTTATCCCACGAGACATCAACATTTTAGTTACTGGTTTCATCTTATATCGCCAAACACGTTCATTAACTGAAATATCATTGTAAACCTCAACATCATTCCCATCAATTTCCAAGATGCCAGACCCAGCTTGTTTTATAAATGCCATCACCTTTAACTTATCACCCCAGTTTGTAAATTTAACCAAAACATTTCTCTGAACACTTTACCCTCTTATTGCCCCCAATCTATAAACATTTGCAATATCTTCATTGACAAAATCTTTTCCCATTTTCAAGCTGTTCAACCAATCAATTATTCTGTCCCTCAGCTTGTCTGCTGTTTGTTCCATGAGATTACATATCACTATATTCTGCTTTCTCATCATCTCTTCCACCATGTCAATCCTTTTCTCCTGGACCTCTACTTTCTTTTTAGTCTCTTCCCCTCCTCATGCAACCCTTTGATATCTGCTTGCGTCAATTTCATATCCTTTTGCATCATCTTAACATTTGTATCCTTCTTTTGAAAGTTAAAATCCACTTTTTGGGCAAAGTCTGTAAACATTGCAGCCAACTTATCTTGTTTTCCCATAATTTCACTTTTATCTTTACCTCTTCTTTCCTTAATTTCTTTGAAGCCTTTCAGGTTTGCATCCTCCATCAGGTCAAATTTTTTGGAATAATTTGCCCAGCTCAAACATCAATTGGGTTTGATCCAATGGTAGAAGTTCAGGAGATGATGTTGGTGAAGGTTCTTCTTCCATTGTAACTTTATCTTTCTTTTTGGTCTCACCACTTCTTCTTCCTTTCCTTTTCCTTTCCCAATTTTGTCCATTGTGATGTCAAATAACAATCTTAATGCAGCCACACCTTCTGGAAGAAAAGAATCATGAGAACTATGTCAGTTAGAATAAAGGAGCATAATTATAAAATGTTGTGGAAGTGGTATCTGACCCCAGTGAGGTTACATCAGATTGATAATAAAAAGGACAAAATGTGTTGGCGGTGTAAGGATGCAATGGGAACGTATGAACACATGTGGTGGAGTTGTAATGTGGTAAAAGATTTTTGGAGAAAAAATGAGAAGGTGATTGGAGAAATAATGAGTATAAAAATTAAACTGGGGTCAGGCACCACTATGTTGACAGATGTTGAAAGTATAAATTTAAATAAGGATAAAAAAGAGTTATTAGAGAATGTTGACAACAGGTAGAATATGTATTGCTAAGAATTGGAAAAATGAAGTGAATATAAAAATGGAAGAGTGGTACAAGGAAATGTGGGATTTAGCATAGAATGATAAATTAACATGGGAGATTAATAAGAAAAAGGGTATTATTAAAGAGAACAGAATTTGGAATATATGGCAGACATTTGTGGATCACTCACTTAAGGGGGAGGAAAGGAATAGACCTGCACCTGATAAAAGGAGTTTTTGGAATTAACTAATACGAAACTCCGTTCTCTCCAGGGCATTGTATAAAGCACTGGGTGTTTATATGTATTTTTATTTGTATACTTTTTCTTTTTTTAAAATTAAAAGTATCATACTATAAGTTTAAGTTTAATAATAACATTATATAGCATCTTTTAGTAGATTTATCAAACCAGGTAGTTCAGAAGAAGTTTGAATCTATATACAATGTTAACAAGGTTATAAAAATGGAAATTAGAAATTAACTACTATGTCAGAATATTTTATCAATATAAATAGTAAAAATCATGTATGTATTGATGCTATTTTTTCTTTTCTTATTTTTTTTATTTTGTTTATGTATGTTTTATTGTTGAATTATTGTATGTCTGTTTAGAAAATTCAATAAAAATTTAATTTTAAAAAAAGAAGGAACCAGGCAATTACAGACCAGTCAGCCTGATGTCAATACCATGGAAAATTCTGGAGCAAATTATATAGCGGTCACTCTGCAAGCAACTTGAAAACAATACAGTAATAAATAGAAGCTAACATGGATTTGTCAAAAACAAAACCTGCCAGGCTAATCTGAAATCATTTTTCAATCAGGTAACCCTCATGATGTACAGTCGGAATGATGTTGGTGTGATATATCTTGATTTGAGCAAAGCTTTTGACTAAGTGCCCCATTATATTCTAGTTAGCAAGCTAACTCGGTGTTGTCTGGGTAGCATAAATATCAGGTGGATGTTCAGTTGGTTACAGAACCATACTCAGAGAGTTCTTAATGGCTCCTTCTCAAGCTTGGGTGGTGTTGGTGTAACAAGTGAACTACCATGGGGCTGGCCCCTGTGCTCCTCAACATTTTCATAAATGACTTGGATGAGGCGGTGAAGGTAACTCTCATCAAATTTGCAGATGACACAAAACTGGGTGTAATTGCCAATATCTTGGAACACAGGAGTAGAATTCAAAAAAATCTTGATAAGTTTGAACACTGAGCTGGGGAAAAAACAGAATAAAAGTATACAAACATAAGTGCAAAGTACGGGGTGGGGGACAAATGCACAGTTACAATACTAAGGAATATTATGAACAAAATGGAACTTGGAATTGTTTAGATCACAAGCTGAATGTGAATGAACTGTGCCATTGGCTGCAAAAAAACCCCACAAAAACCAATGCTACTTTAGGCTTCATTAGCTGAAATATAGTATTGAGAATCCATGAAGCAATAATTCCCACCTGTTCAACACTGGTTAGACCTCATCTAGAGAACTGGTTCCATTTTTCATACACTATACTTTGCCGGACCCACTCCCCAATAAAGAGATGGACAACTGTGCTGGATTTTAAAACTGGGCCACTTTATTAAATAATAACTCAATAATGCAAGTGGGCAGAAATAGCACTGGTAAGGATTCACATTTAATTTCAAATATTAATTCGATACAATGTATCAATTTGTTTATTAATTAACCAATTATAATTGACCCCAAACAGAAGCGCAAATGGTTAACCTCTGCTTCTGACGTATGTCCGGTGAACTGTAAGGTTTTGCAAGCTGCGCCTAGCAAAGCATCGCCTTGTTCCTGGTCCCCACTTGATTGGCCACCCCGATTTTCCCTCTATCTTATCCTTCCTGTGGCCACCAAGTGGGTACCTGCCAGACTCATAGAGGTCATGCACTACCTCCTTAACAGTGCTAGCCACCACACGGGGAGGAGTCTACCACGACTCACCGCCTCCCCCCCTGACCACCAACTCGGTCACCAGGCCCGTTTGCAAGGAGGCCAAAAACCTGTCCATACCCCTCACTGAGAGATGGACTCCTCCCTGCAAAACAAACCAGCATCCTGTATGCATATTGCAGGGTGCTCCACCATGGTGCCCAAACGGTGGTCACTAAAAAATCGAGCAACGGCCCGATTAACCGACCGGTGGGCCTGGTCAATGCGGCGTGGGTCACCGCCCCCCCTGAAAAAGGATTGTGGGATTATGTAGGACCAGATCAACCGCTCTCATGGCCGTCGCTGCCTCACAAGTTCCAGATCCCTCCGTATGGCAATAATTAAGCCCAAACCAGTAATCTGGCCCAAATCATTGCCACCCAAGTGAAGGAGCAGAATATCAGGAGGGGAAACTTCCTCCAGAGACAAAAGGAAAGGGAATAGCTGGTGCCATCGCATCCCATCGGGATCCCATCGGCCAACTTAAGGTACCTACAGGACCGGTTATTCCGGGAAAGGGGCACTAGCTCGCTAACCCATAATGCCCCAAAGAAAGCCACAGTGGTGGCACGCACGGGGTATGCCCTTTGGCTGCTCGATATCGTGTTTGGCCTTCGAACGCTTCAGTTCCTTTTTGCATTGTGCGTTTGTTCACAGGTCTGGCTTTGACACGGTGGCCCATTACCTGGATGATTTTTTGTTTGGGGGAGCAGACCAGACAGGGACGTCCGAGCAAATGCTTTATCTACACAATATTGGCCCTCAAACATCAAACCCAACAATTCAAAATCACCCGGGTGCACCGGGAGCAGCCGAAACACAGATTTAATATTGTATTTGGCAATTAGCGCTCCGGGACCACAGGATCGAACCATCCGTACAGCTTGGTCAAAAGACGTATACCGAACTGAACAGAGTTCATCCAGTATAGAGTCATTAACCGAGGTGCCCGCCGGATACGACAAATGGTGTATCAGGCGGAAATCACTAGAACCTTTTTTGGGCACCAGGCCCAGGGGGGATACCTTCAAGTTAGGGTAAGGTGGTTCATTCATTAAAGGCGCCTGCTACCTGCCCTTCGCGAACTTCCTTAAATATCTTCTCCCTAGCTAAACCTTCCTTACCTTTCAATGACATGAAGTTAGGCACCTCCTGTGGTGCACGCGCACCAACAAAAGGGATGCGAAATCCCCATGAAAAACCTGCTAATAGGTAATCGGCATCCGCACGCCTGGGATAAACCCACAGTCAGCTTCCGAGCACCTGCAACTTAATTGGGGAGGGGCCCTTTTCAAGTTGAAGGCTGGTCGCCAGAGACATGGCCCGGGCCCTGTTGCCCGCTGCCCC
This sequence comes from Bradypodion pumilum, assembly GCA_035047305.1. Taxonomy (NCBI): domain Eukaryota; kingdom Metazoa; phylum Chordata; class Lepidosauria; order Squamata; family Chamaeleonidae; genus Bradypodion; species Bradypodion pumilum. Next base: position 14,539,438 of record JAWDJD010000010.1, on the reverse strand, counting down.
GTCCTCACGACCCACCTGACCAGGTGCAAGTAGATGCGGAGTGAGGTCGTGCCTATACCTGCATGGTTTTTGAGTACAGCCCCCTGGTGACGAGAAGCTCCAACATAGCAGGCGGTTTGGAACCCACTGCTCCACCAATTGGCGGGGAGACTGCGTTGTGCCAGGACGCTGCACTACATGACTGCAGTGATATTGGTCACCAGAGCAGGGCGAGATGGAGTCATATGGAGAAACCATAACAACTGGTCAGGCTGGTCCCAGGGCATTTCGGGATGTAAAGCTGTGCACATGCGGAATCCAGATATTGGATCAAAGGGATCGCAAGATCTGGATGAGCCCTAATGGACACTGCTGCATATATTAAGTAAGCAGGCAGCCAATTGGCCCATGTCCTGGGAGGCTTTTGATGCCGGGCCAATTCCTTGTCCCAGTCAACCTCCTTCTCTTTCTCTTCCTTGATTGCCTCCCTATTGAGAAGGCTAAAGATATCTACATATTTCCGTCTCCATATCTTGTCCTTAGTAGCCGGTAACAAGTGGTTGCCCAGTGGTAGGGACCTAACCGCAGTCGGGAGAGCAGAAAGCAGGACTGTATGGTACGCCATGTTAATTGGCGGACTATATGGCCATATCGGGTATAGTACATTAGGCCCCGCTGGCAAAACCCCAGGTGGTACAGGAGGGTAAGGAGCACGCCACACTGCAGCCTGAGGAGCTAGGGGCACGGGGGTGAACCCCAAGCTGACTGTAGCGGGCAGTTGGACTGGGCCTCCCATATGTGATTGATGTGGCCAGGGCCACAGCCCGTTCCCCATAGAAGGCAAGGATCCAGAAGGAGGTGTACTAACTTGACTTGGATACTCACCAGGTGCACCTGCGGCTGCTGCCCCCACCGGGGGTTCCAGCTGCCAGCGAGCATCCGGGCTCCCGATCAAATCGGAGCCCGCTGGGCTAGCCATTGAATACCCATCTGTCACCTGTTCCTGCACACACACGGCATCTGAGGCGAAGGCCGCTTCAAGCTGATCGACCCCTCCTTTCCAGGGGGGCCAGAGGCTGAGGTCCATCAGCTCCTGCCTGCCTGCCTTGACCTGCCAACGGTCCCCTGCCCTGCTTTGGCACGGGCTGTGCAGGAGCCAGGCCCACGGCCCTTTCCAGGGCCTCAATCCTGGCAAGCAAGGCCTTGTCGCACTCCTGGCCAGCATGGGCCGCACGCTGGGCTGGAGGCCGAGGCATCCCAGACTGGGCCCGTTGAGTACCACCCTGTTCAGCCTCAGTAGAGGCTTGAGCCATTGCCCTCGTGCGGGGCCTCTGGCTCGGAGGCGGGCCTGGTGGGGGGGGTAGAGGCCCCAGGTCTGGGCCGGGTCCCGGCCCCGTGACCAGTGGGGGTGGGTGCTGGATTCGGGGATGGAACCCTGCACACCCCCGAAGGCTTTGCAGCCCTCTTCTTGGGTGCCATCGTGCCCGAAGGCTGAAAGAAGAGAGGCTCCCTTGGAGCCGAGCGCCTCGCTGTAGTGCGCTCCCAAGCCCTAGGCCCGGCAAGAAGCTGCCCAGTTGGGAGCGGAGGCAGCAGGTGCAGCGCAGCCAAATGCCACGAAGATAAGAGCCATGCGGCAAGGGGAAAACCCCGGGGCCGATGCTCGGCTGGGGCAGGGAACAAACGTTTCCTGGCCCAGTCAACAACAACTGCCGGCGGGGCGGTCCGAGCCTCCCCTCTTAAAGGAGGGCCCGGCCCCGCCCCTCTGCCGGCCCCGTGCCGTCTCCCATGGGGGCGGGGCCAGCAAAGTGCGCGGCAGCGTATTCTTGCCGTCGCGCATTCATTAGCGTAGGCTTAGTGGTTAAGATGGTGAACTTGATGACTGGAAGGTTGACAGGTCAGCAGTTCACATAATGACCTAGCATACTACACCTGTGAAAAGCCTGTGTGCTATGCGCCTAGACAGGAAGCAATTCATAGAACATCCAGACTTCTAGGCTCCTAATTGAAAACAGCTAAGCTCCATGTATCAAAGATATTAGTCATAGAGAATTGTAGGCAAACAGAGTTATTCTAGCACAAGAGTTCATCAAGCAGAATTTGCTTGATCAGACTGCATCTCTGACACAAGATAACCACCACCACCCGAATTCCATGGCCATAGCTGCAGGGGGCCCCTGCCCTCCTCTCCCATCCCTTGCAGGAGAGATAAAGGGACATGGGTCACCTGGCTGGGCCAAAGACCACCAGCACCTGAAGTCCATGGCCACAGCTGTGGGGGGCCTCGCCCTCCTCTCCCGTCCCTTGCAGGAGGGATAAAGAGCCATGGACTGCCTGGCCGGGCCAAAGACCACTGCCACCCAAAGTCCATGGCCACAGCTGTAGGGGCCCCCATCTTCCTCTCCTGTCCCTTGCGGGAGGGATAAAAGGTCATGGGATGCCAAGCTAGGCCGAAGACCACTGCTGCCACCTGAAGTCTGTGGCCACAGCTGTGGGAGTCCCACCCTCCTCTCCCGTCCCTTGCAGGAGGGATAAAGGGCTGTGGGCTGTCTGCCTGGGCCAAAGAACACCGCTGCTGCCTGAAGTCCGTGGCCACAGCTGCGGGCCGAAGACTGCCACCGCCTGAGGACTTAGAACATGGACTCGGCTTCGGCAGAGGCAAGGAGGCCCCTGGCTAGGAGTGTGTGGACATGCGCACATGCTGGCATTCAAACCCTCCACCCGGGTTTGGAAGGATGGGAAGGGACTGTCTTGGGGTATATCTTTATTCTATTGTATGCTGTTTTGGCAGACTATATGTATTATAGTGTTTTATAACATGTTTTATATGTCTCTGCTACTGTACTGTATTGTGTGGGGATTGAACAATGTATTTCTGGGACCTTTGTTACTATTATTGTCATATTGATATTGATTGTATAGATTATCTTGTAACTATTGTATTGCTATTGCTGCTGCTACTTGTTTAGATTTTGTATTGTGTATCATGTATATTATTGCTGTGAACCTGCTTAAGTTGCCTGCTGGGTAAGGAAGGTGGTATAAAAATAAAACGTGTGTGTGTGTGTGTGTGTGTGTGTGTGTGTGTGTGTGTGTAACACAAAACTCTTGCCAGTTTTTGCCATAACTGACTAACACAAATATTTTTTGTAGAATTTGCCATTAATCTTATAAGAAGGATTTCATTGTTGTTGTTGTCATTGTCGTTGTCCAAACATGACTATCTTGATGTGATTATTATTGTTTAAAATTGGTAGTCCAAAAAGAACTTGAGTTTAATGGAGTAACAGAAGCTGCAGATGTGTAATAGAATATAATAGTGCTGCCACAGACAGTTTTTCTCTTCTTTTTATCAGTGTTGCCATGAATTATACACAATCCAATACAACTTCAGTACACAATCCAATACAACTTCAGGCTTTTCAAGTTGTTTGGGTTTCACTGTGTATCTTTTACTCTCCAACAAAGGTAATCACATAAAAAAAAAGAGTGCACAAATCATTCACAAATTGTTATATTGAGCTAGAACTATTTTTAAAACCTCGAAATATGAGGTGTCCCCGCCCCCAATTTGTTGTTCCTGTTCCCTCAGCTACAGCCTCACCAGCACCTCAGGTGCAGACTCACTGCCTGTGGCATATCATACAGTTCCAAAGGGATTGCTCATAACCTCATAGAAGATGGTAATTCAATCAGCTTTATAACTTTGCTCCATTCAGTAAACATCAAAAAACACTACATGGTCTCTCATAGAATCCCTTGGAAATTTCTTCTTTTTCCAAGGAGAAAATGATAAAGCAGGATTGTCAGTCCATGGTATGTACCTCTCAGCCGGAAGCCATGCCGTTTTATGTTTATTTTCAAATGTCTATGCACAATCAGTGACAGGCCCGTGGTGGGGAGAAAATTTACCAGGGTGGACGGGCGTGTGCTGCTGCTCAAAGCCCATACTGTACCTTAAAGGGAAACACCATCTTGGCATTTTCCACTTCAGTTCCTCTCACCAGTCTCCGCTCTGCTCCGTGGGAGAAAGTTCAAAGCACTTCGGGCAGCTTGGGCAGCTTATCTATAATTTTGACGACAGGTAGACAATGCATAGTGAGATATTGGGAAAGTGAGGTGACTATAAAAATAGAGGAATGGTATAAGGAAATGTGGGACCTTGCTCTGAATGATAAGCTAACATGGGAGTTGAATAAAAAGGGTATAATTAAAGAAAATAGGTTTTGGAAAATTTTGAGATTATTTGTGGACTCTACATTGACCAGAGGTGAAGGTGGTAGGCCAGTACCAGAGCAAATGAGTTTCTGGAAATAATGAATGATTGATGTGACACACTGTATCCCCTAGGGCATTGTACATTTCACTGAGTGCGTATTGTTAATTTGATTTTTTGTTGTTGTTGTTTTGTTATGTGACTATGTAGGATAATGATAGATATAGTATAAGTTTTGGTTATAGCAGTTGGAATTATTACAAAATCAGATAGATGCATATAAATGAGTATACCATTGGATTACAGATAAGAACAAAATATGTAAAAGAGTTATATTGAATTTGGACAAGTTTGATATATATTATGAGAACTTATTGAGATATGATGAAATTTAATTACGTATTGTATTATAATATGTTTTTGTTTATACTTGATTTGTTGAAATTGTAAGTGTATTTTTCTTTGTTTTTTTTAGTATTTTGTATGCATTTTTGTTTGTTTGTATTTTCTTGAAAATGTAATAATTTTTTAAAAAAACAATCTTCAGACTTTCTCTCACAGAGCAGAGCAGAGACTGGCAAGAGGAAGTGAAGTGGAAAATGCTGAGGTGGTGTTTTCCTTTAAGGTATGGGCCTTGAGCAGCAGCATGTTCCCGCCCACCCATCTCGGTAAATTCCCTCCCCACCACAGCGCTGATCAGTAATAATTCCTGCCTCCTGAAAAAGTGGTCAATCTCTTCCAAAGTAAGCCACTAAGTGAGAAAAAAGACAGAAAAAATGGTCTGGCCTGCTTTTGCAAAAAAGGCAAGAAAAGGAACATAAAAGGCATGGCATTTTTGCAAGACTACAAAGGGTTTTGCATGCTAAACATTTCTAGAGGCTCCACACATCAAGACAGGTAGAGTTTGACAACAGATTCACTGTTTGTTGTAAGCATGGAAGGAAAATATGAATGTTTCAGAATCCATTTGAAGTAGCATCAGAACATGCAAGTAACTTTTTTTTCAGATGGAACTAAAAAATATAAAAGAGAAGTAGGGATGGATAGAACAAAGAACGATTTTGAAGAATTGGTATTAAAGATCAGAAAAGGGGAAAAGAACATTAAGGGTCTAGTAAGCAAATTTTACATTATACTGAATAAGGGTAAAGATCCACAGGAAGATTTGAAACGGAAGTGGGAACAAAATTTGAATATAAAAATAGGAGATGTTGAATGGAGGAATAAATGGAAAAAGAGGATAATGAGAACAATGTCAGTAAGAATTAAGGAACATAATTTTAAAATGTTGTGGCAATGGTACTTGACACCAATGAGGTTTCACCAGATGGACAATAAAAGGGATAATTTATGTTGGAGATGCAAAGAAACAGTTGGATCTTATGAACATATGTGGTGGAGTTGCAAAAAAATAAATGAATTTTGGAGAAGAATAGAAGGAGAGATTGGGGAAATAATGGGCAAAAGAATTAAGTTGGTGTCAGGTACCATTCTATTAACAAATGTGGAAGGTATGGGTTTAAATAAGGAGGAAAAAGAATTATTGGAAATTATGTTAACTACAGGTAGACAATGTATTGCCAGAAATTGGAAAAATGACGTATTTATACAGACAGGAGAGTGGTATAAGGAAATGTGGAGTTTAGCATTGAATGACAAACTGACATGGGAGATAAAAGTAAAAAGGGATAAATTAAAAGAAAATAGGTTTTGGAGTATTTGGAAGCCGTTTGTGGATCATTCTCTTATGGCAAGGGACAGTTTTGGACCTGTACGATCTCAAAGTGGTTTTTGGAAATGATATAGATACTAAACTCTCCAGGCATTGTAAATATTCACTGGGTGTTGTGTAATTTGTATTAAAAAAAAACAGTTGTAGCAGTGATTTTTTTATGATTGTTATGGTTATAGTAATAACCTATAATGAGGGTATTTGACATTGTGGTTTTTATTGTAAATAACTAGTTTAATTACTATGAAGTGCTATTTTCTATGAGTCTGAAGTAATATTGTATTGTATTGTTATTGTCTTTCCCTTTTTTGTATGTTTGTTAGTTGTATTTTTTTGTCTTTTTGAAATAAATAAAAATTATAAAAAAAGACAGGTAGAGTTTGACAACAGATTCACTGTTTGTTGTAAGCATGGAAGGAAAATATGAATGTTTCAGAATCCATTTGAAGTAGCATCAGCACATGCAAGTAACTTTTTTTCAGATGGAACTAATTGATTAGCAAGCCAGTGATAATCCCAGAGACCTATATTAAGAAAATAAATGGTTAGAATTCTATTCTGGTCTACCTGATACATTTCTTAACCTAAATAAATTTGCTGCAGGTATTTCACCATCTTTGGCAGAAATCTGTGAACAAACTTTTTCCAAGCTGAAATCCAAGTGTAGGTCAAGATTTACGGATGAACAGTGATATGGCATTTTAAGGGTGTCTGTCACAAAGCTTGACTTGGACATTAATGCCTTGGCTAACAGAAAACAGCCACAAAAAAGTACATTGATATACAAGGAATACACATAATTTTTTTCTCAAAAATAGAGAGTATTCAATTTAACATTTATTTATTTATTCTTAGATTTTAATGGGAAACCTGACTCAGGGTGGCGCACAACAGTAAAAACAAATAAAATACAGTACAATATAACAAAACAGATTAAAACCCTCACTCGACCACCCACCAACCCACCCTCCCACTCCCACCCCACATAAAAGACTAAAAAGGGAATAGGGAATGGAGGAATACCACAGTACACAACACGAAAAGGAAGGACAGTTGAGCTCTAGTTGGAATTAAGCCAACAGGCTGGGGCTGTATTCCCATTAGGGCCCCAAACCTGCCCTGCCAGCCAGGTTTTCACTCCTTTCCTGAAAGGCAGCAACTCCGTCTGTAGCCTCAATTCTGTTGGAAGGAGGTTCTAGAGGGTTGGTGTGGACACGGAGAAGGCCCTCCTCCACGTGAATATTTACATTTGATCCAACTTGGTAGGTTAATCATTTTGTTACATTTTGATTTAAGATGTGGCCCTCTTTAAGCACTGAGCACTCTGATGCAGCCCCATGTCCCACTGATTTACATGATGCCCAAGTCAGTTGCATTAAAGCTAAAATTTTCTCCCCTAATCAGTATTTTGCCCCATCTGCCATTAATGGATCTCATGTCTTTTGAGTTCTTGAGGTCATTGATAAGTAAAGGTCTCCTAAAAAAAGGAGCCTGTACCAGTTGAGGGGGTTATTCTTGGTCAGAATAGTTTTAAGGTAGGGGGATAGCCTGAACCACAACTTTTTTCTTTGAACTGAAGTTTTTCCCCACCTTTCTTTGGAAGTTCCTCTTTTTTGGAAAAGCCAAAACCATGTGGGGGAGGGGGGAAATCTGCCTTTAACTGAATAACTTTATTGATAAATGAGATTTGTTCTTAGAGTTATCAGATAAATAACCAAAGAGACAGTAAAAACAATCTTAAATCCCAGGGCTACTGTAGAAAGCAGAGCAACTTCTCTAAAACAGTTCTGTCTGTATTGTTAAAGAAAGTAGGTGCTCTTCCACATGGTGGGCAGTTGCTTTTTAAGCCTGCACTTTTAAAAAACTGGTACCCAGTAATTACCACTGCATTTTGTTAATTTGCATAAAAGACATGAGTAGAATATTAAGCATTCAGAGTACTGCAGGACTGCAAGGTAGAACTGTACCATCTGTGAATAATAGTTGTAATAAAATTGTTTAAAAATGTAATGGATGTAATAAATAGTAATGGTGGTAATAAAAGGATTGTCATAAAGGAAGCCTCCATTCATCCACCCATTTCTGCAAGAAGATAACAAGGAAAGAAGTTATCACTCTTAATTACACAGTGGCTGGAGCCACCCTATTCTGGTGACAGAAGTATGATTGACAGGTACCTGAGATGACATTTTGAGCTAATAAAGCCATGGTTTGGACCAACCTCCTGTAGAACAGCTGCCTTGTCCATCTCAAAAACTATTTTATTCATTTTATTTTACTGAGCCTTTGAATTTGTTTCTTTGCTCTTGCTGACTTTTAGACTTCACACTTCTGAAGTTGTCTCAATTTTATTGATATTCTCTCCTTTGTTGAAGTTTCTATTTTAGTTTGTATGTTATCCTAGCATAGGCCCACTTGGGGGCATTATATATTTTAAAGTAAGAATATGAATAGTCTTGCCAAATGCCAAAGCAATTGTTTCAAGATTTTTAAAGAATTGCTGTGCTTCTTTAGGTAAAGATAAAGGTCTCCCTTGCTCGAAAGCCAGCCGTATCTTACTCTAGGGTTCAGTGCTCATCTCTGTTTATAGCCAAAGAGTCAGCACTGTCTGCATCTGCAGACATTTTCCTGGACATGTGGCAGACATGCCTCAACATCGGAGTGCACAGAACCAAAGTGGTACCTAATTATCTACTTGCCAATATAATGAGGTCCCGTCTTTAAGAACATAAGAACATAAGAACAGCCTTCCTGGAACAGGCCCCAGCCCATCCAGTCCAGCATTCTGTCTCACACAGTGGCTCACCATTTCCTTCAGGGTATTCCCAAGCAGATGCCTTCACCTGCTTAGGATTCCCTGGAAATGATATTGAGAGATATCCTGCCTATCTCTCCAACCCGGAGGTTGTCCTTAAGTATCCATAATTATAGCCATTGATACTCTTCTCCTCCATGAACTTGTCTAATCCTTTTTTAAAGCTGTCAAGACTGACAGCTGTCACCACTTCTTCTGGCAGGGAGTTCCATAGACCAGTAATCCTCTGGGTGAAAAAGTACTTTCTCTTATTTGTTTGAGAACTAGTACCCAAAGGTTTCATGGAGTGTCCCCTAGTTCTAGTGTTATGCGATAGGGAAAACAGTTTTTCCTTATCTACTTTGTCCACACCGTGCATGATTTTATAAACTTCAATCAGGTCACCTCTTAGACGTCGTCGTTCAAGAGTGAAGAGGCCCAACCGTTGCAGCCTCAGATGGTAAGGAAGGTGTTCCAGTCCCCTAATCATTCTGGTTGCCCTCCTCTGCACTTTTTCCAGCTCCATAATATCCTTCTGGAGGTATGGCGACCAGAACTGTACACAGTATTCCAGATGGGGCCTCACCATAGATTTATAAAGAGGCAAAATGACACTTGCTGACTTATTTTCTATACCCTTCCTAATGATCCCTAGCATTGAGTTTGCTTTTTTCACTGCTGAGGCACACTGGGTTGACACCTTCATTGAGTTGTCCACCAGGACACCAAGGTCCCTTTCCTGGTTTGTCGCAGAGAGTTCAGACCCCATCAGTTTATAAATGTAATTGGTTTTTTTTGCCCCAACATGCATCACTCTGCACTTACTAATGTTGAAACTCATTTACCACTGTTTTGCCCACTCCCCCAGTGTTGAGAGATCCCTCTGGAGCTCCTCACAATCTCTCACAGTTTTCACTACCCTGTATAATTTAGTGTCGTCAGCAAATTTGGCTACCTTGCTTTTTACTCCTAGTCTTTGTCCCAGCTCCTGCCAACCTATCAGTTTGAAAGCAAGAAATTGCAAGTAGATAATTAGGGACCACTTCGGTGGGAAGGTAACAGCGCTCCCTGTGCTTCGGTGTCTAGTCATGCCTGCCACATGACCATGGAAACATCTGCAGCAGCAGACAGCACTGGCTCTTTGGCTTTGAAACAGAGATGACCACTGCATCCTAGAGTCGGATACGACTGGCTTTCAAGCAAGGGGAACCTTTACCTTTACTAATATAATGCATATTAATTTCTTGCTTTCAAACTACTAGATTGGCAGGAACTGGGACAGAGATGGTAGCTCACTTCATCATGCAGTACCCAGGAATCAAACTCTGACCTTCCGGTCAGCAAATTCAACATCTTAACCATTTGAGCCACCACAGTTCCTTCTTTAGTAGTTCTTAAAAATATTGAGGATGATCAATCTCAGAGTGAGCCATGCTGAAGGAGAAGGGATAAGACTGTGTAGTTTAATTACTTTTATCTTTAAACTGTGATTTGCAATATTTACAATTTTCATTGTCTCTGGAATGGAAGACACTTGATTTTCTGAGAGAAACCCAAACATATTCATAAATGCAGCCCCAGAACTTTTAAAGCTTAAGTCTTAAAAGTCTGGTTTTCAATCACTATTTATTGAACCATGTTAGCACCAAATAAGGTTTGCCACACCTTTTCCCCCCTGAAAGTCTCATCATATTTATTGCATAAAGGTACAATATAACCTCAATGAACTTAATTTGTGACCAGTTTGTTTTTGAAAAAATTGTCTGGATTCTAGATACACAGGGCTGAGATAAAAGAAACTATTTTTAAAAAATGAAATAAACTGAGAACTCAAACTGATTAAATCTGCCATGCTTTGGTCAATTCCTTACTAATCTTTTTGTAACTGGAGGTTCCAGAGGCAGAACCTGGGATGTTATGTATACATTTATCACTAAGATACAGATTCCCCTCCACCCTTGATATGTTTATGGCTACAAATAGCAGCCTGAATATGTAAAGTTTATAAATAGCAGCCTAATTACATAAAAGCCTGTGAGTACTAACATAGTAAAGGTTTCCCTTGCTCGAAAGCCAGTTGTATCCGACTCTAGGGTGCAATGCTCATCTCTGTTTCCAAGCCAAAGAGCCAGCTCTGTCTGCTTCTGCAGACGTTTCTGTGGTCATGTGGCAGGCATGACTAGACACTGGAGCGCACGGAATGCTGTTACCTTCCCACCAAAGTGGTCCCTATTTATCTACTTGCAATTTCTTGCTTTCAAACTGCTAGGTTGGCAGGAGCTGGGACAAAGACGGGAGCTCATTCCGTCCTGCAGTACTCGGGAATCGAACTGCTGACCTTCCGCTAATATGGATTCCTTGAAAATTGCTATCATTTGTCCCCCCAAAAAAGCATGTCCATTACATCCCAGAAGCCAATGTTCTCATATTGCAGTAGTCTAAAAGGTATTAAAAGTGTCAAATCCTCTTATGTGAAAAGTAGGAATGGAATTTTTGCATTTTCCAGACTCAAAACACCATAATTCATCATTCTGGGAGTTCTGTATACCTTATAGGCACCTTACCTGAACATAATGCATCTGGGAGAAAGGTGTAAATTAAAATACTTCAAGGCTTAGCATGGCTAAGCTCCATCCAAACTTCATGTTCCAACCTCAGGACAGGCTGAGAGCTTTCTCAGCTGAACGTTTGTCCACAACTTGATTTAGAGCAGGGGTCAGCAAACTTGTCTCTCCAGGTGTTCTTGGACTTCAATTACTTTCGTTTTCAGGGAATGAAGAAGCAGTAGTGAAATTCAGCTCTTTATCAGTGGGGTTTGAACACACTTTGGATCAGGCAAAACTCGGACTTACATATACTATAAACAGTAAAAGTAACAATAATACAACAAGCCCATTGTGCTTCGGTGTCTAGTCATGCCTGCCACATGAACACGGAAACGTCTGCAGCAGCAGACAGCGCTGGCTCTTTGGCTTTGAAACAGTATCAGTAACAGTAACAATAATACAACAAGCCCATTGGCTAACAAAGTGTGCACATTTTTGATCCACTTATTTGCATAAGAATAGATACATGAGAAAAGATACATTCTGCTCCTGTCAGAAAGCACAGTTAACATACATAATATTCTCCCCCCCCCCCCCAAGGATGACGGTCTAGTTTCCCTTCTGGGCCTGATGCTTGGCTGAGCCGGCGCAGGGGCTCGTAGGATGGGCAACCCGACTAGAGTGAGGGATTGAGTGAGGGGGAGGATTGTAAACCCGAATTAAATCCCTGTTTGTCAGATGGAGGAGCAGGGGATCACTCAAAACCAAAATCTAATTCTGTGGATGAATAAGACAATTCAGGGTCCCTCATGTGTGTACTAAGAGTTGAGGGTGACTCCAAACAAAATTGGTCATCAATAAAGCAATCCAGAGTGCTAGGCTGGGACAGTGTAGGGGTACACCTGGCCAGAATAGGGGAGTATTCCACAAATTCTCCTTGAAATCATTTCCTAGAAGATACTTCTGGGTCAATGTTGGCTGGCTGCTGACTATTACCTCTGCCCCCTGGGTTTAAATGGGTGGGGGCCAACCCTAGCATTGAGTGTCAGAATTCGTTTTGTGGGTCCAGTACTCTGGGTCTCAATTGATCTGCGTGCCTCCTCCAGATCAGACCAGTGGCTGTTTCGATTCTGTAAGAAACAGGACCAGTCTGATCGATCACAAACCCGGGCACCCATGTAGGACCAACAGCTGCATAATTGCGGCAATGTACAGGGACTCCGGACGAGAAACCCTTCTGGTGTTGGGTTGCTATATTTGTGCCTTTGTCCTCTACCCTAGAGGAATCCAATCTGTCTAGCAAGGATGACAGTTTCCTTCGCTGGAGCAATTCAGCAGGGGACAGCCCTGAGGCAAGGGTGTGTGTGTGAGAGCCTATATGTGAAAAGAAACTGGCATAACTGGACCTCCAAATCCCCTTCACCCATACGCCGAAGTGCATCTTTAGTTGTGCGCACCTGCCGCTCTACCTGGCCATTGGTGGCTGGGTGGAATGGGGCGGCAGTGATGTGCCTAATTGCATTCCTTTCCATGAAGGATTGGAATTCTGTAGATGTGAACGTGGATGTGTTGTTGGACACCAGCACATCTGGAAGTCCAAATGCTGCAAACAGCCTTCTTATGTTCATTATCATGGTGGCTGAAGTGGTATTAGGCACCCTAATCACTTCCAGCCACTTAGAGAATGAATCCACAACCAACAAAAATAGTGCACCCCTAAATGGACCTGCAAAATCTATGTGCAACCTGGCCCAAGGGCCCTGAGCAGAATCCCATTCCCGAGAGGGAAGGTGGAATTGCTCTGGGTGAGAGGATTGACAACTGGCACAAGTGCCGAACATTTGTTCTATGTCTTGGTCCATTTGAGGCCACCAAAAGTAGCTACGGGCAAGGGCTTTGGAACAGACAATTCCCGGGTGTCTTGTGTAAAGTAGATGTAAAACCTTTTTCCTGAGAGCGACAGGAATGACCACCCGCTGGCCCCATAGAAGGCAACCTCGTTTCACTGACAGTTCCAAACGCTTGCAGTGGAATGCTCTGAATTCCTCGGCTAGAGGAGAGACAGGGCAGCCTTTTTGTACCCAAGACATTACTTTAGTCAATGTTACATCCTTGGCCGTAGCCTTGGCTATATCTGAGAGGATGACTGGGGGCGAGTTGAAAACCTCAATCATAAGGACCTGGTGGTCGCTTTCAATCTCACAATCTGCTTCCCCGACCCCTGGTAGTGGAGAACATGACAAGGCATCAGCATGGCTGATGTTCTTGCCAGGCCTGTGCACCAAAGTAAAATCATATGGATTTAGAAAAATTGCCCAACCCAACATCCTTGGGGACAGCATTTGAGGCTTCCCGTTCACAAAGATTCCAAGCAGGGGCTTGTGGTCAGTTACAATGGTAAAATGTCTTCCATATAAGTAATCGTGGAATTTCTTAGTGCCAGCCATATTTGCCAATGCCTCCCAGTCTGTCTGGGCATAATTTTTCCTCAGTCTTTGAGAGTGAACAGGAATAGAATGCTATGGGGGCTTCGGACTGGGTGCATTTCGCACGGCCACCACCTTGGTGTCAGAGGGCATGATACCTTGGGGTGTAATTTGGTACCCCAGGAACTCCACTTCTTGTGCCATAGCACACATCTGTCTCTTCTGAGACGTAGACCAGCCCTCTCAAAACATGAGAGGACTCGATCGTGCCTGGCCACTAGTTCGACGGTGTCCTTAGCGGTGATCAGGACATCGTCAAAATATAGCAGGACACCAGGCAAACCTTTTAAAATATGTTCTACAAGGGATTGAAATATTCCGGATTCTGAGGTAGAGATTAAATTACGAATAGAAAAAGCAAGATCCACCTTCATAAAAATGTAACATTAGTAGTGCAGTAGAGATCTAACTCTCGCTACAAAAATCTGAATAGTGAGATGTGACATATTCCCAGTGTTGCTTTGAGTTGAAGCTTAGATATGGACAAAAGCATCTGAAAAGAGAATCAAAGCTTTTGAAATGTGGATCTACAGATGGTTGATAAGGATATCATGGGTTGACCATGTGACTAATGTAGAAGTGTTGTGCTGGATAGGTAAAGAACAAGAGCTGTATAAGACCATTCAGCAAAGAAAGCTCCGATACCTTGGCCATATCATGAGAAATGACATAAAGTATAGAATACTCCAACTCACTTAGGAAGGAAAGATCCCTGGAAAGAGAGGCCCTGGACATAGATGGACTTCATGGCTGAAGAACCTGAAAGACTGATGTGGCATGCCCTTGGAAGAACTGTTCTGAGATGTTAAGAATAGGAAGACTATTGCCATGATGATAGCCAATATCCGGAATGGATACGGCACCTGAAGAAGTCCAGAAAACCTGAAAATTTTATTCCTAGAGAAAAGCATAACATTTAACTCTTTCCATTGCTAAAATGTTAACAGCAGAAAGTGTAATAGGGATAGGGAGAATACCCTTTAAATTCCTTGTTCTCTTGTCTTCTTTGTGACATAACTCATTAAGAAATTTCCAAACTCCATACGATTCTTTATCTTCAGAGTGGGAATTAAACTTTTCTCCTTCAAATTTCCTACAATTTGTACACAATTTCTTTCCATACATATTAGTTTGTATTCATCTAGTGTCTTTTGCTACGAAAACATGGCCAAAGAACACAGTAGAAAACAAATGACTGATAGTTTTAAACACATGCTAATAACCCTCAGAAGCTTCTGATGCTTTCAAGCATACAATCAAACCATAGCAATAACTATTTTCTAAAAGCTGCCCAAGTTATATAATCTGCATAAAATTATTTCATCTGTAGCACAAGAAAATAAAACAATGTATTGCTGGGAAGGAGAAAAATTTTGCATTTCCTTTACCCACCTGCAAGAATGAGAAAGACACATGCCCAGTGGTGGGATTCATTTTTTTTTACTACCTACTCTGTGTGTGAGGTATGGTTGGCATGGCTAGGGGAAAGCCCTCCACTGCACCCAAATTAGGACTACTTTATTTTAAAATTTAGATGGGTGGGGCCAGCCAGAATTTCTGCTACCGGTTCTGGTGAACTGGGGCGAACCTGCGGAATCCCACCACTGCACATGCCTAACATCACCTTCATTTCTTTTCTATCCTCCTCCCTTCTCTTTTCAGTTTGTTATTTGTTCCCCAATATTGTTGTTGTTAGAAAAAGTTCAAAAATTACAAATCATAAATAGAAATCATTGCAATCAGAAGAAAAGATGTCAACAATGTAATTATTCCATGAACAAGATCTTCAGAATAGTCTCAGTTCTCAAGCGAGCAAATTTGAGGTTCAACTTTGTTTATCCTCCCCTGGTTCTAACCCTCTACCTTCCTGAAGATTTGTTTTGCGCTGGCTGCTGTTCAGAGTTTTTGACAGCCTTGAAAAAGGCTGACATTTCTTTATTATTCATAAGCCAGGCCAGGTTTGTTGGTAAAACTAATTATTTAAAGTTGCTGGCACAGTGTTTTTAGTATGAAAAGAGAAGCAAAGATTGACAGTAAATGAATGAATTCACTTTCCCTGATTTAAGCTGCAATGAATTATTCACAAATTATTCATGAAATTTGTATCCATGGTAGTGCATTTAGCTGATTTTTAAATCTAGATTTGTAACCTTTCTAAACAAAACAAGGTTTGCAAACAACACTTTTAGACTGTGTTTACCAAATCTAATGCTAGTAGACTCTCACACCCAGTAAACTAAGGAAGAAAGCAAGATTCAGGACACTGGTTGCATGAAGCCTCTGCTGGATAGGTACCAGGCACTCTGCAACCAGGATCCTTTTCAGGAAGATACTGTTGAAGCTGAGGAAGAACTGATGCAGGCTCTAGCTGAAAATCGGAAATCACGATGGTGCACATTAGTTGAGAACCTGAATATGAAGCAGAACAGCACACAAGCTTGGAAACTCCTTAAAAAATTATCCCAGCCACAGCAAAACTATGCTGGAGTAACATTAGACCAAATAGCTTGTGAGTTGCTAAAAGAATGGAAAAACACAAGGCAAAAAGGAGCAGGGAAAAGCCATCCAACCAGAGGAACAAGAGGGGTGAGGCATTACTTAATAGCTCCTTTGTGACATCTGAATTGGAGGAAGCTATTTTTCTTCCATGTCTAGGCCAGATGTGAAACTGCCAAAATGAAGGCACCTTCTGGTGAATTTATTCTGCAGTTCCTTTTGCCTGGCCTAGTGTAAGAAAGATTAGCCAGCAAAACAAGGTTGCCGTTACCAGGGTACACCCATTTGTGGTTTAAAAATACCACAATCTTTAAGGAGGCTCTGTGTACCCTGGAGTAAGCTATAAACAGCATGAAACTGAGTAAAACAGCAGATATCAATGACATAAGAATAAGGCAGTTTGGTCCCCACACTTTTGAATTGCTCCTGCAATTAATGAACAACTGCATAGATGAATTTAAGGTTCCTATTTTGTGGAGACAGGCTAGAGTTGTTGCTTTATTGAATACCAACAAAGATCCAGATTAGCTAAAAAGCTACTGACCAGTGTCACTCATTTGCCATCTTTATAAGGCACTGGAACAGATGATTCACAATTGTATTTCTGAATTTATTGATGGAAAGATCATGAAGGAGCAAGCAGGCTTCAGGCTGGGCAGGTCATGTTGTGGTCCAATTCTTAACCTTTATGCAACACATTGAGGATGGCTTCAAAAGGAAACTAATTCTGGGTGTGGCTTTCATTAACCTAACTGTAGTGTACATTACTGTCAGTCATAGGATTCTGCTCTGTAAAATTAATAATCTTACCAAAGATAACAAGCTTATTAGGGTCATTGGCAGCTTCCTTCAGAATTGGAGATTCTATGTGATGATGAATAGAAAGAACAGCAGATGGAGCTAAGACCTCCATAAGGTCTTGTATTGGAGCTAAGTTCCCATAAAGAATTTGTCAAATAGAGAGATGGTCTAGTCAAATAACTATGAGGTGGCTATATCTTTTAATCCTTTTATTGATACATCATGAGGTAGGGAAGGTGCTCTGTTCATAGAGTGTGGGTTGGGGGAGGGGGAGGGTCTTTAATAGGTTTGGTGAGGTCAGGATGATGCTTCATACGAAATGCATTGTGGTACATGTGGTTCAGTGCAGTGTGATATTACATCTGACAGAATTTAATGAGGAAACCTGGAACCATCCATTCAGCAGACATGTCCTATCTATCTAAGATAATGGCCTATGGTGGAAGCTTCAATGCTATTGACATGTGCCTTCTCAAGAACTGCGATGTTGGTAACATAGTCATCCCACTAGATATTGAAGATGGACCTTAGCTTCTGTTGGTGAAAGTGCTCAAGTTTTTTGATGTATTAGTGATAGTGGGTCCATGTTTCACAGCCATACAATAATGTTGAGGTAACAATAGCTTTGTAGACCATGAGCTTTGTATGAACTGTTAAATCTTTGTTCATGAACACCTGGTGTGATAGACAACCAAAGGCAGAATGGGCAGCACTGATTCTCCTCACCACCTCCTGTTCACAGATGCAGTTTTTAGACAGTGTGCTACCAAGGTAATCAAAATGGTCTACCTGTTCCAGTGTTGAATCTGAGATGGTAATACTGAATTCTGGAAGGACCCTGAGTGTCTCTGCAGAAAAGTATGCTGCTCCAGTATGGTGTGCATCCACTCAAAACAAGTTGACATCACTATTAATAAAGCCATGCATATAGTGACAGGATACCTCAAACCTACATCAGTTGAGAAAATATATCCTCTTGTTGGTATCACTCCATCTAAGTTCAGGAGAGAAGAAGCAGTGGACACTGAGAAAACTAAGCAAGAGAATGACCCTTGACACCCTCTGAACAGATATGAGCTTCAAATCTGCTGGCTCAAATCCAGGAAGAGCTTTATGGCAAGAACAAACATTCTTGAGGATACACAAGAGCAAAATCAAATTAGAAGATGGAGGAATGAGCTCAGTTGACAAGAAACAATACTAAAGGAGGAAGTAAACCTCCCCAACGTCACTTGGAGGATCCTACATAAGAACATAAGAACATAAGAACAGCCTTGCTGGAACAGGCCACAGCCCATCCAGTCCAGCATTCTGTCTCACACAGTGGCTCACCATTTCCTTCAGGGTATTCCCAAGGAGATGCCTTCACCTGCTTAGGATTCCCTGGAAATGGCATTGAGAGATATCCTGCCTATCTCTCCAACCCGGAGGTTGTCCTTAGGTAGCCATAATTATAGCCATTGATAGCCTTGTCCTCCATGAACTTGTCTAATCCTTTCTTAAAGCTGTTAAGACTGACAGCTGTCACCACTTCTTCTGGCAGGGAGTTCCATAGACCAGTAATCCTCTGGGTGAAAAAGTACTTTCTCTTATTTGTTTGAGAACTAGTACCCAAAAGCTTCATGGAGTGTCCCCTAGTTCTAGTGTTGTGCGATAGGGAAAACAGTTTTTCCTTATCCACTTTGTCCACACCGTGCATGATTTTATAAACTTCAATCAGGTCACCTCTTAGACGCCGTCGTTCAAGAGTGAAAAGGCCCAACCGTTGCAGCCTCAGATGGTAAGGAAGGTGTTCCAGTCCCCTAATCATTCTGGTTGCCCTCCTCTGTACTTTCTCCAACTCCATAATATCCTTCTGGAGGTATGGCGACCAGAACTGTACACAGTATTCCAGATGGGGCCTCACCATAGATTTATAAAGAGGCAAAATGACACTTGCTGACTTATTTTCTATACCCTTCCTAATGATCCCTAACATTGAGTTTGCTTTTTTCACTGCTGAGGCACACTGGGTTGACACCTTCATTGAGCTGTCCACCAGGACACCAAGGTCCCTTTCCTGGTTTGTCGCAGAGAGTTCAGACCCCATCAGTTTATAAATGTAATTGGGGTTTTTTACCCCAACATGCATCACTCTGCACTTACTGATGTTGAAGCTCATTTGCCACTGTTTTGCCCACTCCCCCAGTGTCAAGAGATCCCTCTGGAGCTCTTCACAATCTCTCACAGTTTTCACTACCCTGTATAATTTAGTATCGTCAGCAAATTTGGCTACCTTGCTTTTTACTCCTACCTCTAGATCATTTATGAAGAGGTTGAAAAGCAGGGGTCCCAGTACTGAACCTTGGGGGACCCCACTCTTTACTTCCCTCCACTTGGAGAAGTGTCCATTTAGTGCTACCCTCTGTTTCCTGTCCCTTAGCCAGTTGCTGATCCAGGACAAGACCTGTCCCTTTATTCCATGACTGGTAAGTTTATTCAAGAGCCTTTGGTGTGGGACCTTGTCAAAAGCCTTCTGAAAGTCCAGATAAACAATGTCAACTGGATCCCCCTTATCCACATGCTTGTTGACACTCTCAAAAAATTCCAACAGATTAGTGAGGCATGATTTGCCCTTGCAAAAGCCATGTTGGCTCTCCTTTAGCAGCGCCTCCTCTTCTATGTACCTATTAATTCTATCTTTTAGGATGGTTTCCATCACTTTACCTGGGACACATGTCAAACTGACAGGCCGGTAATTTCCTGGATCACCCCTGGATCCTTTTTTGAAAATTGGTGTTACATTCGCTACCTTCCAGTCATCAGGCACAAACCCTGATTTGAGGGAAATATTATATATTTTGGCTAGGAGATCAGCAATTTCATCTTTAAGTTCCCTGAGAACTCGTGGATGGATGCCATCTGGTCCTGGTGATTTGTTAGTGTTTAGTTTAACAAGACATGCAAGGACCTCCTCCCTGGTTATTTCTATCTTGCTTAATTCTTCGGTTTCCCTCCCTACGAAGATAGGTTCTGTTTTGGGCATGTGGTCTCTATCTTCTTCAGTGAATACTGAAGCAAAGAATTCATTGAGTCTCTCTGCAATCTCTGTTTCCTCTTTAATAACCCCTTGCCTTCCATTGTCATCTAATGGTCCAATGGCCTTCCTAGTTGGGTTCTTACTTCTAATGTACTTAAAGAAGTCTTTGTTATTCCTCTGAGTATTTTTAGCTATACGCTCCTCAAAGTCTTGCTTTGCTTTCCTGATTGTTGCCTTGCATTTGTTCTGCCAGAATTTATGTTTCTGCCTGCTGTCCTCATTTGGACAAGCCTTCCATCTTCTAAATGAGCTTTTCTTGCTCTTGATCACTTCCCGAACAGCTCCTGTAAGCCACATTGGAGTCCTCTTGGACCTGGCAGTGCCCTTTTTCCTTTTGGGTATGCATTCCAATTGGGCCTCTGTTATTGTTTTTGTAAACAGCCTCCATGCCTCTTGGAGTGTTTGGACTCTCTCAATTTTCCCTTTCAGCTTCTTTTTTACTAGTTTCCTCAACTTTGGGAAATTTCCTTTTTGAAAATTTAAGGTCTCTGTGTTAGATTTTATCAGTGACTTGCGGTCTATGTTCAAGTTAAACATAATTGAGTTGTGGTCACTGTTCCCTATTGGATCAGTCACATTAACATCTTGCACCAGATCCTGAGTATTACTCAGGATCAAGTCAAGGATTCTTGTACCTCTAGTTGGGTCTTCAACCATCTGTCCCAGGGAACAATCATTGAGCATATCTAGGAACTTTATCTCTTTATCATGTGCTGAACAACAGTTCACCCAGTCTATGTGAGGGTAATTGAAGTCCCCCATTATAACCAGGCTTCCCTTCCTGGATGCCTCCTTTACAACATTCTCCAACTGCCAGTCTCCCTCAAGAGTTTGGGTCGGAGGCCGATAGTATATGCCTACTGTTAGACCATCCTTGTGGCCTGGTACTCTTACCCACAGAGCTTCTAATGGTGACTCTAAATCACCTAGATATTCCAATTCATACGATTTTATCACTTCTTTGACATACAAGGCTACACCACCTCCTGTTTGCCCCTTCCTATCCTTCCTGTACAGTTTGTACCCTGGGATAACTGTATCCCATTGGTTATCATCCGTCCACCAGGTTTCAGTGATACCAATAATATCAATATTCTTATCTATTGCTAAGTATTCCAGCTCCCCTATTTTGTTCCGGAGGCTTCTGGCATTTGTATACAAGCATTTATATATGCATTTTTGACACAGTCTTTTGTGTCCAGTTGCATTGTTAGACTGCCTCTTGCATCCTTCTGCTAGAATGCTAGTGACTAGCTCCTTGCTCTGCTCAGTAATTTTTGCATCCTCCTCACTACTCAAGTACACACTTTCCCGAACCGGATGCTGCCCAGCTCCTGTCGGCTTTCCCCCAGTTATCAGTTTAAAAGCTGCTCTGCAGCCTTTTTGATGTTGAGTGCCAGCAATCTGGTCCCATCATGGTTTAAATGCAACCCATCCCTCCTGAACAGATTTGGCTTGTCCCAAAATGTTCTCCAGTTCCTGACAATCCTCATCCTGAATAGGATGAGGATTGGAGGCCCTAAATGCAAGAGCAACATGCTCAAGTGGGGGCTGCTGGCGGACAACAACACATGATGTGAATGTAGATAGATACATAATCCGGCTCATTTGCTTGTTTGCTGATTACTGCAGAAACATGTACCAACGAGGACTTTATTTTGGACAATGAGAAAGCACAGTAAGTGGCTTCATTTTTGCAGTTAAGGGTTTGACTGTGACATGAGAGTAGAAGAAAATTGCACAAAGCCTCTTGTATTTTCTCCTGGTTTTCCTCATAGTTTGAAAATATTATTATTTTGGATGGAAACTTCCTGAATAGCCCAAGGCATATTAGCTGGGGCATTCTGGGAGTTGTGTTAAAATAGCATTTCCAAAGAGAATAGGTACATAAGAACATAAGAACATAAGAACAGCCTTGCTGGAACAGGCCACAGCCCATCCAGTCCAGCATTCTGTCTCACACAGTGGCTCACCATTTCCTTCAGGGTATTCCCAAGGAGATGCCTTCACCTGCTTAGGATTCCCTGGAAATGGCATTGAGAGATATCCTGCCTATCTCTCCAACCCGGAGGTTGTCCTTAGGTAGCCATAATTATAGCCATTGATAGCCTTGTCCTCCATGAACTTGTCTAATCCTTTCTTAAAGCTGTCAAGACTGACAGCTGTCACCACTTCTTCTGGCAGGGAGTTCCATAGACCAGTAATCCTCTGGGTGAAAAAGTACTTTCTCTTATTTGTTTGAGAACGGGTACCCACAAGTTTCATGGAGTGTCCCCTAGTTCTAGTGTTGTGCGATAGGGAAAACAATTTTTCCTTATCCACTTTGTCCACACCGTGCATGATTTTATAAACTTCAATCAGGTCACCTCTTAGACGCCGTCGTTCAAGAGTGAAAAGGCCCAACCGTTGCAGCCTCAGATGGTAAGGAAGGTGTTCCAGTCCCCTAATCATTCTGGTTGCCCTCCTCTGTACTTTCTCCAACTCCATAATATCCTTCTGGAGGTATGGCGACCAGAACTGTACACAGTATTCCAGATGGGGCCTCACCATAGATTTATAAAGAGGCAAAATGACATTTGCTGACTTATTTTCTATACCCTTCCTAATGATCCCTAACATTGAGTTTGCTTTTTTCACTGCTGAGGCACACTGGGTTGACACCTTCATTGAGCTGTCCACCAGGACACCAAGGTCCCTTTCCTGGCTTGTCGCAGAGAGTTCAGACCCCATCAGTTTATAAATGTAATTGGGGTTTTTTGCCCCAACATGCATCACTCTGCACTTACTGATGTTGAAGCTCATTTGCCACTGTTTTGCCCACTCCCCCAGTGTCAAGAGATCCCTCTGGAGCTCTTCACAATCTCTCACAGTTTTCACTACCCTGTATAATTTAGTGTCGTCAGCAAATTTGGCTACCTTGCTTTTTACTCCTACCTCTAGATCATTTATGAAGAGGTTGAAAAGCAGGGGTCCCAGTACTGAACCTTAGGGGACCCCACTCTTTACTTCCCTCCACTTGGAGAAGTGTCCATTTAGTGCTACCCTCTGTTTCCTGTCCCTTAGCCAGTTGCTGATCCAGAACAAGACCTGTCCCTTTATTCCATGACTGGTAAGTTTATTCAAGAGCCTTTGGTGTGGGACCTTGTCAAAAGCCTTCTGAAAGTCCAGATAAACAATGTCAACTGGATCCCCCTTATCCACATGCTTGTTGACACTCTCAAAAAATTCCAACAGATTAGTGAGGCATGATTTGCCCTTGCAAAAGCCATGTTGGCTCTCCTTTAGCAGCGCCTCCTCTTCTATGTACCTATTAATTCTATCTTTTAGGATGGTTTCCATCACTTTACCTGGGACACATGTCAAACTGACAGGCCGGTAATTTCCTGGATCACCCCTGGATCCTTTTTTGAAAATTGGTGTTACATTCGCTACCTTCCAGTCATCAGGCACAAAGCCTGATTTGAGGGAAAGATTATATATTTTGGCTAGGATATCAGCAATTTCATCTTTAAGTTCCCTGAGAACTCGTGGATGGATGCCATCTGGTCCTGGGGATTTGTTAGTGTTTAGCTTAACAAGACATGCAAGGACCTCCTCCCTGGTTATTTCTATCTTGCTTAATTCTTCGGTTTCCCTCCCTACGAAGATAGGTTCTGTTTTGGGCATGTGGTCTCTATCTTCTTCAGTGAATACTGAAGCAAAGAATTCATTGAGTCTCTCTGCAATCTCTGTTTCCTCTTTAATAACCCCTTGCCTTCCATTGTCATCTAATGGTCCAATGGCCTTCCTAGTTGGGTTCTTACTTCTAATGTACTTAAAGAAGTCTTTGTTATTCCTCTGAGTATTTTTAGCTATACGCTCCTCAAAGTCTTGCTTTGCTTTCCTGATTGTTGCCTTGCATTTGTTCTGCCAGAATTTATGTTTCTGCCTGCTGTCCTCATTTGGACAAGCCTTCCATCTTCTAAATGAGCTTTTCTTGCTCTTGATCACTTCCCGAACAGCTCCTGTAAGCCACATTGGAGTCCTCTTGGACCTGGCAGTGCCCTTTTTCCTTTTGGGTATGCATTCCAATTGGGCCTCTGTTATTGTTTTTGTAAACAGCCTCCATGCCACTTGGAGTGTTTGGACTCTCTCAATTTTCCCTTTCAGTTTCTTTTTTACTAGTTTCCTCATCTTTGGGAAATTTCCTTTTTGAAAATTTAAGGTCTCTGTGTTAGATTTTATCAGTGACTTGCGGTCTATGATCAAGTTAAACATAATTGAGTTGTGGTCACTGTTCCCTATTGGATCAGTCACATTAACATCTTGCACCAGATCCTGAGTATTACTCAGGATCAAGTCAAGGATTCTTGTACCTCTAGTTGGGTCTTCAACCATCTGTCCCAGGGAACAATCATTGAGCATATCTAGGAACTTTATCTCTTTATCATGTGCTGAACAACAGTTCACCCAGTCTATGTGAGGGTAATTGAAGTCCCCCATTATAACCAGGCTTCCCTTCCTGGATGCCTCCTTTACAACATTCTCCAACTGCCAGTCTCCCTCAAGAGTTTGGGTCGGAGGCCGATAGTATATGCCTACTGTTAGACCATCCTTGTGGCCTGGTACTCTTACCCACAGAGCTTCTAATGGTGACTCTAAATCACCTAGATATTCCAATTCATAAGATTTTATCACTTCTTTGACATACAAGGCTACACCACCTCCTGTTTGCCCCTTCCTATCCTTCCTGTACAATTTGTAGCCTGGGATAACTGTATCCCATTGGTTATCATCCGTCCACCAGGTTTCAGTGATACCAATAATATCAATATTTTTATCTATTGCTAAGTATTCCAGCTCCCCTATTTTGTTCTGGAGGCTTCTGGCATTTGCATACAAGCATTTATATATGCATTTCTGACACAGTCTTTTGTGTCCAGTTGCATTGTTAGACTGCCTCTTGCATCCTTCTGCTAGAATGCTAGTGACTAGCTCCTTGCTCTGCTCAGTAATTTTTGCATCCTCCTCACTACTCAAGTACACACTTTCCCGAACCGGATGCTGCCCAGCTCCTGTCGGCTTTCCCCCAGTTATCAGTTTAAAAGCTGCTCTGCAGCCTTTTTGATGTTGAGTGCCAGCAATCTGGTCCCATCATGGTTTAAATGCAACCCATCCCTCCTGAACAGATTTGGCTTGTCCCAAAATGTTCTCCAGTTCCTGACAAATCTGAAGCCCTCCTCTCGACACCACCGCCTCATCCACGCATTGAGGCTTCTGAGCTCTGCCTGCCTGGTAGGTCCTGCGCGAGGGACAGGCAGCACTTCTGAAAATGCTACCTTGGAAGTCCGGGACTTCAATCTTCTTCCTAACAACCTAAATTTGGCTTCCAGGACAGACCGCTTGGCCTTCCCAACATCATTAGTACCAACGTGTACCATGACAACTGGCTCGTTCCCAGTTCTCTCTAACAATCTATCTAGATTTCTTGTGATGTCTGCAACTTTTGCACCTGGCAGGCAAGTCACCATACGGTTATCATGTGCATCACAAATCCATTTCTCTGTATTTCTAATTATTGAATCGCCTAGTACAAGGAGCCTCTCTCCTGCAATCTGTTCATCTACATGCACCTCATCAACCATATTAAGGGAGAGAACCTCAGTTTGTTCCTGATGTTCATCTTCCTGGATCTCATCAAGTGTGATGAAGGAGAGATCATCAGGTGGAACCAGTTGTTCCTCTGTGTGTTCCTCGTCAGGTGCGATAAGGGAAAGAGCCTCAAATTTATTCTGTAATTTCAGACTCTCAGAGTGATCCCCTACTCTTCTCCTCCTTTGAGTCACATTCCTCCAACCATCTCCCTCCTGAGTTAGTGAAGGGCCTTCTCCCTCAGAACTGTGCCCTGTCTCTTCTTTGTCCAGCATAGTCTGCTCCGCTCTGTCCAAGAACAGCTCAAGCTCCTTAATTTGTTGGTGGTTAGATATGCGGGCCTCTAGCTGCTGGACCTTCTCTTCTAGTAGTGCAACCAGCTTGCACTTGCTGCAAGTGTAGTTCTCCATGTGCTTTGGCAAGAACACAAACATGGCACAAGAATTGCAGGTAACTACAGCTGTTCCCTCAGAATCCATTTTAACAAGTGCAGTATTCTGGGCCTCAAAAATGTACACGTTTACTACCTTTCTACCTAGTAAGACTATATTCTTCTTTTGTTACTAGTTTGCAATCTCGCGCGCCGTTAGGAGCGCGGGCCTCTAAAGCAGCTCTACTCCAACTGCAAAACTTACCAGTGCTCACTTCCTTTGTTTGGCTCTCCTCAGCAGCAGCTCTGCTTAAGAGCACATGCAGAGTCAAAATGCAGAGGTAAAATCCGGAACATTCACTTGTTAATAAATATTTGTGCCAAAACTAGTGGGATGTGATAGACACAACTTAGAGCTATATTTTACACTCCACACCTATTTAGAATAACTATTGAATGCTGCCAAGACCTAATATAATTCCTTTATGAGATAATGCAGAAAATGTACAACAAAAATGCCATTAAAAATCTATCACTAATTTTTAAAAGAGAAAACTGTGTCTCATCATTTTTAAAATTCTCGAATATTGTGTCATTTATGTATTGTATGCTGTCAATTCTGAATTAGATGTGATTTCCCAATTCCTTCTTCTCCAGCACTAAAATAGCATTTATAAAAAGCTGTATCCTTAAATTTCAGTGGTACTTATTAAAATTCATCTTCATGAACAAGCCAATGAATATTTTTAACTCGTTCACCAATTAAATTGAATAAAGTTTGTAACCTTATTTATTTCCATACATAGCAACCAGAATTCTGGTAGGAGGAGAGATAAGACTTTAAAGCAATCGAGCTGGGAAAGAGATGGAAGAGGAATTTATTTTTTCATGCAGACTGAAAACACTCTCAGCTGATTATATAATGTCTTTCAAACCAGTAGAAATTGTTACATTTGCACTGAAGAAAATGCAGGGAAAGTTGCCACATTATTTAGAGAGATTTGCCTATATCCTCCAGCCAAATTTGGGTGAAGCTTATACGGTTTGTACTTCTTTGCTGTTAATTACTTGATCCTTATATTAAAATGGCAACCAAATATATTTTAGTTTTCACTTATTATAATTTATCTGCCTGTCATTTTCTTGCTGAATATGATCAGATCTATTTTGTGATAATTTAGGCAGATTATGACAAGGTTTATCAATTTGTTGTTCCATCTCTATATTGTTGACAAGAGGTTTAATCTCTACCCTAGTCAATAATCTTCTTCTTGCTCCCGAAGCAACCTGTGGGTTCTAGAACAAAAATTTGTCTGGAGATCTAGTAGACAGGCCGGTTGACAGATGTACAGTCAAACCTCGAGATAAGAATGGTTCAACTTAAGAAAAACTCAAGATACGATTTCTTGAGATACAAAATTCAATGCATGCCTATGGGAAATTGCATTCAATGCACTCCTGTGGGATATTCAAGATAAGATTTTTTTTGAGATACATCCAACCTCGAGGAATGAATTAAATTCGTATGTAGAGGTATTTCACAAAGATTTTGAACTTCAAAACCTTCTTCCTGGATACTAGCAGCAATCAGGATTGAAAGAACAATTCTGGCAGGCCCCTCAGTGCACAAACTGTGAATGCTATATTGCATTAGCAGTTGCCATAGCACTAATTTTAAAAACTGATTTCATTCTATTTCTTTTAACTTTGAATGGAAATGTTTTTAAATAATATATTTTAACTACATTTTAAGCACTTAATTTTTTTCAAAAAATTGCCTCCCATTTTATTGTGCTGGTCATAGACTGCAATAAAGTGATTGATTGGTTTTAGTTTTCATCACATCCGAGATTCTGTATTGTTCTCTCCTCTGCCTTCTGGCTCAATAATTTTTCCTTTCCTTATTGATAAAATTGCACATTTTTCTATTTTAAAATATATAGTAATATTGTTGCTGAATATTCAGACTGTGTGCACAAGCGATTCGATTTCCTACATCCCCCCCCCATATAGTTTAAGATCACCCATATACAGCAGATGCAACATTCTTCCACATGTCCTTGATGTTTGATATCCATGACCCGTGCTATTCAGCAGTATTCATTATCACCTTTGCTACTTTTAATAGTACTATGGCTATTACAAATAGCAAACGCTATAATGAATCACCTTGAAATATGACTCCCCTGATCCTGATATTTCTTAACTCGGTACCATTTCCATTAGGATGGTATACTATTGTTTCATCATTCTTGTTAAGCATCTCCTGCTTTGGTTCAACTTTAAATTATTTTATAATTCTCTTCTACATAAGGTGGAGGAAGAAACTATCCTTCTTGTTGTTGTTGTTGTTGTTGTTGTTGTTGTTGTTGTTGTTGTTGAGTCACATAGTCGAGTCTGATCCTTTGCAACCCCATCCTCCACTGCACGCCAGCCACCCCTATCCTCCACCATCCTCCACAGCCTGCACAGCTCTACGCCCATTGTGTCAGCAATGGCATCTAGCCATCTCATCCTCTGCCACCCCCTTCCCCTTTTGCCTTCAATCTTCCCCAGCATCAAGGCCTTCTTGAGTGTGTTCTCTCTTCTCATTTGGTGGCCAAAGTACATCATCTTCATCTTCAATACTTGTCTTTCCAAGGAGCAGTCAGGGTTGATTTCCTTCAGGATCGACTTATTTGATCTCCTTGCTGTCCAGGGTATTCTCAAGATTCTCCTCCAGCACACATTTCAAAGATGTCTAATCTTTGTTCAGCCTTCCTTATGGTACAGCTCTCACAACCATACATTACTACTGGAAATATCATTGCTTTGAATATGTGAACTTTTGTTGGCAGGGTGATGTCTCTACTTTTTATTATGTTCCCTAGGTTTCTCATAGCTTGCCTCCCAATAATTAATCATCTTTTTATTTCATGGCTACAGTCACCATCTGCAGTGATCTTGGATCCTAAGAAGGTAAAGTCAGTCACTGTTTCCATTTCTTCCCCTTCTATTTGCCAGGGTGTGATAGGTCCAGTTGCCATTATCTTGGTTTTTTATGTTGGGTCATTTGCACTTCTTTCACCCTAATCAAGAGGTTCTTTAGGTCTTCTTCACTTTCTGCCATTAAGGTAGTGTCATCTGCATATCTCAGGTTGTTGATATTTATCCCAGCAATTTTAATTCCAGCTTGTAATTCATCCAGCTTTGCATTGCACATTATGTACTCTGCATATACTGTAAGTTAAATAAGCAGGATGACAATATGCAAACTTGTCATATTCCTTCTCCTGTTCTAAACCAATCAGTTGTTCTGTATCCTGTCCTAACTGTTGCTTCTTGACTCATGTACAGATTTCTCATTAGGCAGATGAGGTGGTCTGGTACTCCCATCTCTTTAAGGACTTGCCACAGTTTATTGTGGTCCATACAATCAAAGGCCATGGTGTAGTCAATGAAACAGAAGTAGACTTCTTTCTGGTATTCCTTTGCTTTCTCCATGAGCCTGTGAATGTTGGCAATTTGGTCTCTAGTTCCCCTACCTCTTCGGAACCCAGTCTGCACTTCTGGAAGTTCTTGATCCGCATACAACTATACTCTAGCCTGTATTATCTTGAGCATGGCCTTGCTAGCATGTGAAATGAGTGCAATTGTTCGATAGTTTGTACATTCTTTAGCATTGCCCTTCTTTGGGATTGGAACATATACTCACCTTTTCCAATCTTGTGGCCACCAGTGTGTTTTCCAAATCTGCTGGCATATAGAGTGCAACATTTTGATTGCATCATCTTTTTGGGCTTTGAATCCTTGATTTGATTCTAACCAATTGAGATGACTTGGTAGGAGAGGTGAGAGCAAGAGAAACTCTGGGGGAAAGTGGCCATGTTTTTGGCTGCAAAGGAAGGTTACAGACAAGGAGTGAAGAATTGCAGGGATAGTGTTAGGAAGGCAAAAGCTGAAAATGGGTAGAGGCTGGCAAGACAAGTAGTGCTGCTGCTCAATAGGGATGGGGAAATGATATCAGAACTCTCCAGGCAAATATGAAGTACTAGTATACAGTATTTAGTGTTGTTGTTGTTGTTGGTTGTTTTTGGGTGGCACGCACATGCATGCATGCACACACACACACACACACACACAGAGGAAGAGAGAGGGGGTGGAGCTCCGCATTCTGCCCTCTCCCCGCTACCCCACCAAAGTTGTGCAGGGAGAGGATGGGCTCCCCCGAAGCCACGGCGAGGCCGGTGCCAGCCTTCAGGGTGGTGGGGAGATGATGGACTCTCCCTGATATGCCACCAGAGCCGTGCGGGAAGAGGGGCTCCCTCCTCCCCCCTGAAGCCAAGTCGAGGCCAGCACCAGCCTTTGGGGCGGTGGGGAGATGATGGGCTCTCCCTGATCCCCCACTGAAGCTGCGCATGCAGAGAGAGAAGGGGCTCCCTCCTCCCCCCCCGAAGCCACGGCGAGGCCTGCACCAGCCTTTGGGGTGGCGGGGAGACGATGGCTTACCTCTGAGAGTCAAAGGCTGAGAACAGAGTACCATTCTTGGCCTTTGTCTTCCGGACGCATTGGCCATTTTTAAAAAGCGTGTGCCGCTTGCCTCACCTCCTCCATGCTCGCATCCTTCAGCCTGGGAGGCATAGTTTTTTGGGTTCTGGTTTGTGGGGCGGTTGCCCCACTCTTAGCTGTTGGACCCTTGCAGCGATGCTCGCAGGGTCTTAAGGTAAGTGTGGCCGGCTCGGTACAGGATGGTTGGCCCAGGTGTGGACACGCATGGCTCAAGCACCTTTTTATAAGTAAAGACAAGGGAAAGGGGTGGAATTTCAGCTTGAAATAGATAAACAGTCAAGGAAAACCTTATTACCTTGAATGAGTTGAAATCCCCAGGAACAGATGAACTGCATCCAAAGATATTGAAGGAACTGGATGAAGCATACTCAAAACTGCTGTCTATCATTTCCTTGAAATCATGGAGAATGGTTTAAGTGTCTGTTAATTGGAAGAGGGATAATGTTGTCTATATCTTCAGAAAGGACAAAAAGGAAGAACCGGGGGAACTACAGAACAGTCAGCCTGATGACAATACCAGGGGAAATTGTTTTAACAATGGAAGGGGCGAGAAGAATGTTTTTTAATATGTTGTGTATTCCTGATTTTTAATCTATCTTTTTACGAGCTATGAACTTTTTACAGAAGGCTTTTTAGATTTATATTTAAAGCATAAACTGGTGGGAATATTCCAGTTCCTTTCTGGCAATCGATACCTATTGCTACATTCTACCTTGTAAGCATAAACAACCAGGGATTGAAACCTATCATAGATTTCCTTAGCCTGGAGCAGAACCTGAAGTACTCTGAAGCAGTGTAGGCATTATACTGGCTTCCTAAATAGATGTAGGTCTCTGGCAGTTGGAAAAGGGCCTGTGGTAGTGGAATAATGGGTTTTGTTATCCTTACAGTAGCATTCAAGGGAGAATTAAAGAACCATCTGGTAGATCTGCTATGTTATGGATTCAGTGGTGGGCTACAAAAAAAATTACTGGTGTGGGTGTGGCCAGGGGAAAGCTCTGCGTTGCACCTGAGTTAGGACTACTTCATTTCAAAACTTGGATGGGTGGGGCCAGCCAGAATATCTGCAACTGGTTCTGGCGAACTGGTGCGAACCTGCTGATGCCCACTACTGTTT
Organism: Bradypodion pumilum; assembly: GCA_035047305.1. NCBI lineage: Eukaryota > Metazoa > Chordata > Lepidosauria > Squamata > Chamaeleonidae > Bradypodion > Bradypodion pumilum. The sequence goes on along the minus strand of JAWDJD010000010.1, from coordinate 14,507,646 downwards.
GGACTCCTACATTGACTGTAACTGATATCCCTTCCAACTCAGTTATTCTATGTTTCTATCATTTCCTTGCTGTTTTTAGCTTTCTTCTTCTTCACAGTTTTAAAATATCTACTTTATTAACTTTCTTAATCATATAATATTCACTTTTCTTAATGTAATAAATCTTTCTATGCTTTTCTTCCTCATTCGCCTGTAGGAGTCCTCTTACATCCTCAGCTCTTGGTAAATACAAATGATCAATTTCACTTTTTGAGTACAGGGCATGATACATAGTCATTAACTTCTTTTTAAAAAAAATCTAGATTGTCCAATTCTCTTTGGGTCCAATCAATTATTCCAGCTTTATATTGTATAACAAGCACTGCCCAGGAATTAATTGCCTTTATGATGTTGCCTCCTCTCTACTTTGAACTCAAGATTTTCTGGACCCACTTTATATATTTTATAGAAGTAGCTTTTTTAAATAAACTTGGTTGTGCAGCAAGTCAGAAGTTTCCAGAACTCTCAAGTACTTGTATTCCTCTTCTAATGTTATTGATTTTATACAATCTTCATGATCTAATCTGAACCCATAACCTTTGAAATTTTTTGCCTGCCTTAGCAAATTGCTGCATACCATTCAGTTTTTGTATTTCCAACAAATTTTATATAGAGCTGAATGGAATGCTTTGCTGAAAAGTACAAATGAATTTAATAAAGACATAGGAATGCAATTTGGAATTGACAGGTATGCAGCAATTTGCTAAGGCAGGCAAAAAACTTGGGAGGGATACAAGTACTTGGGAGTTTATATATATATAAACATACAACAATGAAAATAATCATTACATATAACATATAGGTACAAATACAGTGTAGACCCATCACCCAGGGGACATTAATTCTTATCTAAAACAATTACTTAAACTAATTGTACAAATTACAAATTACAAAATGTCATATATTCATTTCCAGGATTAACTCCTTTAGATTTTCCCAATGTATACTCAAAATAGTCTCCCCAAATATATGCAAACTCATTACTAAGCCTATGAAATAATGGCACAATCATAAAACACAAGTGAACAGGGGAAACCTGACAAAATATACCTATGATTAATTGACCTAATAGATCATAGATTGCTAATTGAAGATTTTCCCAGACAGCTCATTTTTCAGCATTTAATAATTCCACAGGAACACTAAGAAATGAAAGAACAACTGTGACATTCAGAGGGCTTGATTACATTGTCTAATGGGCGATAAATATGGATCAAAATATGGATCAAAAGAAAAGGATTTGTACACTTGGTTCTTGTGAAAAGATTTTGTTAACAGGGATGAGCAGCAGACTTGGTATATCCTAGATGAATTTGCAGTACCAAAAAAATGTCTAATCATACTGACTGCACTGATTTGAATAGTTTTATTTGTAATATACAATGCAGTCCCATAATTCATTGACTCCATTGGGCCTTATCCCGTTGGGTCCATTGGGTTTAATTTCCAGAGAAAAGAGCAAATGATTGCGGCCAAATTGTGAATCAATACCCTAATAAGTTATTTTCTAAGATCTTGGTTCCTTGAAGTATCTGTTAAATGAAGTTTAAATAAATGAAATAAAGTAATAAGACAATGTGAAGACTCCTTAGTCTGAGGAGAAAATCTCTGCATTAGATAGAACAGCTGCAGAGTGAAGGACACAGAGGGATTCGTGTTTGAGCACAGCTTCAAGCAGCTGTTCGAAACGGTCCCCAAAGGATCAGTATATATAGCAGGCTATCCTCCATTCTCTTTGCTCTGCCATCACCACCTCGTTTTCTTTTAAACACTTGAAACTGCTGTCAGATTAGAACTCTCTCAACAATTTTAAAAAGCGTCCCCCGAGATGCTGGTAATTAAAGTACATTTCCACCCACAATTGCCAATCATGCAATCATAAAATGGGTCATCATCTCTTGTGTTAAACAAGTAGTTCCCCCTCCCCAGCCCCCCCTTTTCCTGTTCTAAATGCTTAGCAAGCAAGACAATTGTATATCTTTGAGAGGAAATAAAATAAAATAGCCAAACTGAAATGGACAGATAACTGGGGGGCGAGGGTGCATTAGCATACACTTTGTGCTTCTATGAAGAAAGTTCAGGGGGGCTATTTACTGTTTAGTTTAAAAATTCATGAGCTGCCTTTTAAGGAAACCCTTCCTAGTAAAGGTAAAGGTTGCCCTTGCGTGAAAGCCAGTCGTATCCGACTCTAGGGTTCAGTGCTCATCTCTGTTTATAGCCAAAGAGTCAGCACTGTCTGCATCTGCAGACATTTCCATGGACATGTGGTAGGCATGCCTAGACACCGTAGTGCACAGAACTCTGTTTACCTTCCTACCAAAGTGGCACCTATTTATCTACTTGCAATTTCTTGCTTTCAAACTGCTAGGTTGGCAGGAGCTGGTACAGAGACGGAAGCTCACTCTGTCATGCAGCACTTGGGTCCGGAACTGCTGACCTGCCAACCTTCCAGTCATCAAGTTCAGCATCTTAACCACTAAGCCACTGCCATCTCTTCCTAGGAGGAAAGGTGATAATATATATCTCCTCCTAGGAAGAGATGGCCTGCCAACCTTCCAGTCATCAAGTTCAGCATCTTAACCACTAAGCCACTGCCATCTCTTCCTAGGAGGAAAGGTGATAATATATATCTCCTCCTAGGAAGAGATGGCAGTGGCTTAGTGGTTTAGATGCTGAACTTGATGACTGGAAGGTTGGCAGGTCAGCAGTTAGGGACCCGTTCATATATATATGAACTTTATTCGGATTCTACCATAAGGAAAAAAAAGGAGGGAAAGTACAATAGTATGAGGCCCCGCCCCCTCCCTATATATTCCTGGCTCTGGACCTTCCCTCCTCAGTCTTTTTTTTCTCCGCTTCATTCGTAGCTCCGTTCTGCTACCAGAGTTTCTAAAGAATATTTTCCCCAACTTATTGTGATTGTTTTTTTGGCCTCTTTGGCCAATTTTAAAGCCTGTTTGTCTTGACTGGCAAAATTTCCTTCTTCGACGGTCACTCTGAATGCCTCAGGTGCCTAGGTGAAGCACATCAAAAAATTGGCATTTTAAAACCGAAACCTAAAAAGGACGGTAGGAAAGAAAACATAAAGCAAAACCTGATGTTGCTCCCCCTGAACAATAATAATATAATAAGATGAAATAAATCCTTAAGGCTGGTGGGGAAGGCCGCTCTAAGGGTGCCAGGCACACCGCAGCTGTCAAACCGTCCTCTGTCATCTCAACTAGTGACAGTGACACCATCTTGTCCGTTAGCCCTGAAGTGAATGTGGAGGAGGCCGAGTCATGGCAGGTAATAAACGACCCATCTCCCTCAGCCTCCCCCTACCCGGCAGCCGGCCGTTCAAACCGTCGTTCTGTCTCCCCGACATCCGAGTTGTTTGATTGCTGCCCTGGGGACCACCATTTTCAGCCACATTTTTTTCTGTCCTCCTTCCCCCCACCTCGTGTCATGGTGGGTGGGCTTGCAAAGGGGCTTGCATGGACTATAATGGCTATTATTACAAGGGGATGCCTTGGATCTCCCCCAGGCTGCATGGGTACTCATCTCCAAGACCACTTTGCTATGGAAGGACGTAGCCACAAACCTGAGGCAACTACGACCAGCCGCGCGAGGTGGCTGGAAGCCCAAATGTGGATTCCCTCCATGGATCCATAAGGGCTCTGCAGCTATGACCTGTGATGGTATCCAAAGGGACCCTCGTCAGCGAGTGTCGAGGAGAACCATTAAGCCGTGCAAGGCGGCTAGAAGCCCAAAGGTGGATTCCCTCCATGGATCCAGAAGGGCTCTAAGTTTGAGGCATGCAGCCTCCCTTGCTCCATCAGCAGTGAGCAGTCACGCTCCCGTGGCCTCGGGAGATGCTGAGAGGAAACTTTTCCCAGTGCACTCCCACTCAGCAGTAGCCTTGGACTCTGGAAGTGAATCAGATTCCTCGATCCCATCAACACCCGGATCTGGATCCACTAATCCTCAGTCTGCTCAACTGCCTGTGGATTCGAGAGCCTACTCAGGACTCGTTTCCAGATGGCCCAAGCCATCAATCTTGAATTCCAACAGCCCCCAGCTCCTAGATCTGACAAAGAATTCTAAAGACTGCTGAGGATGAGGTTTGTCCCACTTCAGTGGGTATGCTCCCATCCCTCCTTGATCTAGGAAAAGACATCTGGTCTAAACCTTTTGCTTCGCAAAAGATATCTCGGTGCATAGAAGGACTTTATAAGGTCTTTGACCATGAGTCGGGATTCCTTCTCTAAAATCACATCTCATGCTCTGTTGTATTAGAAACGGCTCTAGGAAAGTCCGGTTCTTGTAAATTTACAACACCTGCTTCTAATGAAGACAAAATTGGACCATCTTGGCCATCGCTTATTCTCCTCCACCTCATATATACGTATTGCTAACTACCTAATGATGATGAGGGCATATCATGCACATCTTTGGGACAAGGTTGAACTCTTACTGGAGTCACTGACAGAAGACCCTAGGTCCCAGATGAAGGCAATCATGGAGGAGAGCTCTCTCCTGGCCGCCCAAAGGATTAGGTCCTCAAGTCATACTATGGGTATCACATCTAGGGGCATGGCAACGGCTGTTGTTCTCCACCATTATTCATGGCTTCACTCTGCGTGCTTAACTGATGACGCTTGCAGGAGGATTGAGGATCTTCCCTTTGATGGGGAGGGTCTCTTTAACTCATAACAAGCACTTCTTTTGCCACCATCAAAGCGACAAGTCATGGGACAGGAAACAAAAGAATCACAATTGACTTTGTTCAGCCTTCCGTGTACCCTCCCATACCCCCGCAACCTCACCCTTCCACCATCCTTGATCTCACATGCTTGAACAAATTTATTGCCAAGTGGAAATTCCGCATGGTAATCCTGCAAGGGATATTACCACTCATAGAAGAGAAAGATTGGTTCGCTGTCATTGACCTCACTGATGCCTACTTTCATATCTGAATCCATTCGAGCCATCGCCACTACCTTCACTTTGCACTTGGCTCCCATACCTTTCTATTCAGGGTTCGGCCCTTTGGCCTCGCCTTGGCACCCCACGTTTTCATGAAGTGTCTCGCCCCTGTGGCTGCCTACCTCCGCTCTCTCGGGGTGGCTTTGTTTTCCTACATCGACGACTGGCTCCTCGTAGACCCGTCACGTGTGCAGGCACTGGACGCCGTTCGTCTCACCGTCGGTCTTATGCACAAATTTGGTCTCAACATCAATTACCAAAATTCATGCTCTTCCTGACTCAGGTGGTGTCTCATATAGGGGCAATGCGGAGTTCCCGCACTGAGAGAGCATGCATGAGCAAGAGCTCATAAACTCTGATGTCTAGTACGACGATCCCATCTGCTACGCCCAGTGTCTGCCCTAATGGCTCAGAGGCTTCTGGGCTACATGGTGTCAACGGTTGCAGTGTTCAAATATGCACGTCTCCGCATGCGTCCCCGACAAGCATGGCTACTCCAGAACTTCAAGCCACATCTTTGCTACTAGTCAGAAATACTACGGGTCACTCCGATCTAGTTCTCCAACTCTGCTGGTGGTCCAAAATTCACAACTTCACCTCAGGTCTTCCTCTTCAACCTCCGGCCACTACAACACAGGTGATCTCGGAAGCGAGCAGTGCCGGATGGTGATGCCACTGCAGACCCCATCGAGTCCACAATGTCTGGTCTCCTGAGAAGAAGTGGCTTCATGTCAACCGGCTCAAACTTCTTGTGATGTGGAAGTCCCACCATGCTTTTGCCCCCCACCTCTCAAATCAGGTGGTTCAGGTGACCACAGACAATGCTACGGCAGCTGCTTGCGTAAACGAGCATGGGGGTACCTGGTCCACAAGGCTACTCTAAATGTCAACAGCCCTTTGGAACTGGTGTATCGCCAAACGGATCTTTCCAATAGCAATCCATACCCGAGGTCTGGACAATTCCCTGGATGACAACCTCAGTTGCCAGGGGGACTCAATGCATGAGTGGGAACTACAGCGACATCGCCTCAGTTTGACAGGCTGTGCCACAGATGGGGGACCCTATCAGTGTATGTGTTTGCATAAGCCCTCAATAAGAAGTGCCCACTCTACTGATCAAGGGTGGGTGTGGAACTCCAATACATGGGGGTCGTCTTCATGCTGACCTGGCAGGGAACCCTGGTGTATCTCTTTCCCCCGTTCCTGCTCATTACTTGTACCCTAGTCAAAGTTACAAGAGAGAGGTCCGACGTAATCTTCATCGCAACCATGGTTTTCGATTCTTGAATCTCTGGCCTTGGACTTCCTCCGGCCCCCGAATGTGCCGGACCTGATCCACTGAAGCGGTGTCCAAGTGTTGCATCTGGATGTACACAAGCTCCACCTGACCGCATGGAGGATAATCCCATAATTGTGGATGTCCTAGCTACCAACAGGAAACCTTCTACTACCAAGCATTGTGCTTATGAGTACACACTGTCCCTCCAGTTCATTTTGCAAGGAAGTTAAAATGTTCCTGAGTTCTCATTTTCTGATGTTCTCACTTGTTTGCTGCACCTGGCTTAGAAAGGTCAATCACATTCCTCAATTGCAGTTGCCTTAGCTGCCATAGTCGCCCATCAACCACACCACCTGGTCTATTCACTTTTGTTCCGGGATCCAACTGTCAACGATTTCTAAAGGGGCAGCGTGATAAGCTTTTACACCCCAAAGGGCCAACAACACAGTGGTCACTCTATCTTCTGCTACGCCGCTTCCGATACCCGCCTTTCGTACCCATGGCGTCCGTGGACATCAATTTCATCATTCTCAAGGCTGCCTTTCTTCTGGTGATAATGTCTGCTAGACGGGCATCTGAGTTCATCACGTTACGCTCAGATCCACCCGTTGAAGTCACTTTATACTCGGACTGGACTTTAAACCCGGACTGGGCTTTTTACCAAGTGTTGTCTTGGATTTCCATGTATCACAACCATTGCCTCTATCAGTGTTCTTTCCTATCCCATCCACGGCCTTGGAAAAGTCATTCCACACACTGGATGTTAGGTGGGCATTGCTGTTTTACCTGGACAGGACTACACCCTTCTGATCGTCCAGCAGGCTTTTTGTAGCCTGTGGTGGCCCGTGGGAGGGGACTACAGTATCACTCCAAAGGACTTCAAATTGGATAGACATGACTATTGATATTGTCTACCGCCTGTTTTCCACTCCGCTTCAAGGCCAGCTCAGTCTGCTGATTGGTCTCAATCTCTCACACTCGTCCACCACTACCGGCTGGACGCAGGAATGGCCAGGTATGCCTTCTTTGGCAGGGCGGTCCTGTCTTCGGCCCTGTGAATACAGACATTGGATGCCAGACACGGACCCTCCATCTGGCAAGCATCTTGCTAGTCACACACATGTGTGGATTCACAGACATCTCAAAGAAGAAGAATGGGTTACTTACCTGTAACTTTAGTTTTTCTGTGAATTCACACATACCCGCCCTTCCTCCCCGTTGGAGGGGTTCCTGGCTCTAGCTATGTTATGGACTGAGGAGGGAAGGTCCAGAGACAGGAATAGTCATATATATATATACACACAGATAGATAGATAGCGAGTATAATAATAATAAAAATAAAAATAAAAATAAAATTTTAATTTATACCCCGCCTTTCTCGGCCAAGGCTGACTCAAGGCAGCAACAACATATCAATAAATACAATAATCCCGAAATACAATGTAGCAATACAATAATAATAATAAATAACAATAATAAATAATACAAATCACATAATAAAAAAAATATGCGAGGCTCGGCGGGGCTGAGGAGACGTACCTGCCTCCCATCCTCAGGGCCGGTGGTGTGAGCCCTGAGGAGAGGCAACATGGTGGCGGGGCTCTGGGCGACGTCTTCCTTTTCAAGCCCTCTGGGCAGGCGAGGCTCAGCGGGGCTGAGGAGATGCATATATGTTTCAAATCACACATTCATTTTGTTTCATACATTTGTCTCTGAGGACTGACCAGATGATCAATAGATCCACTCTCAGGGAAGTTTTGTAGGCAGGATGGTCATTTTTTTATGGTGTCCAGACACATGTGATGCTGGTGCAGGCCACCTCTCCTCCAAACTTTTCAACTTTTTCAGTGCACTCCCATATATGCCATTCCCTGTGCTTGGGATGAAATATATGAGAGCCTTATGGTTGTCAAAAGCTGCTTCTATCCAGCATGTTGACACAGCTAACAAGCCTCTTCAGCATATTGGAAATTGAAAAATTCCTCGGCTCACCTGTGAAAGGTTATCACATTTCCATCAATGCCAAGGAACATCCTATGAAATAATCAGATGAGAAGTACCTAGACTTGTAGACTAGCAGTTATAGACCAGCAGGAGGCCTCTTAGGTTGATGGACATCCTGCTTCTTCTTCAGCAGCATGCTGTGGATGCCAGGTCACCTCTGCAACCTGTGTTCTCCTCTTTTCCACTTGCCTTAACTTTCTCCTCTACATGAGTACAAGATTCAGGGGTAATTTGGGACCAACAGGTTACCTCCATACAGTGTGGGAGAACTCACATTGCCCCTGGATTGCTGACACTGAACAAAAGTGGAGCTCACATAATATGGCAAAGCAATCCCTATCATTATGTAGAGTGAAATGGACAACAGATGTGATGAGAGGCAGCATTGGAAAACTGCTTCCTCTTCTGCCTAACTCCCAACTGTTTTCCTGGGCTGAAGGACAGAATTCTGCATCCCACAGATATTGGCCTGAGCTAGTCTGCTGCCTTAGGTAGAGAAAAGAACACTATTCTACCAAGTACAGTGGTACCTCAAGTTATGAATTTAATGCAGTCCCCGGGATGTTTCATATTATGAAAAATTTGTAACTCAAAATGCAGTTTCCTATAAGAATGCACTGAAAATCTTTTTTCTGATCTATGGAATGGATTAATTAGTTTTCAATGCATTCCTATGGGAAACCACATTTTGAGTTATGAATTTAATTTGTAACTCGAGGCATTCTTTTCAATGGATTTTTATTCGTATCATGAAAGGTTTGTAACACAAGGCATTCATAACTATAGGTACCACTGTATTAAAGTATGAGCCTGTTAGTGTTCAAGTAAACCTCTATATGTGGGCTGGGAAGGGAAGATTGTCCTGTCTTTTTCCTCAGGCAGCAAAATGTCTTAGGTCATCTCTGCAACAAGGAATGAAGAAGGCAGCAACCTGACTGCAGCTTCCCTAATCACTTGTCATTAGCCATGCTAGCTGAACCTTCTGGAATATTCTTTTTTTAACCCAGAAAGCTATAAGCATTATTTTATTCTCTTCAACACACTGGGTCCAGTAGTCCATACAAAATGGGGTGTTTATCTCCTTGTTAAGATCTCTTCCTAGCATGCCTTGATTTTTGACAAGGTAACAGGAACTTAGTCCAATCTCTAGACTAGACAACCCACCATCTGCTGCCTGCCATCACCTCTCATCAGAGATTCATTTCTAATTTCAAATTAGCAGGAAGATGTACTATGCTAAATTGTCCTTGAAATTGGAAAAGAGGTGTGTGTATGTATGTGTGTGTGTGAGAGAGAGAGAGAAAGAAAGAAAGAGAGAGGAGGGTTAGGAAAGGGACATAGAGAAAAAGGAGAATACAAGAGAGCCACGTTTTTCAAAATTCAGTTATATTCGCATTACATAATATGCATGAGTTATAAAGAAATGAATAGTTTCAGAAAACTAGGTTACTACTGAACATTTCAAGCTCAAATGGATAATGAAGACCTATTGTATAAAACTATTTTTGCCCTGCTGCTGTTCAAGGAACTCAAAGGAGTAATTTATTACTGTCATGCTTACAAGCTACAAGGGGAAAAAGACAAGTGGGGTAGAATTCTTAGAAACCAAGGTTGTTTATGACTGCTTGAATACTGGAACTAAGTATCCAGGGTCTGTTTGAAGCCATGAAGCTCGGTAATTTAGTGGAGTAGGGTCCACATAACCAACACTCTGGAACTCATTCCCAACAAGTTCCCTTGTTTTCTATAAGTTTCACTACAAATCTCTAAAGTAGCTGCAGCAGAAGGTGACAGCAGTCATGTGTTGACCATAATGTGCAGCCCTTTTCTCTTGTTCTCATGGCTGCTTCCCCACACTGAGCACAGAAGCAGAGGCAAGATGGAGGGATATTCCATTTTTCTCTCCCATGTGGATACAGCATGGAAATGGAAAACACCAAAGATTTCAGATGGGCACCTTCTGGCTGCACCTTTCCAGAGGAACCTGTTCCCCCAAATTAATGGGTGACACTACTAGCAAACTTCTGATGGATCATCAACTAAGCAAGTATGAAACTGGGAATGTTAGAATTTTCAAATACCTGTACATTAATTCACAGAGAAGGAACTCTGATTTCCAATGGTCATGGAGGTGGAAGAGGCCATGCCAGATGGACTGGTTGTAAAGGCGCACCTTGTCCATATCCTCCAGGCTGAGGTGGCCCATTGCAGTGTGTGGGTTACTTCATGGCAAGCTGGGATCCACCTTAAGCAAACACAGGTTAGTGCCATTTTTATCTTATTTTATTTATTTGATTTGTATGCCACCCACTCAGCGTATGCCGACTCAGGGAAGCTCACAATAATCATAAATCACCAATGTACAAAATAAATACACAGTAATACAAATAATATAAATACAGTAATACAATATAGTCAATACAATCAATATCAATATTACAAACACAAAAAACGGTACAGTAGGGTCCTCAGATATACAATATACAAAATTCAATCACCCCACAACAGGGGGGGGCGGGAGCATTCTTGGATATGAGATGCAGTTGACGATGATGACGATAATTACAAATTCACACCATAGTCAAGATGACCCCAATTTAGCTTGCATTCCAAGGCTGAAAAGGGATGGGGAAATTTCACATGGGCACTCCCTATTGAGGTGCTTGCTGGCAGGCAGGAGGATTGTGTTCTGCGCTTCCCAGACATCTCCTCTTCTGGTAAACTCTAATGGGAGCTTGCCATTTGGAACGTGTGGGGGTGGGGATGGTGGAAGAGGGACATGTTGTCTTAATAGGCTGCTTCCTCCTTCATGGCCTCTTCTGCAAGGTGCAAATGACACTCCCCCCTACCCCAGGGTTGCAGTGTGAGAGTAACTGGTTGTTTTAGGGATGGGTGGAATTTGTGCACCTGCCCTGAATTGGCTGTAGGAATGGGTGATTTTTTTTATTTTTATTTTTTGCCTATCCCACACTGCCTCTGATGGGGCTAGATGGGCCAATTTGGATGGCCTTATTAAGTAGGTCATAACTGACGGGTAGTGTGAGAAAATCATAGCATCGGAGAGGTCTTCAGATATTTCAGGAGTGAGCCCCAGGGTGCTCAACATCCAGGATACCAGAATCCCAAGACTCATTTCTGGGATGGAGGAGTGCACTGCCTGCCTGCTGAAAGTGCCACCTACCTAAGGGCCTGAGGCTTAATGGGTAGGTGTGATCAGTCAAGTTTAACCTGAATGGGTCAGTCAGGAGTGGGTTATGACTAGATAGCACACTCTTGAGACTTGGGACTCAGGAAAAGTGGGAGCAGGAGTAAGGTGGAAAACCTTTGGATCCATCCCAGGACTACATAGGCCCCACTGCTGGAAGGGAGGGTTTATTCCCAGTTACAGTTAACAGTTTATAAAGTCTGTTAACTGCCTATGTCTTTGTTCTGGGATGGGAGGGGAAAAAGTTTTTCCCACTTCATTCCTTGTGGCTAAGTGGTTAAGAAGCTCGCCTAGTTAGCTGGAAGGCTGGCAAGTCAGCACTTCAAGACCTGGGTACTGCATGATGGACTGAGTGCCTGTCTCTGTCCCAGCTCTTGAGGACATGAAAGGAGCCTGATTTGGGTGTTCCCTGAGCAGAGTTTCTTCTACCAAAATCCTTTCAACCCAGAATAATTTCTGACACAAAATTATTATTATTTTCAGGGGATGAGTTCCTGCTGGTCACAATGCACTTTCTATTCCCTTCACTGTCACTCTCTTGTTCTCCAGGTTTGACCAAAGCTTTTCATGATTGGTTCTTCCCATCTTTTGGGGGGCTGCCAAGGGATACCTCTGGGATACCACTCGGTAAGTGCTGCCTTCCAACACCCGTCTGTCATTCGAGAGATGTGAGCACCACAGCACAATTTCCATTTATGATATTCAGCAACAGCTTCATTGATTCCGCTTTGTTCTCTTTTCTGGGCATTGGGGATGTGGTCATGAAGGGATACCTTTATCATTGATCTTTTATGGCTCTTACTGCTCATGATAGATCTTTTTCCTCAGCCTTTGTTAATGATCATGTTTCACTCCTATAGAGGACCACAGGTATTACTGTCAAGTTAAAATTTAATTTATGAATTGATATAAAATAACACATTGCTGATTTGAGAGAGGAAAATTCCCTATATTCCCCAGTGAGCATGATCAGTCTTTTCCTAAGTTCTGAACATCTCCAGTTACCTTTTGCTGCTCCAAAAAGCCAGAAAAAATGGAATAACAACAGATGCAAGAAGGCAAACTATGGCTGGTTTCCTTTTCATTAAAGAAGGCATCACTTCCAAAAGCTTTGAAACAGAGAAGAAAGGAACTCCAGCATGAATGTCTGTCTAGCAGTACTTTGTATTTTCTTTTTTTTATCAAACTGATGTTAAGAGAAAAGAAAGTCTGCTTCTTAGCACTCAGGGTTGGCAGATCCCAGGATGCTGGCTGCAATCTTAGGGAAGACCTATGCTTTGCTGGGTGTTACAGAGGGGAGAGAAATCTCAGGTGGAGTCTTCAGGGAGAAGGAGTAACTTTGATTTTTGTCAGTGAGAGAGCTTTAAAACTTGGGCATATACCTCACTTACTCTCATCTGATGCCAGGACTGAGTGGCTCAGGTAAAAATAAAATAAATTCTGTGTCAGAAATTATTCTGGGTTGAAAGGATTGTTGCTGGAGAAAATCTGTTCAGGGGATGCCAAAATGCAGCTCCTTTCATGTCCCCAAAATGTTTATATATGTGTTGCTCCCAACTTCTGCACGTGCTTCAGCTAAATACACTACTAGCGCTATATCATAGGCTTAGTAATAGTTGCAACACTATTAATCTAAAATACTAATTTTACTACTCCTTAACTCTGAGCAGAAACGCTCTTTTTTAAAATATATACTGTATATTTAAATACTCTCATTTTAACCTCTATCTCTTGATATATTTTAAGTACCCTCCTTTTAACTTCTGTTCTTTTTGCTGTACTATGTTGGTCTTGGACTGTAATAAAGATTAATTAATTGAGATACTCCATAAATCAGGTATGATGAAAGGAAACTGAGATGAGATTAAGTGGATACATGCATTAGGGCAGTGATGGCAAACTTTGGCAGTCCAGGTGTTCTTGGACTTCAATTCACAGAAGTCCAAGTCTCTGTGAATCCACTCAAATGAGTTTACTGCACATACATGCAGTAAATCCATTCATATGGATTCACAGAGACTTGGACTTCTGGGAATTGAAGTCCAAGAACACCTGGACTGCCAAGGTTCACCATCATGGCGTTAGGGTCCATCATAAGATTTGGAGCAATAATTGAATGGAGTGCAAATATTGCAATTTGGGGCCCTAAATTATTACTGAAGCTGTTGGAAATTGCACATAATTTGCTGGGGGTGGGGGAAGACTGATTTATTTATAATACCACCACCCCCTTAAAAAAAGTACTGCAGCATACTATATCTTGTTTTCTAAAGTTAGACTCCCAGTTTCATGTTTTTCCCCCTATATCCATCAAAAGAAAGTCACCTTTGCAAGATTTAAAGCTCATTTCATCTAGCAAAACTACCTTCAGCTCTTGGGGGAAAACTGTTGGAAGGCACATGAAAGTTGGTCCTCTATTAAGTTGTGCCAGTGAGAGTTCAGTTTCAAGATGTGCTATTCTATCTTCACTCAAGATCATCATGGTGAGAAGTTTCAATCCTAACTTGTCCATTTCTTCTTTTAGCATTCTTGGTTAAAAGTGTTCTTTTTTTGAATGAGTGGCATGGGATACATAAAGTTTCTTTCTCACAAGTTCAGGGAAGCAAAATTTGGAAAATGTACAGTAATTCTGCTCTTCTGCCTCTCAAGCAATTTCCTGTAAGTGGCAATCTCAACAGCAAAAATTATCTTGACATTCAGCAGTTCTTGGTACTTGGAAAGATAGTGAACCATATATTTCTTTGCCGTCCAAAATTCTTGCCAGAGACAAGCAATAGTATCTGTAAGGATAAGCCTCACAAGCTTATCCACTATCATATGACTTGTTCCACCTTCCAGAGACCTGTACCCCTTCCAGAAGCCCATACCAACCTTTGTGCTGCTTCAGAGTACCTATGGTCCTGCTCCAGGCTAGAGAAATCTATGATAGGTTTCAACCATTGACTGTTTATGCTTACAAACCAGCCAGATCAGGTAAGACATGCAGTGCGAATTAACTTAATGGTAGTGTCACCAGTGATGAGATAGATTTCATAGATTTCTCTAGCCTGGAGCAAGACCACAGGGTACTCTGATGCAGCACAAAAGTTGGTGTGGGCTTCTGGAAGGGATACAGGTCTCTGGAAGGTGGAATGAGTCCTATGATAGTGGATAAGCTTTTCTCCCACCAGCTGAAGCTCTGTCAGAAAAAAATATGACTCCTTATAGCTACAATCAGATTTATTTAGAAAGGTTCAGGACCAGGCACAAGATAGGAAATAGAAACCTTTTGCTCGCCCCTTTCCCAGAATAAAACAAGAAAAATATATCTAGCTTTATTTCTCTGGTTTGGCTTTGCCTGCTAACATAGTTGATTACATTTTGTTAAGGCTTACTCACAAGCATGCATCATGGCAAGCAATCATAAGTCCAGCCAGAAAACATAGTGTTTTCTCCCACATTCCAATATAACAAAACCCATCTTTTCTACTCATCCCTCCTCTTCCAGGGTTTTTAACCAATGAAAGCACAGCATACAAAGTCCAACATCCTAGTTCCAGTCTCACAGTTTTCAGCCTGTTATGACTACATTCAAAGTGGGGGGCGTGGCTAAGATGGCCGACGAGTAACATCTTGATCCGGACGCTCGCGCTTATCAAAGTGGTAACTAATGTGACTGAGTAAAATGGGGAAATTTTAAAGTGGTATTTTTTGTCGGTAAGATCCCTGCTTGCCTATCTGGAAAGTTTTGAAGTCGGGCGGTCGAAGTTTGGGAGGTTTCCTGGGCAGGCGAGGCTCACGACGGAAGCTGTGGCTTTCCCTGCCGAGGAGCTGAGAACGGGACCAGTGAGACGGCGGAGATCTGAGGCGGCAGTTAAATCGGCAAGAAAACAATTCTATGTAAGTTCACGAAAGTCTATGTGGAAAAGTTAAAGCTAACTGGGGATTTTGCTTAGAAGAGCCCGGACTTGGAAGCGGGTGGAAGTGGATAAAATCGGGCGGTCGTCCTGTTAATGGCGGCGGTCCTGGAAAACGAAAGTGATTGTGCTTTGGTCTATGGCTTCCCTGCGCCCCAGGAGAACCGCGGCGTGTTTTGGCGATAGTAAAGTGGCTTAAGAAGTTCTCGTCTGGGCTCCAGCTTTTGAAGGCTGCAGTGTGTCTCGAGTCTAAAGTGTGTGGGGAAAGTCTGCCGATTCACAGAAGAAGAAGGGGGGTTTCCCCCTGAAGTTAATGTACCCGCTGGAAAAGGGCGCTTTGAGTCGTTCGCTTCAAGAGAAGGATTAATTTGTTTTTTTTTTATTCCTTCACCGTGTGGATTACAAATAATATTTTCTTTTTGGACATATTGCTCCTCCTGTTTTTCTTCCTTCCTTGCTTGGATTTTGGGCTTTTTTTTCTCTTCTCACCCCCCTTCCCGGTGGCTTAGACTCAAATGAAAAAATCTGGGTGACCGTTTCCTTGGAGCCTCTATTTTCGTGGTTTGGAAGGCGAATAGTTGGACTGCTTGCTTTGGGGAAGCGGGTCGGATGTGGATTTTTTTTTTGGAGCATATTCCGGTTCCTGTTCTCTTTTTGTGGATTATAGCAACTAACTCTCTGCTGGATTCCTTCCTCCTTATAAGCTTTGTTTGCCTTGTTTGGATATGTGGTACTAGTGGTTGCAGTGGCACAGGCTTGTCTGGACTGACTAGGATTTTGCAACGTTCTGCAACACTGGACTCTCCTATTGCGTGTCATTATGGATAAAGGCACAAGAGGGAAAGCAAAAGAGGAAGAACCAGTAGTGAAGTCCAAGAGGAAAGAAAAAGCACCAATGGAAGTAGCCCCTCAGCCGTCATCACCGCCACCTGAGCCCTATGACCATACTCAAATTATGGTGCAAATCGGAAAATTGTTCCAGAAATTGGAGAAGAATGAGGAATCAAGGGTGAAAGATAGAAATGAAATGATGAAAAAACAAGATAAGGTGGTATCATCTGTTGCAGATTTTTCAAAAAAAGTGGACTTAAGTTTGCAAAAAATAGAGGGAAATGTGAAACTGGTTCAAAATGAGGTAATTGCCATAAAAAAGGAAATAAAAGGGACTCAGGAGGCGGTGCGGGAGAACAAGCTGAAATTGGAAGAGCAAGAGAGAAGGATTGATGCTGTGGAAGATATGATGAGAAAGTAGAACATTGTGATCCGTCAGGTGGTTGAACGGACACCGGATCAGCTAAGAGAAAGAGTGGTTCAGTGGTTAAATGGTTTGAATATGGGAAAGGAATTTGTTCAGGAAGATATTGTAAGTGTATTCAGGGTGGGCCCAAGAAGAGGGAGGGTGGTTCAAAGAAATGTTTTGGTAAAATTTGCAAATTGGAGTGATAAGCTTAGAGTAATGGCTTTTCTGAAACGAGCTGGACCTGATGCCCTGAAATTTGATGGCTCTGATGTAGAAGTTTACAATGATATGTCATTGAAAGAAAGAACGTGGAGATATAAGAGGAGGCCTGTAACCAAATTGTTGATGAATAAAAATATAAGGTACAACTGGAGATTTCCACAGCAACTGCGCTTTTTCTATGATAAAAGAATGCAAGTAATTGATGAAGGGACCAATCCATTGGAGTATCTGAGTTTGCTGGAGTTGGTAAAAACAGATTCAGAAGAGTGGATAAATCTTAAGAAAGAATTGTTGGAATCGGGTGCTCTGGGGAGGGAGTATGAGAGGGCAGAGGACAGGGGTGCCACAGGTGGAACACCGCAGGGAAAGGATGAGGAGGAGGAGCTGTCGTTGATCATGGTGGAGGAGGAGACAAGTAAGGAGCAATGAGAAATAGATTATTAAAAATTAAAGCATTTAAATGATATAGAAGGGTGAGTAGCACGCAGCACTGGTAGGTAGGCACATCTTGCATGTCCCCCCTCTCCCCTCTTTGGTTGTTGAAGGCGTCTTTTTTTTTTTTGAAGAAGGTGGGGAGAGAGATAGTGTGTGTTCTATGTAGATTTGTGTGTTTTGGGGGGAAGGGGTTGGTGATGGCACGCCCAATGGAGAGTTTAGAAGTTAGAAAGGAAATAGATTATGGGAAATATTAAAATATTAACATGGAATGTGAATGGTACAGGTTCTGTTCTTAAGAGGCGGAGGCTGGAATTGGCATTGAAGAAAGATAGATCCGATATAGTGTTCTTACAGGAAACGCACCAGAAGTCAAAAGACACGAACAAACTTTTTTTGGGATGGATTCAACATTATGAGATGGCGTTTGGAACTTCAAAAGCGAGAGGTGTGGCAATTATGATTTCTAAAAAATTAGGATTTGAGATTACAAAAAGTGTTCCTGATCAAGAGGGTAGATACTTGATTGTAAGAGGAAAAATAGAAGATGAGGAAATTATGTTGGTAAATATATATGCTCCAAATGACCATCAAGCAGATTTCTTAGAAAAAGTTCGGAAAGTAGTGGAGCCAGAAAATGTTGCAAAAACTATTGTGGCTGGAGATTTTAATTTGATAAGGTCGGGTTTAGACTGTACGAATATAGCAAGATGTGGAATTGGCTTGAAAGGGAAGGTTTTAGACAAATGGATGGCTGTGATGGGTTTGAAGGACTCTTGGAGAGAGATTAAGGGCTCTGAAAGGGCATACTCTTTTTTCTCACACGTCCATGGGGCCTACTTGAGAATAGATTACGTCTTTCTTATGGAAAACTTGATTAAAGATATAGAGGGAATGGAAATTGGGATCATCAAGGAATCAGATCATGCCAAAGTACTTTTGGAACTGAAATTACAAAAAGATATTCGAAGAGGAAGAAGTTGGAGGTACGATCCTAACCTATTTAAAGACCGAAAATGTAAAGAGCAAATCATGGAAAGGTGGAAAGAAAGTTGGCAGTGGAACGACAATAATGAAGTTAATTTTAACGTTGTATGGGATACCATGAAGTCGGTTTTCAGAGGGGAAAGTATAAAGCTGGCGAGTATTAAATATAAAAGACATAAGGTAGAACAGATAGAAAAAGAAAAAGAAATAAAGCAGTTACAGGAGGACCATTCAAAAAGTAAAGATAAAAAAACTTTCACTAAATTGCAAAGACTCAAAGCAGAGCTAATGGGCAAGGATATTGATAAAGTTTGTTCTATGAGGACTTACAACACCTCATAGAACAAACACCAAGAAATGATGTTCAAATTATTCTAGGAGACTGGAATGCCAAAGTAGGCAATCAAAAAGTGGAGGGAATAACAGGCAGGTTCGGTCTTGGAACACAGAATGAAGCAGGACAAAGATTGATAGAGTTCTGCCAAGAGAACGCACTGGTCATAGCAAACACCCTCTTCCAGCAACACAAGAGACGACTTTACACATGGACATCACCAGATGGCCAACACCGAAACCAGATTGACTACATACTCTGCAGCCAAAGATGGAGAACCTCCATACAGTCAGCAAAAACAAGACCTGGAGCAGATTGTGGCTCAGATCACAACCTACTGACTGCAAAATTCAGGCTTAGACTAAAGAAAATAGGGAAAACAAAGAGACCAGACAGATATCACCTAGACAGCATCCCTAAAGAATACACTGTGGAGGTGATGAACAGATTCAATGGCTTAGACTCAATAGATAGAGTGCCAGAAGAATTATGGACAGAGATGAGGGACATCATGCAGGAAGCAGCAAAGAAAACCATACCAAAAGAAAAGAAGAGTAAGAAAGCAAAGTGGTTGTCTGATGAGGCTCTTAAAATAGCAGAGGAAAGAAGGAACGCAAAAGTCAAAGGAGAAAGGAAAAAATACAATCATCTGAACACAGAATTTCAAAGAAAAGCAAGGAGAGATAAGGAAAACTATCTAAAAGAACAGTGCAAAGAAATGGAAGAAAACAACAAAAAAGGCAGAACCAGAGATCTTTTCAAAAAAATCCGGGAAATCAAGGGAACATTTAAAGCAAAAATGACCATGATAAGGGACAAAGACGGAAAGGAGCTAGCTGATGCAGAAGAGATTAAGAAAAGATGGAAAGAGTACACAGAGGAACTCTACAAAAAGGAACTCAACACTCCTGATAGTCACAATGATGAAGAAATTGAACCTGAGCCAGACATCCTGGAGAGTGAAGTCAGAAAGGCCCTAAAGAGCACTGCAAACAACAAAGCTAGTGGAGATGATGGTATCCCAGTTGAATTTTTCAAAGCTCTAAAAGATGATGGCATCAAATTACTGCATTCAATATGCCAGCAGATTTGGAAAACAAAACAGTGGCCACAGGACTGGAAAAGATCAGTATATGTTCCAATCCCAAAAAAGGGCAATGCCAAAGAATGTTCAAACTATCGAACAATTGCGCTCATCCCACACGCCAGCAAGGTGATGCTCAAGATAATACAGGATAGACTTCAGCAGCATGTGGAAAGAGAATTACCAGAGGTGCAGGCTGGTTTCAGAAGAGGCAGGGGGACTAGAGACCACATTGCCAACATACGTTGGATCATGGAGAAAACAAAGGAATACCAGAAACAAGTTTATTTTTGCTTTATTGACTACACTAAGGCATTTGATTGTGTGGATCACAACAAGATGTGGCAAGTGATTAAAGAGATGGGAATACCAGAACACCTCATATGCCTCCTGAGAAATCTGTACATGAACCAAGAAGCAACAGTTAGGACAGAACATGGAATGACCGAGTGGTTTGGAATAGGAAAAGGAGTAAGACAAGGCTGCATTTTGTCACCCTGCTTATTCAACTTATACACAGAGCACATAATGCGCAATGCAGGGATGGAGGAATCACAATATGGGATCAAAATTGCTGGGAGAAACATCAACAATCTGAGATATGCAGACGACACCACCCTAATGGCAGAAAGTGAGGAAGACCTAAAGAATCTCTTGATCGGTTTGAAGGAAGAGAGTGCAAAAGCTGGCTTGAGACTCAATATCAAGAAAACCAAGATAATGGCAACAGGCCCGATCAGTTCCTGGAAAATAGACGGGGAAGAAGTAGAAGCAGTGACAGATTTTACTTTCTTAGGATCTAAGATCACTGCAGATGGAGATTGCAGCCATGAAATAAAGAGGCGGCTGATTCTAGGGAGACAAGCCATGAGAAACCTGGGGAACATAGTGAAAAGCAGAGACATCACCTTGAAAACAAAAATTAGAATAGTCAAAGCAATGGTATTCCCAGTGGTAATGTACGGATGTGAGAGCTGGACAATTAGGAAAGCTGAACGCAGAAGAATAGATGCCTTTGAAATGTGGTGTTGGAGGAGAGTTTTGAGGGTACCTTGGACAGCGAGGAGAACAAATAGGTCAATCTTAGAAGAAATCAACACTGACTGCTCATTGGAAGGTCAAATAGTAAAGATGAGGCTAAAGTACTTTGGGCATCAAATGAGAAGGGAGGATTCACTTGAGAAGGCCGTGATGTTGGGAAAGGTGGAGGGCAAAAGAAGAAGGGGGAGGCCAAGGATGAGATGGATAGATGGTATTGTAGACACAATGGGCACAAAACTGGGAGGACTGAGGGGGATGGTGGAGGACAGAGGCGCCTGGAGAACGATGGTCCATAGGGTCGCAAAGGGTCGGAATCGACTGTGCGACTGAACAACAACAAAAAAAAAGAGACTTGATTTACCTAAATAGAGAGTATTTTGAATTTAGTAATAGAAGTTCAAAACTATTAGCAAGAGCAGCTAAGGCCAAAAGGGAAAAAAGAGAAATTGGGGTGTTGGTTAATCAACAAAGTTTAAGGTGCAACAAGAATAGGGATAAATGTAAAATTGTGAGGGAATTTTATCAAGCATTATATGCAAAAAAGGAGGTAGATGTGGAGAGGCTAAAAACGATTTTGGAGAGACAGTTAGGGAACGGAATAAAACAAGAACACAGAGAAAAAATGGAGGAAAGGGTCACTGATAAAGAGGTAAAGGAGGTAATTAGTGAGTTGAAGATGGGGAAAGCCCCGGGAGATGATGGATTATCGACAGAATTTTATAAAGAATTTAAAGACGTTGTGGTTCCAAAGTTAGTGAAGTTATATAATTATATTTTAGACGGAGGACAAATTCCGACCTCATGGTATAATACCATAATTGTTCTGCTGCCAAAATCGGGAAAGAATTTGGAAAGGGTGGAATCGTACAGACCAATTTCTCTTATAAATCAGGATGCCAAGATCTTCACAGCAATATTGGCTAATTGTTTAAACATTTTTATGGGGGAATATATAAATGTTGACCAAGTTGGTTTTTTAAAAGGCAGGCACATGGCGGACTTGACTAGAAGGGTGTTAGATCTAATTGATAATGTTAATCAAACGAAGAAAAGGTGGGTTTATTATCATTAGACATTTTTAAGGCATTTGATTCATTACAATGGTTCTCAATCAAGGAAATAGTTAGAAATTATGGATTTGGGGATAGATTTAGAAGGGTAATTGATCTATTATACCAAAAAGGGAATGCTGGGAGTAAATGAAGAGGTTACAGATGTGGTAAAGCTTGAGGCAGGTACCAGGCAGGGTTGTCCACTATCTCCTATCCTGTTTATCATGGCAATGGAAATATTACCCAAAAATATAAGGGACTAGCATAGTTTGCCCGGCGTTGCCGGGCTTTTTAAATATGTTTTGTATAGTTATGGGTTTTTTTCCTTTGTGGAGTAATTGTTGGTTGGCTCTTATGTTTTTTTGTTTGGTTGTGTTGTTTTTCCTTTCCAAAATGATACTGACTCATCTTTTTTTTTTACAAAAATATTTTTTTTTATTCTTTTCAAAATGCTGGTTTGTTTTTTAACATTTATCAAATTTAACTTTGCTCTTTTTCCTATTTACTAAAAATAACTGGTTTTTTAAAAAAGATAACTTTTTAACTTTAACTGTAGTTTGCATATTGTTGTGTTTTGTGTTGTTTGGGCCATCCGTTGTTTTTGTTGAATCTGCAATATAAGGAAATGTAGTGTTAGTTACAGTTTTTTGTTTGGTTTTTTTTGTGTTTTAAATTTGTCATTTTTAGGGGGATCTTTAAATGGATATTTATTGTGTTAGATTGTTAGGTTTACCTTCATTCATCTTGTGTGGTCCATTTTACTTGGCCGTCATCTTGTTTGTCATCTTTTGGGTGAACTGTGGAAAGAGATAGCTTGGTTAAGTTTTTCTTTTTTTTTTATGATTATTTGTCAATTCATTTATGTGTAAATATCATTTCTTACCTTTTGGTCTTCTTAATGGATATTTGCTCATGGTGATGTTGTTGTCCAGTATTTCCAATGGTGTTTGTAATCTGTGTCTGTTTGTTGGACTCATTAGCCACTGTAGTTGCATTTTTATTATTTCGTCTACTGTGAGAGTTGTTGGGTTGCTGTATTGTCCATAGGTGTCATTTGCGTGGTTATGTTCTGCCTTGTTAGTTGGTCTTGTATTGTCCTGTCCGGTTTTTTGGTTAATCTTATCTATTATGTTCTGCAATTTTTCATTGTCCTGGATTGTACTAATTTTGTTGTCTGATTCTGTTTGTGTAGATTTGTCTATGTTCCATTTTTGGTCTGTTTGTGATGCTTTGTCTTTTTGCTGGCCATTTTCAATTCCCTGGTTTCTTGGTTGTTGATTTTTTGGTTTTGTGTTCATTGTGGTAATTGTGTTAGTTTTCCATGGCAGTATTTCTTGACATTTCTGATTTGTTCTTGGTGTCCAGGTCCATTCATTTGTGGCTGATACACTTTTGTTTTTAAAGTCCTGTATTTGTGATTTCTGTTGGGGTGGCTTTTCCTTTCTTCTTACTACTTGCATTTCTTTTGTTTGTGCTGCTTTCTCTATTTCAATTTGTTTGGGTATTTCTGTAATTGTTGTTTCGTTTAGCTCAGTTGTTGTTTCTGTCTTTGTTTGCCCATCAATTATCTTTTTGGGTGGGCCATATGTTTCTTCAATGTCTATCTTTTCCTGTTTGTTATTGTGTATAGGTTTTTCATTTTGATTTGGTTCTTTTAATTGTGTAATTGTTTCTTGCCTTTGTAGTTTTTCAGTATTTTTGTTATTCCAAGTTTTGCAATTTTGGGGGGTCATTTGCTTTTGGTTAATTTTGTCTATTATTTCTTGAATTTTCTTTTTTGAGTCATCTGTTAGGTCTTTGAATTCGTCATCATTTATATTATCTTTGTTAATTTCTTTTGTTTTTTCTTGTTCCTCATCATTATTCTCCTCTTCCTCAGTGCTGCTGTATTCTTGTATTGAAAGTACTGTGTACTCCTCAGTTTGCATTTCCTCTATCTGCATTATTTTCTTAACATGCCCCTCTTGGTATAGAGTTAATTTTGTGGCTTTAATTGCACCCTTACTATTATTCTCTTTGGATTCTCCATCCCCATTTGTATTTCAGTTTCTATTTTTTTTTTTTTTGGAAAATGTTCCTTGCCTGTAATTCCTGTAGTTTGCTCCATTATTTTCTCCCCTCCTTCGTTGTTTAGAGATTAGTATTTTGATTTATTTTCCTGCGTTCAGGTTTGGCAATGCAGTCCCTGTTCTGTACTTTTCTGCACTTGTTCTCCTTTGCGCTTTGGCTCTTTGCACAGACGTTCTGGAATGCTCGTTCTTTGTTCTTAATATGTGTTTTTTTCTGATGTATTTATCGCGTTGTTTGGAATGGGATTTTGCGTTGCTTTCTGCTTTTGGTGTATGCATGGTTTACTTTTTTTTTAAAGATCTTGGGATTTTGGCTCGCGCCCCTTTGGATAAGTCTGTAACTTCATTGTTCGATGCCACCCTTTTTTGGCTTTCGCAACCTTGGATTATTTTGAATCCTCAGTGCTGGATGCTTTCGGTGTTTTTAGGTAAGTTCGTTCCATTTTGGCTTTTTATTTTGCTGGGGTGGCTTATCTAAATAAGTTCACGGAGGCTAGGACGGGGCGCTTGTGGCTTTGCCATTGCGGGTGGGGGGGGCTTTTCTAAATAAGTTCACGGAGGCTAGGACGGGGTGCTTGTTGTTTTGCAATTGCGGGTGGGGGGGCTGGGTAACTTTTTTTCCCCCTTCGGGTCATGCTGGCTTTGCCTTTTGGAAGTTTTTTTTTTGCTTTGTTCTCGGCGGCAGTCATGGGGAAGACGGGCACCGGCGGTGTGGGATTTTTTGTCCCCCCCCCCCCCGCAGGCAATGCTGCCTTGTCCGTGGGGAAGATGAGCATTTGCTGTGGGCTTTTTGTTTAAACTTTTTTTGTTCTCACGCCGTCCGCCTCAGCGTTCTGTGCGCTAATGGCGTGCAGGATGCTGGGGTTTGTAGTTATGGGTTGGTGCTTTGTGTTTGTGCTGCATTTTTAAAAAATGGCTTTCTTTTGATTGGCTGTGGCGCGTTTCCGAACGCTGCACCGTGCGAGAGCCTCTCAGCCTGATTGGCTCTGGCGCAGCGCAAGGAATGTTGGGAAGTGAAGTTGTTTCCCTTTCTTCACGTTTGTGGGGCTGTTGCCCCACTGCCGGTTTTCTCAATCCTTCGTTGACCTGAGGACCCAGAGCGGCCGTGTGCAGGAAGGGTGAGTGCAGGCAAGTAGGTCGAGGCATAGCAACCTATAGCCAGTTCCAACGGTTAACCCTTGGATTTATAGGTTAAGATGATCCAAGTATAGAAGGGATAATGGGTAATAAAGTGAGCATGTATGCAGATGATACGTTGTTAATGGTGAAACATCCAGAAATGGTAATGGATAGGATTAAAGATCAACTACAGGTATTTGAAGCTATAACTGGACTGATGATAAATTGGGATAAATCAGAACTGATGCTGTGCAATATGGGGGTAAACGAGATGGGAAGGATAGTGGGGACACTCAATATACAAATTAAAGAAAAGTTGAAATATTTGGGGATAACTATTTCAAATAAATTGGAAGAACTTAAACGATTGAATTATGACAGTTTGAAAGTAGAATTTAAGAGTAAATTACAAGAGTTTCAGAAGCTGAATTTGTCATGGTTCGGGAGGATTGCAATTTGCAAAATGATATTGCTGCCAAAGATTAATTTTCTGTTTGATGCACTTGCGATTCATTTGAAGGAGAAGGAAATTAATGAGTTTCAAAAGATGTTTAATAATTTTTGTAATGGAGGTAAAAAATCTAGACTTCCAAAGAAGTTTTGGTACTTATCTCAGAAAGAAGGGGGTTTGAGTATGCCAAATTTGTTAGCATACTATCGAGCATTCCAAATTAAGAATGTCATGAAGATCTTGGCAAGAGAAAAGGCAATTTGGGAGGAATTGGAGATGAAAGAATATAGGAATATTGGCAAAATGATCTTTTTGGGAATAAAGGATAAACCGATAAAGACAAGCAAAACTATGATGAGAGGCCTCATGGAGGTGTGGAAAAGAGTAAAGAAAGATATGGTCCCAAATCTCTCTCCAATCTTGGAATTGACTGATATGGTGTGTTTTCTGATAAAAATAGATAAGGAAAAAAGGGAAATATTGGACAAAAATGAAATTTCTTTATTGAAGGACTGGTTAAAAGTATGTGATGATGAAAATAAGAGGAAAAATATTTGAAAAGTTAAAACTGGACTGGTTTCAGAAATTGAAGGTTGATAATTGGAATAAAAAATATAGAAGGGAAGTAGGGATAGATAGAACAAAGACCGAATTTGAAGAATTGGTATTAAAGATTAGAAGAGGGGAAAAGAATATTAAGGGTCTAGTAAGCAAACTTTACATCATATTGAATAAGGGTATAGATCCACAAGATGATTTGAAACGGAAGTGGGAACAAAATCTGAATATAAAAATAGGAGAGGTTGAATGGAGAAACAAATGGAAAAAGAGGATAATGAGAACAAAGTCAGTAAGAATTAAGGAACATAATTTTAAAATGTTGTGGCAATGGTAATTGACACCACTGAGGCTTCATCAGATGGATAATAAAAGGGATAATTTATGTTGGAGATGCAAAGAAACGGTTGGAACATATGAACATATGTGGTGGAGTTGTAAAAAAATAAATGATTTTTGGAGAAGAATAGAAAGAGAAATTGGGGAAATAATGGGTAAAAGAATTAAGCTGGTGTCAGGTACCATCCTATTAACAAATGTGGAAGGCATGGGTTTGAATAAGGAGGAAAAAGAATTATTGGAAATTATATTAACTACAGGTAGACAATGCATAGCCAGAAATTGGAAAAATGATGTAATACAGATTGGAGAGTGGTATAAAGAAATGTGGAGCTTAGCATTGAATGACAAACTGACATGGGAGATTAAAGTAAAAAGGGATAAATTAAAAGAAAATAGGTTCTGGAGTATTTGGAAGCCGTTTGTGGATCACTCTCTTATGGCAAGGGACAGTTTTGGACCTGTACCATCTCAAAGAGGTTTTTTGAGATGATATAGATACTAAACTCTCCGGGCATTGTATATATTCACAGGGTGATGTGTAATTAGTAAAGAAATAAAAAATAGTTGTAGCACTGAAAGTTTTTATGATTGTTATGGTTATAGTAATAATTCATAATATGGGTATTCAATATTGTGGGCCATATGGCAAATAATCAGTTCAATTATTATCATGTGCTATCTCTTACGAATTTTATGTAATATTGTATTGTATTGTTATTGTTTTTCTTTTCTGTATGTTTGTTAAAATTTAATAAAAATGTATTATTAAAAAAAATGACTACATTCAAAGTAAACTACCCAGCACCCCCTTGAAGGCTGAATTCCCTGGCTTCTCTAGCTCTGACTAGAAATTAAGACTTCAAAAATACTTTACTCATTAAAAGCAAAAGCCCCTATTTTAACCTGTTACAGTGTCTCCATAGTTAGCAGCTTCAAGAGCACAATTATCCTTCATCTCACACCTCTGGTGTTCTATTGATTAGTAAATAAATACATTTCGTGTTAGAAATTACTCTGGGTTGAAAGGATTTTTGCTGGATAAATTCTGCTGAGGGGATGCCTGAATGAGACTCCTTTCATGTCCACAAGATCCATTGTGAAGCACTCGAGTATAACCCTAACCCTAACCCTAACCTTTCAGTCTTCAAGCTCAGCATCTTAACCACTAAGCTACCACAGTGCTGTTTATGTATTAGTTAATTCCTATACATGAATCTATTTCACAGGTGAGACTCTGGATCTGCTTGCAGAATTCATTTGTTTATTCTTTCATCCAGTACAAAACCACGTTGTTAATACTTCATAAAGATCCACAAATTTAAATTTACACCACTCTTCAACTCCCTAAGGTTTCTTAGTAGCAGCAATTTCATATTGTTGACCACATTATGCAGAGCAACAGTGAGATCAGGGTAGCAACATGAATATCAATCTGAATATGTTGGTCCTAAATTTGGAATTGCAGTGCACGGATTTCCTAGACATTAAGCATCTTTTTTTTTTTTTTTATTGAGTTTTTAATAGACATACAGAAAACGAAAGGAAAAAAAAACATTAACAATACATTAACGATACAATACACTAACAAATTCTTAATATCATGTTAACAAACATTACTATATGCTAGCACATAACAATATCTATACTCATTAACTGCTATTTAACCACCAAATATTAAAAACCATTATTTCAATATCCAAAATGATAAAAAAAAAACTTTCTGTACTAGCACTAATCTTTTTTAACAAATAATAATCACCCAGTGTATATATACAATGCCCGGAGAGTTTATTTTTAACTCAGTTCCAGAAGCTTCTTTGTGATGGTACTGGTCCTGAACTATCGCTTGCCATAATAGAGTGATCCACAAACGGTTTCCATATATTCCAAAATCTGTTCTCTTTTAAATTATCTCTTTTGACTTTAATCTCCCAGGTCAATTTATCATTCAGTGCTAAACTCCACATTTCTTTATACCACTCTCCAATCTGTATATCTATATCGTTTTTCCAATTTTTTGCTATACATTGTCTACCTGTTGTCAATATAATTTCCAATAGTTCTTTTTCCTCTTTATTTAAACCCAAACCTTCCACATTCGTTAAAAGAATGGTACCCGACACCAACTTAACACTTTTACCCAATATTTCATCACACTCATTTTCTATTCTTGCCCAAAAATCCCTTATTTTTTTGCAACTCCACCACATATGTTCATATGTTCCGTCATATTCTTTACATCTCCAACATAACTTATCTCTTTTGTTATCCATCTGGTAAAGTCTTAATGGTGTCAGGTACCATTGCCACAACATTTTGAAATTATGTTCTTTAATTCTTACAGACATTGTTCTCATAATTCTCTTTTTCCATTTGTTTTTCCATTCAATCTCCCCAATTTTTATATTCAAGTTTTGTTCCCACTTCCGTTTCAAGTCCTCCTGTGGATCTGCACCTCTATTCAATATATTATAGAGCTTGCTTACAAGACCTTTAGTACTGCTTTCCCCTTTTCTAATCTTCCTTACCAATTCCTCAAATTCTGTATGTACTCTATCTATCCCTATTTCTTTTTTATATTTTTTATTCCAATTATCCACCTTTAACTTCTGAAACCAGTTCAAATTTAAAATCTCAAACATTTTTTTCCGCTCGTCATCAACTTCACATGCTTTTAACCAATCCTTCAATAACAACCTCCCATTTTTATCCAATATTTCGATTTTTTCTTTATCTAATTTTATTGGGAAACACATCATATCAGTCAATTCCAAAATTGGAGAGAGATTCGGAACCATGTCTTTTTTTACCTTCTTCCATACCTCCATGAGACCTTTCATCATAGTATTGTTTGACCTTTTCACCTTATCCTTCATTCCCAAGAAAATCAAATTTCCAATATTTCTGTACTCTTTCATTTCCAATTGTTCCCAAATCACCTTTTCTCTTGCCAAGATCTTCACAACATTCCTGACTTGAAATGCTCGATAATATACTAGCAAATTAGGCATACCCAGACCCCCTTTTTTCTGAGACATATACCATAGTTTCTTTGGAAGCCTAGATTTTTTTCCTCCATTACAAAACCCATTAAACATTTTTTGAAACTCATTAATTTCTTTCTCTTTTAAATGGATCGCTAGTGTATCAAATAGAAAATTAATCTTTGGTAACAATATCATTTTACACATAGCAATCCTACCGAACCATGACAGCTTTAACTTCTGGAGTTCTTGTATTTTATTCTTAAATTCAATTCTTAAGCTGTCATAGTTCAATCGTTTAAGATCTTCTAATTTATTTGAAATAATTATCCCTAAATACTTCAGCTTCTCTTTAACTTGTATATTAAGTGTCGACACCATCCTACCCATCTCGCTCACTTTCAAATTACACAACATCAATTCAGACTTGTCCCAATTTATCTTTAATCCAGTTATAGCTTGAAATATTTGTAAATGATCTTTAATCCTATCCATTACCTGTTCCGGGTGCTTCACCATAAGCAATGTATCGTCTGCATACATACTCACTTTATTACCCATAATCCCTTCTATATTTGAGTCTTCCCTTATACTTTTAGCTAAAATCTCCATTGCCATTATGAACAAGATAGGGGATAAAGGACAACCCTGCCTAGTGCCCGCCTCTAGCTTTACCAGGTCCGTTAGCTCCTCATTCACTCTAACCTTAGCGTTTCCTTTTTGATATAGTAAATCTATAACCCTATTAAATTTATCCCCAAACCCATATTTTCTAACTATTTCCTTAATTGAAGACCACTGCAGTGAATCGAATGCCTTAAAAATATCCAATGATAGTAATCCCACTTTTTCCTTTGTTTGATTGACATTGTCTATTAAATCTAATACCCTTCTAGTCAAATCCGCCATGTGTCGTCCTTTTAAAAACCCAACTTGATCAACCTCTATATATTCCCCCATAAAACTATTTAAACGATTAGCCAATATTGCTGTGAAGATCTTCGCATCTTGGTTTATAAGCGAGATTGGTCTGTACGAATCCACTCTTTCCAAGTTCTTTCCAAGTTTTGGCAAAAGAACAATTGTGGTGTTATACCATGAGGTCGGAATTGATCCTCCATCCAATATATAATTGTATAATTTCACCAATTTCGGAACCACTACCTCTTTGAATTCTTTATAGAACTCTGTTGATAGTCCATCATCCCCCGGGGCTTTCCCTATCTTCAATCCACTTATTACCCCCCTAACCTCTTTATCAGTTATTTTTTCCTCCATTTTCTCCCTATGCTCTTGTTTTATCCCATTTCCTAACTGCCTCTCCAATATCTTCTTAAGTTTTTCTTTATCTATTTCTTTTTTTGCATATAGCTCCTGGTAAAATTCTCTAACTATTTTACATTTATCGCTATTCTTATTGCACCTTGAACCTTGCCTATCCACTAACACCCCAATTTCTCTCTTTTCCCTTTTAACCTTAGCTGCCCTTGCTAATAATTTTGAGTTCTTATTACTAAATTCAAAATATTCCCTATTTAAATAAATCAAATCTCGTTTAACTTTGTCTATATCTTTACCCATTACTTCTGCCTTAAGTCCTTGTAGTTTCAAAAAAATTTTTTTATCCTTACTATTTGCGTGTTCTACCTGTAATTGTTTTATTTCCCTTTCTTTTTCTGTGTACTCTGCTTTATTCTTTTTATATTTAAAGCTTGCCAATTTTATGCTTTCACCCCTAAATACCGACTTCATGGTATCCCACACAACATTAAAATTAACCTCATTATTATCGTTCCATTGCCAACTTTCTTTCCAACTTTCCATAATTAGCTCTTTACATTTCTGATCTTTAAACAAATTAGGATCGTACCTCCAATTTCTGACTCTTTGAGTATTTTTTTGTACTTTCAATTCCAAATATACTTTAGCATGATCCGATTCCTTGATAATCCCAATTTCCGTGCCTTCTATATCCCCAATTAGGTTTTCCGAAAGAAAAACATAATCTATTCTCGAATAGGTCCCATGCACGTGGGAAAAAAATGAATATGCTCTTTCTAAACCTTTAAACTCTCTCCATGAGTCCTTCAAACCCGTAACTTTCATCCAATTATCCATCACCTTCCCTTTCACACCAATTCCACTTCTAGCTATATTTGTACAATCTAATCCTGACCTGATCAAATTAAAATCTCCAGCCACAATAGTTTTAGCAACATTTTCCAACTCCACTATTTTCCGAATTTTTTCGAGAAACACTGTTTGGTGGACATTCGGAGCATAAATATTTACCAACAAGATTTCCTCATCCTCCAATTTTCCTCTTAACAACAAGTACCTACCCTCCTGATCAGCAATCTTTTTTTGTGATTTCAAATCCTAACTTTCTAGAAATCATAGTTGCCACCCCTCTTGCTTTGGATGTTCCAAACGCCATCTCATAGTGTTGCATCCAACCTAAAAAAAGTTTATTCGTATCTTTTGACTTCTGATGTGTCTCCTGTAAAAACAAAATATCTGGTCTATCTTTTTTCAACGCCAATTGCAACCTCCGTCTCTTGAGAACAGAACCTGTACCTTTCACATTCCATGATATTATTTTAATACTTCCCATATCCAATTTCTTCTTCTAACTTTAAACTCTCCATCGGGCGTGCCACCAACAACCCTACCACCATACCACTACATATAACACACATTTTCAATCTCCCCACCTTCCAACGAAAAGTCGCCTCTGTCAACCAAAGAGGGGAGAGGGGGGACCTGCAAGACGCGCCCTACTGCCGGCGCTATGCGCTATTTGCCCATTCTACCTCTATTAAGTACTTAAGCTTGCTACTATCCAGATCTCATTGTTCCTTGCCTATCTCCTCTTCCACCATAATCAAAGACAGCTCCTCCTCCTCCTCCCCTCGCTGAGGTGTTCCACCTGTTGCCCCGCCAGCTTCCTCCCTCCTTTGTTCCCTTCCCAAAGCTCCAGAATCCATCATTTCCTTCTTAAGATTTTTCCATTCTTCTGAATCTGCTTGTACCAATCCCAACACACTCAAGTATTCCAATGGGTTAGTGCCTTTAAGAAGGCAATCTCAGCTTTATGTGCAAGATCCACATGGGCCAAGGAACATTTGTCAACATTATCTCTGAAAGACTGCAGGATGTCTTTAGCTTTTTCTCTCTAAGGCATCTCATCTTGAAGTGATGATTGGCTAGATTCCACCTGCCATCAATCCTACCAACTCAGTACTATCTCGCTAAAGCTCTGGAAAAACTGGGGTGAAAGGAGAAGGCAGTGGAAACATTACCTTGTCTAGCTAACACTCACAGGATAAAGTTCAACACATACTACAATGCAACAGTTTAGAAAGCATAACCCAGGAAAAATTGAAATCCCATAAACAAAATTTTAAAAAGCATGTAAACCCGAAACTGATGCAAAAGTGTGTCATCATCGGCTGCTACTCATATCCGAGCATACATTTTTCCTGGAGGTCATTTTCACAGTTGATGGATGTGTCTCTGGTGACTCAATAAACCGATCCTGGCATGAAACATGTGACAGCACACATTACACTGTGGAGGGTGTAGTTGAATTTGATAAAGCTTCTTCTGTGCTTGTTGCTTAGCCTCTTCATGTTTGCAGTATTCTCCTTCGAAGTGATCGGTAGCAGCAGAGATGGTTTGGCATTAAAGTGGGTGATCTACAGTCACTACCTCCCAGGTTTGGAGGTTTATGGTTTGTTTCAGCTGGTCCTTATAACACTTCAAAGGAGCTCCACAAGAATTTGGCAAGGAAGCCTGGAACTGTCTATACAGTGGACATGCCCTATCCATCTACGGCCTATGATGGAAGCTTCAATGCTATTGACACATGCCTTCTCAAGAACTGTGATGTTGGTGACATAGTCAGCCCACTTGATGTTCAAGATGGACCTTATCATTTCTTAACTTTTTGATGTCTTGGCGCTAGAGTGTCCATGTTTCACAGCCGTACAATAATGTTGAGGTAACAACAGCTTGGTAGACCATGAGCTTTGTATGAACTGTTAAATCTTTGTTCATGAAAAACTGGTGAGATAGATGACCAAATGCAGAATGGGCAGCACCAGTTCTCTTCACTACATCCTGTTCACAGGTGCAGTTTTTAGAAAGGATGCTACCAAGGTAAGAAAAATGGTCTACCTGTTCCAGTGTCAAATCTGAGATGGTAATACTGAACTCTGGAAGGGCTGTCCTTGGGGCAGGTTGTGCAAGTACCTTGGTTTTCTGAGCATTTATGGTGATGCCAAAATGATCACATGCATTCTTGAAACAATTGACTGATTGTTGCAGCTCCTCGGGTATGAGAGCAGGTGATGCAGTATCATCGGCATATTGCATTTCCATTATCTTGTTAACACCGATTAGTGTAGTCTAGCCAGATTAAAGAGTCCTCCATTGAAGCAGTATTTAGCCTCTATGGCTGTGTTGTTATTAGATGTTTCATACTGCATGGCAGCCAAGTAAAGGGCAAAAAGGGTTGGGGCAAGTACACAACCCTGCTTCAATCCGTGAGTGATTGGGGAGGTATTCGATATGCTGTTTTGATGGAGAACCTTCCAGACATGCCATCATGAAGCACCTGAACCAGATCTATAAAACGCTCATGGCAACCAAAGTTTCTCAGCACAGCCCACATAGCAGGACTTGGGACAGAATCGAAAGCCTTTTCCAGATAATAAAATATTTTTAAAAAACAGATTCTGTTGTTCTCTGCACTTTTCCTGAAGTTGTCTTGCACCAAAAAAATAAAAAATCATGTCCGTTGTGCCTTAGGAAATATGGAAACCACATTGAGATTCTAGGTGGACCCTTTCAGAGAAAATTTGCAGGCAACTGAGTAGGTTTTTTTGTGAAAATCTTTCCAGCAATGGATAGCAATGATATGCCACGATATTTTCCACAAATACTGTGATCACCTTTCTTAAAGATGATGATAATGGTGGCATTCTTAAGGTCATCAGGCACATTACCAGTTTCCCAAATCAAGAGAATGAGTGTGAAGAGCCTTGTCTTTAGAGCTACCCCTCCTTTCTGAATTAACTCCAGAGGGATGTTATCTGGCCTGGAAGCCTTTCTGGGTTTTAGCTTATTCAGAGCTTCATAGAATTCCAGGTGTTTCAGTGGAGTTGCCATCTGTGGCTTGTGAGGATGTTGTGACACTTCTCAAAGAAAATCCTTAGCAGTCGTAGAGTTTTGGTTTAAAAATGTGCAAAAGTGTTCCTTCCAGCACTCCAGGATTTTCTGGCCATCTATAAGTTTTGTAGCATTGTCAGCTGCTGTCAGAATGCCTGATGAAGAGCGAGGTGGCCCATATAGTTCTTTTATGCCATCATAAAAGTTCCTTAGATCATGAGCGTCAGACAGCCTTTGGAGTTCTTGAGCTTTTTGTTGCCACCAGATGTCTTCATTTCTCTTATTTGTGCCTGGCATTTCCGCTTTAGTCTTTGGAAATGAGTGTTCTTCATGCTGAGGCTGGATCTTGAAGAAGGGATAGATAGGCTTCCCATTTGGCATTGATGAGGCACAAGATTTCATCATTGTTGTCATCAAACCAGTACTGCCTCTTCTTTTTCACAAAACCAATGGTTTCCTTAGCAGCTTCTATGATCACGTTTTGCAGTGAGGCCCATTGATATTAAAGGGAAAACAAAGAAGATGGGGTGCAGGCAATGGGAGAAGACATTTACCTGGACAACTCAGGGGTGTGTGAGAGAGGAGTTATTGGTGGCTGAAAGCCCAATCTTGGGTAAACCCAAAAGGGACAGATCAAAGCATGCCCCAAACATAGCAGTTTAAGAAGTGTACCTCAGAAAAAGGTGACCTCCCCTCCCAAAGTCTCCTTTCTAGTGCAGCCCAATAGAGCCATACTAAGGGGAGATGGGGTCAGTGGTGGACATCAGCAGGTTTGCACCAGTTCACCAGAACCAGTAGCAGAAATTCTGGCTTGCCCCGGCCATCCAAGTTTTGAAATGAAGTAGTCCTAATTCAGATGCAATGGAGGGTGTTTCCCTGGCCACACCCACCATACCACACCCACAGTGTGGTAGTAAATATTTTTGGAGCCCACCACTGGATGGGGTACAGGCAATTGTAGCAGATTTTTAACTTTAGCTGGTGGTAATCCCCAAGCTGCACTGTCTGACAGATAAAAAGATGCTAGATAGCTGAGCAAACCTCCACAATGATCTCAGCCGTAATTGAGTTCTGACAATGAAATTGACTGCCAGTTTCACCATAGCACCTTTAGTAAGACAGCCACATAATTGGAATGGCTACTCCTTCAAGGTAGTGGACAGGTTCTCTCATCACAATCCAATCATGATCAAGGTAAGGATGAAAGGAAGCTGCAATTTCTTTTATTGTGTCCTTGGTCACTAGGGAAATTATGGAGACAGAGATCATCTTCCCAGAAGTGCAGAACAATCTGTGACCATCAATTTGTGTGACCCAGTTCCTTTCTTCAACTTTTGTCAATCCAACTATAGTGCTCCTGTAATCATTCCACCTTTAGGGGTATGCTGGAATGTTCATGACTGCCCCTTATCTACTGGTCATTGCTGCCGCCACCGTTGTTGTTGTTGTTGTTGTTGTTGTTGTTGTTGTTGTTGTTGTTGTTGTTGTTGTTGTTGTTGTTGTTGTTGTTGTTGTTGTTGTTGTTGTTGTTGTTGTTGTTGTTGTTGTTGTTGTTGTTGTTGTTGAGCCACACAGTCAATTCTGACCCTTCGCGACCACATGGACCACTACACGCCAGGCACCCCCTATCCTCCACCATCCTCCTCAGACTGCCAAGCTTTGAGCGTACTGCATCAACAATACCATCTATCTATCGCATTCTCTGACACCCCTTCTTCTTTTGCCCTTGACCTTTCCTAGCATCAAGGCTTTCTTTCTCAAGTGAATCTTCTCTTCTCATTTGATGTCCAAAGTATTTTAACTTCATCTTCAATATTTGAACTTCCAGGGAGCAGTCGGGGTTGATTTATTTAAGATCAACCTATTTGTTTCTCTTTGAGAAGAATTATTTCACCTATAACAGTGATGGCAAACCTTGGTACTCCAGCTATTCTTGAACTTCAATTCCCAGAAGCCTTGATTAGCAGGAGTTCTGACTTGGGCTTCTGGTAATTGAAGTCCAAGAACACCTGGAATGCCAAGGTTGGCCATCACAGACCTATAAGGTACACTGCAAAGTAGAATTAGGTTGATGGTGTCGCAAGGTGGCCCTTTCACCTTGAGACATGAGAGTGCAAGACAGCAAAGCCCATAAAATGAACAATGTAGGAAAGGAGCAAGACTTTTAGGAGAGGACACATTGGTATAATAATCAATGGAAATAATTGGCAATGTCATATAAATATGACATATTCATTGTGCCACGTGATGTGCTCTTCTAGCATGATGCCATTTACTAAACTTAAACCCTTCAAAAGGAAGTCAACCACAGCCTATGGTAAGACAGTTCCATAAAAGAATATGAGGAAGGAGGTTCAGTAATCATTTGCAATTTGAAGTGCAAGATATATTTCTTGGGAGAAGAAACATCTCCTGTATGAATGGAAGGATAGTGCTAGCGGGAGATATACTGGATTGCACCAAAGATAAGAACCTTTTAAACATGACATGGATCACTCCAACATCCCCCATTCAATTATACCTTGATTCACTGGAAGACAATTTTCTGTGCTTGGATCCAACTTTGTGCTTCATTTTAAAGCAAAAGTGTGGGTTTTTAGGCTGCCAGTGAGCCTACAACATTTATTATCACCCTGGGGGTCTGCATGGGTGAGGATGAGTCTTTCAATATCCTAGAAGTCACCGGCTCTTTATTATATAAAAGGATACAGGGATCTGTAACAGGGAATTCTAAAAAGTAAAAATCTTACAGATCTATTCTGTACCATTTTCCTACAGCAAATTTCCAGATGTGTTATCATCATTATTCTTAAAATATCAGCCTCATTCTGTCAAATTTTCTCTATGTGCTCTTTAGAATAGCTTGCAAGCAACTGTCGAGAGATGACAGAAATAGACAACAGCAGAGACATCTTTTGCTTTGTAATGCCAAGGGAGAGATAGTTGAACCACATTTTTCTTTTCTTTTAAAACATAAAATGTGGGTGGGGAGGGAGCCTGTATGTCATAAGCACCCTCCAGATATGGTGAAGGTAGCTATTTTAATTTTTTATCGTAGACACACAGAGAAAATTGAGTGAGGCCAATGGGAGTTGTGGGTTTCACTTGTTCTGCTAATGTATATATGATTTTAATCTATATATCTAAAACCAAGGTGTTGTGGCTCTTGTTACTCATGCACCATGACACTGTGGCACCCACCACCCCAGAACCTCGCACCCACCTACCCTAGGTGCCTGGGGTAGCCGGCGCGGGGGAGCGGCAGCACATTTCGGGGTTTGTCACCCCGAAAATGGGCCACAAAGCCCCGCTCCCCTGCCGGCTAGCAGAAACCAAACAGCAACGGAAGAGCAGCCCTGGTGCATCATGGAGATTGTAGTTCCTTGGGTGGGTGGCCCCCATTGAGACGAATGGAGAGCGGGACTAAAGCTCCCAGTGGCCCTTGTGCTCGGGGACATCACCCCCTTCTGAGGAGGCGGTTCCACAATGGAGTTTGAGGAAAGACTGCTGGGAGCTGTAGTCCCGCTTCCCATTCTTCCTAATGGGGGACGCCCACCGAATGACCTACACCACCTGGGATGCACTGGGGCTGCATTTACTCTCACAGAAATACAAACTCCCAGGAGTGGGAGGCTTTGCAAGGGTGGCCAGGCCTCGGCTGCAGGATGGGAGGTGGTGGGGAGTGTGAAGGATTCACCATCGCCCTCCCCTTCCCCTTGATAGCACCACAGGCAGGAGGAGGAGGAAGCCACAGCACCAGCTCCAGAAGAAAGGAGGGAACCGGGAACACCAACCTTGAATGACCAGGTGTGCCGGCAAGAGGAAGCAGCAGTCCTTTTTGGAGGGTTGGGGGGTTGCTAATTTGCCTGGAGGACCCAGCCACCAAGCCAGTGGGAGGCAGCAGCACCCTCCAGCCTCTGATGGACCACTGCACTCTGGGGAGGGCAGGGCAGGTGGCCCTTCTCCAGAACGCCTGGGCCGAACTGCGTGCCCGTATGCCGGATGCCTTCTGGAGATGGCAGGGCATACCCCTGGCTGGCAGGAGCAGTGGAGCAGGCCCTGAGTGGGAGCCCAGGTGGTGAAGGATGGAGGCCCTCCCTGCGGAGGTAAGGTGGGTGTGGGCCGGGGTCCATGTTGGGGGAACCTCCATCATACCCTTCCTCTTCCGCCCTCCTGTGGGCTGCCATGGGTGGCTTAGAGGGGAACCACATGGGGGGGCTGCTGGAGGCACCCATGGAGCCTCCCTTAGGACAGCCGTCCTCCTCCACCCTCCTGGGCAGGTGTGCAGGGGGCTTTTTTGGGGGGCACGGCCGCGAGGCCTGTGGACTGCACAGTGGCAACAAGGCCAGGTAACCGGCAGTGTGTGTGTTGTGCAAGTGTGTTGTGTCATGTGTAATGTGCATGGCTGTGGTTGTTGTGCATTGTGTGTCGGGTGCATGTGTTTTGTGACATGTGTGTCTTTTGTGTGTCTATTGTGTGGTTGTATTGTGTGGGTGTGTCGTGTATGAGTATTTTGTGTGTGTGTGTGTGTGTGTGTGTGTGTGTGTGTGTGTGTGTGTGTGTGTGTGTGTGTGTGTGTGTGTGTTGTATGGGTCTGTTTTCTGTGGGTATGTTGTGTTGTGTGTGATGTGCCTGGGTATGGTGGGTGGGTGGGTGTTGTGTGTCGGGGGTGTTGTGTGTCGGGTGTGTGTGTGTTGTGTGTGTTTGTGTGTGTGTTGTGTGAGTGTGTTGTGTCATGTGTATGGCTGAGGTGAGTGTGGGTTGTGTTTCAGGTGCATTTGTGTTGTGTCGTGTATGTGTGTATTGTGTGTGTGTGTTCTGTGGATGTGTTGTGTGGGTGTCTGATGTGTCTTGGGCGAAAATTTAGCCCCAGGCAACGCCGGGCACCCCTGCTAGTCAGAGATTAAAATCTCTGCGGTGGCTCAGTGGTTAATACTTTAAAAAACCGCTGAAGTGGCTCAGTGGTTAAGAAGCTCACCTTGTTAGCTGGAAGGCAGACAAGTCAGCAGTTTGAAGCCCGGGTACTGCATGACAGATTGAGCACCCCTCTCTGACCCAGCTCTTGGGGACATGAAAGGAGCCTCATTTGGGCGTTCCCTGAGTGGAGTTTCACCTGCAAAAATCCTTTCAACCCAGAATAATTTCTGACACAATATTATTATTATCAGAGATAGACTGTCGTCAAAAACCACCTAGAACACATGTGGTTATCTTCAGTGAGACTAAAGATCATTTCTCACATTGACCAACATCTCCAGGCTGGACTCCCAGAACACATGGCTTAATCATTCTTTGTGCTTTATATAGATATGCAGTAACCCTGCACATTTCGCCCACACTCAAGTAAGGAGACACATGAAGGTTCTCAATCTGCTCTATGCCATTTTTGTGACACACTGATCAGATCACTGTCTAGCTCTGTTACAACATTTGTGCATTTCTAGATCTCTGTGAAAAACCTGTTTTATACAATAAAGATGGAGACACTGCAAAGAAGGTCCTGGTATTGTTCAGAATGCTATAGCCTTCACTAGTGCTTTGCTGTTCATCCTGGTAAGATGTTTATAGGGGTGTACAAGTATCATTCTATCAGGTTTGTATCTAAAAATGTGCTGTATAAATCAGAGCCACTCTGTTTTGAGTGACATGGTGTTGTTTTGACCTTATTGGATAGTTCTCTGATTTATTCTCGTGTAATTGTCCATTTGGGGGACTACTGTGGCTTAATGTTTAAGACATGATGACTGGAAGGTCAGCAGGTCAGCAGTTTAAGACCCGAGTACTGCACGGCAGAGTGAGCTACTATCTCTGTCCGTGCTCCTACCACAATTGCAGTTCAAAAGCAAGAAATTACTAGTAGATAAATAAGTAGCACTTTGATGCCTAGTCATGCCTACCACATAACCAGGGAAACATCTGGCTGCAAATGGAGATGAGCACCACACCCTAGAGTCAGATACTACCGTGTTTCCCAGAAAACAAGACACTATCTTATATTTATTTTACCTCAAGAAGACACACTATGGCTTATTTTCAGGGGATGTCTTATTTTTATTATGTTCTTTTGGAACATCGTCATAACTCTCCAAACCCACATGTCCATCTATTACACATGCACAGAACCCGTCTGCGCATGTGCAGAGACCTTTGCGCATGCACAGAGCCCATTTGCCACACCATGCCTATCGCTATGTCTTATTTTTGGGGTATGGCTTAGATCGCACAAATGCTTAGAAATCCTGCTACAGCTTATTTTATGAGTATGTATTATTTTTGGGGAAACACGGTACTGGCTTTCAAATAAGGGTGACCTTTACCTTTACCTAATTGTCCGCTAACAATTGAATAGGTTGAGTTTGTCTAAGGATTGTTATAGGAATGCATCCAGAATTAAACAAATAACCATAATTTGGGCTGTACTTCTGGTTTAGGCTGGGTACTGGAACCCACAAATTGGTTCACAGCAACATCCATTTTTGGGAAGTGCTGGATTGTCCATGTGCAGATGTACACCCTGCGAACTATTTGGTGGAGATAGGTGAGGAAATCCTAGGAAGGGGCTGTGAGTCAATATTTGAGTTAGAAAGAGCAGGAGAACTGGAGAGCCATGAGCTGGGTGGATGATAGGGTTTTAACCTGTTTTTTACATGTTTTTAATTGTTGTACACTGCCCTGAGTCAGGTTTTTACCTGAGTGGGCGGCATAAAAATTGAAATAATTAAATAAATGAGCTATTATTCTAACAGAGGCCCTTGCCTCTTTGTTTTAGAAAGATATAGCAGTATCATACCTGTCAACCATCCCAATTTGGCCGGGATTACCCCAAAGTTTGATGCCGATTGACGTCATAACCCGCCCCGCGCTGCCAAAACCCCGTAATTTCCATGCATGCGTGGAAGCGCTACACCACTTGCGCAGCCCCTACGCAAGCAGCAGAGCACTTCCACGCATGCATGGAAGGGTTCTACACAAGTGTAAAACCCTTCCATGCATGCGTGGAAAGCGACCTGCGCACAAGCGATCTGCGCAGGTCCCGTTTTTTCTGGAGCCGCAGGTTGACAGGTATGAGTAGAATCTCAATATCTTTGTGCAGGAGGGACAAGAAAGGGAAACTTCACTGAAGTGATCTTATGTGACTGCATTTGTATTTTAGTTTAGGGTTTCAGAGACTGTCTATATGGAGTCCATTCCTTTATGCTGTGGATGTCCCCATGCCAGATGATAAAATCTATCATGTACTTTGCTTTCATTTAATTTCAAAGAGACACTTGAATTCTTCTTTATTTCTTCCTAAAACTCCGACTCTGGTACCGGCTGAAAGAATTCAGGATGTACAAGTGTGAGCATCCCGTTTCACTCTAGTTTTGTTATATAAATATAAATAAAAACATTTTTGTGAATTTTGTGTTTGCAATACTAATATATTATAGATAGACAGATACCTGCACAGAACCAGAGAGTGTTACGTAGACACTGCCTGTTCCAGCATCCTTCTTTCCTATGTTCTCTCCTGGGATCTAGGCACTCTCTATTCCTCACACTTTTATCATCTTCCTTGAATCAGCCTGCCTCAGCCAGCAAGAGGCATTTAGAAATAAAAGGAGAAACTAGTTCAAGCTGTAGTTTGAACTGTCTTGTCAAAAAAACAACAACAACAACAACAACCCCAAACAAGAGAGACCATCACCTATCCTTCATACTCAGTCCTAGGTGTAATGAACACATTGTCTGGCGGTGGCTGCGGTGGCTGCTACTTTTATCTGAGTATACATTTTCCCTGGAAATCATTTTCACAGAATGGCAAACAGGAAAAGTGCCACTGGTGTGAATTTGTTTAAGGTGGATCCCAGGTTGCCATGATGTGACCCACACACTGTGATCAGGGAGCCATCTCCTGTGGCACATATGAAATGAGATATGCAGGAGTGGCTAAGATGCTGACTGGAAGGCAGGAGGTCAGGAGTTCAATTCCTGAGTACTGCAGGATGGAATGAGCTCCCACCTTTGTCCCAGCTCCTGCCAAACTAACAGTTCAAAAGCAATAAATTGCAAGTAGATAAATAGGGACCACTTCAGTGGGAAGGTAAACAGCGTTCCATGCACTCCGGCATCTAGTCGTGCCTGCCACATGACCACTGAAACATCTGCAGCAGCAGTCAGCGCTAGCTCTTCAGCTTTGAAACAGAGATGAGCACTGAACCCTAGAGTCAGATATGACTGGCTTTCGGGCAAGGGAGACCTTTAGCTAAACCTTGCAATGGACTGCTGCAGCCTTGAGGATATGCAACTTCACAGCCAGTCCATCTGGCAAGGCCTCTTCCGCTTCCATGGCTGTTGGAAATCAGAATAGTGCAGTGGTTCCTCCTCTGCTCATTTTGCCATTGGGCCCAATATGATGGTTTCAAGTGGCATTTCCTCCACTCAGGGGACCATCACCCCACTTAATGGGGCTCATCTGCCCATAGCCATTGGCCCTTTTGGGAAGTCAGTTTATTTACCACCACCAAAAACTCAGCATTGAGTCGCTAGCTGTACGGTCTACTCCATTACCGTAGCAGGATAACCGGCCAGACTGTAGCCACTTAAAAAGAGAGTGAAAGGAAGAATTTTAAACTCTGGTCAGTCTAGTAAGCATTGTAGCATCCTCCCTTTGTCATGTT
Organism: Bradypodion pumilum; assembly: GCA_035047305.1. NCBI lineage: Eukaryota > Metazoa > Chordata > Lepidosauria > Squamata > Chamaeleonidae > Bradypodion > Bradypodion pumilum. The sequence goes on along the minus strand of JAWDJD010000010.1, from coordinate 14,464,505 downwards.
TGGCTATTCAGCTGGATGGCCAGGAGGTTGGTTTGAGCTATCCCCAGAGTCTCAGCATCAGCAGTTTCTACAGGAAGATCTGTGGATCTCTAATTCAATCCAACATATCATATCTGAGGGTCATTTGTCAACAATTTCTTTTAAATCCTTTAAGGGATAAATTCCCAACAATGGTTGTGCAGTCTTACCAATACCTTTTAAGTGACTGTCTGAAATTTCACAAATAGTTGCTCAATTTCTAGATAAAGTATTTAACAGACATGGCAACTATAATGCTTAACAATATGTTATGTAAGGTATGGTCAGCTCAGGCTAGAATGGTTGAAATGACTGTGTATATTTTATTAATTCTTCTCTTTGTGTCGTCCCTTCCCTTTTTTGTGCCAATAAATGTTTAATGTATCTGTCTTTTATTGGGGCTTCATCTGTCAGTCTCCTACTTGGTTGCTTCTTGTTTTGCTGCAGCAACAGGCATCAAGTATGAAGAGCAAAATGAAGAGGCAACTTTAGCAGTCAGTAGGTTCTCATAAACCACCTTGAGAGCAACTGTAGACTTCTTGAATTGTTTAAAATCTCTTGTACCTGATCTGAAAATGCACGCATAGCTCTGCTTGCCTTGCTGGGGACACTCCCCCCACCCCCAAAGCAAGGGCACATACAAAGTACTACTGTATATACTCAAGTATAAGCCAACCTGAATATGAGCTGAGGTACCTAATTTTGAGCTGAAAACCCAGGAAAATAGACTGACCTGAGTATAAGCTGAGGGTGAGAAATGCAGCAGTTGCTAGTGAGTTTCAATAATCAAAATACCTGAAAATATGGTAAAATTAATTAAATTTTTGTCACATCTCAATCTGGCATGGTCTTGGGACCCTTGTAGTCTTTGACCCAAGTATAAGCTGGATCCACTTTTTAGGGCTCATTTTCGGGGCTAAAAACTCAGCTTATACTCGAGTATATATGGTATTCTGTATTTTTTGCGTTTTGTACCATTTTTTGTTGCCAGGTTGTCCTTTTTAAAGTCTTCGACCTAAGTATCTCCTTAGTTCTATTTATGTCTTGTAGCATTGCCCTTCTCAGTTGTGACGTGGTGAAGGGAAAGTCACATCAGTGGAATTTGGACAAGCAAGCGGAGAAAGCCAATGTAACAAGCAACACCTTTTATCATTGTTTGCTCTGCCTAACAGTGTTTTGATGGCTTTTCACTTTGCATTTGGCTTTCATGCAGAGTAGCAACCAGCATCTTGACGTTTCAGGCATAATTCCTAGAGGGCAGATGGGTGAAGGAGGAATCATATACAGGGTACAATCATAGAATTTACTAGTTTGGATCATAAGCATGGCCCAACAAACAAGCATTATGAGCATGAAAATAATAATCCTATTATGCCACAGGAAGTGACTCAACTCTGTAGGACATAATAGTCTTCTGACCCTTTTAAATAATCAGTTTGCTTGAATGATAATACAGTGGACCCTCGGATAACGACATTACTTGGTTCCCCAAGTAGTGTTGCTATCGGAATAACATAGTTATTCGAATAACGGCAAAAAATGTCGTTATTCAAAAAACGACAGTAAAAATACTGTCGTTAATCGAATAACAACGTCGTTATTCGAATAATGGCGGGGAAAAGTACCATCATTACTCGAATAACATCGTTATTTGAACAATCACATTGGGAGCGTCGTAGCATCATTAATCGAAAATGACACTATTCGAACGCGTCGTTAATCGAGGGTCCACTGTATTAAATTTGGGGTTTTATTTGCTTGTTTTACACAACTGCCTGTCTTAATCTGTGACAACTGAATGGAGAACTGGCAAGTGTAAGGATTGCTATTTCAGGCTCAAGTTTGACAGGATTCTTTCCATCTGTATTTTCCAGATCATCCATTGACTGGGTATAATTAGTGCTCTGGAGTCCCAACCCTGAAGAAGGGGCTAATGAGGGTGGGGGGAATGTGGATGTTAGAAAAGTGTACAGAGAAGGATCCACACATGTCAAATGCACAACAAACAGAGGTTCTGGTGTTGGAGGGTCCATCTGCTCAACTAGGTGACCTGGCCTCTGGGTTGGATAGGACTGTTCTCTCCCCTAGGGACCAAGTACTCAACTCAGGGATTATATCAGATCCCCATCTGACCCTTAAAATGCAAATTGCAGTGGTGAGTTAAGCTGCTTTCCCCCAACTGTATCAAAAAGCTCAGTTGTGTCCCTACTTGGACAGCCAGTCACTGCTGTTGGGCTTTAAAAAAATTTTTTTGGGGGGTGAAGCATCATTTTTGTTTTTTGTTGTTATTTATCATTTGTTTAGTGTGCTTATTATTTATGTCTAATTTTCTATTGTAAGGAGATTTTTAATAGCTTTTAAGCCACCCATAGTGGGAAAATATCCCAGATGGGAGGGATATAAATGTGATAAATAAATACAATATGAATAAACAAAACATATGTTTTGCCCTTCCAGAAAGAACTAAAAACCTGGCTGGCAAAATAAGTGTGAAGCATTGGTGATATGGTAGACCCCACCCCCCACCCCCACCCCGATGGCTCATATAACGAAGGCTGATCGCACTTCTAGCTATAATTCTAAATTGCATGGGCTGGGAAGGTATTTTAGTGGTTTTAATGGTTTTTAATGTTTCAAGGTTCTGTAATTTTTGATGTGTATGATGTTTTATATCTGTGAGCCACCCTAAGTCACCTTGGTGTGTGGGTGGCAATACAAGTTCAAATATTAAATTAAATTAAAGAGGAAATAGGGTAAAAAAATCAATGCAATTTAAGAAAAAGTCTGAATGTATTTGAGGGAGCATAACTACTACGTACAGTGATGGTGGACCTTGGCATGCCAGCTATTCTTGGACTTCAATTATCAGAAGTCCAAGTCAGCACTCCAGCTGATCAGGGCTTCTGGGAATTGAAGTTCAACAACATCTGGAGTGCCAAGGTTTGCCATCACTGCACTATGAGACGGGCTTCTTCCTGGTTTTGTTTTTGTTCTTGGCTTGTTGTTTTCTGTGATAGTACAGACCATTTAACTTTCTCTGATATTGGAAGGTAAGTGGGGTGAAAACTCATTAATTTTTTATTTTAATGGAAGCCCATCATGAAATAAGGGATGCCTAGGCAGTGCTAGGAGAGAAACTCTGGAGATCTACTACCAGTTGGAGCATAAGGGGCCAACAATCTCTGAGTCACTATGAGGCAGATTTATGTTGTTATACTTATGTGACATCAAGTTTTTTCTGGCATTAAACAACCCTGTGATTGATTGGCCTCCAAAACAGCAGCAGCTCTTGCAAATTAGATCTCTTATTTAGTTTCCCTCTTTTCCTATTGCCTTCAACTTTCCCCAGCAATGTTGTCTTTTCAAAATGAATCATATCTTTCACAATATGCCCCAAAAGTATGATAGCCTCTGTTTATTCATTTTTTTTCTGCTAGGAAAAAGTTCAGGTTTGATTTCATGTATGTAGACAAGGTGAAATGCAGAAAGAACATTGCTTGTGAATGATGACAGAGCAAAAGTGAAACAGCTGGAGAAGACCAGAAAAATTAGGAACCTAGACTGGTAGGAGGAGAAGCTAGGAAAGAAGGAGCTCCTAGTGCCATAGGGGGTCCAGTCCTGCTCTAAGACCTGCAGGACTGGACACTCACCATGCAGCAGCTGTTAACCCCGACCTGAGAACCCTCGGGAAGGTTTCAGACCAACATAGTCTTCCACCTCCTAAACTATATAGAAATTGGTCATTCTTCCCAGCAGCTGCCTCAGCAATAGATGTTAGCAGACTTACATTTATTTGGCTTCTGGATCTCTGCCTTGTTTCTGTTAGCTGCTGTTCTACTTTGTCTGGATCCTTGCTCCTAGAATTCTGTCCTCACCTTGATCCCGATTCTGAGGGTTCTATTTAATAGATATGATTAGTTGTTTTGACATTATATTAGGGTAAAAAATGTAGCCACATAAAACATTTAACCATGTATCCAATGTGTCTGCATTATTTAAAATGCATGATTGCAAATCTTGGATTCTAAGCTTCTGAACAGGGCTCTAGCCAGGGGGTGGCCAAGGTGGGCTTTGCCCACCCTGAGTCAGCAGTTTGCCCATCCTCAAACTCCCAGCTGCTTATATATGTGATACTGTTGCCCATCCTGAAAAATATTTGCCCACCCTCATCTAGAATCTTGGCTATGGCCCTGCTTCTGAAGGAGAAACATCTAATGTATCAGAAGTTGGCCTTGTCTTAATATGTTTGCTGGATTGTTCACTTTCCCCAGGAAAGGGTTAACATCTAGAATGGAGAAGAAATTAGGAGAAAATGCCTTGGTTTTCCAAGTTGTGTTTCACAGGTGGTTGATAAGGAAAGCTACTACTTGACCTAGTCCAAGGTCAAAGAAGGAGTACAGAAGACACAGCAGTTCTGCAAAGTTCATTCCTTTTTAATCGAAGAAGTCCAGTCTGTCCAGTACTTCAGACAAACACTCATACTATCTTTTAGGCAACAAATTGCTCTCATGGGAAAGTGGACTTTGGGGGGATAAGAATGATTGATTTGATGTAATGTTACCTGTTTGGTTAGTTCTAGGATGAGAGGCAATAATAATAAATAATTTCAGCTAAATGAGAAATGTAGTTAGTTTTTTATTGTAGTTAGTTCTTTAGTAGTTCTAGTTGTGAGACTTTTGCTATGAAACTTCTTAGAATAATCTCTCAGGATGGCTTTGCAGATTTCTTTTTTAGTATTAGGTCTTAGATAGATTGTTATTAGTTTTCTTTGGGAGTTGAGAAATGTCTGACTTATTTTTAATCCTTTGTTGTGGATTGTTATTTTTGCTTTTGTACTGTAACTGTCCTTTTTGAGATATCTTTTAACTTTTTGGAATCTTTTTACTCTTTTAAATATGTTATGAATTTATTTAGTTGTTATTTTTGGAGTAACAAAGGTTGGGGTGTCTAAAGAAGATGCCTTTCCAAAGGGCTGAATGCTACACTATATTTGTAAATGTGGACTCTGAGCTAATAGTTCTACCTGGTCTGACACTTGTACAATAGCAACCAGGTAAACATTTTGTCTCTAGATGCAAGAGACAGGTGAAACCTAGAAGAGATTTCCTTAGCCCTAATTTCTATGTACCTTGAAGCAGCAGGGACTTTACGCCAGGCTTTGAGAAAGAAAATGGTGGGAATAATGGGTTGTTGGTGGAATGCCTAGAAAGAAGACCTTAAATTTAAATGGCTGCTGAACTGTTCACTTTTACCCAATAAGGATTAATATCTGGAATTGAGGAGAATCTTGTTGTTTTTCCCCAAGCTGTCTCTTTCATGTGCCTGGTAAGCCATAGTGGCTATGAAGATCCAAGGTCAAAAGGAGTAGAGAAAGACACATCAAAGTACCAATGGGACATTCCACAGCTAATTGGCCATAAGGCATTCTCATGAGAAAGATGGGGAAATGAAATATAAGAATGTAAACAATCTTGACTCTTTCACATTTAATAAAAAGACCAATACACAGAAGTCATACACAAGATGATGATGAAAGATAGTTCTTCCTCACAAAAGAATCTGAAATGGAACAAACTCAAAACATTTTCACCAAGCACGTCTCTAAATGCCAAAAGCTGTTTCTGATCTTGTTTTGGCAAAGAGAACACAGCTTCCTCATCTGCTATTTCAAGTTATATAATCTATATGAGCTCTTTATTGGCCATCTGGTGATGTCCTTGGGGCACAGTCATCTGTCCAGTTATCTGAAGCATGTTTTGGAAATAGATTATTGCCTTCACAGGCTTTCATGAGTCATTCTCCTACTTAATTTCTGACTCTTTGAACAAGTTCTCCAATAATGCTTGATTCTGCTTGGTTTTGTTCTTTTGTATTGCAGTCAGCTGTGATCACAAATGTTGGTGTGTGATCAATTTTTCTTCTGGATGTTTGCATCTAATCTTTCTGTATCTTCTTCAACATGTATAGATAATGTAGATCACAGACTTGATTATAATTATGTTGATACTTTTCAGAAGAAGTCTGAATGATATTTCAGACCACTTTAGTTTGCTGATACCAAGAACTGCAATGTTCTCCCTTACATAAATTTTCAAGTTTACCTAGATTCTCACACTCCACATCCTAATTACATGTGTTGTACATAATTCCCTTTCATTTTACCTCTGTGCTCACTGACAACTAAATGTTCTTTTAACTTTAACTTAGTTGCTTCATTAGTGACAGTTGCTATTCATTGTCATTAGCTGCTCCGCAGTAGCCTTCAAACATTGGAGTCTTATTTTTCAGCACTATTTATTTATTCATTTTCCTGATTTATATTGCAGCCCAACTCTGAAGACTCTGGGCAGCTCACAGATAGAGTTGCCATAATTATCTCCCACCAAACCGGGACAGCCATGTGACATCATTGCATTCTTCAAACTGTGCATGCATTGGATGGGCTGTCAGGGAGACTGCGGCTCTAATACCCCGCGGAATCCCCATCCAGGGTGGGCAGCCTTCATCAGTTTAAAATAAACTGTAGTCAAGAGGTGTTTTCCCGTGTGATTCCTCTTGCAAAAGACTATTTTGATGGTTCTATTTTTATTTTTTTTGAATAAAATTTCTTGGGCCACTCTTGAAACCACCCTTCCTCTCCCTGAGGTCACCCTAGCATCCCCTTCACACACACCCCACTGAAATAGACTCACCCTCAAACCCCACACAAGGATCCCTTGGAAGAAAGTTATAAAGAGGTGCCCGGAATGGCAAGGCAGTCCATGGTGCCTCCGTTTCCCTCCGGAAGGAGAAAAGCAGGAGACAGGAAAGGACTTATTTTGGAGGAGGACCTTTGCGATGGAGGACTCCTCACTTTCTGTCCACCCTGTTCCCTTCCTCTCTAGGAATACCAACCCTATGCAATTAACCTTTTGCAGTCACATGAAGAAGGAATCCTCTATCCCAGTGTATGGTGGAGGTTTGGTTTCTTAGATATGAGTATTTCTTGTCTCCTCCTGGCTTTTTGAGGAAAAGGGCTGAGGACAACTCCTTGTCCCCCAAACATCAAGGTGAGCCAAGGGATTTTTGCAAAGAGTTGTTTTACTGCCTCTGTGCCTTTCCTTCAATTATCTCACTTGCAAGTGTCTCCCTTCCCTGGTGGCTTTATTAGGGTGCTGTTTTGCCTTTGCAGGCGCACCCCCCAATAACGGACTCAGACACCATTGAAAGTGGATAACGGCATTGGGCCACATTTATTGATTCATGCCCTAGTCCGAATTATAAATTTGTATTGGTAAAACGACCAATCATAATTCTTAAGGCAAGCAGGCCGAAGTAACACTGGTAAGGTACCACCCAAAATTGCCAACGGCAATTGGTTACAATGTATCAATTTGTATCAATTTGTTTGTTGACAACAAACAAATTGTTGACCGTAGTCAATATCTAACTGATGACCCCACCCTCTGACTCGTATCCGTGAAATCACAGGGTGATGCATGTTGGCTAGCTATCGCCATCACCCCATCGCCTGGTTCGTCGTTGACCGGACAACGTTTAACTAATTTATTCCTATCTAGTGTTGTCCAGTCAATTGCGAACCTGCCGGATACCTGTGGGTCATAACTGTTTACCTTACCAGTGCTACCCGCCACACGGAGGGGCTTCAAAGAAGGCCTGACGCCCCCCCCCCCCCGACCGTCAGCTCGGTCAACAGGCCTGCTCGCCAATCACCCAACAGGAGGTCCATACCTCCTCGCGACAGATGGACCCCATCCCCTGCATACAAATCATAATTTTCTAGTCCAATAGCGGGGTGACGACTGACCCGTCCCCAAGCCTTGTCGGCAAGGAACCGCACCACCGCCTTATTGACCGCGCGCCTAGTCAATGGCCATGAGGTCAACTCCCCCTCTGTAAGAACGGCGCGGGACAATGTCCGACCAAACCAGGGTTGCGGGAGGCCAGACGTAGTGCAAGTAGGCGAGGTCCTCGCAAATCGCATGCTTGAGCGACAAGCCAGTGACCTGACCCAAATCGTTGCCCCCCAAGTGCATGATGAGAATGTCAGGCGGGGCAGCACTTCTGCCTGAAAACAGAAAAGGCAGCAGCTCCCGCCACAACATCCCAGGCTTACCATGCCATGTGAGACTGGCGTGTTCACCCAGTCCCAGTCGGGGTCCCCACTCTGTCGCCGCAGCGTAACGCGCTGCCCTTTGCACGTAGCTGTGGCCCACCAGCCATACTGTCACCGGTGTAATACGACACCCAGGGTCTGTAAGGAAAAATGAGGGAAATGATGTAAGGTGACTGGGTTGGTACTCACGGGGGGAGCGGACGCACATAAAACTGAAAACATCGTGAACCCCACCTTCCCATGCTGCGTATGTCAGCCCCGGAGTACCCAAACGCAGCTGCTGTAGAGGCTGCCCCAATACGGAATGAATGTGTGCCATAACGGGCACCTGGTAGGCCCACCCTGGCGAGGGCTCTGCCTGTCACCTTCCAAAACTGAAATTTTGTGAGGGGAGACCCATCCTGGTGACAGAAAAACGGGCCATGGTGCGTGCCACGCAGTGCAAGAAACTCCTGTAGGGCACCAACCGGACAGATGTCTGCCAAAGAACACCGTAGCAGTCTTATACCACTGCCTACGCCCTGCTGATCAGTCTTAGAGGAGCGTATCCTCAACTGGGCCCAGTCTTTGGCAACATATACATATTCGAGTTCCAGTGCCCTACAACTTGCATCCGCCTTAGACAGCATCACAAGTTCGCTGATGCGGAGCGCTCCAAAAAATGCCACCGTTGTGGCTGCATGAAAAAGGGCTGCCTCATAATGATCGAAACAGAGGCCTGGCCAGCCCCGGGCCAACTGGGTAAGAACCCCTGGGGAAATAGGGTGCCGGTCGTCCGGGCAACGCCCGCGCTCGCGCACCCACCCCTCCAAAACATGTCTCACACGGAAGTCAGAGGTGCTGTCCACATGACCCCCCACCTTGGCCATAAAAGCCAACGCTGACAGCTTAGATGCTATGGTGCGAGGTGCGAGGCCCTGGGAATGCAGGTGAACCATGAACCGTAGCACATGGTCCACCGGGATAGGCCAGGTCTCTGGCAGGTGAAATTGGGCGGAAAATGCCCTATAAGAATTAAAAGCTTGTTGATACGCCTTACGCGTGCGGGGCGCCAGTGACAGGCCGATCGCCCGGTTCACCTCTCCCTGCCAATGGTCCATATCTCGTCCGGGAGGTGGCGAGGGAAATTCCTCCGCATCCGGGGCCAAGGCACGGAACCGGGAGATCTGCAGGCGGGACAAAGCGTCGGCAATATCATTATTAACCCCTGGGACGTGCCTAGCCCTGAACAAAACGTTGAGGCGCAGGCAGCGCAGCACAAACTGGCGCACTAGGTCCATAACCCTGGGTGATTTAGAAGTCTGTGCATTGATGATACGGACAACCGCAGCGTTGTCACACCAGAAATGCACGACCGAGTTGGCCCATTCCTCGCCCCACAGCATCAAAGCCCCCAGGATAGGAAAAAATTCAAGGTATGTGAGATCACGCAGGCGACCCGTGCCTGCCCATGCCGGTGGCCACCCACCATAGGCCCACTTCCCATTGAAGTACATCCCATAACCCAGGGATCCTGAGGCATCAGACTGGACCTGAAAACTCGGGGAAGCCAGGAGGTCAGACCTCCAAAATGTGACCCCATTGAACTCCCTCAGGAACTGTAACCAGACAAACATGTGTGCCCTGATACCCCGGGTAATCCTGACTCTATGGTGGGGCCTGGATAACCCTGCCATGGCATCGCATAAGCGCCGGGCAAAAGCCCTGCCCGGCGCGACCACCCTGCAGGCAAAATTAAGGTGACCATGTAACACTTGGAGTTCCCTCAGCGATGCCTTGCGCTTGGCCAGCAAATCCGAGATGAGGGCCACTAACCGGGACACCTTATCCCCTGGTAACCTAGACGCCTGCGCTACTGTGTCGATCTCCACCCCCAGGAATACTAGCTTGTTAGATGGGCCCTCGGTCTTTTCGGGCGCTAAAGGGACACCGAGTTCCTCCATTAGCGTCTGAAATGTGTTGAGGAGACGTGGACACGTGTCCCAGCCCCGTTCACCCCCGAATAAAAAGTCATCCAGGTAATGGGCTACAGACCGGGACCCTGACCTGCGCACGAACGCCCACTCCAGGAAGGTACTGAAACGCTCGAATGCAGAGCATGATATGGAACAGCCAAAAGGCATGGCCTTATCAAAATAATATTCACCCCGGAATTTAAAACCCAGCAATTCAAAGTCGCCCGGGTGCACAGGCAAGAGGCGAAAAGCTGACTTAATGTCGCACTTAGCCAGTAGCGCACCCGGGCCACATGAGCGCACCATGCGCAGCGCATGGTCAAAAGATGTATACCTGACTGAGCAAAGGTCATCAGGTATAGCATCATTGACCGATCGGCCGGCTGGGTAGGACAAGTGATGGATAAGGCGAAACTCGCCCGGAGATTTCTTGGGAACCAAGCCCAGGGGCGATACCTTAAGGTTAGTGAACGGGGGTGCAGGGAAAGGGCCGGCGACCCTGCCCGCATTGACCTCCCTATTAATGCTGGCAGCAGCCACCTCCTCCCTTCCCCTAAGGGACAAAAGGTTGGGGGCATCCTGAGGGGACCTGTCACCCATGAAAGGAATACGGAACCCCTGTCTAAAGCCCCGAAGCAGATAATCTGCATCCTCCCCCTTCGGGTACAATGCGAGCCAACGCTCCAACATGTCCACATTAATTGGGGAGGGAGCCTTTCAGTGAACCAGCTCCATCTGCGGCAGGCTTGCCAGTCCACTGTCCGCCCTTCCCTCTGCCCCGCGTCCCTCCAGGCCTGGGACAGGCAGAGGCTGCGTGGGGGCCCGCACAGGTGGGACACTCATGCCTGTACCTGCAATTTTTCCTATTGCAGGAACCATTGGACGAGAAAGTCCAGCACAGCAGGCGGGCTGGAACCCCCTGCCCCGTCACCTGGCGGGGAACCTGAGCTGGAGCCGCTCGCTGGACCACATGTCCACAATGGTATCTCTCCCCTGGCGCAGGGCGCGTGGGCGTCATATACAGAAGCCAAAGCCTCTGGCACGGCTCGTCCCACCTCATCTCGGGGTGCAGGGGAATCCGCATGCGAAATTCCTCGTCATAAGCCAACCACGAGGGGCCCAGAAAGTCGACCATCGCCCTATAGATGTTGTCCAAATATTGGACCATCGGAATAGCCAAATCTGGCCGCGCTCTCAAGTACACTGCCATGTAAATTAAATAAGCCGGCAGCCAGTTGGCCCAGGTACGTGGTGGCTTGCGACGACGCGCCTGCTCCTTATCCTTCTCATCCTGCCCCTCCCTCTCCTCCTTGGTGGGCTCTCTGTTCAAGAGTGAGAAGATATCGACATATTCCCCCCGCCATATCTTTTCCCTGGTGGCTTGCGCTAGGTGGTCACCCAGTGGCAAAGAATATCCCGCCGTTGGCAAGGCCGAAACTGGGACCGCAGCCAGCGCGGGCATCTGAAAAGGGGCCTGTGCTGGCCCCGCCACCCCCAATAAATTCCCGGCAGGGTAGGGAACACCTGTAACCCCAGCAAGCTGTGCAGCAGTCGACATCGCCGAGTGGGGCGCCAGCGGCAGGGCCACCGCACCACCCGCGCGAGGCCAAGGCCATTGAAAGGCCCCCCCAGAAGTGGCAATGTGTGTAGGTGTATTGGCTTGTACCGGATACTCACATGTCGCACCCCCGCAGGCCGCCCCCACCGGGGGTTCCGGCCCACCGGGGGCGTCGGAGCTCACGACCGCCGTAGAGCTCATCATCGGGGCCTGACCCACACCTGCTTGCTGGCCGGGGAGCTGCGAGGCAGTGGCTGAAGTTGCGCCACGCGCCTGCAGCAGCTCAACCCGTCCCGTCGCCTGCTGCTGCCCGACCGACGGCGCCTCGAGGCTAACCCCACCGGTAGCCCCAGCGTGGCTGGCCCGAGCCAAAGAGGCCTCAAGGGCCGCCACACGGGCCAGTAAGGCCTGCACGCTAACCTGGGGCCAAGGGCCGGCCGGCCCACCTGTGAGAGGCGCGGGTACAGGGGCCTGTACCCCAGGACCCGGGTAGGGCCATTGTCCCGCACCGAAGCCCGGGAGGGTCGGTGCCGTCACCTGCCAAGGCAGAGGGCCAGACCACCCCCCAAGGCTAGAAGGCCCCGGGGGGAGCTGCGCCCCCGCCGGTGCAGGCCCAGCAGAATGAGATCCAGGAGCGGTGTCCACCGCGTGTGGGGCGCGGGCCGCACCTTCCGGCCAAGGGGTGATCGACCCCATCCCTCCGGTCCCGGCGGGTGCCGGCAAAGGCGGCTGCTGGGGAGGCACCACCGTGGTCCTCCGACCCGGATTGCGCCTCCTGCTCGTGCGGGCCGCACCCGAAAGTGCCTTCTTCTTCGAAGGCATCTCACTCAAGGCAAAGGAAGCCGAAAGAGCAGATTCGCCGCCAAAAAGGCTTCCAGGTAAGGAGCGACGGAGACACAGGGAAAAACTTCTCCGCTCCGTCGCTTAGCTAAAATGGCAGCTCGGCTGCCTCGTGGCCACCCCTTTTATGAAGGAGCTGGCCACGCCCTAAACTACCCGGATCATTCGTCCTGTGGGGGGGGCCCGCAAAGAGCGCGGCGGCCATTTTGGCGCCGCGCTTGCATTGTCACTTTCAAGCAGGATAATTGAAAGAAAAGCAGGGCGGCAGTGAATTAACTCTTTGCAAAAATCCATTGGTGAGGGGTGATCTTGCTTTCTTTGTTCAAATTTAAAAATCTGGGACTTTTACATGTTTTTTATTAAACCGGCCGGGACAGCTTGAATCCGGGCAAATCCTGGGAAACTGGGACATATGGCAACCCTACTCACAGAAAATAAAACTAATCACATTTTAAAGACCAATAAAAACCCCATTAAAACTGCCACCAAAAATTACACCGACCCCTACAGATTAAAAGAGATTAAAAGAGGGAGAGAGTGTTCTTACTAAATCAGCCAGCAGGCAGGGGTCACCACATCGCTGGTGTCCCACACCTGCTTTGCCAGCCAGTTTTTTAGCCCTTTCCTGAAGGACAGCAACTTCATCTGGAGATGCAGCTCAATTGGCAGGAGGTTCCATAAGGTTGGAGCAACTGAGAAGGCCCTCCTTCTGGTGTTAGAGAGACAAGCCTCCCTATCTCTTGCTTCATTGTGGATTGTCTCATCATAGGTTTTTCAAGACATGAAATACTCTGAAGTGGCTTATCATTGCTTTCTTCTGCACATACAAACAATTGTTAGCTTGAGTATCATTGCCATTGGATGGGAATGATCCTTCACCAGTGTCACCTTCCATTCCTCCTGCTGCTTAGTAGCTTCTCTTCACAGTCTCTCTGTCTGAATCATCATTGGAACAATCCATTCTCTCTTGTAGAAATGACTTTTCAACCTGAAAGGGGTTTATGCATTGTAAATGATATCTCAGCTTTGACCATTCTGCCTTGAATGTCGCTGCTAGAGTCCAGACTTGTAACAGAATCTATTCTCGTGTCAGCACTGCTCTCCAGTTTTTAGAAGCAGATTCTCATGTTTCTACACTCTGTCATGAGAAACATAAAGCTTAGGATATCAACTTTTCTCTTTCTCTCTTTAGGGGGGAGCTTACTTGCTTGGTCATGATGTATCTACATATGTCTTTAGAGTAGGCTTTCATGATTGATATGTGGAAGGAGGTCTTTTCTAAGCCTTCTTCAAGAGATCTTAATTGGCATATCTGACATTATGCTTTAGGGAGATAAATAGGCCTCAATGAACTGAGCTATGAATTAACTCTTTAGAGTCCAGCCTCTAAATCAAGCTCATGTTTAGCAGTGCCCTCCCATGTCTCAGTATCAGCTCAAAATGTGGAGTGTTTGTTTTTAAAAGCAGGTGTAATTTCTGTGATTTCTTTTTACAAGATACTGCCTTTATGCCATACCTCCACAGGGAACTGAAGTTGTCTGCCTTTTCTTTTTAATTAACTCTGACAACTGTATTATTTCTTTCAAAGTGGTGTCTTTCCTGTGAAATAACACGCAGTCCTTTGAGATGAAGCAAAAAGCTGAATAAAATATTATGAATGGTCGTCTTTGTTGTTAACATTGTTTGGAAAGCTTTGACAAATATGCACAAAGCTGGATTGGCCATAATATTAAATTTAGTTTGGTTGCATTAAGCAAAAATTGGAGCCCTGGGGGGGGGATTTCCTTACATTTGATGCAGCCCCCAAGGTTTTAACACTGGAGGGGTTTGTGACAATTTTACATTAAAACAGGGATTATCAAATATTGTGCTAATACATTCCAAAAGCAAGAAATGCCCTATTTGTAAATCAGACAGAATAGGCATTGGGAATGGATATCCTTTCAGATTGAAATGCTGTATCTTGCAGGAGGAAGAGATTGGATTTTTCTGCACTGTGTTTAGTGTCTAGAACAATCCCTGGGATAAATATATGCTAAGATATATGCATGCAGCACTATCAGCATACATATGTCAACATTATGGGCTGAGAGAAAACAGATTAGGTTTTTGCTTTTCAAATTAGTTCCCCAACAACAACAACAAATGCTCCCTGCAAAAGCTTGTGATTACAAACCATACCAGAGCATGGCTAATATGATTTTACTCACCACTAACTCTGTAATGTAGCTGCCTTTTCAAAATGTGTATCCTTTGCATATCCTATCTCCACTCTGTCTTGGAATAATGTATGCCTTCCTGCCTCCCAATAATATCCATCCACTTTTTGTGTGCTACGTGATTACGTTTGACTGCTCAAATCCATACTATGCATTATTATGGTTTTAGGAAAGAGCCCAGTCACAGGAATGGTTACGCTGAGTCTGGAGAAATGAAAGTTAAGTGAGACTATTATTATATCTGAAGGAAGGTCATACAGAAAATGAAGCATTTTTTTTTCCTCTGTTGCTTTGTAGATCAGGTCTAGAACCAATGGAATAAGGCTGGCTGGGAGGAGAAATTCTCTACTGATGAGTGCTGTTTCATACTGGAACAGACCGGCTTGCAGGTTGTGTTGGTTATACAGTGGTACCTCGCTTAAAGAGCATAACATGTTCCATGGGATTGCTCTTTTAGCGAGTTTGCTCTTTAAGCGAAACACCATTGTAAGTGACCAATTGTGACTTCTGGCCGGGGGGTGGGAACCCTGATTTAGTTGGTAAGTGAATTTTTAGTTGCTTTTAGTTGTTAAGCGAGGCGACCATTCAGAGAAAGTTCTGCTCTTTAGGCAAGTTAGTCTTTAAGCGAGGCAATCTTTATGCGAGGTTTTACTGTACTTTGGCTGTAACTATGTGGTTGAATACCATGGGATTTGCCCTGCTTATAAAATGGATGAATTCAAAGTATTCATTTTTACTGACCATGTAATATAAAGTCTGATTCAAAGCTGTGTTTACTTTCTGCCACTGGGGGCTTCCATTTCGCCCCCATGCTAGAACCATTCAAACAGGCATTTTCCTATGTGGTTAGTTGTCTGGCCAGGTTATTCTGCTATGGTAATAGAGTAGACCATACTGTCAGCAATTCAACGTGGAGTGTCAGGTGACGGTTAACTAACCTGACAACCCTGAGGACCAATGGCCTTGAGTGGCAAAGTACACAGGGAAGGGTGATGATCTCTGAGTGGATTAAATCCCACTTGAATCCATTTTGATGGAGGGTAGCAGCTTTATCAATACTGGCCTGGGGCCGATGAGGACTTTATGTGACAAAAAGGCTCAAGATCAGAAAGTGACTTGCAGAACTGAATCAGTTGTATGGGTGTCATGCCGTGATATGACGCACCTGCCCTCGCTCTCCAGGATGGCCCGCCTGGAGAGCAGAAAAGGACACCATCGCTCACCGCCTCGAGGAGCTCCCTGTCTCGCCACAGGAGGCCATGCCACCAGCCACACTGGGGAAGAAACAGGTGGGAGCCATTGCCGCCGATGACGCAGCTGCCCTCACGGACATTTGAACCATGGGGTGCCTTTGTGGCTGTTGGGTGGTTGAGGTTAATTTTTGTTATTTCTTATAATGTATGTGTTATTTTCTTGATGTGATTTTTTGAATTGTAATTTTACGTATGATACTAGCATATTTTGCCCGGCGGTGCCGGGCTTTTTAAAATTGCGTTGGATAGTAAAGGATTTCATTTTTTTTCTTGCACCAATGGTGTTGGGCTGTTTTAAATGGTGTTGTAAGGTTTTGTGGTTTTTTGGCTTCGAGGCGCTGTGTCCGCCTGTGGCGGACTTGCGCTCCCAGTGGGCTTTTTTTGGCTTTTTTTTTTTTTGCGTGCTGGCTTCCTCAGTGCCGGGCTGTTTAAATTGGTTTTTGAAGGTTTTTGTTTTTTGTTTATGGAAATGAACTTTGGATAATAATTTTAAAAATGTGTAAATATATGTTTTTTAAATTGAAGGTATTTTACAGTGTTTTTTTATTTTTTATTGAAAATTTATTTATTTATCTGTGACTTATTTTTGATTTTTTTTGGATATTTTTGAATGTTTTTGGAATTGATTACCCTAATTTTTGGGATTTATTGAATTTTTGGAAATATTTTGGATGTTTTTTCTCCTTTGGCCACTGGGTGGTGGTGTTGAGCAATTTTTGTGTATTGCTTCTTCCGGTGAGTCTCTTCTTCTCTTCATTTCAGTTCCGGTTTTCATTGAGGCAAGACGTCTAATGGTAAGCTCTCTCGGTTTTTTTAGGGGGGGTTGTTTTGGGTTGGGGGGGGTGTTCTGTGTCTGTTTAGGGTTTTGGGTGGGGGTTTCTGTGTGTGTCTTTTTGAATGTTTTTGGTTTTTAGGGGTTTGGGTGGGGGTTTCTGTGTGTGTGTGTGTGTGTTTTTTGAATATTTTTGGTTTTTTTAATGTTTTTGATTTGTGTTTTGGGTATTTTTGTGGGCCAGTCTTGATGGCTGGCCCGCGGAAATACCATCACTGCTTCATGCGGCATTTGGGGGGGTATTACCGTGGCCTGGGCTGGGTTGCGGTGTGTGTGTGTTTGTTGGGTGGGTGTTTGCCTCGCCACTTCATGTGGCTTTTGGGGGAGGGTATTGCCGTGGCCATGGCTGGGTTGGGGTTTGTGTGTTTGGGGGGTGGGGGTATGCTTGCTGGCCTTTTTTTGTTTTGTTTTTGGTTGCTGCCGCCACGGCAATTTTTGCAGTGGTTGGGGGGGTGTTTGGATTTTTTTCCAGCGAGTTTGTCTCGCTGGGCTCGCCGTGTCTTCGGCGGGGCAGCATGGGGGAGAGGGTGTCCCTCTCTTCCCTGTTGCTCCGTGCAAGATGGCCGGCAGGTTTGCATGGTATAGTGATTTCGGGGTTTGCGTGTTTTCTGGGTGCTGCGTCCGCCTGCGGTGGACTTGCGCTCACGGTGTGGATTTGTTTTTAGTTTTCACGTGCCGGCTTCTTCAGCGTTCTGCACACTCATGGCGCGCAGGATGCTGTGGATTGTACCTTGTCCTTTGTGTTTTCGGTTTGTGCAGCGGTTTTTTCCCTGCGGCTTCATTTTGATTGGCTGCACCACATTTTTGAACGTTCCATTTGCTCACGCTGCTCAGCTTGATTGGCTCTGGCGCGGCGTGGCAAAAGGAATGTTGGTGATTGAAGTTCCCTTTTTTGTTTGCGACTGGGGGGGTCCTGCCCCCGGGTCGAAAATTTCAACCCGACAGTTACCTGCGAACCCCGTTCGGGCGAGTGAACGGAGGCTCGGACGGGGCTAGTGGGGCCTGGTGCAACATCCTTTGTCACATTCCAATGGTTAACACACCATTTTATTGGTATAGATTATGCTTATATGTATTGTATTCTTATTATGTTGTATTGTATAGTGTTTATTATTTATTGTTGGAAGCCGCTCTGAGCTGTGTGTGCACTAGAAGAGTGGGGTACAAATAAACTACTACTACTACTACTACTACTACTACTACTACTACTACTACTACTACTACTACTATTATTATTATTATTATTATTATTATTATTATTATTATTATTATTATTATTATTATTATTATTATTATTATTATTATTATTATTATTATTATTATTATTATTATTATATGGAAAGCAGATGAAAGGCCACTGCGTTATATTCTCAGGACAGTCTTCATGGCTGATTACCATTACGATCGCCAATATTCAGATTCAGATAGGACAGAAGAAGAAGAAAGATTAATTGTAATACGTTCTTGTAAAAATAGGGGGGTCTGTATGTGGTGTGTCAGTGACACAGGTTGTTGTGGTGTGATGTTCAGGACTAGAGGAACATTGTTTGTTTGAATTTGTATTGCCGCCCACTCACCAAGGTAACTCCGGGCGGCTCACAAATATAAAACATATACAGCATAGAATTACAAAAACCTTAAAACATTAAATGCCTCTGCATTCTTTCATCTGCTTTGATCATCCTTTATTGAATGTGATGTAGGTGGCAAATCATGCTTTTAATTTTTTTAAAAAAAAATTCTCACGCATATGAGATTAGCCCTAGATCACCTTTTTCACTGGGTTATCATTTTCAATAAAGTGGTCAGCAGAGGTGGTATAAGGAAAGAATGAAAGAAGAGGCAGTGGACTGGAACGTAGCTCGTGTCAGGTGAGGAAAAAGAGGGCCAAATGGTGAGAATCCCAGGAACAAGAAAACCGTTTTTGAGAATCCCAGGAACAACAAAACCGTTTACCCCCTTACCTTTTGCCAGCTGGTCCGTTTGCCCGGGGAGGATGAATGGCTGAAGGATCCCCGTTAGCCCGGGGAGGAGACCATGGCTGAATCCTTCAGCCATGCATCCTCCCCGGGCAGCGGAAAATGCAAGGGCACCAAAGGCGCCCGCAGCACACTCCCCGTTCACCCGGGAATGCAGGGCCGAAGGACCCGGCCACTGCCTCTTCCACAGGCAGTGGGGAACGCAAGGGTGCCCAAGGCACCCGCAGCAAACTTCCCGTTCACCCGGGAAGGACACAGTGGTCGGGCCCTTCGTCCCTGCATCCACCCCGGGTGCCAGCCAAACAGCCCTACCCTAAAAGAAACACCCAAAGTACAAAAACACAAATAAACAAACAAACCAAACAAGTAAACAACAAAACAATAAATCACAAACATAACATAACACATCCAAAATACAAAAAAGAAATGGAAACACATGAAAAACTCACTAAAACCACCTATCTACAACAAAACAACACCATGAAAAACCCTTACTAAAAATCAAAAAAACAACAATATGAACAAAAATAAATGCTAACAAATTCAAAATAAGAAATAACCAGAAAACAAAAAAACACACATAAAAAATCCAAAAAAGATACAATCAACCAAGCAAACACACTAAATTAAATCAACAAATACTCTACCTAAACCCCGCAGCCCAACATTCCAAAATCAAAACAAAATCAAAACAGAATAAATAATCAAGAACACTCACCAAATACATCCTCCCTCCATGCCTCGGGAACAGAACTGAAGAAAGAAAGAAACACACAGTATTCTTAAACACAGCCCCACCTACAGGCCAGAAGAGTAAAAAACAGCCAAGAAAAATTATGAAAAATCAAAATAAAGAATAAATAAATAGCCATACCTAAAGGCCAGAAGAGTAAAAAACAGCCAAAAAAGGAAAAAATCAAAATACACAATAAATAAACATCCCCACCTAGAGGCCAGAATAGTTAAAAACAGTCAAAAATTAAGAAAAAATCAAAATAAACAATAAATAAAATTTAAAAATCAAATAAATTAAAAAAAAACACAAAATCAAATCACCACCACTCAAACCACCCCTAACCTAAAAAAAAAAAAAAAACCCTGCCCATCTGGCCAGGCACAAATATGCTAGTATATTAAAAATTGTCCTTGCAGTCCTTTTAACGTAGGTGGGGATGGTTTTATTAGTTAGTTTTTATGTGATTTTAATCTGGTTTGAGTTAGGGGTTTGTATTTGTATTTGATGTTTTTACTTAATGTTTTTTAAATTTGTAAACCGCCTTCTGTCGCCCCTGGGTGAGGAAGGCAGTATAGAAATGGTGTATAAATAAATAAATAAATAAATAAATTACGGCCTTATTAATAGGAACAGTTTCCAAAACTGATCCAGACTGTAGGTCAGGGGTTCCCAACCTTTTCAAGCCAGGGGCTGGGTCATGCTCTCTCAATCAGCTTTGAGGGCTGGGTGGCCATTTTGCCCTGCTTGCATGATGGGGTGGCCATTTTGTCCCAACAGCTTCAAAGGGATGGCCATTTTGTTTCTCAAATGCCCTTGGAGGGGTGGGGGTCACATGAAATGGTACCATGGGCCAGATCTGGCCCATAGGCCTTAGGTTGGGAACCCCTGCTATAGGTGAAGGATGTACACCATTTTGACTTTTGCTTAATAGGTTAAATGGTTAATAAATAAAATCACAGGATAATAAAACTTAAATGCAAGGAATACTGCAAAATCTTTCAGTGGTGTATAAAGCACAATCAGACTCAAGTATTGCAATTACATTGGTTTGCTAATTGTTCATGAAGAAATGCTGAAGAGTTTTATCTGGCATAAATAGTTTTATTTATTTATTTATTTATCATGCTTCTATTGCTGCCCAATTGATTATTTAACCCATAATCAAGCCTATTTGCACCTCTGCCTGAATTGCCGTTACTGATTTGGACAAGAACAGGCTTTATGGCTGCTTCGGTATTGGTTCATATTATAGTATGACAGAATTTGAGTGAATGAGGATTTCAGCCACTGTTTGTCTTGATATGCACAAACTTTTTGAATGGAAAGAATTTCTCAGTGGTATATAAATCCAGGTGTCAAAATAAAAGAACTGCAGCAGAATCTTTGCTGTTCAAAAATACAGGCTGAATCCATGCCTGAGCAAACTTGGTAAATTCTGTAGTTTTCTTGTTGGCAGACTTATTAAAGCCTCACCACAAATCTCATATTTGTCTTGCATGGCAGAGGTGGTGGCCACCCATGTATAGCTAATGGTCAGGAGGCCTTCTAACCTGTGCTGACTCATAGGGATGGGGAGAATGTGTGCTCTTTACAACAGGGGTTCCCAACCTTTTCACACCATGGGCCTGATCATGCCTCCTGGACAGCAGAGTGGGTCAGACCATGTCCCCAGAAGCGGAAGTACATGTGCCCGCTCCTGCATTTATGAAAGCCACGGGTGTATTTACTGCTGATGTAACAGCGTTTATGCATGCGTGTGTACATTTAATGGCTGATGTAAACATGTCTGCTTCCACTTCCGGGTGTGGCAGTGGCAGATCACATGAAATGGTGCCATGGGTTGGGGCCAGCCAACAGGCCATAGGTTGGGGACCCCTGCATTATAACATAGATTAGATAAGATTTTTAATTTGTACCCCGCCCTACTCTGTCAGGTGTAAGATCAAACTGACCTGAACTACATATACCACAATGCCTTGCCGCTGTAACCCTATTCCTTTGAACCTTATGCCTCTGACCTCATCCGACCCTATTAAAGGACCACCTCAACCTCATACCCTTCCCTTCCATCTTTGACCCTTGATACAGCCACTGACCGCCATGCGGGCAGTGAGAATAAAAGACTTTAATTATAATATACTGTCTCTGGAGTTATTGGGCCGAGCCATCTGAAACACTCTTACAAAATGGTTGCAGAGGTTTGGTTCGCCCACAAACAACTCCAAAATTAAAACAAATGACCAAAAGAAGAACCCGGCTGAACAAAGGAGGGTCCAGAACACGAGCCAGACCAACTGGACCCGATACTCCGGAACAGGCAATCGCACGACCCCAAACGGTAATGGAAGAGGACAACCCGAACCGGACCATCACGGAGATGGACCCAGATGGCCAAACGAAGGCCGAAACCGGAGGGGCACCCAGCGAAAGGGACGTCCAAGACGAAAGCCTGACAACCAAAATCCACAGGGCGATAGCCGGGAGAGGAATGATCCCCACGGCAGAGCTACTGGCCTTGATGAACACCGGAGATGAATCCCACACCAACGGCACAGTAAGCTCTACCCCAAGATCCTCCATGGCGGGAACCCCAAGCACCGCACCGAGTTCAAATCTAGCTGAGATAGCCGACCAATTACAAGCGGCGGCACTAGATTCGAACACACCGGCGGGAAGGCCCACCGGAACAACAATACCCACAGATAACCCGCGCGCCCCAACCACGCGAAGAAAAGAAAAGGCCCTGGGACACTGGAGGGTGGACACACAGACCCTAGAAATGCGGGACATGCCGACCCTCAGCCCCCAGGGACTAGAAGAGGAGCAGGGACCCCCAAGCACGCACCACGCCCCCAAGAGAGGCGCTGCTGACAACCGGGCCGAACTCCTCACATGGGCAGAGGCCCCCTTCGCAATCAAAGGCCGAAGGGGACACGACCTCTCCCCGGAGGAAAGCCACCGCAAATCCTTCCAAGCTAGAAACCGAAGGGGATGCAGCCCCCCTCAGAAACACGCTACCGCGAACGGGAGGGGCGCGAGACCCGCAAGGCACGCATCCACACGGGAAGACCGGAAGCACACGCAAGGCAGAACAAAGAAAGTGAGGCCTACCACGACTCGCTGTCTGCCCGAACCAAGCACAGGGAATGTCCAGAGAAGGAAGCTGAACTCCACGCGGAGCTACGACGACCCGAACCCCCATCCGTCCAGCAAAGATGGCGGCCTCCACGCGACAGCTCCACAGGGCCCTCCGATGAGGAAAGCAGCTCCAGCGACGAAAGCGACTTCTCACCAACGCTCCAACCTGAAGCAGCAGGACCTCTGAGACAGAGATCCACTCACCTCGGCAGCCAGCAAACAATGAGATTCACGCAGGCGCAAGAGGAGCAGGAGAACTCCCTCTCTGGCGAAGAAGAGGAACTGCAGGTCAACTCAGGTCGCTCCATGCACAGAGGACCAGCAAACTCCCTCTACAGGCGACTAGAAAAACTGAAAAAGGGACATCCAATAGCAAATATATGCGTACCCATTCCCCACTGCCAATATAAGGACAGGCCAGGGCATCAGGCCAGATCCAGCAAAGGAAGCAATGCGGGCCAGCACAGCCAACTACCTCACAACTTCCCAATCCTTCACATGACTGGGGAGAACCTGATGGACTGGGCACAACAATTCCAGGTAATTCTGATGAGGGAGGGGGCACTGTACCTGATCCAGGACCCACCAAGAAAGCCATGGACCCTAAAGGTGGACAGGCTACACCACAGAGTGTTCTGTTTGCTTTTAAGCTCTATTGACACTTCAATGTATGGGAGTATCCCTGATGGGCTAACTGTGCATGAGGTTTGGGGAATATTGTATGAAATGTTTTATTGCAATGAAAGGACTACGACCTGCTTGCTATTGAGAGAGTTGTATGCATACAAAATGAGAGAGGGCTCAACTATGAGCGAGCACCTGATGAAACTAAACAGCATGAGATCCGACCTCATAAGAAGGGGGGAGATCGTGACAGATCAGCACCAGATTAGCATTATATACAACTCCCTCGATTCAAGCTGGGACTACTTCCTGACTCAGCTGGATAATTTGGGAAGTAACAATGCCACATTGGGGTACATCACTAAGAAACTCATAGCTGAGGATAATCTTAGGAGAAGTAGGGCCACCATACGCAGAGAGGACAGGTCGCGCAAAGGAGTCAGTTTCCCTGAGCAGGGAAGCCCTAGTTACGAGTGTCACACATGTGGACCAAGGAAACACAAACCCACGCGCGACCTAACACGCCATGAGGACACTCTGAGTCCCAGACGTGAGTCACAGGACGAATACCCACGCAGACACAAGGGCGACAACGACAGGGGGGACAGACGACGAAGGTCACCTAGCCCAAAGAGAGAGCTTAAGCCACAGAAGGGGCAAGATAGACACAAACCAGACTCAGTGAACGTGGTCAAGCACAGTGAAGGGACCAGCAGCCACAAGGCAGACAGGTCTTCAAATGCACACCTACAGCGGTGGCTGATCGACTCCGGGGCCAGCACCCACACATCATGCCACAAGGAAATATTCAACTCATTTGAAGAAGATTCCTTCAGAATCAAAGTCACCAACCAGGAACATGCAAGAGTAACAGGCAGGGGCGACGTACTCATCCCTGGAAT
This sequence comes from Bradypodion pumilum, assembly GCA_035047305.1. Lineage (NCBI taxonomy): Eukaryota > Metazoa > Chordata > Lepidosauria > Squamata > Chamaeleonidae > Bradypodion > Bradypodion pumilum. The sequence goes on along the minus strand of JAWDJD010000010.1, from coordinate 14,440,335 downwards.
TGGTCAGGTCAAAGGCGTCCTTTACTCTCCTGAAATTCCTTATAATGTCCTGGCCACCATCAAGCTCACAGAAGACCCCAGCCTCAGGATAGTCTTCGAGAACAAGAAGGTGCCCATCGAAAGAAGGGGAAAGCAGGTTGGAAGAGTGGAGCTCATAGGCGGCCTACCGTACCTCATTGCCAAGGAAGCCGAGGATGTACAGGCCACGATAGGCCTAATCGACGGCACTGACGATGAAGAGATGCAGGACTGCACCGCAGACAACCCCAGGGAACCCGAACATGAAGACCCAGAAAGAAAAAACAATGATCACAACAGCCCCACAAGAAATGAAGGGGTTGGCAGCGCAAAGCATAGAACACTGAGGGTATCCATTGGGAAACAAATACATGATGAGTGTGCGCATCTGTTGCACAGAAAATTGGGACACATAGGTTTTCCGACTGTCAAGAAGATGCTAGGATGTTCAGAAGGACTAAGGATCAAGGATTGTGAGAACTACCTGGAGTGCTCCGTGTGCAAAAGCTCCAAGGCGAAGACCGAGGCACAACCGAAGACATCCTCCAGGAAGTCAAGCCACCCCTTCGAATTGGTCCACCTCGACCTGGTGGGGCCACTCGAGAGATCTTTGGGCCAGAAGAGATTCTTCTTGACGATAGTAGATGACTACAGCCGATACGGTTTCGTATACACACTCAAAAGCAAGGACGAGACCTTCAGCAAGTTCAAAGAGTTCTACCAAAGGGTGCAAACCCAGAACAACACCAACATAAAGAAACTGATGACAGACAGGGGATCGGAATTCCTGTCCAAAGAGTTCCAAGACTGGATAACCGAGAAGGGGATGCTACACTACAAAACCGCACCATTCTCAGCTTTCCAGAATGGAGTCGCCGAACGAAGGAACGGAGTGCTCCAGACCATGATCAGATGCGCAATTGAAGATGCAGGCCTAAGCTTCTCATACTGGGGGGAAGCTTTGCTGTACTCCAACTACACACTGAACAGGCTATGGTCTGGTGTTATCGGAAAAACGCCCTATGAAGCCATGTACAGGCAGAAGCCCAAGTTGAGCCACCTTCACGTCTTTGGTGTGTTCGCAGACGTACACATACCAAAACAACTAAGGAAGAAAGGGGACAAGATAACGAAGAAGCTAAGGTTCATGGGGTACGAACCGGGCTCGAAGGCATACCGCTTCCTAGACCACAACCTGAGAATAGTGGTTTCCAGGTCGGCCACGTTCCATGAACACGCGAACTGGAGTAAGATACACGCAAACGAGGTACTGACAAATGAGTCGGTACAAGAAGGAACCAAAGCACCCTCATCCAACTCAAGGCTCAACAGACAAGCAGACACGCCACCAGAGAGGGATGAGACCAGGCAGTCACATCAAAATACCACTAGTGTTGTGGAGACTGAACCTCCAAAAACCCCAGCAGAGGCGCAGGTCAACCAGGTCAACCAAAGGCCAAATTCCCAGAGGGCTAAAGGAGTATGTGCTGGGCATAAACACCTACCCCAAGACACCAGCAAGCTTTGATGACATAGACAAACTGCCTCCCGAAGAACAGGACAAATGGCAGGCGGCAATGGAAAGGGAAATGGAGAGCCTCAAAACCCTCGGAGTGTATGCCCCTGCTGAGGTCCCTGAGGGACAGAGGACAGTGGGAACAAAGTGGGTGTTTAAGGTAAAATCGTTGGAAAATGAAGGGGTAATGTACAAAGCGCGACTAGTCGCCCAAGGGTTCACCCAACGATACCCCGACGACTACGAAGACACATACTCCCCCACAGTGAAGCCAGAAAGCGTAAAGGCCGCTTTAGTAATGGCAACCATCCTCGAAGAACAAGTGTACCAGTTTGATGTACAGACAGCATACCTCCATGCAGACCTTGACAAGGAAATATACGTCAGAGCACCACCTGGTTTTGGGCGCAACAGAGGGGAAACGTGGCTACTCAGCAAAAGCCTCTATGGCCTAAAACAGTCTGGCAGGAGGTGGTACGAGTGTCTGGCCGAGGCAATGAGGCAATTGAACTTCTTCCCGGCCGAAGCCGACAAATGTGTATTTCTAAGAAAATCACCAGAGGAAGTTGAAAAGGTCCTAGTGTATGTCGACGACCTTTTGTACTTTGGGAAAAGTAAGTCCAAATGCGACGAGTTCGCTCATGGACTGCAAAATGAATTCTCCCTGAAAAACTTGGGGAGAGTGAACAAATACCTAGGGGTGCAAGTCTCAAGGATACCCAATGGCTTTGGACTCTCCCAGAAGGAGAAAATAGCTGAACTCCTTGACAGATGCAACATGTCAAACGCTCACCCCTGTGGGACGCCTATGCAAACGGATTTCCTGAAAAACGCCTACGAGGAAGGGGAACCGTTCGAAGACGTCAGCCACTACAGATCCATCATTGGATCGCTGTTACACATAGCCAACTGGACCAGGCCCGACATTACGCTGGCAGTGAACCTTCTCTCACGCCATTCCAGTAACCCAAAGACGTTTCATTGGGCGGCCGTCAAGAGACTGCTGAGATACCTGAAGGGTACCATGGAGGCAGAATTACTGCTCACCCCTCGAATAGACGAAGAAATCAACCTGTCATGCTACGCTGATGCTGACTGGGGCGGATGCTTAGGAACCAGAAAGAGCACATCCGGCTACATGGTGATGTTGAATGGCAGCCCAATATACTGGCGCACCGAGAAGCAGAAACTGGTTTCTACTTCCACCGCCGAGGCCGAATATGTCTGACTGTCAAACGCTGCATGTGACCTTATCTGGATAAACGAACTGATCTCCCTTATCTGGGAAAAGCCCAAGCTCCCCATCACCATACACGAAGATAGCCAGGCGGCCATAGAGATAGCAAAAGGTGACAATATAAATCGGAAATCTAGACATATAGATATCAAGTGCAAAAACGTGAGACAGATGATAAGAGAAGGCTTTATAGAGCTAACACATTGTGAGACAAAGGAACAAGTGGCAGACATACTGACCAAACCACTCCCCTCAGCTCAGCATGAGTACCTGTTTGGCAGTTTGTGTCTTAGAAAATAAAAGCTCAGGTATGCACTCAATGTAGTCAGCCCATATGATATTAGAAGGGGTTTTGTCAGGTGTAATATCAAACTGACCTGAACTACATATACCACAATGCCTTGCCGCTGTAACCCTATTCCTTTGAACCTTATGCCTCTGACCTCATCCGACCCTATTAAAGGACCACCTCAACCTCATACCCTTCCCTTCCATCTTTGACCCTTGATACAGCCACTGACCGCCATGCGGGCAGTGAGAATAAAAGACTTTAATTATAATATACTGTCTCTGGAGTTATTGGGCCGAGCCATCTGAAACACTCTTACATACTCAGCTTGTAGGCCAACTTAGGGCAGCTTCCAACATAATTAAATATACAATATAACAAAACCAAAATATAAAAAGCATATCAGCAAACAGCAGTTAAACAACACAATCTATACCTATAAATCAGAGCATTAACCGTTGTAATTTGACAAAGGATCCCGCACCCGGCCATACTATCCCATACCGAGCATTCGTGCACTCACCTGAACTGGTACGGAGGTAACTGTCGGGTTGAAAAATGCGCCAGTGGGGCAGGAGCCCCCCAAACGCAAACAAAAAGAAAGGACTTCAATTCCCAACATTCCTTGTGCCATGCCACAGCCAATCAGGCTGAGAGGTGCGAGCAAAAAAAACATTGGGAAATGCGCCACGGCCAATCAAAACCAAGCCGCTGCACAAACGGAAACCACAAATGCAAAACTACAAGCCCCAGTGTCCTGCACGCCATGAGCATGCAGAACGCTGAGAAAGCCAGCACATGAAAAATAAAAATACAAAACGCAATGGGAGCGCAAGTCCGCCACAGGCGGACGCAGTGCCTCACAGCCATTCAAAATAAAAAGCCAAAAAATGCCACCGTGAGACACCCACCATCCTTCTTTCCTGGAGCAATAGGAAGAAGAGGGGCTCCCTCTCCTCCATGCTATCCCGCCAAAGACACAGGGAGACCACCACCGGCCTCAAGAAAAGTTGAGCCGGGGTGGAAAAAAACACCAAAAACAGGGAGTTGGTCAAGGGGGGAAGGTACTGATGCATCGCCCCCCCTGAAAGCGAACTAATTTCCTGGGAAGCAAAGGCAGCGAACGAGGCTCCAGTCATTGCCTTTACTTCCCGAGGAAGTGTTTTGCTTTCAAGGGGGAGATGCACCAGTACCTTCCCCTCCCCCCATTGAAAGCAAACCAATGCCCCAGGAAGCAAAGGCAGTGAACGGGCTTCCAGTCATTGCCTTCGCCTCCCAGAGCTCCTCACCCGGACGCAGCCTCCAAACTCAACTGCAGCACACACCTACTGGGCTGGACATTTCAAAGTACTTTCTCTTATTTGTTTGAGAACTAGTACCCAAAAGTTTCATGGAGTGTCCCCTAGTTCTAGTGTTATGCGATAGGGAAAACAGTTTTTCCTTATTGTTGTGTTTGGAATATTGTGCCTTTAAGTAATGTAACACTCGAATGAGTGGATATAATAATCACCAGCTGTAACACTGTAACCTTCTGTATCAGGACGCGAGCTAGTGACCACTAGGGGCAATAGCGAGTGCCCAGATCACATGGTTCCAATTCCCCAAATACCTACAGCGCGGGAAGATTCACGCCACCACCTCACCTGGACAAGAAGGGCGTGACGGGGAATGACGTCACGCAGACAGTAGCCAATGGGCTATCGAGGAGCCACATTCAAATGTATAGCCACAGTATATATTGAGCTGTTCATCCGCCATTACCACATGTTCCCCCGGACCATCATGCAATAAAGTTGTGCTAAGCCAACCTTTCGGCTGTTTCTATTGTCTTGGTTCTCATACACTAAATTGGCTACGAAAGTGGGATAATGGATCCCCACAGAATCAAGACAACGCAGGCCGGTTTCAACATCAACAAACCGGAAGAATGGGAGCTGTTCGAGATGGACTTCCAAAGCGCACTGATGGTGTCCGACATTTCAGACAAGGGGAAGAAGAGGGCCATTCTCATCAGGATGCTCGGGTTTCCCGCCATGAAGGTATTGGTGGACCTGGTGTCTCCGAAGAAGGTGAACGAAGTGCCAGTCAAGCAGCTCCTGAAAGCGATGCGCGACCACTTCCAGCCCTCGGTTTCAATGTTTTCGGCTCGGGACGCGTTCTGGAAGAGAGTCCAGGTGCCTGGTGAGTCCGTGGCTGCCTTTGCAGCGGCCCTCCATTTGGCCGCCGGCCCATGCAAGTGGGAGAACCTGGAAATCGCCCTCAGGGACCGCATGCTGTGCGGCCTGTGGGACGAGGAGGTTCAGCGAAAGCTGATGAACAAGGAGCCGCCCCTGACGCTGCAAGAGGTCGTGAAGGAGGCGCAGGCGGCGGAAGCCATGAGGGCCGGGGTTAAGGGGTTCAGAGCAAGGCCCCCACAACCCGACAAGGCGGCGGGCTCGGTGCAAGCGGCCAGGCGGGCACCGCACTCCTCCACGGAGAGCAGCGAGGACAAGGACATCCGGAAGGTGTGGAAGGATGGCCGGCGTTGCGATGGCTGCGGGGCGTCCCATGACCGCATCAAGTTCAGGAAGGCCGAGTGCCACAACTGCGGGCGCCGAGGCCACATAGCCAAGGTTTGCAGACGGCGGTGCAGAGACCAGAGAGGCTCAACAGACTGCTCACCGAAAAACCAGGAAGGCATCCGGCCCTCGAGGAAACAGGACGGCGTGGGCCGCATCTCCGACGACAGCGACGATGACACGGCAGTCCACAGCGTGTCCTTAGGACACCCACGATATTTTGTTGAGGTACTGGTGCAAGGGGTCCCTGTTAAGATGGAGATAGACTCGGGTTCCTCATATTCCATCATTTCCCAGAGGGAGTTTTTGGGAATTTCCCCCAACGTGCGGCCCAAGCTCAAAGCACTGAGGTCTACGCTACGGGACGTGCAGGGAAATAGCATTCCGGTGTTGGGGGTTGGAAAATTCAAGGTCCAATACAAGGAACACGCCACGGAACTTCCCCTGGTTGTTCTCAAAGGGGGGAGTTGTTGCCTCCTCGGGACTCAATGGTTTAAGCCCCTGGGTTTGTTCATTGGGGGGGGGGTGCATGCCATTGGGACTGACCCAATACAGGAGGTGTGTAACGCGCATCCCGAGGTGTTCAAGAAGGGACTCGGAAAATTCAAGGGGCCCCCAGTTGCGTTCGACCTGGATCCGGAGGTCCGCCCAATAAGACTCAAACCGCGAAGGGTGCCTTTTGCACTTAAGGACAAAATAGAGGCGGAACTGGACAAATTGGTGGGCCAGGGGATCCTTGTTCCTGTTGATTCTGCAGAGTGGGAAACTCCGATTGTAACAGCGCTCAAGGCCAACGGGGAGGTTCGAATATGCGCTGATTACAAATGTACCATCAATAAGGCGATACGCCTAATGCATATCCGGTGCTGGTAGTCAGCCACCTGTTGGCCAGGTTACATGGGGGAAGTGTTTCGCAAAGCTTGACCTGGCGCAGGCATACCAGCAGCTCTCGGTAACCCCAGCTGCAGCTGCTGCGCAGACGATAGTCACTCATAAGGGGGCATTCCAGGTGACGCGCCTACAGTTTGTCGTGAATTCGGCGCCAGGTATCTTCCAATCGCTCGTGGAACGCCTTTTAAAGGGTCTGGAGGGGGTCTTGCCATACTTTGAGACGTATTGATAACGGGGGGAGTGAGTCAGAACTGGCTGAGAGGCTAGATAAGTACTGACGGTATTTGAGAAGGCGGGGTTGAGGTTGCGGAAAGACAAATGCGTCTTCTTCGCAAAAGAGGTTGAGTTCCTGGGTTTCCGGGTAACCCCTGCAGGCATCAAACCCTCCGAATCAAAGGTGGCCGCCGTTCAAAATGCTCCTCGCCCCACCTCCAAGCCCGAGTTGCAGTCGTTCCTGGGGTTCGTAAACTTCTACCATTCCTTCCTGCCTAGGAAGGCGTCAGTAGCAGAGCCGCTCCATAAGTTACTAAAAAAGGACGAGGCATGGAAATGGGGTGAGAGCCAGGAGAGGGCATTCAATGAGCTGAAACAACTTTTATCCTCAGACGCCATATTAACCCATTTTGACCCCAAGAAACCAGTGGTTCTGGTATGTGATGCATCTCCAGTGGGGGTGGGGGCAGTCCTGTGCCATGTGTTGGAAAACGGGCGGGAGGCCCCGGTGGCGTTCTACTCCAGGTCCCTGTCTAAGGCAGAGCATAACTACGCACAGACAGACAGGGAGGCATTAGCGATAATTGCTGGGACGAAGAAGTTCCACGATTTCCTCTACCATCGTGACTGACCACAAGCCCCTGCTAGGCATTTTTACCGCAGACAAGCCCACGCCACAGAATTTGTCCCCTAGGATGCTCAGGTGGGCCATTTTTTTAAACGCATACCAGAACGCGCTGGTGTATCGCCCTGGAAAGGACATAAGCCATGCGGACGCTCTGTCGAGGTCACCCCTCCCCCACACGAGCAGCCATGTGTGTGAGGTGGAACAAGACCACCAAGTGCTCATGATAGAGGTCCTAGATTCACCCCCCATGGTGCCCGCAGAGATCGCCAAGGCGACGGGCAGGGACAAGACGTTGGCCCTGGTCAGTTCTTGGGTGCAGAAAGGGTGGCCAACGTCCTCCCCGGCGGCGGAGTTCACCCCATTTTTTAGGAAAAAGTTAGAACTGTCCATGGAAAGGGGTTGCCTCCTGTGGGGCCAGCGGGTAATCGTCCCTGAATCCCTGAGAGCAAGGGTGCTTAAGCTGCTGCATGTCAGCCACCCTGGAATTGTTCGCTCCAAGGCACTGGCCAGGAGCTACTTCTGGTGGCCCCAGTTAGACGCTGATATCGAGCACATGGTGGGCACTTGCGAGAGTTGCCAAAGCTCCCGGCCCGAAGAGGCTCGACTTCCGCACAGGGAATGGGATGCGGCAAAGGGGCCGTGGTCCCGCGTGCACATTGACTTTGCGGGCCCTTTCAGAGGATCTCTTTTCCTCCTCATTGTGGATGCTTACTCCAAGTGGTTGGAGGTTATCCCAGTTGTGAACACCTCCTCAGCCGCAACAATTAAACAATTGCGCAGGGTGTTCAGTTCGTTCGGTATACCCGACACTCTTGTTAGCGATAACGCTAGTTGCTTCACGTCCGCCGAATTCAGGGCATTCACCGACATCAACGCAATCCAGCACATCACCTCGGCGCCCTTCCACCCGGTGACGAATGGCCAGGTAGAATGCCTCGTGCGTACCACCAAAGACGCACTGAGGCACATGGGCCCCGGGGACTTAAACGTGCAGTTGTGCCAGTTTTTGCTGGGATATAGGGTGACCCCTCCTAGCATCAGGATACTCACCCGCAGAGCTCCTAATGCGCAGAAAACTGACTACGGTACTGACCAGGCAAGACCCTACAAGGGTGGAAGACACTGGGAGGAACATCGGGTTAGCGGGTTCGAAGAGTTTCGAAATAGGCGCCCCGGTCCATTGCAGAAACTACGCTAGTGCAGGGCCAGCTTGGTTTCCGGGCGTAGTCATTGGGCAAACGAGTCCCGTGTCGTACTGCACAGGTCTACTCTGGAGGCGACACGCAGACCAACTCCGGCGCCTGGTTTCTGGAAACCAGAGCGCGGACAGCGCAGAACAGGATTCAACGTTAGGGTTCTCCCCCACCAGTTTAGCCCAAGGGGGAGGAGAGGGGGGTCAGTGGTCCCCACCGAGGGGGGAAGGGAATAAGTTTGTCCCCATAGATATCCTGAGGGATACCCTCACAGATACCCCAGAAGATGATTTTGATTTTGAGTTACAAAACCGGGGGGGGTTTCGGAGTGGTCCCCTACCCATCCAAGCAAGAAGCGGGGGTTTTCGTTAGCCCCCAGTGCCCCCGGTTTTCCCACAATGGAGTTTACCCCTACCCCGAAAGCTGCGGAGCCGCGGCAAGTCACTAACGAGTCTCCCTCTCCCATTGCAGGACAAGAGACCAGGGAACACAGAAGTGATAGCGCCCCCAGGACAAGCCAGCCAGCCTTGCGCCCAAAACGCGCTTGCAATAAACCATATTGGATGAGAGACTTTGTCTCATCCTAGGGGGGAGGGATGTTGTGTTTGGAATATTGTGCCTTTAAGTAATGTAACACTCGAATGAGTGGATATAATAATCAACAGCTGTAACACTGTAACCTTCTGTATCAGGATGCGAGCTAGTGACCACTAGGGGCAATAGCGAGCGCCCAGCTCACATGGTTCCAATTCCCCAAATACCTACAGCGCGGGAAGATTCCCGCCACCACCTCACCTGGACAAGAAGGGCGTGACGGGGAATGACGTCACGCAGACAGTAGCCAATGGGCTATCGAGGAGCCACATTCAAATGTATAGCCACAGTATATATTGAGCTGTTCATCCGCCATTACCACATGTTCCCCCGGACCATCATGCAATAAAGTTGTGTTAAGCCAACCTTTCGGCTGTTTCTATTGTCTTGGTTCTCATACACTAAACTTATCTACTTTGTCCACACCATGCATGATTTTATAAACTTCAATCAGGTCACCTCTTAGATGTCATCGTTCAAGAGTGAAGAGGCCCAACCGTTGCAGTCTCAGATGGTAAGGAAGGTGTTCCAGTCCCCTAATCATTCTGGTTGCCCTCCTCTGCACTTTTTCCAGCTCCAGAATATCATTCTGGAGGTATGGCGACCAGAACTGTACACAGTATTCCAGATGGGGCCTCACCATAGATTTATAAAGAGGCAAAATGACACTTGCTGACTTATTTTCTATACCCTTCCTAATGATCCCTAGCATTGAGTTTGCTTTTTTCACTGCTGAGGCACACTGGGTTGACACCTTCATTGAGTTGTCCACCAGGACACAAGGTGCCTTTCCTGGTTTGTCGCAGAGAGTTCAGACCCCATCAGTTGATAAATGTAATTGGGGTTCTTTGCCCCAACATGCATCACTCTGTACATACTAATGTTAAAGCTCATTTGCCACTGTTTTGCCCACTCCCCCAGTGTCAAGAGATCCCTCTGGAGCTCCTCACAATCTTTCACAGTTTTCACTACCTTGTATAATTTAGTGTCGTCAGCAAATTTGGCTACCTTGCTTTTTACTCCTACCTCTAGATCATTTATGAAGAGGTTGAAAAGCAGGGGTCCCAGTACTGAACCTTGGGGGACACCACTCTTTACTTCCCTCCACTTGGAGAAGTGTCCATTTAGTGCTACCCTCTGTTTCCTGTCCCTTAGCCAGTTGCTGATCCAGGACAAGACCTGTCCCTTTATTCCATGACTGGTAAGTTTGTTCAAGAGTCTTTGGTGTGGGACCTTGTCAAAAGCCTTCTGAAAGTCCAGATAAACAATGTCAACTGGATCCCCCTTATCCACATGCTTGTTGACACTCTCAAAAATGTTTTAACATATAAGTTAAAACAAATATTCAAAAATACATTAGAAAAACAACAAAATACATGTTGTTATTACTTTACAGTATCAAAACAATACAATCTATTTAACAAATGACAACATAAGGAATTTTTGCATAAATAAAAAATTTAAAAAGAACAATTACAGACTAACCTCTTTTTTACAAACATTGCCAAAAAACAAGCAAACCCTTCCAACACAATTTAAAACAGCCCGGCAATGCCAGGCACACTCTGTGTGTGTGTGTGTGTGTGTGTGTGTGTGTGTGTGTGTGTGTGTGTGTGTGTGTGTGTGTGTGTGTGTGTGTGTGTGTGTGTGTGTGTGTGTACAGCATAACATATGTAATAAAAATATAGAATACAATACAAAACAATTCAAATGTAGATCAGAGAAAAATATACAATAAAATTATACATAATACATAATAAATACACCAAAATACAACAAGCAAAGTATCAAAACATCAAATACAATAAAATTATACATAATAAAAGCACCATAATAAAATAATTACAATTAGGCCACAGAACAAAATACCCTCGCCAGTCCATAGGGTCCAGGGAGTGGAACCCAGGGCTCGACATCCATGAACGGAGCCCAAGGCTCAACGTACCTGTTGAGGTCCATGTTCTACGCTCCACAGAGCCCAAATCAGTGTCCCTGACAAGAAGAGGGGAAGCCCCGGTCTGGGCACAGCTGTGGTGGCAGGTCTTCAGCTGTCCACAATCCGTCGGCTTCTTCTTCCCTCCCAGACTAAGCAGGGGAGGTGGCCCTGGGAATACCTGGGGAGCGAACTGGCGGGCAGAGGAGCAGTCCGGTGGGAGCGGACCCAGTGCTGGTGTTTTAAAGCCACGCCGGCTGCTCCCAGGTGTTTCTAGGCTCCCTTGAACCCTGACCAGGCTGGGGAACGAACCAGCGGGCAGAGGAGCAGCCCGGTGGTGGTGGGGGGCCCCAGCTCTGGCATTTTAAAGCCATGCCAGCTGCTCCCAGGTGTTTCTAGGCTCCCTTGTGCCCCGGCCGGGCTGGGGAACAAACCAGCAGGCGGAGGAGCACAGTTTCTTCTTCAGTTTCTTTCCTTTCTGGAATATATTTAAATTCAGTTGTAAACAGACATCTGCTGAGAAGTAATTTCAAAAAACTGTCTGCTATCACAGTCATTCTTACATGACCAGATGGGCCACAAATTAGCAAAATAAGCAGTGTTGAAGTAAGTGAAAGCGAAAGAGCTGGTGTGTATTTCTGCATCCTGCTTAAATTGAACAAATGCACCAGTTCAGACTTCAGAATAACAGGAAGCAGCTGATTGCATTTAATACAATGTAAATCAGATTCCATTAAGATACTGGATTTCTAACAGAGTCAACCAAGGATGAATGCTGACAGCTGAGAAACCAGGCTCCCACCTCTTCAAGGAAACTACTAGGTATCAGTGGTAGCTTAAAGTGACACTGGTTGGGGAAGGCAACAGTGTTGATACTCAAGCTAACTATTGTTACTACTGTACAGTAGCTTGCTATGGTAAACACTAATCGAACTTTCAATCCCATGACAGGATTCAATGATATCCAGATTGAGCAAATTAAACACAGATGAATGGTTCCCTCAACTCTTTTATAGAAAGGACAAATGTCAAAAATAGGTTGAAGATGAATGTAATTGCTATACTTTCTTTAAATCTTTCTTTTATTACTTGAGTAGCTCTTTTATTAATAGTATGAACTGCTCCATAATTCCACTGTTTCAACCTGTTGCAATAAATGTACAAATCACAGAGTAATGATCAATGTTATACAGTCCTGTAAAGAAACCCTCAGTCATCTCTGACCATCTAATTCTAATGTTCCTAACTGTTACCTCAGAACTAGATGGTAGAACACCCTCAATATGGATATAGTGTTCAAATGGCGTTAGGTACAAATGTAGAGGCACATGGTCACTATAAAGACTGCTCTTTCACTCCTGTTTAAAAGAGAAGGTCCTGATTGACAATCCTGTAATCAATGGTTCTCATCCTAGATGCTGACTAGAAAGTCCAGTTATATTTCCATTTAATATACATAGGTAATTGATGTACCATCTGAGCTAATTTGAAGCCTGCATAATTACTAATATTATCTTCTTAGCAGCACATATTTAATGGGATGGAAGGTGGTCTTTCTGGGATACAAATGTGATGGACAGCATAAATATCAGTATCATTTGTTCCCGTCCTGGCATTAAAGTCACCACTGATAAATATTTGAAAAATGGAGAAAGTTGTGTAAATTTAGTGTAAATTTCTAAACCTTATCAAACTGATTTAATCTGAGCTTGTAGTCATTGTGGGAGATAAAATATACATTTCCAAGCAGCACTGAACATTGATTGAATTTCATCACCATTGCTATTGCAGATTGATTGTAAGTAAGGATTTTATTTAGTGACATACACAGCTTGGTAAAAAGAAATATGAGTAGGCCAACCCTCAATCTGCCCTTATTACAACAAGTAGCACATAGCTGGTGGACAATAAAGCCATTGAATTCTATTGCAATTAAATATTGTACATCAGAGCTAAGCCTGGAAAAATGCGGGGAGTTGGAGTCAGGTTTGCAACCTGGACTCATAAAACTCGCAAAACTCATATACTGCAGCAGAACTGACAAATGCAACACAGTGAGATCAAAAAATAAAATAAATAAATAAATCCCAAAACATCATTGGAGGCAATAGATCACCCATCATGTGCAGTCAAAAAAGCCCAACACCGAGAGATACTTTAAAAAGAAAACATACCTATTATTTGAGTATTATCCTATGATCTTTACCTATAAGGAGAGACGTTAACCATTGGAATGTGACAAAGGCTCCCACACCCATCCCTACTATCCCCTACTGAGCCACCCGCACTCGCCTTTACCTGGCCTGACCATCGCCACAAGGGTCCGGCAGTCGCCAGTGGGGCAACCGCCCCATGAATGCAAACAAAACAAAACAACTTCAAGCCCCAATGTCCTCCATGCCGTGCCACCCTTCAGCTAATCAGGCTGACAGGCAAGAGCAAAGAGAACATTGGGAAAGCCGGCACGCCCAATAGAAAACGAGCTGCAGAAAAAAAGCCACTGCACAAACGCAAACAAAAGGAACAAAATTTCAGTTTCCAGCATCCTCCACGCCAATCAGGCTGAAGGGCGCGAGCACGCAGAATGCTGAAAAAGCCAGCATGTGAAAAATAAAATTAAAAAATGCAAGGGTGCCGCAGGCAGACACTGTGCCTCACAGCCTCGCTAACAAAAAACGCAAAAAAAATGGCGAGACAACCGCCGGCCTTTCCCCCCCAGAGCAATGAGGAGAAGAGGGACTCCCTCTACTCCCTACTACCCTGCCAAAGACATGGCGAGACCACTGCCAGCATCAAGGTAAGTTGAGCCGGGATGGAGAAAAAAACAAGCAGCAGGCAACAATTCGTCAGGGGAAGCACACTCCCTGGCGAATGATTGGATACTGCCTTTCTACTACGCACACTGCTATTTCGAGAAATAGCACAAAACAGCAGTGGAGTTAATAGAAAACCAGCAGCCAGCAATCTGCAAGGAAGAGCACCACCCCTTACGGATCGTTGCCTGCCGATCTCCCGTTAGGTAAGTCAGGGAAAAAGAAGGCTGAGAGGAGAGAACCATGATGAAGCAGATAGCTCTTCTCTGCCTCCTTCTCCCCTGACCGACCTAACAAACCTTACCGGACGAAGAGCGAGCTGACTGCTGGCTCTTCCTTTTCCCATCACTGCATCGAAACCTAATTTCGAAGCAGCAATGGGGAAAAGAGGAAATGACAGACAGGCCACTCTTCACCCCACAAAACACAACCACAACCAAAACTAAACAGCCAAGCATCAAAAATAATAAAACACAAATAAATAAACAAATAATTAAAATAAAACCAATAAACAATAAACCATAAATTCAACAAAAAAACCACCCGAAATACCAAAGGCTACCGAAAAACAATAAAAACTCACTAAAAACACCTATCTACAACACGAAAATACTTAACTCAACAATCAATAATATCACAAATTAAACAAATAAATACAAAAGAAATCAGAAAAAATAAATAACGAGAAATAATCAAAACAATTAAACACATCTCAAACCCAAAATTAAAAAGAACAAGCAGAAACACTTTGGGGGGTTTAAATAGAAACTCTCTACTTAAACCCCCAGCCCAATGCCCCAAAATCAAAACAAAATAAAAAGAGAATAAACAATCAAGAGCACTTACCAAGCATGTCATCCCTCCATGCCTCTGGAACAGAACTGAACAAAGAAAGAAAATACCTCATACAAAGTCCGCTTCATACAACATCGGATTCATACAACATCGCCTAATTCCTTGAAAAAAGTTGCCTCATACAAAGTCGTGTGACGTTGCATGAGGCATTGGGGTTTTCCCAGGTTGCATTGTGCCTGGGCAGTATAAAAGGGGGGAACAAGAAGCAAAAGCCAACACCCAAAATGCAAAAACGATGACTTTAATAGAACGGGTCGTTCCGAATACTGTGGCACAGAAAGCTATCGATAAAAAAGTAATAAAGGCTGTATAGCCAATGATGAAGATGAAAATACGTCTAAAACAGTCAGTAAATCATGTTAAAAGGACAATCATATACTAAACAATGTAATCAGAAATACATCAAGAGCATAGTATAAATCACTAGCAATAATATGTACAATTAATATTGAGGACCGTGGTTCAAACACATAGAAAAAAATCTAATGTAGGAGCAATGAAAGTAGTTCCAAGAATAAGCATGTATACATTTGTGTAGGAATCACAAGTCCTTCAAATGTAAACATATGTCCATCATGAGGAAAAATACTGCATCAGAAACCAGTTCTATAGGAAAGAGTAGTCAATGAGACGGTGCCCAGGTATCCGGGAGAACACGAATTCTAGAAAGAATGGTACGGTGCAGAGAGAGCGATTCGATATCCTTCCGGATAAACGGATATTTCGATACTTTGTCGAGAATCTGCAACATAATAAACATTGAAATGCATATAATACAATGTCCTAAAATAAGAAAACAAGAAAACATTTTGTACATGTATTTTTATGTAGTTTGATTTATTTGTCATTTATACTGTCAGGTTGTTTTCTTGTTTTCTTATTTTAGGATATCAAATCGCTCTCTCTGCACTGTACCATTCTTTCTAGAATTCGCGTTCTCCAGGATACCTGGGCACCGTCTCATTGACTACTTTTTCCTATAGAACTGGTTTCCGATGCAGTATTTTTCCACATGATGGACATATGTTTACATTTGAAGGACTTGTGATTCCTACACACATGTATACATGCTTATTCTTGGAACTACTTTCATTGCTCCTACATTAGATTTTTTTCTATGTGTTTGAACCATGGTCCTCAATATTAATTGTACATATTATTGCTAGTGATTTATACTATGCTCTTGATGTATTTCTGATTACATTGTTTAGTATATGATTGTCCTTTTGACATGATTTACTGACTGTTTTAGATGTATTTTCATCCTCATCATTGGCTATACAGCCTTTATTACTTTTATTATCGATAGCTTTCTGTGCCACAGTATTCCGAACGCCCCGTTCTATTAAATTCATCGTTTTTGCATTTTGGGTGTTGGCTTTTGCCTCTTGTTCCCCCCTTGTTACACACCCTTGCCGTCTTTCCCTGTGGGCAGTATAAAAGGCAGGACACATGCATGCATTGCTCTTGTGGGTTTTGCATGAGGCAAAGAGTGTTTAGGAGTGGTTTTGAGCGCGACTTTGGATTTTTTTGAATTTTTTCATCAGAATTTTTAGAAGCATTCCTGGGATTTTTGCAGCAATCTTCAGGTTCTTGGACAATCACGGTTGTTTGACATGTTTTTGTAACGTATTTAGCCTTTAGACAAGGATTTCTTAAAGTTCTGTCAGTTTCCTGTCTGTTTCCTTGACTTTGCCCTGAAGTCTGTCCTGTTACAGTACAATGTATCTCTATGGAAATGACGTTGTATGAGGCATCACGGCAAGGATTTGGACGTTGTATGAGGCATCGTGGCTAGGATTTTGCATGCCTCATACAAAGTCCAAATCCGTATAAAATCCAAACTTGTGGAGCCAAGTTTGGACGTTGTATGAGGTATCACTGTATTCTTAATCACAGCCCCACCTAGAGGTCGAAAGAGTAAAAAACAGTCAAAAATATTTTAAAAATCAAAATAATAAATAAATAAATATGATAAATCAAATAAATTAAAAAACCACAAATTCAAAACACCACCACCCAAACCACCCCAACCATAAAAACACACACATAAACTGCCTGGCAAGGTCAGGCAAAATATGCTAGTATTCCATAAAACCAAAGACATACACTGTTCCTAATGTTCTGTATATTAGAGAAGAAACAAACCAAAATAAAAATAAAAACAAAACAGAGAAAGACAAAAACATTGTGGCACCATAAAGACTAACTGCTACATTTTAACATGAGTTTTTGTGGATAAAGTTCATTTTCTCAGGCATAAAAGTGGGACTGTCTGCTGATTATTTGAGCCCAAAAAATCATTTTGGCCCCATCCACATTCTTATATTCTTGATCATTATGTATGGCTGTGAAAACTGAAAATAAAATCCTTGAAATATGGTGCTGCAGGAGATCTTTTCAGATCCCCTGGACCAGGTGTTTCCAATCTAAGGCTTGTGGGCCAGATCTGGCCTGCAGCACCATTTCATGTTGCCCCCCAACCCCTCCAAGGGCATTCAAGAAACAAAATGGCCACCCCTTTGAAGCTGTTGGGACATAATGGCTGCCTCAATTGTGCAGCCAGGACAAAATGGCTGTCTGGCCCTCAAAGCTGACTGAGAGAGCATGACCCAGCCCCCGGCATGAAAAGTTTGGGAACCCCTGCCCTGGACTGTCAAAAAGACAACCAAGTGAATTCTAGAGCAAACCAAACCTGAATTATCTCTAGATCCAAAAGTAACAAACATGAGACAGTCCTACTTTGGGCACATCATGAGAGGTCAAGATTCTCTGGGGAAGGCAATAATGCTGGGAAAGACTAAAGGCAGCAGGTAAACAGGAAGATGAACTATGAGATGTTTTTACTCCCCAAAGGAAGCCACAGACTTGAATTTAGAAAAAATCAGCAAGGTTGTTATAATATGGTATTTTCGAGATTGTTCACTTCTAAGGTTGGCATAAATTGGTAACCTTAAAGGAACTGTTTTCTTAAAGGAACACAGAAAGGTTCAACTTTGTGCATAAAGATGCCACTGTTCTATTGAACCAAACTAGGCTCCAGTTGCCAAAATCACTTTTCAGAAAGCTTTCTGGCTCCTCTTGTTGTCTCCTATTAGCTCCAGCACAAAGTTGAAACAATAGACAGCTCTGTCAGGGTATAATGAATTATATATTCATCCCACTCCATCTCAAATGCTAGTGTATTCCCACGACATGGCATTTCAACTGTAGAGATAAATTAGTCTTAGAATTGTCATGTTCTCAGGAACAAACAAACCTTTCCAACATGAAACTTGTTAGAAAAACAAGAGTCTTGAGGAAAATAAAGAAAAATATAAGAATTCTGGAATGTGATTAATTTGTCACTCCACAAAAGGAAACATTTGTATGAAACAAGTAATGAAGGTGGTGGTATAAGACCTCTGAAGTATAAATGTTCAGCCTGAATGTTTCATGAAAGGAGTGGTGAAGAGTGGCAAAATTGTCTTTCCTATCCTATACTGGGAGCAGAAAATCTCAAAGAAGAGTTCCCATTCCTTACTTTACTAGTAAGGTACAAAACACTCTGATATCAGGTGTATTTGGGTGTGCAGAGAGGGAAAGAAAAAACCTATCTAGGGGGAAAGAGAGAAGTGTTTGTGTTTGAGAAAGAGAAGGAAATGAGGGAGAAGGAAACCTTGATTTTAAAGAATAAATGTATATTTATTTGATTTATTTTTCATTTTTCTCCTCAAAAGGTGTTCAGAGCCTCTGGAAGTTCTATTGATTCAATAGGCCTACTCTAGGTTCAGTTTAATTTCAGCCAACAAGTCAGAACTGAATAGAGCATGTTGCTGTTGTTTTTGTTGATCTTCATATTTTTGTACCACCACCACCACCACCACTACCATCAGCAGCAGCAACAACAACAACA
The DNA here is from genome assembly GCA_035047305.1 of Bradypodion pumilum. Lineage (NCBI taxonomy): Eukaryota > Metazoa > Chordata > Lepidosauria > Squamata > Chamaeleonidae > Bradypodion > Bradypodion pumilum. The sequence goes on along the minus strand of JAWDJD010000010.1, from coordinate 14,421,702 downwards.
ACAATCATGATTTGCAAACTCAAGCATCTATGGAGGAAGAAATCTGGTGTTGTTCCCATAGTGATCAGAGCACTTGGAGCAATACCTAAAGGACTCCCTAGATATTTTGAAATTTTGGATGTATCAGACTTGAACATCCTGACTCTCCAAAAAACAAGTCCACTAGGAACTGCATATGTACTCAGATGTTACCTTAGCAGTTCCTTAGTTAGGTCTTGAACTGTTAATTTTATTCCAGTCCTCAACTGTGAATCAAATGGTAGATTTGTATACAGCAACAACAACAATTCTGTGGAGAAGAATTTGGTGAAGTCGAAATTTAGTGTGGAATTTTTCTAGGTGACTCACTATCACCTTTGCTATTTTTGTTATCAATAGTACCACTGACAACTATTTCAAATAGAACAAACTGTAGATATGAATTGGCTAAGAAAGGACTGAAGATTTCACATTTGCTCTATATGGACGATCTAAAATTGTTTGGAAAGACAAGAGCTGAACTAAGTACACTGCTGGAAAGTACAAAGAAATTTAGTAAAGACATCGGAATGCAATTTGGAATTGACAAGTGCACAACAATTATGGTTAAGGCAGGCAAAATTGTCAAAGGTGATGGACTTGAGTTAGATAATAAAGAATGTATCAAAGCAATAACATCAGAAGAGGGATACAAGTATCTGGAAGTTCTGGAAGCTTCTGACTTGCTACCCAACCAAGTCAAAAGAACTAATTCCACAAAATACATAAAGCAGGTCCAGAAAATCTTGAGGTCAAAACTGAACGGAGTCAATATCATAAAGGCAATGAATACATAGGGCAGTGCCTGTTTTATGTTATTAAGATGGAATTTGACCCAAATGGAATTAGACAACCTAGAATAAAATACAAGGAATCTAATGACTATGCATCATGCTCTGCACCCAAATAGTGATGTTGACCATTGTACTTATGAAGAGCTGAGGTGGCAGAGGACTACAACAGGTGAAACAGACAGTAGAGGAAGAAAAGCATAGATTGAATTATTACATTAAGAAAAGTGAAGAGCCTATGCTTCAGGAAGTGAACAAAGGAGAACTTTTGAAAGCTGAATACAGAAAGGACATGATAGAAAGTCAAGCTGCAAACTGGAAAAACAAGCCTATGCATGGCCAATACTTGAAAAACATAGAAGGCAAGGCTGACCCAAAGCTAACATGGGGATGGTTAAGAGCAGGAGTTTTGAAGAAGGTAATAGAAGGATTTATCTTGGTAGCTTAGGAACAAGTTTTGCCAATGAATTGCATGAAGACAAAAATACAGCATGTATCCAACAATAGCAAATGCCAACTTTGTAATGAAAAGGATGAAACAGTAGATCATCTGATCAGCAGATGCAGCAAAATTTCACAGACTGATTATTTCTAACACCATAACAGGGTTGCCAAAATTATCCATTAGAAACTTTGTCAAAGTTTGGATTTGAATGCAGTAACAATTATTGAAAACATCAAGTAGAGAAAGTTTTAGAAAACGAGAGAGTCAAGATCCTGTGGGACTTTAAAATTCAAACAGACAGACATCTGCCTCACAACACACCTGATATAACTGAAGAAGGTCTGGTTTATTGACATTGCTATACCAGGAGATGCACGAATTGAAGGCAAATAACTGGAGAAAATCACAAAATATCATGATTTTCAAATTGAAGTTGAGCATCTATGAAAGAAACAATCAACTGTTGTACCCATAGTGATAGGAGCCCTTGGAGTGGTAGCTAAAGGACTCGCTAGATATTTGGAAATTTTGGACTTATCGGACTTGAATATCCTAACTCTCCCAAAAACAGCTCTACTAGGAACTACATAAATACTCAGACGTTACCTGAATTGTTCTTAGATCCTTGGTTAGGGCTTGAATTGTTAATTTTATTCCAGTCCTCAACTATGAACCAAATGATTAATTTGTATCCATTAATACGCTCCCAAGTCAATGAAACTTCCAGAAGAGCTGACTCAGCAAATCCCCACTTTATTTAGTGGGCCTATTCTAATGTAGCTCACTATTGGACTTCAGCCACTGTAATCTTTTTCAGGCTTTTCTAGGTAGAGAGTACTGTATTCAGACTATTTGTCTATCTATCTATCTGCCTGCCTGAGAATGTGGGATTGTTAAAGCTCTTTATTCCGAGTACATGTGGGGATACCCCTCTTATAAAGATTTCAATGTGATACATTGGATAAATTTGATGCAAATTGCAAAGGACTTCATAGGTCATAATTAGCACTTTCAATTGTGACAGAAACAGATTCCCAGGCAGTTAGGTGTCATAACAAACTAATCATATGTTCTCTGTAAGCATACACCATTTTGTCCAATTAATGTTTCCTGTATTGTGAATAATAACGGGCAAACATCAGCAATCTCAAACTATTCAGTTCCCTGGACCTTTTTTTAAAATTCAGCACAACCTTTTGGATTTTTAGCATAGTTCAAACTCAGCTGGGAGGAGTGTTGACGGTCTGCACAAAAATTAAATGCAATTTCAAGTGAAAGCTCACTTACTGTCTATGGCCAAAACCACATTTTATGTTCCAAGTCAGAACAGAGCTTTCTGAAATATTGACAGTCTAATTGTAATACAGTTCAGTGTCACATATTTATATTCTAGTCCAGGTAATAACTAACCTCTGCAACATGGCTATGTAAGTATTCAACAGTTTGTTGTGAGGGAAAGCACTGAGAAAATGAAAACTGAAATTGAATGCCCATGAGCATTTAGGCCTGTGACAAATAAGTGACTCACATTCTTTATGAAAATCTCTCCAAACAATAAGCTCAAATCCTCAATGCTATCAGTGAGTGCTGACTAATCATACAAAAAGACAGCATGTTTGAATGGTGCAAATAAAGATTTACCAATATGTGGCCCTCTGATGTTGTCTCAGGATGTTCTCTTGCCAAGACAAAGTCAAGCGAGGGATCACGATAATACCAACGAATTAGAAATTTAGTACTATTAAAAACCATGGAACAATAGAATGATTCATTACTAGCAGGACAAGGGGAAAGGTAGACTCTATTAACTGGTTTAATTATTTCCCTGTTCTCCTCTGAATCTCAGTTAATGAAGTATGTTAAATCATTTGCATTCAAGGAAATGGATACTAGGTCAAAACTATCTGAATTTTTATTTCTCAAGCTTTTGTTGAATCAAAAAGAGGAGGAGGAGGAGGAGATGATGATGATGATGATGATGATGATGATGATGATGATGATGATGATGATGATGTGGTAAGCCAATTCTGACATTGTTACAAAAAAACATGGTGACCATTTTCAAAACAGAGATTACTCAGAAGTGATTTACCATTCCCTTCTTCTGGGAGAATCATGTGACTGTGAAGCTTGCCCAGGACCATAAAACCTGTTTTTTCAGGGATGCACAATGAGAAACTGGCCTCCTATCAACTGGCTCTACTCCATTCTCCCATGACTTGATATAAACCATTGAAATATCTTCCAGAAATCAAGAGTTCACTCTGGAGCAAAGCAACAGGAAGGGGCATCATCAATAGTGTGGTTTTTTGTATTACAGTTAAACTCCTACTTACGAAAAAAGTCCATTCCATAGGCTTTTGCTTAAATCGGTTTTTTATGTAACTCAAAGCAAACCCATAGGGACATGATTTTTTCTGTAACTCAAAACAAAACCCATAGAAAAAAAGAATCTTTATGTAACTCAAAACAAACCCATAGGAAATCGTGTAAATCGGAACATGGTTTTAGCACAAAATCATTATGTAACTCGAATTTTATGTAACTCGGGGCATTTGTAAGTCAGGATTTTACTGTACTGGCAACTGTTACTCCTGTAAAAAGGGAGGACTCTTTTTTCTCCAAGCTTGGAAGCTTTACTGGCACTAACAATTCATGTTAAATCATGGATGGTGGTGGCTCAGGTGGTTAAGACGCAGAACTTGACAAACTGGAAGGTCGGAGTTCAATTCCTAAGTACTGCATGATGGAGTGAGCTCCCGTCTCTGCCCCAGTTCCTAGCAATTTGAAAGCAAGAAATTGCAAGTAGATAAATAGGGACCACTTCGGTAGGAAGGTAAACAGTATCCTGTGCACTCAGGTGTTGAGGCATGCCTGCCACATGTCCATGAAAATGTCTGCAAACGCAAATGGAATGGTCAGCAGTTAGAGACCCAAGTGCTGCCAACCTAGCAGTCCCAGCTCCTGCCAACCTAGCAGTTCAAAAGCAAGAAATCTGTAGGTAGATAAATTGGTGTCACTTCAATGGGAAGGTAACAGTGTTCTATATGCTCCAGTGTCTAATTATGCCTGTTGGCATTTCTGTTTTAGATGAGATCATGAACACTGTGGACTATAAGCTATTTGTCAGGGAAAACAACCATATGTGAATAGTTAGTCTTGTAGGATAGGTTACCAGTGTTTCCCAAACTATGTTCCTTGGATCACTGATGGACTTCAATTCCCAGAAGCCTAAATCAGTACATTGGCTGATTGGTGCTTTTGGGAATTGACTTAGACTTCTGGGAATTGAAGTCCAAAAAAATCCAAGTTTGGGAAACACTAGCCAATGGGCAGATGCAAAAGACACAAGTTGCATAGAAGAGGTATGTCCACAGGTGTACCCATGGAATGGACTATTGTATGTGAATACAGCTTGATTTGATTTGTAGTTAAGTATTTGCAGCTGCTTCTCTAAGTAGTACAGAAGTGGAGCCCTCACCCTGTTGCAACTGCTGAGCTCCACTTGAGAACCCTGAAGAAGCTTCAGGACCTTCATAGTTCCACTTGGGGACCCAGGGTAGCATAGTTAGAATCAGCCCTTCCTAGGGCCACCATCAGGGCAGTACTACCAGTACTGCCATATAGGGCCCGGAGCTGGCAAGGACCCTGCCACTGTCAGCCATAACTGTGACATTATTGTGGGTGGGGTGGGGGTGGGGGAATAGGATTGCTCAGTATGGGCCCCAGAAATTTCTGATGGCGGCCCTGGCCCTTCTTCCCAGAAGCTGCCTTAGTGACAGAGGTCAATAGACCTGCAGTTACTTGGCCCCGTGCCTGGATCCTTGCTCCTGGATTTGTCCCAGCCCCTGAGGGTTCTCTGCTATGTCTGTTCTCCAGTTCACCTGATTTCTGGCTCATTTGGACTACTTTTGTCATCTGGATTAATCTTTTACATCTCTGCCTTGATTTTGACATCAACTCTGGATTGAGTTATGGTTACTGTTTGGCCCGTTAACAAAATAACTTGAGAGAACCTGGTTAACTAATGTTGTGCATAGTTTGTCATTCAAACCAGGATCTTCCCACTTCTTACAGCAAGAAAATGTATGAAGAAAGGTTTCACTTGCAGGAGAGATTATTTGCAAATCAGCATTAATGAATGCAACAATGGTGCGTATAGAAAGATCAGCACAATTTATTTATTTATTTATCTGATTTATATTGCCACCCAACTCCGAAGACTCTGGGCAGCTCACAGAAAATAAAACCAATCACATTTTAAAAACCAATAAAAAACCCATTAAAACTGCCACCAAAAATTACACTGACCCCTACAGATTAAAAGAGATTAAAAGAGGGAGAGAGGTTCTTACTAAATCAGCCAGCAGGCAGGGGTCACCACATCGCTGGTGCCCCACACCTGCTTTGCCAGCCAGGTTGTTAGCCCTTTCCTGAAGGACAGCAACTCCATCTGGAGACACAGCTCCAATTTCTAGGGTGCGGTTGGAATGGCAGGAGTACAGTGGAACCTCGTATAAAGAAAGCCCCCTATAGCAACTAAATCGCATAACAAATATATTTGCAGTCCTGCTTGGTGGAACATAATTTAGTTGTGGCACAGTGTCTATGATTGGGTAGCCAAAGTTCAGTCTGCATTTACAGGAAACATGCAATTCTAATGCTATTTGCTACCTATTTAGTGTGGACAGTAGAATTGCCCAAAATATTGTGCAAAAAATCAACATACAGGTATAAATGGAATCCAGGACCTTAGGGGGCTGATAACATGAATTGTCTTGTAGTAATTGTTCCAGAGACCCTTCTTCATTGCCCAGGATCCATAAGTGGTGCAGCTGTGATCTTTTTTCTTCCTTGCACATGCAAAACTATTGGGATAAATATTACAATTTTTCATTCACAGTTAATCTGCCACCTGTGTTTTATACCATATCTTGAGCAGCATTAACCTTTCAGGACTGGAACTACATGTTCACCATGATCTGCAGCAAAGCTTTTCTTACTTTGGATTAGCTGCAAACAGGCATAAATCTACTTGCAGAACAAAGTCTGCTTCAACTTGATTTCTCATATTAAAGTAGAATATTGCTTGCTTGCCAGCCAGTGCTGGGAGGCTTCCAGGGTTGAGGGAGCAGCTGAAATTTCCCACATACCCAACATGTGACAAAAATGAAACTGCTGGAGCTGTGCTTCCCCTCCCTGAGCAAGAACAATGTCACCTCCCAGTGCTAGGAGGCTTCCTGGCTACCTCAGCATTGATTGGCTTGCTCATGGTTCTGTTAGCTAGCCAGTAGCCAGCAAGCCTCTCAGCACTGGCTAGCTAGTTACATTGTGATATGGAAGCTCTACTGCAATTCTAAATTGCACATAATTTTTAAAGTGCAGTGGAGCTTCTGTTATCTTCCACAACACAAATCACAGTGAATTCCAATTTCTTTCCACAAAGTTTTTGCCCATGGCCCATAGGAGTGTCTTTCCCTTCAAACAGAGGTAGGTCTTCCATCATCCAGAGCCCTTGGGTATGTGCAGATGCACACTATATAGCAGGGGTTCCCAATCTAAGGCCTGTGAGCCATATACAGCCCACAGCACAATTTCATGTGCCACCAGCCCTCCAAGGGCATTCGAGAAACAAAACGGCCACCCCTTTGAAGCTGTTTTGACAAAATGGCCACCCCATCATGCAGTCAGGGTAAAGTGGCCATCCGGCCCTCAAAGCTGACTGAGAGAGCATGACCTGGCCTCCATCTTAAAAAGGTTGGGAACCCCTACTATAGAGAAACATTTTTTAAAAAAATGGGGAACAAAAGATGGAAAATACTATCAAGATGGATGGGTGGCTGGAGTGAATTAGCACATGATCTAAAGCAAAACATGAGTGCAGAAAGGAAGGGCAGCCCTGTGGCAGAGCAAATGGATTGTGTCCAGAGGCAAACTTACACCAGAGTAAATACAGATCCTGAAGTTGCTAAAGAACAAAAACCTGAAACAGTAGTTATTTTAATCCAGAGTAAGAAGTGACATCATAGGAAACAATTGAAATAATTATCATTTGAAGAAGGGTTAATAAAATGTATGTGTCATGAAAATCCATAGAGACGTTACTTTTATTTGAGTTACTTTATATTCATTTGGGAGTACACTGTAATTTCTTTAGATTCTCTTTAGTTTCAGTAGCCTAACACTCAGAGAGAGAGAGTGGCTATAATGCCATTTGCTTCCAAAGAACACACACATTCCACATTAGCACGTCAATAGATAGAAGCTTGCCAATTCAAGGCCAGTCTCCAGATGCCAATTAAAAGAGAGACATCTTAGAGATGGAACATCCAGATAAGGAACACCTGCAAGTCTCAACAGACCAGGCAATGGACAAAACAACTATCTTCAAGAACATTTACTAAATTCTATAGGTGGGTGTCAGAGCACCAAAAAGGTATAAAAACCCCAATAATTTGGAGGTACGCAGCAGCCTTTTCAGATGCAGTGTAAGCTCTTGTCTTTTTGAATCATGCCTTGATCAATGTCTCGTGTGAGGGCAAACAAACACGCCAAAATCTATGCTTTAATTCAGTATGTCATTTTTATTCTTTTGTGTTTTTCTAAGTTTGTTATCCAGCATAGTTTAGATGAGTTAAGAGATAACACCCAAATGGTCAACAATAAGACCTTTCTTATAAGTTACCAGCCTTGGGGGTGCAACAAATGCCTAAGAGGGACCCTGGTTGACTTTTGTTTCTTCAGATCTGGGAACGCTATCAACTTGGACAGTTTAGCCTTGAAGGTAAAACTTATCTCGCCCTCGGAAACTTCCCAGAGTCACCTCTGCAAGAATTGGTGTGGTTGTGTGGGATGGGACATTTCTAAAGGGACTTTTAATTTGCCACATGAAATTGCTACCAGACACCTGCGACATCCCAGAGTCGCCATTTCCCACCCATGAGCCAGTATAACTGGAGAGAAGTCCGGGCCATCGACAAAACGTCTGGTTTGGTTGGAAAACCTCTTGCTTAACCACATGAAAACCAGACCGTGAACCAGCGGCCTGAGGGGGTGTAAAGGTCGCAGAGAGGGTTTACAACAGTGTGAATCTAGCCCTGGTGGTTAGAGGGCCACTTTAGTTTGCTAGTCAGGAAGATGCTGAGAGAGTGATGCTCAACAGAGCATACTAGCCATGCCTGTCTGTTCTTGACCTTTAACCACTTAAAGCCACTTTAAACCACTTGTCACTACATGAAACAAAATTGACCTTTGCCACTGTGTTCAGATACTGTCCCTTGGAAGAGTTGCAGTTTTGGTCAGATTACTTCTGAGTCTCTTAACCTTGTACAAAGCTGGAAAGCTCACTCAGCCATAATGCCTTTTATTTGAGCATGCACAGCAACATAGCTGAAGCTACATGGAACTGTAAACAGTGGGCCAATTTTAATTTTCTGACAGCATATTTGATTAGGTTCTGTTGAGTTGATAATATTTTCTCAATTTTTTTTGCTTGAACAAACATAAGGAAGATAAGGCAGGAACATTAATCTCTGTGAAGGTTTTTAACTAGTAGAGAGGAGAGGAATAGTGGAATATGTAGAAGATAGGGGTATGCGAATAGAGTATGATTTGATTTGTAGTTAAATATTTGCCATACAGTTAGGACTAACTCACCTCCATCTGATCTGAAAGCAAGTAATTTGGTTCTAAAAAATATTTGTAGGTATTTGTATGTTTCCTGATTGGGAGGAGATAACTGAAAATAACTGCTCTACACAGTGGTACACCTTTAGTTTCTAAACATTTACTAGCCATCTTCCCCTTCCTTCCTTCTGCCCCCTTTCCCCAAAATGTCCCAAGGTTCTACCGGTCCCATGTGCCATCGGGTGCAGGATGGGAAGAAGTCTTTGATTTCAGAAAATCATGGCACCTTAGCACCTTAGCCTAGCAGTGATGATTTTCAGAAATCAAAATTTCCCCAATTCCATGGCCCCAACAGCTTCCCCATAATAAAATGGATCCAAGAAATTACTTATTTCCAAAAATGATTCTGTGGCTTACATTCAGGTTACACTACTAGGTTTCAGCCCTAAAAGAAAAAACAAGTAAAAACGGGAATAAAAAGTCATTTGCAGAGGGATGTTCCATTTTCCCCTTAACATAGCTGGATGCATTAGAGCAGGGGTTCCCATCCTAAGGCCTGTGGGCCAGATCTGGCCCATGGAACCATTCCATGTGTCCCCCATCCCTCCAGGGGCTTTCAAGAAACAAAATGGCTGCCCCTTTGAAGCTGACTCAACCATGATCATGTACATTTCACAAAGGCTCACGTTGTGAATTTTGCAAATGTTTAAACATTGGCATATCTTTTTTCCCCTCTATATATTTTTCATGGAATGTGCCATAGGTCCCAACATTCATGGATATCTAACTGCAGTTTTAAAATTGCTTTTACTTCTTTGTTCAGTCTGGGAGGAGTGAAATTGGATATACAGTGGTACTTTGCATAACGAGCACATCGTATAGCGAAAAATGCACACAACGAAGCATTCGTTATGCAATAGTGATACTCTGCATAATGATTTTTTTTTCAGTATGCAGGGTCTTTGGTAACCAGGGTATACATGCTTAATGGGAACCCTGGAAAATGAACATTTTTTTCGTTATGCGGGATATCTCCCATAGGGAACCACACAACGAAAAAACCGCATAGTGAAGAGGTCCGTGGAACAGAGTTTTTTCATTATGTGCGGTTCTACTGTACTTATTTTTAAAGCCATGATGGAGAGAATGTTTTACATATCACTAAACCTACAGCAGGGACTGCAGTGGCTCAAGTGGTTAAGATGCTGAACTTGATGACTGGAAGGTTGGCAGGACAGCAGTTCAAGACTCGAGTACTGCATGACAGAATGAGCCCCTGTCTCTGTCCCAGCTCCTGCCAACCTAGCAGTTTGGAAGCAAGAAATTGCAGGTAGATAAATAGGGACCACATTAGTGGGGAGGTAAACAGTGTTCTGTGCACTCCGGTGTTGAGGCATGCCTGCCAGATGTTCACAGAAGCATCTGCAGACATAAACAGAGATGAGCACTGAACCCTAGAGTTGGATACAATTGGCTTTCGAGCAAGGGCGACTTTTACCTAAACCAGTGATGGTGGACCTTTTAAAGACTGAGTGCCCAAACTGCAATCCCAACCACACTTATTTATCTCAAAGTGCCAGCACAGCAACAGGGAAGGAATGAAGCACTCCTGCTGGGCAAAGTGGCGGGACAAACTCTGTGCTGGTGAGAGGGAGGAAGCACTCCTATTGGGCTGCTGGGCAGAGAGGCGGGGTGAACTCTATGCTGAGGTGACTGCACAGGTGCCCAAAGGGAGGACTCCAAGTGCCACCTCTGGCATGTATGCCATAGGTTCACCACCACTGACCTAAACTTAGAGCATCTTACGTGAGGATCTTAGAATTGGATACTGTGTGGCATCACTCCTGTGAAGACTAAGAGCCTACACTGGCATCTAGATCACTACTTGGATGGTTTTTCAGCAGGTTGACTGGAACCAAATTATGATGTCCTTGTATGATTTGACTTAGAGCTCTCTATCCCACCCCTTTTTGTAGCTGTCTTCCTGGGACAGTGCTAGGGTTACAAGTTGGGAGTTGTTTTGGGCATGCTCCTAATTATCCAGTTTTGTAGCCGTGTAGATGGTGAGCTGACACTCAAATAGAACTGTCGACAGTGTTATCTGAGATGACAATTCTATGGCATATATAGTCAATTGTGACATTAGAGTGGAAATGGAGAAATATCCTTCGTATATCTCCAGTGAGTCTAGGGATTATAAGTAGATAAATAGGGACCACTTCGGTGGGAAAGTAAACCGTGTTCTGTGCACTCCGGTGTCTAGTCATGCCTGCCACATGACCACAGAAAAGTTTGGTAATGCAGACAGCGCTGGCTCTTTGGCTTTGAAGCAGGTATGAACACTGAACCCTTGAGTCAGATACGACTGGTTTCAAGCAAGGGAAACCTTTACCTTTACCTAATTGACACAATACAACTCCAACTATATTGGCTAGGCAAACACATCACTCTTTTGCTATGTCATAGCTTGCTCATGACTCTTCTCCTTGGAGGCAGAGTAGGGAATCGAACTTCCAACCTCTGGCTAAACCACAAAGCTCTTCAGCCAGAACAAATCTGTTTTGTCATTTTTGCATCCAATTTCTTGAGCCAAGAATTGCACTACAAATTTCAGGCTGGTGAAATACAAAAGAGATTTTTGTTCAGATCTGTACATTAATCCAGAACATGTGGGTCAGGTGTTTTGTCAAGACTACACAGATTCTTTTCAAAACCCATAACAATTAACTCGTTAACAGAAGAAAAGGTACAAAACTTTAATAGAGATAATAGATAGTAAATAACAACAGTAGTACAAGAATACAGTAGAGAGAAGTCTTGATCCCTTTCTGCATGCCAAAGAATGGCTGTGAGTGACTGTGGAAGTTAATTGTTGTATAGCACTTGACTTGGAGTCTTGCCTATGCTGAAACTCCACAATGGGTACACCTTTCAGAGTGGGGCGCTTAATCATTAACACATCTCTATATGTTCAGCTTCTCAGATTTTTAAAGTTAAATAGCTGGCAAAATACTAGCAAAGCATCTCACTAATGAGCAAGCTGAAAACCAAACCAGACTTTAAAAGATGAGAGTTGGACATCAAAGTATAAGGCACTTAGGACAGTCTGCCCTGGATACATCTTATTACTTTTTGTACTTCTGACACCTAAACATCAAAACAAAACAACTGTATTTGTTTGACTGGATAAAATTGGTTTCTTGCATCTTCTAGTATTTCAGGTCTTCTTAAACTCTTCTTTAGTAACTTCCAAGCATTTTTTTACCATCTTATGCATTGGCATTTACAGCATCATAAGCACTGGGCACAGAGATAAATATTATTCTATACCACACTGACTTACTCACTGTTCTTTGCTCGGGCTGTACAACCAGGTCACTTTGTTCTATTGCACAGAGAACACATTATTTCCACATCCTTGTTTAACACCCTTATAAAAGAGAGCATTCTGTCTTTCCATATTCTGTTCTAACAATAGTTCCTTATCTAAATGGACTCACCCATTTGTTTCAGAACAATTCACAGCTTCGCATGGTTCACAAGTCGAAGACTTTGCTGTAGTCATCATCCTACAGGCAGGAACCAGCAATGACTTAAAATGACTTTGTGTCAAATCAAAAGAAAAAACTGTCAAAGAAGGATCGCAGCTTTTAGTGTCTTGCATGGAAGACAAGGAAGGAGTCGCAGTGAGGACTAACACAGGTTTATTGGTTGATGATCAGGATGAACATGTGGTAATGGCGGAGGTACAGCTCATTATATACTGCAGTACATACATTTGAATCTCGTTGCACGGTAGCTTATTGGCTGCTACCGGCGTGACGTCATTCTGAGTCACGCCCATCTTCTCCAGGTGATCCTCGCGCGGGAAAGGTTCCCGCGGCTGCCGGTGATTTGGGGAATGTGAACCATGTGAGCTGAATGCTCGCAGCTGCCCTCTATAGGCAGCTTACTCGCGTTCCTTAACAGCTGGGCTACATTGTAATTGTGGTCCGGTTACATTCATACATTTCTTAAAGCAACATTGTACATACATAACACCCCTCCCCCCTAGGATGGGACGAAGTCCCTCAACCATTGTGGTTTGCCACACGTGCGTCTGGGGCGTGCGGCCGCTTGACTTAACACAGGGGAGCCGGGGGCTCCTGGTTCCGCGGAGTCCCTTCCTGCAATGGAAAGGGGGGACTCATTAGTGGTTCGGTGGGGACTCTGTGACAACCTTGCATTTGGGGACGGGAATGGAACGAACAGTTGGGACGTGAACCCCTGCCCCCCGCTCGAGGAACTTGGGGTCCCCCCCAGTACGAATCTCGGGACCGACGAGGAGACCCTCGTGGTCTCGCCATCCCGTTGCCTGTCCGGGAGTTCTAGGGGCTGAGGCATGTGGATTCCCCCCCACTGCCTGATTCGGGGGTGTCTGTCTCCGTGGGGCTGGAGCTATGGTATATTCCAAAGCAAAAGGGCTGGGGGGACTGGAGGTACCAGGGGCTGAACTGAAACCCCTCTTCTCACTAGGACGGGTGGGGGACCACTCCGCTACGCCCCCCTGGTACTGCAAATCATAATCAAACTCATCCCTCTCTTTCAAAGTATCCTCGTCTGTGGGTGAGGATCCACGGTATGCATTTGTATCGGCGGATGCCGCCGTATCTCCCCCTTGGGTAACGCGGGTGGGGGAGGACCCTAACGCTGATTCCCCTTCATTGGTGACTCGCCTTCTGAGTTGGTCGGCGTGCCTTCTCCAGAGTAGACCCGAGCTAGTCTCGACCCTGTAGGATACTGGCCCCGACTGCTCAATGATTGTCCCTGGCACCCATGCTGGCCCCGAGGCTGCGTAGTTCCTGCAGTGAACCGGGTCCCCTACCAAAAAACCTTTGGAGCTATCTACTCCTATATTTACATTTCTCCCTTCATCCTCCACCCTGGATGGATCCATCCGGTCAAAAAGTGTTACCGGGCACCTCCTCATGAGGAGTTCGGCTGGCGAAAACCCTGAAGCTAGGGGGGTTGTCCTGTAGCAGATGAGGAACTGGCACAGATGAAGATTCAACTTGCCGGGACCCATGCGCCGCAGTGCGTCTTTCGTAATGCGCACTTGGCGCTCTACCTGACCGTTTGTGGCGGGGTGAAAAGGGGCAGCAGTAATGTGCCTGATGGCGTTTCTTTCAATAAACGTTTTGAACTCCGCAGACGTGAAGGTACTAGCGTTATCGCTAACGAGGATGTCTGGCAGGCCGAAACAGGCAAAGACCTTGCGCAACTGTTTAATGGTTGCCGCAGAGGAGGTGCTGTTCATGGGGATTACTTCTAACCACTTTGAATAGGAGTCGACTATCAGTAGAAACATGGACCCACGAAAAGGGCCAGCGAAGTCGACATGAATCCGGGACCATGGCCCGCGGGCCGTGTCCCATTCCCTATGGGGTAACCGGGACTCCTCGGGCTGAGAGCTCTGGCAGCTCTCGCACATGCCCACTAAACGTTCTATATCCGTGTCTATCTGGGGCCACCAAAAGAAACTCCTGGCTAGATCCTTGGAGCGCACTATCCCCGGGTGACTGGTATGCAGTAGCTTCAGCACCTTAGCCCTTAGCTTTTCTGGGATGACTACCCGTTGGCCCCAAAGTAGGCAGCCCCTTTCCAGGGAAAGCTCTACTCTCCGCCTGAAAAATGGCTTGAACAACTCCTCGGGGGGAGTGGATGGCCACCCTTTCCTAACCCAGGAACTAACTTGGGCCAGTATCTTGTCAGCCGCCGTGGCCTTGGCGAGGTCGGCCGGGACGATGGGGGGTGAGTCGAGGGACTCGATCAGCAGGACTTGGTGGTCCTGCTCTACCTCGCATGCGGGGTCTCCTAAACTAGGGAGGGGGGATCGGGACAGTGCATCTGCATGGGAGATCTCCTTCCCTGGGTGATAGACTAACTCGTATTGGTAGGCGTTGAGAAAAATGGTCCAACGCAGCATCCTGGGGGAGAGGATTGGCGGGGTGGGTTTGCCGGTGGTGAAGATCCCCAGAAGTGGCTTGTGATCCGTCACCACCGTAAACTCACGGCCGTATAAGAAATCGTGGAACTTCTTCGTTCCCGCGATTATGGCCAGGGCCTCCCTATCTGTTTGCGCGTAATTGCACTCGGCCTTCGAGAGGGACCTTGAGTAGTACGCTACCGGGGCTTCCCGCCCGCTCTCCAACACGTGGCATAGGACCACCCCCACCCCCACTGGGGACGCATCACAGACTAAAACCACTGATTTTCTCGGGTCAAAATGGGTCAGGACAGCGTCTGAGGATAAAAGCGCCTTTAGCTCCCTGAAAGCTTTCTCCTGCCTATCTCCCCACCGCCAAACTGCCTCCTTCTTTAAGAGCGCGTGCAGTGGCTCTGCAACAGATGCCTTCCTTGGCAGGAAGGATTGGTAAACGTTTAAGAGCCCTAGAAATGACTGCAGCTCCGGTTTCGCGGTGGGGCGAGGGGCGTTTTGCACGGCTGCAACCTTGGACTCGGAGGGCTTGATGCCCTCTGGGGTTATCTTGAACCCAAGGAACTCAACCTCCCTCGCAAAGAATACACATTTGTCCCTTCTCAGTCGAAGTCCCGCTTTCTTGAACACCGAAAGGACCCCGTCTAGCCTCTTAGCTAACTCTAATTCGCTCCCAGCTGTTATCAACACATCGTCAAAATATGGAAGGACGCCTGGGAGTCCCTTTAAGAGGCGTTCCACGAGGGACTGGAAGATCCCGGGGGCCGAATTCACAGCGAACTGTAGGCGCGTTACCTTAAATGCCCCCTTGTGCGTGACGATGGTTTGCGCAGCGGCAGCAGCTGGGGTTACGGAGAGCTGCTGATATGCCTGCGCCAGATCTAGCTTGGCAAAACACCTCCCCCCATGTACCGTGGCCAGTAAGTGGCTGACCACGGGCACCGGATATGCATTTGGCCGAATGGCCTTATTAATCGTACATTTATAGTCCGCACAAATCCTGACCTCCCCGTTTGATTTAAGAGCCATAACAATCGGCGTTTCCCATTCCGCCGAATCGACTGGAACCAAAATCCCCTGCCCCACCAATTTGTCCAGTTCCGCCTCGATCTTGTCCTTGAGGGCGAAGGGCAGCCTCCTTGGCTTGAGGCGTATGGGTCGGATCTCCGGGTCCAAGTCAAAGGAAACTGGGGGCCCCTTGTAAGTCCCGAGCCCCTTCTTGAAAACGTCCGGGTGTGCATTGCACACATCCCGCATTGGGTCAGTCTCGATGGCGTTAATACCGGACAGTTCGATTCCCAGGGGAGCAAACCACTGCGTTCCCAGAAGGCAGCATCTTCCCCCCTTGAGCACCACTAGGGGCAGTTTCTTGGAGTAACTCTTGAACTTTACCTTGAAATTCCCCACCCCCAACACTGGGATCCCTTTTCCCTGCACGTACCGTAAGTGTGACCTCATGGCCCGCAGTTTGGGCCGCGCATCTGGGGGAATGCGCATGAACTCTTTTTGGGACAGGATGGAATATGATGACCCCGAGTCTATCTCCATCCTCACCGGGACCCCCTGTAACAGTACCTCTACGAAAAAACGCCGGTGCTCCAGGCCCACGCGGTTCACGCCTTCCTCGCCGTAGCTGGTCGAGACCTTCCTGGTGCCGGTCGCCTTCCGTTGGTGTGCCTGGGGGTGGCTCGAGGCGCCCTTGTCCTCAGGTCGCCCGCGCCTGCATACTCTGGCGATGTGCCCCTTTCGGCCGCAGTTGTGACACTCGGCCTTTCGAAACGGGCACCTCGTCCGGTCGTGGGACGCCCCACACCCGTCGCAGCGGCGGCCTTGCTGTTCGCGGGTCTGTCGCGTCTCCCCGCGTTTCTTTATTCTCTGGACGTCGTCGTCCTCGCTGGAGCAGGAGTCTGCCGTCGTGGACGACTCCTCAGACGTCGCTGGTGTGCCGGCGGGTGACTTGGGGGCCCGCCAGGCCGTCTTCGCCGGTGTCCGTCGAGCCGCCTGCACTGGTGACTTGGCTCTTTCGGATGTGGCCCCTCGTGACTTGAACACTCTGACCCCGCTCCTGGCCGCCTCGGCTGCCTGGGCTTCCTGCAGTACCTCGTTGAACGTGAGGCGATAGTCGCGGGTCATCAATTTCCTCTGGACCTCCTCGTCCCTCAGGCCGCACAGCATGCGGTCTCGGAGTGCCGTGTCCAGGTCTTCCCACTGGCAGTGCGCCGCTGCCAGCCTGAGGGCCGCCGCGTAGGCGGACACGGACTCTCCCGGGCGCTGGTCCCTCCTGTGGAACGCGACCCTGGCCGGGAAAATCGACACGGGGGGCTGGAAGTGCTCATGCAGCAACTCCAGGATGCGGTCGAGAGGGATCACGTCCACCTTCCGGGGGGCCACCAGGTTCATCAGGATGCGCAGCGTGGCCGGCCCCACCTGGGCCAGGAAATGGGAACGCATCTTCGCGTCGTCGTTGACGCCCACAGCTTCCATCGCGTGCCGAAACTGGCACTCGTACAGCTCCCATTGCTCTGGGTCACTGATATCGAAGTGGTAAGGCTTGACCTTGGGATTCGCCATCAATCCCATCCTCGTCGCCAATTTAGTGTCTTGCACGGAAGACAAGGAAGGAGTCGCAGTGAGGACTAACACAGGTTTATTGGTTGATGATCAGGATGAACATGTGGTAATGGCGGAGGTACAGCTCATTATATACTGCAGTACATACATTTGAATCTCGTTGCACGGTAGCTTATTGGCTGCTACCGGTGTGATGTCATTCTGAGTCACGCCCATCTTCTCCAGGTGATCCTCGCGTGGGAAAGGTTCCCGCGGCTGCCGGTGATTTGGGGAATGTGAACCATGTGAGCTGAATGCTTGCAGCTGCCCTCTATAGGCAGCTTACTCGCGTTCCTTAACAGCTGGGCTACATTGTAATTGTGGTCCGGTTACATTCATACATTTCTTAAAGCAACATTGTACATACATAACACAGCTGAACATTAAGAAGACAAACTACACAATTTTAATGCTAACAATGTGTTGTGTATGTAACAGTGTTACTTTAAGAATGTATGAATGTAACCTGACAATGATTACAATGTAACCCAGCTGTTTAAGGAACGTGAGTAAGCTGCCCATAGAGGGCAGCTGCGAGCATTCAGCTCACATGGTTCACATTCCCCAATCACCGGCAGCCGCGGGAACCTTTCCCGCGCTAGGATCACCTGGAGAAGATGGGCGTGACTCAGAATGACTTCACGCCGGTAGCAGCCAATGAGCTACCATGCAACAATATTCAAATGTATTACTGCAGTATAAAATGAGCTGTACCTCCGCCATTACCACATGTTCATCCTGACCATCATGAAATAAACCTGTGTTTTAGCCCCCACTGCGGCACCTTCTTTGTCTTCCGTGCAAGAAACTAAACAATGGGAAAAAATTGGAATTGTGAAAGAATTTTACACCTTTGTTCAAATCATGGATCCAAATGGTGACTGCATATTGGAAATAAGAAGAGTGAGCCTCAGAAGAGTAGCAATGAAGGAATTAATAAAATCATGTACAAGGATCCTTCACTGAAGATCAAGACCAAGATCATTCACACTATTGTATTCCTAATTACTATGTTATGGGTGTGAAAGCTGGACAGTAAGGAAAGCTAACAGAGACAAAATGATACCCTGGATTCCAGAAAGACCAACTAGTGGGCTCTAGAGCAAATCAAGCCTGAACTGTCTCTGGTAGCAAAAAAGGATTAAACGGAGGCTGATCTTACTTTGGGCACATCCTGAGAAGGCAGGATTCGATTGAAAAATTGAGGACAATGGGAAAAGAAGAAGATAAAAGATGAGAAGGACTAATTCTCCTCAGACTTGAGTTTACAAGAGCTGAGCAGGGCTGTTGAGGACAGAATATTCTGGAGGTGGTTTATTCCTAGGATTGCCATAAATCAGAGATGGCTTGATAGCACATAACAACAACCACTTCGGTGGGAAGGTAAACAGTGTTCCGTGCACTCCAGTGTTGAGGCATGCCTGCCACATGTCCACGGAAACGTCTGCAGATGCAGATAGCGCTGGCTCCTACAGTCGGATCTGACTGGCTTTTGAGCAAGGGCGACCTTTACCTCACCTAACAACAACAAAAGAAATCTCTCTGTCATTTGTCATTGAAGTGTAGTGCATTTTTCATGTTCCTTCAGTATGTATAGTATAAATTGGGTGTACTTTGATATTCTAGTAAAAACCACTGTATCAGCCACAATGTGACTCTCATTCATTGAGAATTTCCTTAGATTGAAATTGTAAAAGCAGAAATAAACACATTGGGACTAATGATGAAAGATGGACTAATCTATCATGTTTTCTTCATACCACACTCTAGTTATTTTTGTCTGTGCATAGCTGTATGCAAATTGTGGTGAATTATGATTTGAAAATGGACAAAATTACAACTTTTTTTTCCTATCACTAACTGAAGTCATATAGATTTGCCTTTGGACAATTGTGTTTATAGTTCCGTTGTTAATGTCAGAGGCATATATTTAATGAAAGAAGGCATGTTAGAACCTTTTACTTTTAGCATATTAGTTTCAACCCCACCCCCATGGAGTATTTCAGAGAGTGAAAACTTTCAGTATTGTATATTGCTGCCATATGTTCTGAAATAGTACTGTCTCGGGATGAAGTATTTTCTGTTATTTCTTCTTTTCGAGTGGGCAGTCATAATACCTCAGTGACTAATTAAGTGTCAAAACAAACTTACTTAACATATTATGTTAAGAAGAAAGTATGTTGAGGGTTCAGTTGTATAATCCTCTACTAATTTTCTGTCTAATAATGAATCAGAATGCAAACTAAGCTAATTTTAACTGCTATCAAGCAATCACAAAACAAAGCAAGTAATTTTGTAAACTACCAGAGACCAGAAAAATCTTGTGGGATTATAGTCTAATGACTTTTAACATTTTAGAATTTGCCACTATGTTACCAGTGCCAAACATGGATAACATAAGCAAAAGCTGGTCACCATGGAAATGAGAAGTCTGAGAAAGGCTGCTGGACTGACTAGCAGGGATAAAATCAAGAGTGAGGTTATAAGGTAAAGAATTGGAACAGAACTAATCTTGTACTACATACAGAGGCAAAAAATAAAGTGGCTTGCCCATTTGGAGAGAATGTCTTGGGATTCCATACCTTACAAGGCATATGAGTTCCCAGTCTCCCCATTCTTGCCCTTAGTGTGAGTAGGGGTGGGTGGAGAGTCGAGAAACAGGGAGAGACGGACTGGCCCAGCAGCTTCTGATGTTTCCTCCGCTGATGAGCTGAGCTCCATCTGGGACATGAGCTGTGCTCTGTCACCTGGGGATTTTTGAGTATTGTAATGTTAAATGATATTGATGTGCTCTGTATTTCTATATTGTATTTTGTGGTTTTGTTGTTGTTGTTCAGTCGCACAGTCGATTCCGACCCTTTGCAACCCTATGGACCATTGTTCTCCAGGCGCCTCTGTCCTCCACCATCCCCCTCAGTCCTCCCAGTTCTGTGCCCATTGTGTCTACAATACCATCTATCCATCTCATCCTTGGCCTCCCCCTTCTTCTTTTGCCCTCCACCTTTCCCAACATCACGGCCTTCTCAAGTGAATCCTCCCTTCTCATTTGATGCCCAAAGTACTTTAGCCTCATCTTTACTATTTGACCTTCCAATGAGCAGTCAGTGTTGATTTCTTCTAAGATTGACCTATTTGTTCTCCTCGCTGTCCAGGGTACCCTCAAAACTTTCCTCCAACTCCACATTTCAAAGGCATCTATTCATCTGCACTCAGTTTTCCTAATTGTCCAGCTCTCACATCCGTACATTACCAATGGGAACACCATTGCTTTGACTATTCTAATTTTTGTTTTCAAGGTGATGTCTCTGCTTTTCACTATGTTCCCCAGGTTTCTCATAGCTTGTCTCCCAAGAATCAGTCACCTTTTTATTTCATGGCTGCAATCCCCATCTGCAGTGATCTTAGATCCTAAGAATGTAAAATCTGTCACTGCTTCTACTTCTTCCCCATCTATTTTCCAGGAACTGATCGGGCCTGTTGCCATTATCTTGGTTTTCTTGATATTGAGTCTCAAGCCAGCTTTTGCACTCTCCTCCTTCAATCCAATCAAGAGATTCTTTAGGTCTTCCTCACTTTCTGCCATTAGGGTGGTATCGTCTGCATATCTCAGATTGTTGATGTTTCTCCCAGCAATTTTTATCCCATATTGTGATTCCTCCATCCCTGCATTGCACATTATGTGCTCTGTGTATAAGTTGAATAAGCAGGGTGATTTTGTGGTTATTATAATGTAATTAGTGATTGATTTTTTTGTATTGAACCTGCTTGTATATTCTTATTATGTTGTTATATTGTATTTACATGTTGAGTTGTAAGCCGCTTTGAGTGGCACCTGTGCCAGGAAAGCGGGATAGAAATTAAACGTAGTAGTAGTAGTAATAGTAATATGTGGGAAGAGGTGAAGAAGAAAGACCACGAGGCAGGCACAGAGGAAGGTTGAGAGGTAGCATCAGATAAATATTACAAATAACAACAGTGGAGGCTGCTAGAGGTGCCAGAGAAAGAACCTTACATCTCTTTCAACACCCGATGGGGTAAAAGAGGAAGCAAAGAAGAATAATTTTCCACATCGTTAATCCTCTCCTTGTAGCATTTAGTTTGGCCATAACTTTAACATCAATAAAGGATCCTGCTTCATCTTCCAAGTCTAGGACAGAGATGAAACTGCCAAAAGGGAGCCATCTTTTGGAGAATTCATTTCCGCTGTTCCTTTTGCCTGCCCTAGTGTGAGAAAGATTAGCTGGCAACACAAGGTTGCCATTGCCCAGGGTATGCCTGATTGTGGTTCAAAAATGCCATAATCTTTGAGGATACTCTTTCTGTGTACCCCTGGAACCTGCTGAGGTTTATTCAATTCCAGACTGGTCCCATCTTTCCTCTTTTGTATTTATTGGCTTTCCATTCTGTGATGAGTTTGCATGTTCAAAGCATGGCTTTCTATATTTAAATCACAACTCTATTTGCTAAATGAGGAATAAAACACCACTGCAACAACATCTGGTTCATTAACTCCATCTTGTTTTAAAAGGGGGGATTGCAGTGGCTCAAGTGGCTAAGACACTGACTGGAAGGTGGCAGGTCAGCAGTTTGATACCCGAATACTGCAGGATGGAATGAACTCCCATCTTTGTCCCAGCTCCTGCCAAGCTAGCAGTTTGAAAGCAAGAAATTGCAAGTAGATGAACAGGGACCACTTTGGTGGGAAGGTAAATAGTGTTCCATGCCCTCTGGTGTCTAGTCATGCTTGCCACATGACCACGGAAATGTCTGCAGAAGCAGATAGTGCTGGCTCTTCGGCTTTGAAACAGAGATGAGCACTGAACCCTAGAGTTGGATACAACTGGCTTTTGAGCAAGGGAAACCTTTACCTTTACCGTTACCTTTTTAAAAAGAAAGAAAAAGAAACAATAAATTTAAAAATCTCTTCCCCCTTCTCTCCCCCATCCCAACAGATGTATCATCTCCTCTTCAACCTACCTGACAAGTGAATTATACAGAAGAGCTCTTCAAACCATATTGTACAGCAGATGCTCTGATACTATTAATTCAGATGCTTCCTCCAAACTCGCCATCATCATCTCCTTCCCTTGAGGCAATTTATGGTTATCTCTTGCTTCACAGTATCCCATTATGGCTACATTAATGCTAAAGATGCATTAACCTCAACTGTAGTATTTTCCTTCCTCCATCCCACTCCATTCTATGTCTTCACTTTTCCCTCCCACTTTCATATAACTGTTTATATTTGTATTTTAATATTGGCTGCAAGGGAATCACTTTGAATTTTATCCTTTACCTCTTATTTTCATTATTGACTTGGATGAGGAAGTGCAGGAAATACTTATCAAATGTGCAGATGACACAACATTGGGTGAAATAGCTAAAACCTTTGAAAATAGGAACAGAATTCCAAATTACAGTATACTGATAGGCTTGAGCACTGGACTGGAAACAACAGAATGGAGTTTAATAGTGATAAGTGATAAGTTCTACATGTGTGGGGGGGACAAATGCACGTTACAAGATACAGTACTTGGCTAAGTAATACTGTGAGCAAGAAGGATATTGGAATTGTTGTAGCTCACAAGCTGAATATGAGTCAACATAAGGCAAATACTATTTTAGGTTGTATTAACTGAAACCTAGTCTCCAAAAACTGTGAGGTACTATTTCCACTTCATTCAGCACTGGTTAGTCCTCATCTAGCATACTGGTTCCAGTTCTGTACACTGCACTTCAAGAAGGATACCAACAAGTGAACAAGTTCAGAAGAGGACAGCTAGGATGATCACGGGACTGGAAACCAAACTCAATGTGGAAAGATTGAAGGAAGTGGGCATGTTTTGTCTTGACAAAAGGAGACTGGGAGCAGGATATGTTGGCACTTTTCAAGTACAGTAAAACCCCGCTTTACAAAATTAATCTGTTCAGCAGGGTTTTCCTTATAGCAATTTTTCCTTAAAGCAAAGCGCCCATAGGAATGCATTGTGCTGTTTCCCATAGGAATGCAGTGGGGGGAAATTCTGTAAAGCAAAACACAGTTTCCCATAGAAATGCATTGAAAATAAAAAAATCCGAAATTAATCTGTGAAGCGGGTCGTCATTTCCTATGGATTTCTTTCCATGTGGTGAGTTTTTCCATTAAGCGCCATCCGTAAAACGGGGTTCCACTCTATCTGAAAGAGAGTCATAAAGAAAAGGGGCAGGATATATTCTCAATCATTCCACAGTGCAGAATACATAATAATGGGCAGAAACTACAGGACACCAGATATAGGCTGAATATAAGGGAATATAAGCAGCACAACAGTGAAACCAACTCCATGGAGTCGGAGGAGGAGGAGAGGGGACCCCGCGCTGCTGCCGCCAGCCTCTAACGGAACACCTGCACTGGCAGCAGGCATAAAGGGACCAGTTGGGACAGTATTTGGCATCAGCCTACAGGTGAGGGGAGGGGCGGTGGTGTTGTCATTGTGGCCAGAGAGTTATTGGGAGTTCCTAGGGTCACTGCTCCACAAGTGTCTGGTTGTGAGGCCCTGCTTCTATGGTTGGGCCCTAAGGATCAGTTGGGGATCTTACTCCTGTACCTGCCCCCTTGCAGGGTAAGGGATTCCCTGCCTGAGCTCCTTGAGGCCACCTCAATGTTGGCGTTGGAGTTCCCGAGGCTTATGGTTCTGGGGAACTTCAATTTGCCCTCATTGGGGATGGCTTCTGAGGTGGCAAGGAAGTTCATGACTTCCATGGCAGCCATGGGCCTGATTCAGGTAGTTCGGGGTCCAACCAGGGCAGTGGTCACACGCCAGACTTAGTCTTTTTGTCGGAGCAGTGGCAGAGTGATCTGAGATTACAGGATTTAGTCATCTCACCTGTGCCATGGTCAGATCACTATCTGGTGACTCTTGACTTTCTGGGGGCAACGCTTCATCATAGGGAGGCAGGGCCTATTAAAATGGTCCATCCTCGGTGACTAATTTATCCAAATGGATTCCAGAGGGAACTGGGGGATGTTCCTCCTGATCGGCTACACGATTCACCTGAGGCGCTTGTCGACCTGTGGAACAGGACAGCAACAGCAGCCTTGGATGAAATTGCACCACTGCGGCCTCTCTGAGCCCATGGGGCTAGGTCATCCCTGTGGTTCACAGATGAACTGCGGGAGCTCAAATGGGCAAAGAGATGCCTAGAGCGCCGCTGGGTGAAGACCCTGGATGACTCCGATTGGACACTAGCTAGAGCCACTATTAGGGCCTACCTAGTGCCGAAGGTGGTGAGGTGGCAATACTTCACTACCCTTATTGCTTCCGCTGATAATTGCCCAGCTGCCCTGTTCCGGGTAACTAGGTCCCTCCTTGGTAGGGGGGATCAGTGCCCGGTTGGCAGGGTTCGGTTGAGGACTTTGCTGACCATCTGGTGGAGAAAATCGATCGGATTCATTCAGGGCTTAATCCCGGCATGGATGGGGAGGGTCAGGGGGACCAGAGCACAGTTTTGCCATACAATCTGGGAGCGGTTTGATCCTGTTGTCCCTGATGAAGTGGACAGGCTCCTTGCAGCTGTGCGTACCACTACATGTCCATTGGACCCCTGTCCCACCTGGTTGGTGAAAGCCTCCAAGGTGGTGACAGGTGGCTGGGTCGGGGCAATAATAATTGCATCATTACGGGAGGGGGTGTTTCCTGCACCGCTAAAACATGCTTTGGTGTGCCCCCTCCTGAAGGAAATATCCCTTGACCCAGCTGTCCTTAACAACTATAGGCTGGTTTCCAACCTTCCCTTTCTGGGTAAGGTATTGGAGAAGGTGGTGGTGCGCCAGCTGCAGAGTGTTCTGGAGGAAGCGGATTTCTAGACCCCTTTCAATCAGGATTCAGGCCCAGGTATGTTACAATGGCATTGTTCACACAGATGTATGATCTCTGGTTGGAGCGGGACGGAGGTTAGCCATCCGTCCTTGCTCTTCTTGACCTCTCAGCGGCTTTTGATTCCATCAACCACGGTATCCTTCTGGAATGGCTCAAAGGACTGGGGATCCAGGGCATTGTGTAGTCCTGGTTTTCCTTTTTTCTGGAGGGCCGTACCCAGTCAGTGTGGTTGGAGAGTGAGAGGTCCAGCCCTAGGTTTCTCAAGTATGGGATGCCTTAGGGTTCGGTACTCTCTCCTCTCCTATTTAACATTTACATGAAGCCGCTGGGTGAGATCATTCATTTCCACGGGGTGCAGTACCATCAGTATGTGGATGACACTCAGTTGTACATTTCAGCCTGCGGGGACCCCAGTGATGCTGTTGAAATCCTATCCGGATGCCTGGAGGCCATTGGGGTCTGGATGGGGGCCAATGGGCTTTGGGTGAAACCCAGCAAGACAGAGTGGCTATGGATAAGGGGCCCCATGTTATCCCGGGAGCTACCATCTTTGGTTCTGGTTCTGGTTTTGGTTTTGCCCCAGACAGACCCAGTGCACAACCTTGGGGTCCTTCTGGACTCACGGCTGCTGCTAGAAGAACAGATAGCGGCTGTGTCCAGGAGGGCTTTTGCCCAATTACAGGTGATTTGCCAGTTGCACACACTCCTGGACCAGGGCTCCTTGCTTATGGTCACTCACACTCTGGTCACTTCCCGACTAGATTATTGTAATGTGCTCTACATGGGGCTGTCCTTGACAACCATTCGGAGGCTGCAGCTGGTCCAGAATGTGGCGGCCCAGGTTGTGATGGGGTGTGGACGATATGCCCGCACCTCACTGCTACTTCGGGAACTGCACTGGTTACAGGTTTGTCTCCGGGTGCAATTCAAGGTGCTGGTTTTGACCTTTAAAGCCCTACATGGTAGTGGGCCAGGATACCTTAGAGGCTGCATCATCCCAAGAGTGTCTGCCCGTCCAACCAGAGCGGACCGGAGGGGCTCTCTAATAGTGCCATCAACTAGGGGAGCACATCTATCCAGCACCCAAAGGAGGGCCTTCTCCATGTCCGCACCAACCCTCTGGAACCTCCTGCCAACAGATCTAAGACTTCAAAGAGATTTGCTGCCCTTCAGGAGAGGATTGAAGACCTGGCTGGCAGGGCAGGTGTGGGGCCCTAATAGGAATACGGTCCCCGCCGGCTGGCTTATATAAACAATTAAGAACCCTCTCTTCCCTTTTAGAGTGGGTGGGATGGGTGGGGGTTTTTAAGTGTTTTTAAGTGTTTTTATTTGTTTTTAGAATTTGCTGTAATGCCTCCCTGAGTCGGGTTCTAGCTGAGTGGGTGGCATATATAAGTATGACTATTGAATTAAATTAATTAAATTACCCAAGGAGGAAATGAGCACTCAAACTTTGGAGGAATGCAAGAAAAAATTTACAGCTATCTGTCAAATCTGCCTTGATTTGGATTCCTGCCTTAAGCAGATGTTGGAATTAATGATCTAATAGGCCAGTGGTGGCGAACCTATGGCACGTGTGTCAGAGGTGGCACTCTGAGCCCTCTCTGTGAGCACCCATGTGGTCGCCCAAGCACAGAGTTCACCCTGCATCTCTGCCATTCAGCCCAATGGGAGCACATTCTCCCTCCCTCCAGCACACACTTCGCCCCACCCATCTGCCCAGCAGCCAATTGGAGCATTTCCTCCCTCCCCTATTGCCATGTTGGCACTTTGCAATGAATAAGTGGGTTTTGGGTTTAAGTTTGGGCACTCTCTAAAAGGTTTGCCATTGCTGTAATAGGCCCTTTCCAACTCAATTATTCTATGATTCTGTGAATGCAGCCATGAGCATAGCCTTTGGCTATCCTGAGCTCCCAAATTAGCTATTCTTCAGAGTTGGGTGGCAATACAAATTAATAAAATAATAATAAAATTGGCAATTTTGATCAAGGGTTACAAAAGCAGTTTCTATATGGTCCACTTTTCTAACAATGAGTGCTAGAAATGAAAACTGTGAAGAGGTTAACGTGGAAAATGAGCAAAGTCTTGGCAGATGTTGCATACAGTATTGCCATTTGGGTCACATATCTCTTCCAAAAGCTTCTGTTTATATTCATGTTGGTTTTCTAAAAGTTAGCTCTAGGCATAAGAGACAGCAAGGGGTAAAGAATGGGATGTGAGTGTTGCAGAAACCTATAACTAGCTGAAAGTACATGGCTAGGTGAGCAAAGTGCTTGGGAAAGGCTACACTTCAATAATCTTGAAAAGAGAGAACGGGCCATTTTCTGGCAAAAGGCAAACTATGGGGCTGAAAAGGTGCTGTTTTGGAGGGGAGTAGAAGATAAAGTACAGGGACTGCAGTGGCTCAAGTGGTTAAGACACTGAACTCACCGACTGGAAGGTTGGAGTTCGATTTTCGGGTGCCGCATGACAGAGTGAGCTCCTGTCTCTGTCCCTTTTTCTGCCAACCTAGCAGTTCAAAAGCAAGAAATTGCAAGTAGATAAATAGGGAGCACTTCGGTGGGAAGGTAAGCAGCATTCTGTGCATTCTGGTGTTGAGGCATGCCTGCCACCTGTCCATGGAAATGCCTGCTGATGCAGACAATGCTGGCTCTTTGGCTATAAACAGAGATGAGCACTGAACCCTAGAGTCATATACGACTGGTATTCAAACAAGGGCAACCTTTGCCTTTAAGATAAAGTCAATGCCAATATCTAATAGTCTTTGCTTAATTAATCTAAAGACCTCTGGTGCAGTAGATAAAGCCATTGCCTCCAATGCTAGGCCTGGAGTTTTAATTTTTCCCTCTATGGAAGAAAGCCAGCTGGAAGACTGTGACTCCTTAAGGAATTGAAAACTGAGGCTAAGGGGGTTAGTGTCAAAAAGTAACCATAACCAAAATTTAAATATTATTAGTCATGCTTTAGTGTTCAAAAGATGTTGGCCCGCTTCAAGGCACAAGGCAGTGTACGGGACGCAATTAGGGACACCAAATATCTTCCATAGGCACCTGGGTTGAGGTAGTTCCAGGGAGTGATCCACCTCTGTGTGCCAGATTGGTAATCTATACAACAGTTGGGGACACACTTTAGTATTAAATACCCTAAGTGCAGCTGGAATATATTTGCCATAGCAAGGGCAGAGGGGCCATTCAACAATTATGTGATCATCGATGGGGGGGGGGGTCTGCCATCTGAATTACGGAAAATTACGTGGGGGCAGGAGGGTCAGGTCAAAGATTACGTAATCCATTTGGAGCTGTTGTAGTTTCAAACATGACACTTTAAGTCTAAAAATCTCTGGGAATTTTGATCCGATTTGAGATTATTGAATTGCTTGTGCAGCCTATTTCTAACCGACAGAAATTTATAATCCTATATATATCTCTTCAAAAAGGGTGTGATGCATCAAGAACCCTCACCGATATGTTTTGCATTAGGCACCAATAGTGAAAAGCTCTAAAAATTAGAGTTTCGATACAAAAGCTCTGAATTACGTAATTTTAAAGGGATGGGGGGTTCGAAGCAAAAATTACGGTCGGATTACATGTGGGAGAGGGGGTAAATTTCCCTAAAAAATGGATCAGAGTTCATTGAATGGCCCCAGAGTTCATTGCTGCATTAGTAGCAAACCTATGGTGAGTATCCCAGCTAGCCTTATAGTGAAAGTGGACACCAAGGTATTTTAAACTTTTAACCTGCTCAATGTTGTTTCCATTGATGTTCCAGCGCAATGGTTTCCAAGATTTAGCAAAAACCAAGACGTTTGAATTTTCATAGTTCAATGTGAGTCTATTCATTTAAAAATAGTCCTGATCGATTCAGAAGGTGCTTGAGACCGACTTGGGAGCAGGACAGGAAGATTGCATCATCAGCAAATAAGAGTAAGGAAACATGGAAAGAACACAATCTAGGACTACAGCAGTCTATCTATATAAATAAATCAGAAGTGTGCATCTGTTGGTCACGAATGCATTCCCACACCCCTGCACCAAATCTCCTAAGATTCGGCAAACACATACCTTCAGTACTCCGGTTTGCAGTGGACAGTGCCCCAGGGCTGCGGCTGGGGTGCTTGCACCACAAAATCATAAAAACAAACCAAACTACATCTCCCAACAGGCACTGCGGCTCACAGCAGCAAATCAGGGAGTCCGGAACAAGGCCAGAAGAGGCAAGAAAACCAATGGCCACCACTCCCTTGCCCACCCATCCTCCCCATCTGCTGCCCACTCACCAGGAGTGAAAATGTGCTCTTCAACGTGTCATGTCCTGATGAACGAGACAGGAGTCATTTTAAATCTTTCATCCATGTTAGAGGTACTTTCTCACAGGAGGGGGCCAGAGCAGTGGTGGGTTCACACCAGTTCGCCAGAACCGGTAGCAGAAATTCTGGCTGGCCCCACCCATCCAAGTTTTGAAATAAAGTAGTCCTAATTCGGGTGCAACACAGGGCTTTCCCCCTGGCCACGCCCACCATACCACACCCACAGTGTGGTAGTAAATTTTTTGGAGCCCACTACTGGGCCAGATACACTCATGCTGAGTCATTTAGGGGAAGTCCCTTGGAAAGTCCTTAACCTGACCACACCTCTAACCAACCAGGAGAGTCTCCACCTATACCCTAAGGGAGGGGTAGGAGCGATCCATCATAATAGTATACTCTTATCACTGGTCTAACATGGTTGGCTTTTCTTATCAAAGCCAAGCCCATCCTTGGGAGGGGAAATGTGAATCCTAAGAGTATAACTGGGGTTGCATTTCACTTCTAAGATGGGGACTGTTAGCTAGAGACCCAGTTTTTGCTAATACAATTCCCCCTAACTCTGAGAAGATAATAAATATCTAATGAGAGCATTTTCCTGCCCGGGATCATGCCAATGGGAAAGAAACTCTGACTAACTTTTATTCTGTGTGAGTTTTTTTAGTGTCTTGCACGGAAGACAAAGAAGGAGTCGCAGTGAGGACTAACACAGGTTTATTGGTTGATGATCAGGATGAACAGGTGGTAATGGCGGAGGTACATCACATTATATACAGTAGTGCAATACATTTGAATCTTGTTGCACGGTAGCTTATTGGCTGCTACCGACGTGACGTCGTCCAAGTCACGCCCCTCTTCCGTAGTAGTTTGCTAGTGCGGGAGAGTTCCCGCAGCTGCCGGTGATTTGAGGAATGAGAACCATGTGAGTTGAACGCTGGCAGCTGCCCTCTATGGGCAGCTTCCTCGCGTTCCTTTAACAGCTGGGCTACATTGTAATTGTGGTCAGGTTACATTCATACATTTCTTAAAGCAACATTGTACATACATAACATCCCTCCCCCCTAGGATGGGACGAAGTCCCTCAACCATTGTGGCTTGCCGCATGTGCGCCTGGGGCATGCGGCCGCTTGACTTAACACAGGGGAGCCTGGTTCTGCGGAGTCCTGTCCTGCAACGGAAAGGGGGGACTCATTAGTGGCTCGGTGTGGGCTCTGCGGTAACCTTGCATTGGGGGACGGGAATGGAATGAACAGTTGGGAAGTGAACCCCTGCCTACCGTTTGAGGAGCTTGGCCCCCCCCCCCCAGTACAAATCTCGGGACCGACGAAGAGGCCCTCGTGGCCTCGCCACCCCCCGTTACCTGCCCGGGAGTTCTAGAGACTGTGGTGGGCGGGCTCCCCCCGTTGCCTGTCTTGGGGGTGTTTGTCTCCGGGGAGCTGGCGCTATGGTATATTCCAAAGCAAAAGGACTGGGGGGACTGGAGGTACCAGGGGCTGAACTGAAACCCCTCTTCTCGCTAGGACGGGTGGGGGACCACTCCGCTACACCCCCTGGTACTGCAACTCATAATCATAATCAAACTGATCCCTCTCTTTCAAAGTATCCTCCTCTGTGGTCGAGAACCCAGGATATGCATTTGAATCCGCGGGTTCCGCCGTGTCTCCCCCTTGGGTAATGCGGGTGGGGGAGGACCCTAACGCTGATTCCCCTTCACTGGTGACTCACCTTCTGAGTTGGTCGGCGTGCCTTCTCCAGAGTAGACCCGAGCTAGTCTCGACCCTGTAGGATACTGGCCCCGTCTGCTCAATGATTGTCCCTGGAACCCACGCTGGCCCCGAGGCCGCGTAGTTCCTGCAGTGAACCGGGTCCCCTACCGAAAAGCTTTTGGAGCTCTCTCCCCCTATGTTTATATTCCTTCCTTCATCCTCCACCCTGGACGGATCCATCCGGTCAAAAAGTGTTACCGGACGCCTCCTCATGAGGAGTTCGGCTGGGGAAAATCCTGAGGCTAGGGGGGTTGTTCTGTAGCAGATGAGGAACTGACACAGGTGAAGGTTCAACTCACCGGGACCCATGCGCCGCAGTGCATCTTTCGTAGTACGCACTTGGCGCTCTACCTGACCGTTTGTGGTGGGGTGAAACGGGGCAGCGGTAATGTGCCTGATGGCGTTCCGCTCAATGAACGTCTTGAACTCTGCAGACGTGAAGGTACTAGCGTTATCGCTAACCAGGACGTCTGGCAGGCCGAAACAGGCAAACAGCTTGCACAACTGTTTAATGGTTGCCGCAGAGGAGGTGCTGTTCACGGGGATTACCTCCAACCACTTGGAGTAGGAGTCGACTACCAGCAGGAACATGGCCCCGCGGAAAGGGCCGGCGAAATCAACATGAATCCGGGACCATGGCCCGCGGGCCGTGTCCCATTCCCTATGGGGTAAGCGGGACTCCTCGGGCCAAGAGCTCTGGCAGCTCTCACACGTGCCCACTAAACGTTCTATATCCACGTCTATCTGGGGCCACCAAAAGAAACTCCTGGCCAGAGCCTTGGAGCGCAAGATCCTGGGGTGACTGGTATGCAGTAGCTTCAGTACCCTGGCCCTCAGCTTCTCTGGGATGACTACTCGCTGGCCCCAGAGTAAGCAGCCCCTTTCCAGAGAAAGCTCTACTCTGCACCTGATGAATGGCTTGAACTGTTCCTCGGGGGGAGTAGTGGGCCACCCTTTCCTCACCCAGGAACTCACTTGGGCCAGCATCTTGTCGGCCGCCGTGGCCTTGGCGAGGTCGGCCGGGAGGATGGGGGGTGAGTCGAGAGACTCGATCAGCAGGACTTGGTGGTCCTGCTCTACCTCACATGTGGGGACCCCTACACTTGGGAGGGGAGATCGGGACAGCGCGTCCGCATGGGAGATCTCCTTCCCTGGGCGATAGACCAGCTCGTACTGGTAGGCGTTGAGAAAGATAGCCCAACACAGCATCCTGGGGGATAGAATTTGCGGTGTGGGTTTGCCGGTAGTGAAGATCCCCAGAAGTGGCTTGTGATCCGTCACTACCGTAAACTCACGGCCATATAAAAAGTCATGGAACTTTTTCGTTCCCGCAATGATGGCTAGGGCCTCCCTATCCGTTTGCGCGTAATTGCGCTCGGCCTTCGAGAGGGACCTTGAGTAGTACGCTATCGGGGCTTCCCTCCCGCTCTCCAACACGTGGCATAGAACCACCCCCACCCCCACTGGGGACGCATCACAGACTAGAACTACTGGTCTCCTAGGGTCGAAGTGGGTCAGGACAGCACTCGAGGATAGGAGTGCCTTCAGCTCCCTGAAAGCTTTCTCTTGCCTATCTCCCCACTGCCAAACCGCCTCTTTCTTCAATAGTGCGTGCAGTGGCTCAGCAACGGATGCCTTCCTCGGCAGGAAGGAATGGTAAAAATTTAAGAGCCCTAGAAACGACTGCAGCTCCGGTTTCGCGGTGGGGCGAGGGGCGTTTTGCACCGCTGCAACCTTGGACTCGGAGGGCTTGATGCCTTCCGGGGTTACCTTGAACCTGAGGAACTCAACCTCCCTCGCAAAGAAAACACATTTGTCCCATCTCAGTCGGAGGCCCGCCTTCTCGAATATTGAAAGGACCCTGTCTAGCCTTTGCGCTAATTCTGATTCCCCCCGCTGTTATTAACACATCATCGAAGTATGGAAGGACGCCTGGAAGCCCCTTTAAAAGGCGTTCCACGAGGGGGCCGAATTCACGCCAAACTGAAGGCGCGTTACCTTAAATGCCCCCTTGTGCGTTACGATCGTTTGCGCAGCGGCAGCAGCCGGGGTTACAGGGAGCTGCTGATATGCCTGCGCCAGATCTAGCTTGGCAAAACACCTCCCCCCATGAAGCGTGGCCAGTAAATGGCTGACCACATGTACCGGATATGCATTTGGCTGAATGGCCTTATTAATCGTACATTTATAGTCCGCACAAATCCTAACCTCCCCGTTTGATTTAAGGGCTGTCACAATCAGCGTTTCCCACTCCGCCGAATCCACTGGAACCAAAATCCCCTGCCCCACCAATTTGTCCAGTTCCGCCTCGATCTTGTCCTTGAGGGCGAACAGCACTCTTCTTGGCTTGAGGCGTATGGGTCGGATTTCTGGATCCAAGTCAAAGGAGACTGGGGGCCCCTTGTAAGTCCTGAGCCCTTTTTTGAAAACGTCCGGGTGTGCGTTGCACGCGTCCCGCATTTGGTCAGTCTCTATGGCGTTAATGCCGGACAGTTCAATTCCTAGGGGAGCGAACCACTGCGTTCCCAAAAGGCAGCACCTCCCCCCCCCTTGAGGACCACTATGGGCAGTTTCTCGGAGTAATTCTTGAACTTCACCTTGAAGTTACCCACCCCCAACACTGGGATCCCGTTCCCTTGCACGTCCCGTAGGTGTGACCTCATGGCCCGCAACTTGGGCCGCGCATCTGGGGGAATGCGCATAAATTCTTTTTGGGACAGGATGGAATAGGACGACCCCGAGTCTATCTCCATCCTCACTGGGAGCCCCTGTAACTGTACCTCTACGAAAAAACGCCGGTGCTCCAGGCCCACGCGGTTCACGCCTGCCATGCTGTGGTCGTCTGAGACCTTCCTGGTGCCGGCCGCCTTCCACTGGTGCATCTGGGAATGGTTCGAATTGCCCTTGTCCTCGACTCACCCGCGCCTGCACACTCGGGCGATGTGTCCCTTTCGGCCGCAGTTGTGACACTCGGCCTTTCGGAACGGACACCTCGTGCTGTCGTGGGATGCCCCACAACCGTCGCAGCGGTGGTCTTGCCGCTCGCGGGTCTGTTGCTTCTCTCCTCGCTTCTTGACCCGCTGGATGTCGTCGTCCTCGCTGGAGCAGGGGTCTGCCGTAGTGGATGACTCCTCGGACGCCATTGGTGTGCCGGCGGGCGGCTTGGGGGCCCGCCAGGCCGTTTTCGCTGGTGTCCGCCGGGCCGCCTGTACTGGTGACTTGGCCCTTTCGGACGTGGCCCCTCGGGACTTGAACACTCTGACCCCGCTCCTGGCCGCTTCAGCCGCTTGGGCCTCCCGCAGTACCTCGTTGAACGTGAGGCGGTAGTCGTGGGTCATGAGCTTCCACTGAAGCTCCTCGTCCCCCAGGCCACACAGCATGCGGTCTCGGAGGGCCTGGTCCAGGTCGTCCCACTGTCAGTGCACCGCTGCAAGCCTGAGGGCCGCCGCGTAGGCGGACATGGATTCGCCCGGTCGCTGGTCTCGCCTGTGGAATGCGACCCGGGCCGGGAAGATCAACACGGGAGGCTGGAAATGCTCGCCCAACAGCACCAGAATGCGGTCGATGGGCACCTCTTCTACCTTCTTGGGGGCCACCAGGCTCATCAGGATGCGCAGCGTGGCCGGTCCCACCTGGGCCAGGAAGTAGGAGTGCATTCTCGCGTCATTGTCGACGCCCGCGGCTTCCATCGCATGCCGGAACTGGCACTCGTAGAGCTCCCATTGTTCGGGCTCGCTGACATCGAACTGGTAAGGCTTGACCTTGGGATTCGCCATTATCCCACCTTCGCCGCCAATTTAGTGTCTTGCACGGAAGACAAAGAAGGAGTCGCAGTGAGGACTAACACAGGTTTATTGGTTGATGATCAGGATGAACAGGTGGTAATGGCGGAGGTACATCACATTATATACAGTAGTGCAATACATTTGAATCTTGTTGCACGGTAGCTTATTGGCTGCTACCGGCGTGACGTCGTCCAAGTCACACCCCTCTTCCGTAGTAGTTTGCTAGTGTGGGAGAGTTCCCACGGCTGCCGGTGATTTGAGGAATGAGAACCATGTGAGTTGAATGCTCGCAGCTGCCCTCTATGGGCAGCTTACTCGTGTTCCTTTAACAGCTGGGCTACATTGTAATTGTGGTCAGGTTACATTCATACATTTCTTAAAGCAACATTGTACATACATAACAGTTTTGTACTTTGTCTTTTTCAGATGTTACTTTGAAATAAAACTTTGCTGCTACAGGTCTGAGTCAAACTCAGACATTTCAGGCTAATCTTGTTACCGTAAGACTCTCTGCCTTACACATCACCAAACCTTACAAATCGCACATTCCCTGGAAAGAAGAGAAAGGGCCCCGCTGGTCGGGTAAAGGTTCTGTGAGGTCCTGGTAATTGCTGCATAAGGGAGTGAGCGTGGAGAAAAAATGCCAAGAGCAGCTTACTGTGAGAAACCCGCCTCACATTACCAGGGTCCTGATCCACGAGAGGTCTCTTACACAACGTTCCTCTCTCTCTCTTGCTGTGTGTGCATGATTATGTGTGTGCATACACTACCGGATGAGGATACGGGGCTTACTCAGTTCTCTCTCTCTCTCTCTCTTTGGTTGTGTTTCTGCATGTGTGTGTGTTTGAATGTGTGTCTGTGTCTCCACACAATGGCAAACTGCAAAAATCATCAACAGGGGAACACAGTGAGGGCCAGCACATGCAACGCACAGCCAACGCCACCCAGGGAGCCACCACCACACTGGGAGGTTTGCACCCCCCATTCCCCCCCCCAGTGAACCCAGGCAACTCTGCTAGTGAAAGATAAGTAGGGAGCTAAATTATTAATGAATATATTGAATAGAAAGGGAGCCAAGATGCTGGCTTAACCCATTTGTTGGTTGGAATTTTTTGGGTTAGCCATTGATTGAATTGTGTTTTTGTATATATATTTTCAGTTCTATGCATTATAACCTTTCACGTGTTCAATTTTGTGTTCATTGCTTTCTGTGTCCATTATTTCAGCAAAACAGTGAAATACCTTGCAAATATGCAGTTTCTTGACCAGCCACTTTTTCAAAACTGGCAAATACTGCAAAGCTCACTCCTATCCCTAACAGAGCAGTAGTATTACACAAATCTGGAAGAACATTCAAGATTTTGAAGCTCAGACCTGCACATGTTTCCCCAGAAGCACCTTAATGGATTGTTCACCCTTTCCAACCACATCCAACTCTAATTGTATGCCTTTATAGAAGACATTAACACTGAAATGTAACATACGTTTCTTTAGTTCATTTCAAGAACAACATTATCCCCTCAGTTTTCTAGAAAATTATAGTGCTTTGCAGAAATCCATTAAACTATCAGAGCCTTCTCATTATAGATTTCTCACAAGGCTTTTCATTCCAAATGAGCTTTGTGCTCAACCAAATCTCTCATGGACCAGCCACCATTCTGTCTGCATGAAATGAGAAGTACAGTTACATGAAATAATTTGGAACCAAACCACCTGAGTAAAGTTTGATGCTGCAGCAGCATATGTACTAGAAAGCTAGAAGGAAATGTCTAGCATTGCAAAATACCATTTTGGCTAGTAATCAGAAGATCTTAATGTTATATGCCGTTATTTAAGGTAGAGTTGAGTGAGAATTTCATTTTGGTTTATTTCAGATAATTACCCACATTTTCTATTTAAATGAAGGAGCCTTCCCTGGTGGACAAACGCCTGACGCCCTTCCTTGCCCCTCCTACGTGGTGGTTCGAAGCTGGCCTCGAACCAGCGTGGGGGAAAAACCAAGGTGATAGGTGGGTGTCCACCTACCCTGACAGATTCCTGCCTCTCACCCTTGCTGTGTCTTTGGCCATCCCCTTCTTCCTTTGCCCTCAACCTTCAACAGCATCAAGGCTTACTCAAGTGAATCCTCTCTTCCCAAATAAGCCACCCCCAAAAAACCACCCCACCACCAACACAAAATCAATACCAGCCCAGCAAGGCCAGGCAAAATAGCTAGTACAGAATACTCAAAGTTAAGCTACCATTCCCTTCTTCTGGGGGTGTCCTGTGACGATGTAATTTGCTATGACCACACAGGCTCAGTGTGGACTCGAACTACCAACCTTTGGCTCTGCATCCAGATAAATCTTTTTCTGTGTCTAAGCTAGACATGAAACTGCCAAAATGAAGGCACCTTTTGGGGAGTTCATTCTGCAGTTCCTTTCTCCTGACCTAGTGTAAGAAAAATTAGCTAGTAACAAGGGTGCCATTAGCAGGCTATGCCTGATAGTGGTTCAAAAATACCACAATCTTCAAGGAGGCTCTTTTTGTGTACCCCAGCCCATACCTGTCAAGTATTCCATATTGGCCGGGATTTCCCGTATTTCTGCGCTGTTTCCTCCCCTTTCCCACCACCGGCCCCTATTTGAACAGCAGGGAAAGGGGTTACTGTGCATGCACACTGATCACAAATGGGCTCTGTGCATGCACAAAGGGTTTCTGCACATGCGCAAATGAGTTGTTGCTTCGCATGCATGCCCGGACTGGAGCAGTTCTCATATTTTCCGGAGCTGTGCTTGACGGGTATGCCCCAGCCAGATACATAAACCGCTGATTTATCCAGCTAGTTTCTGTATAAGCAATAGATAAACAAAGAGACAGGCAAAAATAAATAAACTAATTTTTCCTCTGCTCTGAATAATGACAATATTAACAAACATAATAGGAACAGAAGATTCAATATAGTTAACCAGAAGGCCTCCAATATGGTAACAGATTTTACTGAGGATGAAATATCAGAAAGTGAAATTACAACTGCTACCCACAGGACAAATGCTTTGCTCAACACTAGAAGAAAATGATATAGCACAAATGAAGGGTGACATTAATTTTTTTGGAAGAAGATGTAGCTTAGCAAAGTTTTTCTATGATGAGTCTGAGGATGCAATGAATATCTACAACAAAGATCCTGCATTACAGTTTCAACTACCAAAGACTAGAGCATCTAGTTTTAATAGAAATTTGGTCTTGGAAATCCTTTTTCTTGACAGTTGATGGGGTCATTAACAACCACACACCATCATATGCAACATGATCACCTTCCCCAAGAAGACAGAATGACTTTAACTCCAGGTGGGAACAGATATTATCGTAAAACTTGCTGACAAAGAAGATCCTATTGTTATTTATTTTTTTAAAAAATTACTCTTATTATTTTCTTTTGAAAGATATTTTTTTATTAATTTTAATAACATAATACATAGAGAAAAAGAAAAAGACAAAACAAACAGTATACCATAATACGTAATGTTCTCAATTATTGTGGGTATTACTCTTATTTAAACTCCTACCATCTATCTTTAAAATTCTTATTTATAAACATTTTCATCTATCACTTATAAGACCTCTTGGCCATGACCTCCTTTCATTGTGCCTGCCTTACCCCTTGAATGAGACAAAAGTTGGGGCTCTACCACTGAAGACTCTTGAGCAGGCTCCTGTGAATTCATATCTTTGTAAGGTGGGCTCTTTGACCAAAGATTTCATTTTTTTTATTGCTGAATTCAAAACATTCTCTTTCCAAATGACTTTTTATAACTTTATTTTCCCCCATTACAGTGGAACCCCGGATAACAACAAAACTTAGTTACACAAGTTGTGTTGTTATCCGGATATTGACGTTATATGATCCCTATGGGAGATGCCCTGCATAACGACAGAAAAATTGCCAAAAAATATCGTTATTCATGCATCGCTACCGAATGCCTGTATAATGCATCGCTATCGAATGCCCGTATAATGACACTTTTTTGGCATTTTCCCATCGTTATGCGGGGCATCACATGGTGCATAACGAATGCATCATTATGCTGTTTTGTCATTATGCAAGCACATCGTTATCCGGGGTTCCACTGTATATCCTTATATCTATCAAAAATTCTCTTCCCTCCTGTTCTTATGTGTTTCTCTTGAAGCTGTTTAATTTTTTTTACTTTTCTTGTTTATTCCTTAATTGCTTTTATAAAAAAAGCACTAAACACTGACTTCATGGCATCCCATACTATATTATAACTCACTTCTCCTGTATCGTTCCATTGCCAATATTGATTCTAAATCATTTCCATTTTTCTTTGTTTTTAACATCGCTAAGATCACTCAGATCTGTAAGTGTCATCCCTCCGACTGCACCTCCTCCTCCTTCTACTCTCTGCTCTTTCTCAATAACCCCTGTTTCCATCAATGCCTGTCTCCGCATCGCCCACTCTTGTGTACCTCCTCTAATTAACCCTATCATTCAAAAGTGTTCCAGTGGATCCATCCCTGAATCAATTGTGTGCATTTTTTAAAAATAGAAACACCTCACTTGTAATGGAAATCTCCAATAATACTTGATCCCTTGGTCATGCAGAATTTTTGTTACTGGTTTCATTTTAAACCTCCAAATTCGTTCCTCGAGAGAAATATCATTATATACTTCCACATCATCCCCATCAATTTTCAAGATACCAGATCCCATTTGTTTTACATGAGCCATCACTTTAAATTTACCCCCCACATTTGCAAATTTAATCAAAACATTTTGGACTTTCCCCATTATTTTTGACCCCAATCGATATATATTTATAATATCTTCCACCACAAAAGTTTTACCCATGTTAAGATTATTCAGCCAAGCAAGAATTTGTAACATCAACTGATCTGGGGTTTTCTGCAACAATTTTCTAATAACCAAATTTTGTTTTCTCATAGATTCTTCAATCATATCAACTCCACCTTAATTTTAACCTCATATTGGTTTTTTAAAATTTCTTTTACATCTGTTTGGATTGACTTCACATTATCTTGAAAGAAACAATTTCTTTTTCAACATTATCAAAATAAACATTTACTTTCTGATCAAATTCATTAAACATCCCAATAAGTTTTTTGTGACTTTCAACCCTTGCTTCTTCATTTTTATTTTTATTTTTTGCATATGTGCATCCAGCCTTTCCAGTCTGTTACCCAATTTTCCAAATTCTGTCATTAGAACCACCTCATCAAATTGTACTACCTCATACAACATCCAAACTTGGTTCCACAAGTTTGGACTTTATACGGATTTGGACTTTGTATGAGGCATGCAAAATCCTAGCCACGATGCCTCATACAACGTCCAAATCCTTGCCATGATGCCTCGTACAATGTCATTTCCATAGAGATACATTGTACTGTAATAGCACAGACTTCAGGGCCAAGTCAAGGAAACAGACAGGAAACTGACAGAACTTAAAGAAATCATTATCTAAAGGCTAAATACATTACAAAAACATGTCAAACAACCTTGATTGTCCAAGAACCTGAAGAATGCTGCAAAAATCCCAGGAATACTTCTAAAAATTCTGACAAAGAAAATTCAAAAAAATCCAAACCTGCTCTCAAAACCACTCAAAACCACTCCTAAACACTCTTCGCCTTGTGAAAAACCCACAATAGCAATGTACGCATTTGTCCTGCCTTTTATACTGCCCAGGCACAATGCAGCCTGGGAAAAACCCCAATGCCTCATACAAAGTTGCAACAACTTTGTATGAGGCAACTTTTTTCAAGAAATTAAGCGATGTTGTATGAATTCGATGTTGTACGAAGCGGACTTTGTATGAGGTATTATCTTTCTTTTTCTTATCCTTTTCCCCTTTTCCCCTTCTGTTTTTTTTTTTGTTTCACCACATCATCATCTTCATCCCCCTTTTTTCCTTCCTCCCTCTTTCCCTGGTCTTTTTTTTTCATGACCCTTTTTTTCTCCCCCTTATTTTTTTACTATAAACACAATTTAATTATTTATATTCAAGTCCAATTATTTCTTAATTCAACTTTTCCATATCTAAAAATACTTATAACTATATACATTCTCCATCTTTTAGCCTCTATAACAGTGATGCCAAACCTTTTAGAGACTGATTGCCTAAACAGGGCAAACTCTGTGGTTAGGGGAGGGAGGAAAGACTCCCATTGGGCTGCTGGGCAGAGGTGCAGGGTGAACGCTGTGCTGGGGGAGAGGAAGCACTTACAATTATTCTGGGTTGAAAGGATTTTTGCGAGAGAAACTCCACTCAGGGAATGCCCAAATGAAGCTCTGTTCATGTTCCAAAGAATTAGGACAGAGAAGGATGCTCAATCTGTCATGCAGTACCCGGGTCTCAAACTGCTGACTTGCCAGTTTTTCAGCTAACAAGGTGAGCTTCTTAACCACTGAGCCACTGCAGCTCCTTTATTTTAGAATAAGTGTTATATACTAACAAGTAAAGATAGAAATCTTTTTTCATTTACTTTCAACTATCCACATAATCTTTCCAATAAGTTTTATTTATCTATTCAGAATTTTAATATTATTCCTTCTTTCCTCTCTAGAGGGCTTAGATTTATCCACATCTTTATCCATAACCATATTATAAACTCCTGTCATTATTTCAAATCCATTCCTTATTTCCACTATTTCCCTTAATACTACATTTAAAAAATCCCTTTGATTTTCATTTGGTGGGTAAATATTGATTAATGTACACTCTCCTCTCATTACTCCTTGCAAAATTAAATTTCTTCCCTTTCCATCTCTCTTCATTTTTTTCACATCTCTTCAACGTAATAATTGCAACTCCCCTAGATCTTAAGTTTCCATATACTTTCTCATAAACATCTGTCTGGGTTAATGTAACTTCATTGACACCAATTCTTTCTTGATGTGTTTCCTGAATATATATATATGCTTATCTTTGTTTAAATTTTTTCTTTTAGCAATACTCCATAAATCTCTTTCATTCAGTGTTGAAACTCTCATATATTTAACCAGTTGCAATGCTCTGTGCTTTTTAACCAGACAAAATCAGTGGCCAGATAATTATTAGAGTTAACTGAACACAAATATCATAGTCAAGGCAAGAGGTTGCTTTATCATGATGAAATGACTAATACCTTTAATATGCTGAAGATATTCACATGCAAGGAGCCCTAAAGTGATGAAACAGGTTGATTTAGCATCTCATTTAAATACTGCTTCTGCTAGGTATGTTAGCTTTATTGCCAAAAAGTGACAATGATTTAAAATTTGCATTTATGGAACCATTGCAAATTTGCTGGGAAGAAAAATGTCTATGTATGGCTCCCTCTGGTCCATGCAAATTACAAGTTGAACACATCGTAGCATTTTATCTTCTTTGGCAGCTCACAGCATGAGCAGAGCATCTTCCTGGGAGCAGTGAAGATAGAGGAGAGGAGGCAGAGTGGTTGTTGCATTTACAAGAGAAATGAGAGGGAGAGTTCTAACTCTGCCCCTAGCAGAACTAAAGAGCAAACTAGCATGGAGTAAGCAGCATTTAGCATTTGAGGGCATGAGGCAGAATGTCATATTTACTTGCAGATGACCCAGAAGTTTCAGTTTGTGCATGTGTATATGCTTAG
Source organism: Bradypodion pumilum (assembly GCA_035047305.1). NCBI lineage: Eukaryota > Metazoa > Chordata > Lepidosauria > Squamata > Chamaeleonidae > Bradypodion > Bradypodion pumilum. The sequence goes on along the minus strand of JAWDJD010000010.1, from coordinate 14,378,887 downwards.
GTAAAAAGGTAAAGGTCACTGTTGCTCAAAAGCCAGTTATATCCAACTCTAGGGTTCAGTGCTCATCTCTGTTTCATAGCCGGAAAGCCAGAGCTGTCTGCTTCTGCAGACGTTTCCATGGTCATGTGGCAGGTATGATTAGACACCGGAGCGCACGGAATGCTGTTTACCTCTCCACTGAAGTGGTCCATATTTATATACTTGCAATTTCTTGCTTTTGAACTGCTAGGGTGGCAGGAGCTGGGACAAAGACGGGAGCTCATTCCATCCTGCAGTATTCGGGTATCGAACTGCTGACCTGCCACCTTCTAATCACCATCTTAGCTTCTTGAGCCACTGTAGTCCTGTGCATGCTTACTACCATTGTAAAAGTTACTCTGTGTGTGTGTGTGTGTGTGTGTGTGATTGTGTGTGATTGTGTGTGTGTGCGTGCATGCGTGCATGTGTGTGCATGTGTGTGCAAGAGCAGGTAAAAAATGTGGGTACAAAATGTGGTGGCTAGGTTGTGCAGGTGGGCATTGGCCACTTCAAACATATCACACTAGCTCTGACTACTCTGCACTGGCTGCCTGAGGTCAGATTCAAGATGTGGGTGCTGACCTACAAAGTCCTGAATAGTTTGGGACCAGGCTATCTGAGAGAACGCTTCTTCCTCAGTAATCATAACTGAAGGACCCAGACATATATAAATAATAATAATAATAATAATAATAATAATAATAATAATAATAATAATAATAATAATAATAATAATAATAATAATAATAATAATAATAATAATAATAATAATAATAATAATAATAATAATAATAATAATAATAATAATAATAATGTATTCATTTATATCCTGCTCTTCTGGCGCGAATGCCACCCAGAGCGGCTAACATCATTTACAAAGAAATACATACACGCATAAAAACATCTTTTAAAAACCCAGCCCAAAACCTCCCCGACCCCTTAAAGAGAAGATAAAAACAATAAAAGCTAACGAGCTAAAACCATACAAGTTAAAATCATACTACTACATAAAAAACAACTGACAACTCCAACAATGACCTGTAATCTTGCGCCAACTACCACAAGATGGATCCCAGATCCGTTGGCACAGCCAGGTCTTGAGGGCCTTCTGAAAGAGGAGAAGCTCCATCTGGAGGTGCAGTACTGAGGGTAAGAGGTTCCACAGGGCTGGGGCAGACACTGAGAAGGCTCTTCTTCTGGTCCCAGCCAGATGTGCTTCTCTTGTCAAGGGAACCACCACAGAGCCTCTCTGGTCTGCCCTCGTAGGATGGGTAGAATGCCTTGGGGAGATGTGGTCCCATAAGTAACCTGGTCCACTGCCATGAAGGGCTTTAAAGGTCAAAACCAGCACCATGAATTGCACCCGGAGGCACACTGGCAACCAGTGCAGCTCCCGGAGCAGCGGTGAAGCACGAGCATAACGCCCACGCCCCATCACCACCCGGGCAACCATGTTCTGGACCAGATGAAGCTTCTGAATGGTCAACAAGGGCAGCTCCATGGAGAGCACATTACAGTAATCCAATCTGGAGGTGACCAGAGCATGAGTGACCATAAGCAAGGCGTCCCAGTACAGGAGCAGGCATAATTGGCAGATCACACAAAGTTGTGCAAAGGCCCTCCTGGCCACAACTGCCACCTGCTCATCAAGCAGTAGTCAAGAGTCCAGGAGGACCCCCAAATTACGCACCGGATCTGTCTGGGGTAAAGAAGCTCCATCCAGAACCAAAGCTGGTAGCTCCCGGGACAACGTAGGGCCCTGAACCCACAGCCACTCAGTCTTGCCAGGATTCAGCTGAAGCATGTTGTCCCCCATCCAAACCCGTAAAGCCTCCAGACACCTGGTTAGGACTTTGACTGCATCACCTGGGTATCATCCGCATACTGATGATACCTGACCCCATGGGAACGAATGATCTCACCCAGTGGTTTCATGTAGTTGTTAAACAGCAGAGGCGAGAGTACTGAGCCCTGAGGCACCCCACATAGGAGTGGCCTAGGACTGGACAACTATGAGTGGTCATGCTTAGAAATGTGAAGAAAGCATTGGCCACATCAAGAGCTTTCTCCATCATAGCCCCACCCTCTGGAATAATCTGCCAGTGGAAATAAGAATGGGTCCTTCACTGTTAACTTTTCATAAGTCTCGCTTTTCATGGCCAATAAAATTGTTTGGTTTGCAAAGTGATTGCCCTAGACTCTCATTGAATGCTTCTACTAATGTATTTTATTGCTGTCATAGTGTGATTTATTTTTATCATTATTGTACGGATGTTTTTATGAGGTTAAGAACATAAGAACAGCCTTGCTGGAACAGGCCACAGCCCATCCAGTCCAGTATTCTGTCTCACACAGTGGCTCACCATTTCCTTCAGGGTATTCCCAAGCAGATGCCTTCACCTGCTTAGGATTCCCTGGAAATGGCATTGAGAGATATACTGCCTATCTCTCCAACCCGAAGGTTGTCCTTAAGTATCCATAATTATAGCCATTGATACTCTTGTCCTCCATGAACTTGTCTAATCCTTTCTTAAAGCTGTCAAGACTGACAGCTGTCACCACTTCTTCTGGCACGGAGTTCCAGAGACCAGTGATCCTCTGGGTGAAAAAGTACTTTCTCTTATTTGTTTGTGAATTAGTACCCAAAAGTTTCATGGAGTGTCCCCTAGTTCTAGTGTTATGCGACAGGGAAAACAGTTTTTCCTTATCTACTTTGTCCACACTGTGCATGATTTTATAAACTTCATCAGGTCACCTCTTAGACGTCGTCGTTCAAGAGTGAAGAGGCCCAACCATTGCAGCCTCAGATGGTAAGGAAGGTGTTCCAGTCCCCTAATCATTCTGGTTGCCCTCCTCTGCACTTTTTCCAGCTCCATAATATCCTTCTGGAGGTATGGCGACCAGAACTGTACACAGTATTCCAGATGGGGCCTCACCATAGATTTATAAAGAGGCAAAATGACACTTGCTGACTTATTTTCTATACCCTTCCTAATGATCCCTAGCATTGAGTTTGCTTTTTTCACTGCTGAGGCACACTGGGTTGACATCTTCATTGAGTTGTCCACCAGGACACCAAGGTCCCTTTCCTGGTTTGTCGCAGAGAGTTCAGACCCCATCAGTTTATAAATGTAATTGGGGTTCTTTGCCCCAACATGCATCACTCTGCACTTACTAATTTTGAAACTCATTTGCCACGGTTTGATGCACACCTGTTTGAGGTTATTGTTTGATGCTCACTGGTTCTAATTGTTCTTTTTTTTTCCTTTATTCGTGTCTGATGCACCACCAGCATATAACATAAAAAGCTAAAATTAACACATCTAAAAACAAAATAGAGTTAAAAAGGACTAGATGACATCTGCCTAATATTGGGCCACATCAACAGCATTTCCTCTTGCCAACATAAGGTCCTCCTCAGTGCATGTTGAGGGCCTTTTGTGCATTGTGTCATATGGGAGATAGTTGGTACTTCTCCGCATTCACACAGGCTGTCTTCTGCAGGGAAACCCCACTTTCTAAGACTAGCCCTTGATCTTCCTACCCCTGCATGCAGTTGGTTTAAAGCTTTCCACACAGGTTATCTTTCTCTGTATGTGGCAGTTTCTTTCTTCTTTCTTTCTTTATTCAGATCTGAGAATTGCACAGTTGAAAATTATGGATGTATATAAAATATGGATAAAATTCATACAAAGTAAAATATTAAAAGTAGTAGTTTTTTTTTACTAGAAGCAGACTACTTAAATAGTGCTAACTTAGCTGCTTACTCAATCTTAATTTTTATACGTAATAGGTTATGTTGCATGCACATAAATGCCAAATTGATTGTATTTAACCTCATTCACAGAAATTCTGTCCTGTATCCAAATAGCCCCATTTTTTGAACTCTATTAAGTGACTTCCAGATGGTCTAGCCCAGTGTTTCCCAATATTTTGGTTTTTGAACTTCAATTCCCAGAAGCCTAAGTCAATTACCCAAAGCACTGATCAGCCAATTTACTGACTTAGGCTTCTGGGAATTGAAGTACCCATGTGGGGTGTGGACCCAAATTGGGAAACACTGGTCTAGCCAGAATCTTGTACTAGAGGGAGACCCTCTTTTAACATCCATCCATTCAGCAAAGCATTTAGTTTTTGCATTCCATAGTTTCCTTCTTTTTCTGATTTAATATTTTGACCACATTACTAATGAGAAGGTGCTTCAAAGGAGTGACTCATGCACATTACTTTAACATCATTGCATGAAGAAGACTCCAAATAGCAGGCCATATATTCCATATGGAGAAAAACAGGCTCCCTAAGGTGGTAATGGGTTAGACCCCTCCTAATGCCGAATGACAATGAGGACACTCATGAAATATATGGCAAAGAACCTTCATGGAAGACTTGAAGACCCTAGGAAGGACATGGGAGGATGCTGAAGCACTCACTCAAGACTGAAGCTTCTGGAGATCCATTGCTGCTCAATATGCTAGAGAGCATGGGAGGATCGAAGTCTAAGTAAGATTTAATATTTAGAGCTTGAGAGGTTTTCACCATTGTTGTTTGTCAAATCAATTGTAAATCAGTGTTTCTTTCGGTTGTCCTTGTGAAGATCTTTCAGAAGCAGTCTGAAGGACTACCAATATCACCCCAACTTAAAAGAATAAAGAAAGAACAGAGTCTTTAAGAAAAGAGAAACAAGTAAGAGTCACATATGCATTGAAGAGTGCAAGTAGCATGAGTGATGCATTTTAAACATATTCCTTACAGGCCTGTCAGTTACAAATTGAACTTGTCACATTCACCAAACAGATTTAGCTTGCTAGAACATTAACAATGTTAATGGCCTGTGATCTCCACTGGGCAAGAGAGATTGAAACCTCATTTGAAGCTCCTGCCAAATGGTGTATCTCTAGTTTCCTCTGAGACTAGAAACTAATTCCTTGGTCGGCAGGAATGAGTTGATTGGCAAAAATAACCACATAATCATTCCTATGAGGAATGAAAATGCAAACTCACCTGATGAAACTTGTATTTCCAAGCATGTTTCTGCCAAAGAGAAACTTTCTTCCAATGAGATATTATTAAAATCCATAAAATTATTTATATTCCTATTTCTTACATTGAAAGGATCATGTTGTGCTGCATGTGACTTATGTGTTAAAGATGGGAAGGTTTGGGGAGTGGGGGAGAGGTGGACAACCTAATTTAGCTCTGTAAACATGGTTGAATATTAGAAGAGTTAAGTCAAAGCCCTAGATCTGCCAATTTTTATTTTGCCCATATATATTTTTCATTACAGGTTTTTTTGCATCATGGATATGAAGAAACATTTGCTAATGCCCGTCAATTTTTATATAAAAAGAAGTTAAACACTCTCTTTACTTGTGGTGCTTCTTTCTACCAGTCCACTAGCACAAGGAGGAAGGCCTTCTCCATGTCCGCACCGGCACTCTGGAACCTCCTACCAACAGAGCTATGTCTCCAGATGGGATTGCTGCCTTTCAGAAAAGAACTTAAAACCTGGCTGGCAGGCCAAGTATGGGGTGCAGGTGGAAGGGTGACTTCTGTTGGGTGGCTGGTATAGTGTAACTCTGGCCCCCTTGGTCCCTGCACCCATTTTTAGGGAGAGGGTAGTTTTTATACAGTTTTAATTATGTTTTTATTGTGATTGTGAACCGTCCTGAGTTGGCCTTGACCAAGTGGGTGGTATAGAAATCGAAATAATAAATAAATAAATAAGTATTAGCAATCTTAATTTCCTAGAACCAATGGATCTTCTTAGTTTTCTTTTTCAAGGCTCAATTCCAACCTATAAAATATGTTGTTCCTTCCTAAAGTATTAAAACAAAACAAGAAACAAATGGCGAGGAAACTAATCTCCCGTTCTGTATTAAATTCAAGAATTATGGTGAAAATCCATACTGAAAGTTCTTAGGAAAGAAAGAAAGAGGAAATTAGAAGGATGAGTCATTCATGCTGAAGACAGTTGGTAATTAATTCAACAAAACAAACACTAATTACTAAAAGTAATAAAACTTTACATTACATTAAAGGATCTAATAGGTATTCTAAGAGGATTCTATTACACTTACCTCAGTAGAAATGTGCTATTTATAAAGGTGAATGTTGTGAAATGTCAATAGCTTGTTTACCTTAGAAAATTAGACAGCTAGAAGAAAAAATAATTATAATTTCTTAAAAAGGACATTTTGAGATTTATTCATTAGTGAAATTAATTACATGATCCTAATTGTGCATGCAGCATGTTAATGGTTTCTGCTTGTGGACCTTTGATCATGAAAAGCAATCAGAAAACATAAAGGTAGGAAATTATCATTCCCTCCTGTCATATGTTAAAATATTTCATCTGGCAAATATAAACCTTTTGAAAAAAAATTGGGAGTTGCAAGGTTTGGAGAAGTGGCATTCCATATCTTATTTTCACAATTTGGACCTTTTACTCTATTTTGAACATTAAATAGAGGTGATATCCAAAGCTGCTTTTCTATGGCTTCGTCAGATTGTGCAGTTGCACTCCTACTTGGTCAGACATTCTCTCATAACCCTGACCACTCATTGGTAATCTCACGGATTGACTGCTGTAATGCTCTCTACGTGGGGCTGCCCTTGTGCCTGATACGGTGACTACAACAAGTCCAGAATGCAGCGGCCAAGCTGATGACGGGTATAAAGAAATCTTATCATATTCCCCCCAGCCTTGGCAAGCCTGCACTGGCTTTCTGTTCCCTACCATGTCAGATACAAGATGTTAGTATTATCATATAAGACCCTCTATGGTTTGGGACCTTATTATCTGTTGGAGCATCTCTCCAACAGAACAATGCCCTGTATCACCCACTCATCACAATCTGTGGAGCTAGAGGTGCCAACCCCAAGAATGGTCAGAAAGTCTATGAATAGAATTAGAGCCTTCTCTGTGGTGGCACCATATTTTGGAATTCACTACCAGTTAAGCTGCACCAGTCCCCATCACTGGACATTTAAGAAAAAACAACTTAAAATTTTCCTCTTCAAGGAAGCCTTTAAGAATATCATACCTGTGGCAATAGGTTAGTTGGTCGGTTTTGAGCTTGCTTGCCCTCAGACAAAATCAGATATTTATTTTATTGTTTGTTTTTATTTTGCTGCTATTGTTTATTTGTCTTTACACTACTCAGAGTGGGAAATATTTCAGATGGGCAGTAAAAAAATGAATAAATAAATAAATCTGTGCCTTAATCTTTCCTGTCTTGATATCTTTTTTTGTTTTGTTGTTGTTTTACTTTAACAACCCATGCCCTTCATTTCTGGACCTGTAGTCATGACACTGCAGGTGCTCTTGGTCCAAAACCCTGTTAGATTTAGCACAGTAAACCCATATTGTGGATTCTCAGAGACTTGGGCTTCTGAGAATTGGAGTTCAAGAACAACTGGAGTGCCAAAGTTTGCCATCACTGACCTATACACATTTATTATGTTGGCTACAGTGATATGAGTTTTGCTGTAAACTGAGAATTAACTCCTGTGAAAACTGCTAGCTCATTATTAATGTAGATTAGAAGGAAAGTTCTGTGAATTATAAAGAATGCAAGCGCGGTGCCAAAATGGCCGCTGCGCTCTTTGCGGCCCCCCCCACCCAGACTCATACATCCGGGTTAGTTAGGGGGTGTGGCCACTCTGTATAAAAGGGGTGGCCATGAGGCAGCCTCGCTGCCATTTTAAAGAACAGCGACGGAGCGGAGAAGTTCGCTCCGACGCTGCTCCCTTCAGTTTTGCTTCTTAATTCTTGATCGGAGGATATCTCTCCTCTGATCAGTGCTTCAGCGCTTGGGTGGCCATGGCACCCAAGCAGAAGGCTACTGCGGCCCCGCGGCTGCGTCCAAGGGGGAGGGCTCGGCCTACCCCCTCGAACTCCTCTTTGGGGCTGCCATCGGGCCGGAGGGCTTGGGCTGGCGCCCCACGGGGTGGGGTGGCAGTGTTGCCTTATCCACTGCCACCAATGCGGGTGACCAGGCCTCTGCTTATCTGCTCAGTCGCTGCACGGGCCTGCTCCCCTGGGGTTTCTGCCCCTATTGCAACTTTGCCATTAGGGCGCGGCGCAGGATCGCACCCCGCCGTTCCACCGGCCCCCCATGGGCCGGATTATTGGGCATGGCCCTATTCTGGCCAGGGATTGCCACACAGCTTTCCCCCTCTGCCCGCTCATCAATTGCCCAGTGGGCCATCCGGCCCACCCGGCCTACGTTACTCTGGAGGATCTGACACCGTGGATGCTCTCCTTGCCCACATATCGGCACTCGAGGCATCCATGGGAATTGCTCCACCACCAACAGAGGGTGGGCTTGGCAGCTCCTTGGCTGCAGCCCACATGCCTGCCACTGCCACACAGCGGGCCATCAACAGGGTTGAGCTGCTGGAGGTCATCAGGCCAGCGGAGGCTGGCGCTTCGCAGCTCCCCATCCGGCTGTTTCAGCAGGGCATTCCACCGGGGACCGGCCCTGCTTGGCATGGACGCACGGATACCCAGAGCTCGATGACCATCACGAGCTCCGACGCCCGCCACGGGCCGGAACCCCCAGTGGGGGCGGCCCATGGGGGTGCACCAGGGGAGTATCCTGGTCAAGTTAGCACACCGGTGACACTAGTGCATACCACTGTGGGATCCAGTGGCCATGGCCGCAACAAGCTACTGCGGGAGGGCAGTTCAATGCACACTACCCTGTTACCTCCCGGGCTCCCAATTACCCCCAGATTCCTACAGGGGTGACCGCCCCAACGCTTCCAGCTAATTTCTCTGGGGTCCGACAGGGCCCATTATATGTTCCCCCACTTCAATCCGTGCCAACGGCAGCCCTCCCAACGGCCGATTACTCCCTACCCCTGGGTGACCATTTATCCCAGGCTACTAGGGAGAAGATATGGCGTGGGGAATATATTGACATTTTCACCCTCCTTAACCGTGAACCCACTAAGGAGGAGAGGGAAGGACAGGACGACAGGGACAAGGAGTTGTCCCGTCGTCATAAGCCTCCCCGCACTTGGGCCAATTGGTTACCGGCCTATTTGATATACATGGCAGTATATCTAAGGGCCCATCCTGATTTGGCCATCCCAATGGTCCAGTACCTGGACAATATTTACCGGGCCGTTGTTGATTTCCCTGGCCCGTCATGATTGGCCTATGACGAAGAATTTAGGATGAGGGCAGCCCTTCACCCTGAGATGCGGTGGGACGAGCCCTGCCAGCAGTTGTGGCTACTGTACATAACCCCCACGCGGCCAGCGCCTGGTGATTGGTACCACTGTGGCCATGCCGTACAGCGGGTTCCAGCCCGCCTGCTGTGTTGGAGTTTCTCCACCAACGGAGTGTGCACCAGGCGCCAGTGTAGATTTAGACATGAGTGCCCTTCTTGTTCCGGCCCTCATGCCGCCTCCGCGTGCCCACGGGCCGGTGGGTCACAAGGCAGAGGAAGGGGTTTCCAGGGGGTGGCCAGAGCTCCCTTTGACGGTGCTACCCATACAAAAGGCCCCCTCCCCAATTAATTTCACGGTGCTTGAATGCTGGCTGCATGCTTATCCTAGACAGGATGATGCAATCTACCTGCTTGAGGGTTTTCAGTTTGGCTTCCACATCCCATTCAAGGGTGTTCGTGGGCCTCAGGATGCCCCGAACCTACTGTCTCTCAGGGGTAATGAGGACATTGCTGCAGAGAAGATAGCCAAAGAGGTTAGAGAACAGAGGGTGGAGGGGCCATTTAACGACTCCCCATATCCTAATTTAAAGGTATACCCTCTGAGTTTAGTTCCTAAGAAGTCCCCGGGTGAATTTTGTCTGATTCACCACCTTTCCTACCCGGCAGGTTCCTCGGTCAATGACGCTATACCGTATGACCTTTACTCTGTCCGGTATACGTCCTTTGACCAGGCATTACAGATGGTATGCTCATGTGGCCCCGGGGTGCTCTTGGCAAAGTGTGATATCAAATCGGCATTCCGATTGTTGCCAGTGCACCCGGACAACTTTGAGCTGTTAGGTTTTTGTTTCCGGGGCAAGTTCTATGTGGACAAGGCCATGCCTTTCGGCTGTTCCATTTCGTGCTCAGCCTTCGAGCGATTTAGCACATTCCTCCATTGGCCTTTTGTTCGTAGGTCGGGGTCCCGGTCTGTAGCCCACTACCTCAACGTTTTTTTGTTCGGGGGTGGACATGACTCGGGCACGTGTGGACGCCTGCTCACCACGTTTCAGGCGCTCATGGGGGAACTGGGTGTCCCCCTAGCACCTGAAAAGACAGAGGGCCCAGCCACCACCCTTACTTTTCTGGGTATTGACATCGACACAGTCGCACAGACATCCAGATTGCCTATGGAAAAGGTGACCCGGATCTCGGAGGTGATTTTGGCAATGCTTGCCAAGCGTAAGGTGTCTCTCCGGGAGTTGCAGGTGCTTCACGGCCACCTCAACTTTGCTTGCAGGGTGGTGATACCAGGCAGAGCCTTTGCCAGGCATCTTTGTGACGCGATGATGGGCCTTTCTAAACGACATCACAGGGTACGGCTGACTAGGGGTTTACGAGCAGACCTGTTGGTTTGGCTCACATTCCTACAGGACTTTAATGGTGTCTCCTTTTGGAGATCTGAGCTTATGGTCAGCTCCCAGTTCCAAGTACAGTCGGATGCCTCCGGCTCCCTGGGGTATGGGAGCTAGATTTATTTTGAAGGACAGTGGGCCTATGGTCAATGGCCCCAGGAATGGCAGGGCACGGATCGCTTACGCAATCTTACGTTCCTGGAGTTTTTTTCCAATTTTGGGCGCCCTTATACTCGGGGGGGGGGGGACAGGTGGGCTAATGCTGTGGTTCACTTTTGGTGTGACAATGCTGCTGTGGTGCACATTGTCAACGCCCAAACATCTAAGTCCCCCAGAGTCATGGCCTTAGTTCGCCAATTTCTTCTTAGGTCCTTGTGCCTTAATGTGCTTTTCAGGGCCAGACATGTGCCAGGCATTGATAATGATATTGCTGACGCTTTATCCCGCCTGCAGATCTCCCGGTTCCATGCCTTGGCTCCAGATGCAGAGGAACTGCCCTCTCCACTCCCGGCCGAGATATGGACCTTTGGCGAGGAAAGGTGAACCGGGCGATCGGCATGTCTTTGGCACCTCGCACGTGTAAGGCGTATCAGCGTACACTCATTCAATTTAGGACCTTTTCCAGGCAAAGGCAGTTGCCTGAAATGTGGCTGATACCGGTCGACCAGATTTTACAGTATATGGTGCATCTTCATGATCAGGGATTGGCCCCACGCACCATCGCCACCAGGCTTTCAGCCTTGGCATTCATGGCCAAGGCACGGGGCTTTACTGACTGTGTGAGTGACCTCCGGATACGCCATGTCTTGGAAGGGTGGATATGTGAACGTGGCCACTGCCCGGACACACGTCACCCTGTTTCACTGTGTATTCTGTTCCACCTTGCCCGAGGTTGGCATAGACTGTGTTATGATAGGTATGAGGAGTCTCTTTTTTCATGCAGCTACCACCGTAGCTTTCTTTGGAGCTCTGAGAATCAGCGAGCTGGTCCCATTGTCAAAGGGGGACGTGTCTCATAGGGCACTGGAACTCAAAGATGTATCTATCAACCAGGAGTGGGTTCAGTTGAGGATTCGTTCCTCAAAAGCCGATCAGCATGGAGAAGGCAGTGGTGTTAGACTGCTGCGGTGTACATTTGCTGACATCTGTCCGGTTGGTGCCCTACATGCGTTTTTGGCAGTGCGTGGTACGCGCACTGGCCTGTTGTTCTGCCACCAGGATGGGTCTCCCCTTACCAAATTTCAATTCTGGAGGGTGACCGGGACGGCACTTCACAGTGTGGGCCTCCCTGGGGCTCGTTATGGCACCCATTCATTCAGGATAGGCGCCGCGTCAACTGCAGCTGCGTTTGGGTACTCTGAGGCTGATATATGTCGGATGGGCAGGTGGGGATCCGCGCGTTTTTCGTTATATGTACGTCCCCTCACTGCATGAGTACCTAGTTATGGACTTTAATTTGTTCTCCTTCTTTTACAGACCCTGTGTGTCTCCGTACTCCGGTGGCAGTGTGGCTGGTGGGCCACAGTTATGTGCACTGGGCGGCACAGTGTGCTGGTTCGTCGGAATGGGGACCCCATCTTGGGCTGCGTGCATCCGCACGTATGCGGTGGTATGGTGTGCACGGCATGAGATGGCGGGAACTGTTGCCATTCCTGATGTCCATCAGGGATGCTGGACCGCCTGATGTTTTGATTCTGCACCTCGGCGGCAATGATCTCGCACAGATCACTGGCCTTTCCTTAAAAATGTTGGTGTGCAGTGACCATACACACAGTTTCTATGATCTGACATCGTGCCGAGACACTGTTATAGAGGAGGCATTGATCTCTGTGGTTTGGACCGTGCCCGGCGGTCAGTGAACAGGGCTGTTGCCCGGTTTCTTATTGAGAATGGCTTGGGGACAGCCATTCGACACCCGGGGATAGGGTTGCAGGATTTTAACCTGTATGCAGGAGATGGGGTCCACCTGTCGGCCAGAGGTATGCACCTCTTTCTGGAGGACGTGCAAGCGGGCCTGGTGACCGAGCTGTCGGTCGGGGGGGGGGCAGTGAGTCATCATGGACGCCTCCCTGTGTGGCGGGTAGCACTGGTAAGGTAAAAATTTATGACCCATAGGTATCCGGCAGGTTCACAATTGACTAGCCAACACGTAGATAGGTACAGGGGAAACAGGATTGGGCGAACCATGAACGGTGAAGGGCACTCATGCCGGTCAAGGGCGAACCATGAATGGGGTGATGCTAGGAGCTTCACAGCCTGCATCACCTTGATATTTGGACGGATACACGTGAAAGGGTGGGGTCAGTAGATAGTATATTGACTTTGGTCAACAATTTGTTTGTGTCAACAAACAAATTGATACAAATTGATACATGTAGCCAATAGCCATTGGCATTTTGGGTGGAACCTTACCAGTGCTACTGCGGCCTGCTTGCCTTAAAGAATTACAATTGGATGATACAACAATTGAAAGTTATAATTCGGACTAGGGCATTATTCAATAAAAGTGGCCCAATGCCTTTAATCCAATACCGGTGTCTGAGTCTTTATTTGGGTGGGTGCGCCTGCAAAGCAATACACAAACAAGAATGTGTGTCTGTCTTTCTCTCTATCTCTATCTCTCTATCTATATACAGTAGAACTCCGTATAACAATCACCCCATACAGTGATGAAATCACATAGCGAAGAGGTTTGGAGGGGGGAAAGCCGTTCCGCATAGCAATCATTCCTATGGGAAAATCCATACAACTATTTTCCAATGGGAAAAATCGCTTAGCACCAAACATTGTTGCATGGTAATTTCCCATAGGGAAAATCATTGTACGGATTTTCCCATAGGTAAGCGCACCGCTATACGGATATAGATATAGATATAAATCCATGGAAAATAACAAAAAAAAAATAGTTGGGCAATGAATTTATTGGATCATTAAAAAGTTACAAAAAAGACAGCTTTCTAAAAGCTCCAGGACACTTTACCAGACAGATATTATGAAGGCTAGTGGTGGAAAAGAAGTTTTAAAAAAGCCCCTCAAATCAGGCCAAATGTTGGGCTGATTCTTCTTGAAAAATACTACTTAATCCACTTTTTAGAAAAAGAAAAATGCTACTTAATTCAAAACCACTTCACCCTAAACAAAGTGTTAAATTAATCAGTTTTAAAGGAGATAGTAAAAAGGCTATTCCGAATTATTATGATGAATGTAAAAAACAGGCATGAAAAACCAATATAGGAAGTTTGTAACATTCTAAATATAAATAACCAGCTAAGAAAGAAATTCATTTTAAAGGTTAGTGAACTCACATTTTTCTCTCTTTTATTTTTAAATCTAGTCTTATAATTCTGCCTGACATTAGGCCTCCAGGAAAACTAATAATAAGTGAAAATTAATACATTGTAATTTGGAATTATTGAAAACACCCACACTCAAGATTTTAGATGCTGTTGCTGAATTTATTTCAACCACAAGAATGGGTAAGATTTTGGACTGGCTCAGATAGTTGTCAAATTTTACAAACCTTCAGTAGTGTAAATTTAAGGTGGGAAAAGTGAATTTAAGGTGGGAAAAGGTTCTGTGAATCCACATGAATGGGTTTACTGTACATACAGTACAGTAAAACCATTTGTGTGGATTCACAGAGAGTTGGGCTTCTGGGAATTGAAGTCCAAGAACACCTGGAGTGCCAAGGTTCGCCATCACAGATCTATGGTAATGTCATTCCTCAAGACTTTTTTAAAGTGTGTGTTCTTTTTAAAGCTTCCCTTTCTATTTAAATCCTTCTCTGACTTCCTCCAAAAAAAGGGGGGAGACCTAACCCATAAGAGCAAAGTAGGTGCAAAATGGTGATGGTTGCTCACTTTTCCCAAACAGAAAAGGCTCTGAAAAAGCGTCTCTTAGTTAGAGATGGAATTATGGGGTTCCTTGGAGAATAGATTCCACAAATCCCATTCTGGGTTCTACCTGGTTTACACAGTGTGGCTCATCTGGAAGAAAAGGTGTGAACTAAATCTAGCTCAATATTAGCTTCCTGTTCTTGCCCCAGGAAGCTTTCTTTCTGAACAGGACTTTGCATTCATCTAAACCTACAGGGTGGCGCGTAAGTCCCTACATGGCCCTTAAGTCCCTACATGGCCCCTAAGTCCCTACATGGCCTCTCCATGGGCACGCACCTAGCAGTCCAATGGGAGCGCTTCTTCCTTCCTCCCAGCACAGAGTTCATTCCGTCCCTCTGCCTGGCAGCCCAATGGGAGTGCTTCCTCCCTCCCCCAGCAGAGGCCTACTGTCCTTCTGGATTGGTAGGGACTTATGGGCCACCCTGTAGCTAAACCCCAAGTCCTTCCTGTGTGCAGACATAGCACAGACCAAAAAGGCAACAACTTTGTATCATTATAGCCCATTGAATACCCAGCCATGAATTTTGCAACCATCCTCTTGGATTGCCTGAGATTCCCAGTTTAAACAAGTTAGTTTCTTTTTATATATAATTTTTATTGGATTTTAGACATAAGTACAATATATAAAGACAAACATCAAAATCACATACAATAATAAAAACAACAACAAATCATTCTGATCTCTTAACTCTATACTTCAGTTATGACTCAGTATTATATTACTTTCCCCTTCCATTTCCCTCCTTAATCTTATGATTATATTTATTAGTACTAAATTTGTATCTTTATCATTTATAGTTTTACCAAATCTAAATTTTTAATTTTTCACCATCTCAGTATACATTTCATAATCTCTATTATATCATATATCCACCAAGTCACACTTCTAACTCATGGTTTCAGTACAAAAATAACAACTAAATATAAAAATAAAAAATTTAACCAAAGATAAAGAGAAAAAAGAAAAGAAAATACTAACCACCATGTGTTATTTACATTGCCCTGGAGAGCACGGAGTAACTCAGTAAGATCATTCCCAAAAGCTCTTGTGAGCGGGTACAGGTCTATTCAACTCTTCTCCCTTCAATGAGTAATCCACAAAAGTTCTCCAAATCTTCCAGAATCTATTTTCTTTAATAATATGCTTTTTCATATTTATCTCATGTGTTAACTTATCATTCAATGCTAAATCCCACATTTCCTTATACCATTCCTCAATTTTTATATTCACTTCATTTTTCCATTTTCTCGCAATACACATTCTACCCGTTGTCAGCATTATTTCTAGTAGCACTTTTTTATCTTTACTTAAATTTATATCTTCCACATCTGTCAACATTATGGTATTTGAACCCAGTTTAATTTTTGTTCCCATAATTTCACTTATCACGTTCTCAATTCCTTCCCAAAAATCCTTTGCCACACTGCAATTCCACCACATATGTTCATATGTACCCAGTGCACTCTTACAACACCAACACATTTTATCATTCTTTTTGTCTATCTGACTGGGGTCAAATACCATCTCCACAACATTTTATAATTGTGCTCCTTTACTCTAACCAACAGAGTTCTCATAATTCTTCTCTTCCATTTATTTTTCCAATTTTGATCCTCTATCTTTATCTCTAGATCCTGTTCCCATCTTGCTTTCAATTCCTCCTATGGATTACCTTCCTTATTTATCATTGTGTATATTTTGCTCACCAGCCCCTTTATTCCTCTTTGTCCCTTTCTTATTTTTAAAACTAGTTCTTCAAACTCTGTCCTCCCTCTTTCTAATCCAGCTTCATTCATAAATTTACAATTCCACTTATTTACCATCCCTATCTGAAACCAATTCAGTTTCAATTGTGAATACAAATTTGTTTTTCTCTCATTATCTCTACAGGCCCATATCCAATCTTTCAACATGAAAACTTCATTCTTATCTAGTACTTCTTTAATCCTTTTATTAATTTTTATTGGAAAATTTGCAATATCCTCCAATTCAATAATATGGGAACTATCTGGTACCAACACCTTCCTCACTTTTTTCCATATTCCTAATATTGTCTTCATCATTTTATTTTTAATATCTACTTTCCCAATGCCACCTCCTAAAAAGACTATTTTCCCCAAATGACTAAGTTCTTTCATTTCAATTTCTTCCCAAATTGCCTTTTCCCTTGCTAAGATCTTCACAACGTTCTTGATTTGAAAAGCTCGATAGTATGTCATTAAATTTGGCATTCCTAATCCCCCATCTTTCTGGGATAAGTACCAAAACCTTTTAGCCAATCTGGGTCTTTCCCCCCATTACAAAAACTATTAACCATTATTTGAAACTCATTAATTTTCTTATCCTTAAGTTGAATTGGGAGTGCATCAAATAAAAAATTAACTCTTGGTAATAACATCACTTTGCTTATTGCTCTTCTTCCAAACCAAGACAGCTTCAATCTTTGTAACCCCTGTATTCTAACCTTAATTTCTTTTTTCAATTTTACATAGTTCAATTTCTTAAGGTCTTCAAATTTATTTGAAATATTTATCCTTAAGTATTTCAAATTATCCTTAATTTGTAGGATACTCTTTCCCTTTATCTTTTGTTGATCTTCTTTACTCATATTACATAATATCATTTCTGATTTATCCCTGTCACGAGTGCTCGGGGGTCTTTAGACTAAAATTCTGCTCAGGGTTTTGAAGCAGACAACAGTCCAAAGATTTATAATGAAGTGCCGAGAGGTTTGTAAAAAAAAAAAAAACTTTCTCAGAGATTCTAACTAGGGCTTCCTAGATAACGGGACTTTGAGATGAACCGTCTCACTCTGAGATAATCAGCTTCAGATGACAATTAAAATAGCTGCATGGGAAATTTATGAGAATTCAGCCTCATAACCCAAATAATGCCCCTCTACAAATCTCTCCTCGTGAGGCACTCCAAGAGTCCAGTTTTCTCCTTGAAAAATGACGAATGGTCAGTAGATAAGAAGTTCCTACTGCAGGCTAAGATTTGACTTCTACCTCCCTTCTGTAGAGAGAACAGCCTGGCACTTTTCAAAGATAAAATATCTTCTGGCTGGACACCTAAACATTCCCTCTTCAAACTAAGAGGCGAATAAAATCAATCTACCCGGTATTCAAAATAGCAGCACTTTATTGGCTTACAATATTGAGGTAGATTAATATACAGTTATAATAAAACTTCAGGAATACAAAAAGAAATCATAAACAAAACATAAACATGAATAACTAAGCTGTCTAAATAGATCTACGAAAGTGGGGTGAAAAGCCCCTCATAGGTTCAGACTGTCATGGTCTGGCTGAGAGAAGCTTACCCTATCTTGATCTTCTCTCTCCCTACTCTACTTAACATCAGGGTAATAAGGATTCTTATTTATACACTTTTCAGTCAGACACCTGCATCAGAAACATGTGAAAACTTCCAACTATGTCTCGAGAAGACAAGCTGGCTGGGTGTGTTGGTATTACGCCCCCCCCCTACCCACCTGATTGGAACATCTGCTAATTACGTGAGTCCGTTATCTCTTGTGCCATCTTCTTATCTGGTGAGATGGACAAAGTGTCTGGGTGTCAGACTTCAAGTCTACACATCAACTGCAGGTGTCTGAATGAACATATTTGTCTAAACATCTGTTCTAATGAACACCTGTGAGTTAGTATTACATCATAGAATAAGAATCTATCAAAATTCCTTTTACAATCCCAATTTATTCTCAAACCCATAATATCTTCAAAATCCTTTAATAATGCTTGTATTCTGTTCAATGCCTTTACAGGATGTTTAGTTATTATCAAAGTATTGTCTGCATAGAGATTTATCTTATTACCTAAGACCCCATCTATTTCTTTATCTTCCCTTATAGCTTTTGCCAGCATTTCCATTGCCAAAATAAATAGAATTGGGGAAAGTGGGCAGCCCTGCCTGGTACCTGCTTTTAATTTCACTTCTTCTATGTCCTCATCATTTACTCTAACTATTGCGGTACCTTGCTCATATAGTTGCTCAATTGTCTTCCTAAATTTATCTCCAAATCCATAACATTTGATTATCTCATTAATTGTTACCCATTGTAAAGAATCAAATGCCTTAAAATATCCAATGCTAATAATCCTACTTTTTCTTTTGTTTGTCCTACCACATCTATTAAATCTATAACTCTTCTTGTCAAATCCGACATATGTCTACCTTTCAAAAAACCTACCTGATCCTCATTTATGTAGCTACCCATAAAATTATTCAATCTGTTGGCCAATATCGCTGTGAAGATCTTAGCATCTTGATTTATCAATGAGATTGGTCTATATGATTCAACTTTTCCAAATCCTTCCCGGGTTTTGGCAATAACACTATTATAGTACTATACCATGAAGTCGGAATTTGTCCACCTTCCATTATATAATTATAAAGTTTAGTCAATTTTGGAACCACTAAATCTTTAAACTGTTTATAAAACTCAGCCGGTAACCCATCTTCTCTACGTGCTTTATCTGTTTTTAATCGAGCAATAACCTCTTTTATTTCCTATTCCATCATCCGGTCTTCCATTCTGTTCTGGTGTTCCTGATCTATCTTGTTAATTATTAGTTTCTCCAATTGTTTTTGTTAATTTTGTCTCATCTATCTTCTTTTTTGCATATAAATGCTGATAAAAATCATTCACAATTTTACATTTATCTCCGGTTCTATTACATCTAACCCCATCTTTATTAATCAAAACTCCAATTTCTCTTTTTTCTCTCTTTTCTTTTGCGGCCCTTGCTAATAGTTTTGAATTCTTATTACTATACTCAAAATATTCTCTTTTTAAGTAGACCAGATCTCTTTTTACCTTGTCTATATCTTTTCCTATCAATTCAGTCTTTAATCTTTGCATATTATCAAATACCTTCTTATCCTTAGTTCTTGCATGCTATTCTTGTAAGTTTTTTATCTCATTCTCAATTGTATCTTGCACCACTTTACGTTGTTTATTTCTAATACTAGCCAATTTAATACACTCCCCTCTAAAAACTGACTTCATGGCATCCCATACCACATTAAAATTCACCTAATCCGTGTCATTCCAATACCAACTCTCCTTCCAATTCTCCATTATTTGTTCTTTAATTTTAGGTTCCCTATAAATTTAGCATCATATCTCCATACCCTTCTCTTTCCCCCCCCCCCCGATCCTCTATCCTCAGTTCTATCATCATTTTTGCATGATCTGATTCCTTGAAGATACCTATGTCTACCTTGTCAATACTTTTATTTATATTCTCTGATACAAATATATAATCTATTCTGGAATATGAATTATGTACATGTGAAAAATAAGTGTAGACCCTTTCCGACCCCTTAAACTCTCTCCATGTATCCTTCAAACCTAATGCTCCAGCGCTATTACACTAATACATTTAAACTTCTACCCCTCTTTTAAAATTTAAGAACTTCTCTCTCCCCCACTCGTTCTATCTTAAGATCTCTCCTCCAGATACTTCACCCTTCTCCTGCCCCTTTCTTTACCTTTGATGCCTCCTCCCCCCCCCAGCCGCACCCTCCTGTTCTGAGCCTCCGTAATCTCTTCTTATTCCTCCAGACACTAACAGATCCTTCCTTAATGCCAACCATTCTCTTGAGGACAACTGAACTCAAATAATCAAGTGCATCCATTTCCAAATCCATTACATGCATTTTCTTGTCATAAAAAAATCTTAACTGCTGCGGAAATCTCCAATTGTATTTTATCCCTCATAGAGTCAACAATTTAGTCACTGGTTTCATTTTATATCACCAAACACGTTCATTAACTGCAATATCATTGTAAACCTCCACATCATTCCCATCAATTTTCAAAATACCTGGCCCAGCTTGTTTTATAAAAGCCATCACCTTTAACTTATCTCCCCAATTTGCAAATTTGACCAAAACATTTCTCAGAGCACTTTTCCCTCTTCTTGCACCCAATCTATAAACATTTGCAATATCTTCATTAACAAAATCTTTCCCCAGTTTTCAAATTATTCAGCCAATCAATTATTTTATCCTTCAGTTGTTCAGGTATTTTTTCTGCAAGATGGCATATCACAATATTCTGCTTTCTCATCATCTCTTCCACCATATCTAACCTTTTCTCTTGAACCTCTACTTTCAATTTCACTTCTTTATTCTCCTCATACAATCCTTCCATATCTGTTGGCATCAATTTCATATCCTTATGCATCAAATTAACATTTGTTTCCAACTTTTGAAAAGTAAAATCAACTTTATGAGCAAAATATTGAAACATTGTAACCAATTTGTCTTGCTTTCCCATAATTTCATTTTTATCTTTCCCCCTTGCTTCATTAATTTCCCGGAAACCTTTCACATTTGCCTCCTCCATTCGATCAAATTTCTGAAACAATTTACCCATTTCAACCATTAATTGTGTTTGGTCCATTACTACAGGCTCCGGTAATGGTGTTCATGGAGGTGCATCTTCAGCAGCAGCCTTCTCTTTCTTCTTAGGTCTCACCACTTCCTCCTCCTTTCCTTTTCCTTTCACAAATTTATCCATTGTAACGTCAATTAACAATTTCAAAATAGCTTCAAAATCCCCAGTTTCTTGATCTAGCTCCAATATCAATTGGTTAAACAGCAAGTGAAACTCCTGAATTACTCCACTCACTTTGTGTAAATTTAGCCCCAACAGGCGTTTTTTATTCCAATCAAAAAAGAAAAACCACTGCAACTTTCTTATAAGCCAAAATCAAAGTCTTTTCCAAGCACCAAAAATTGAATAAAAATCTGGAACTATAAAAAAACCTGCTAAATTATGAGAGGAGAAGCAAACCCACAAATTAAAGCTGATTCTTCTTGTAGCTCCAGGGAGAAAGAACAAAAAGTATCGAATCTCAATATCCCAATTGCAAGACTGTATCCACTTGTATCGGACTATAACCAGCCCAAAACAGCAGGGCAGCAGAGTCGGGAACAGCCACTGTATATCCAAATATTTCCAAATATATCCAGGCTCCCAGGGGAAGGGAAGGGAGAAACACAGTCTAAAAAAATAATCAGGAAAAATCCAATTATAATCCAATGCAATAATCCAAGTAATGAAGCACCCCAGTATATAGAAACAAAGAAGGGGGGAGAGAAAAAATGTTTATATATATAAAAAGTCACCTTCTAATTGCTTGAAGACAAAGATATTTAGCCCTGAAAAAAAGAAAGTTATTTTCATTTCTAGTCTCCAGCTGCGGTTGCGGAATCCGAAGGGAGCCCCTCCTCCCTTCTTCCCCAAGTTCTTCACTCCCGTCCTTTCAAACTCACACCCCTTTCGTTCTTGGCTCCTTTTCCTCCCTTCTTCTTCTTTCTCTTCTCTCTCCTCTTCCCAAATTCTCCAAAGCTCCCCAAAACTCCCAAACGCCATCCTCCATCCACCGTAGCCCTGCTCCGTAGTCCTGCTCACTCCAGCCAGCTCTTAACTTTCGATCTCATGGGCTACCACCGCCATTAACCCCCCTTCTCTCGTTCTCTCTCCCCTCTTGCCTTGGCTTCTTCCTCACACCTTTTCACTTACTTTTCCATCTGTCAAATCCATTCTTATGCTCACCCTGTCAACCACCGTTACCACTATTTCTTGTCTTATTTTCTTTATTTTCTTACTTTTCTTCTCGCTGATCCTGTTGGTCCCGTTCGCCACGATCCAGCCGGTGAGGCCGCGACTTTCGCTGCCTGCCTCTCCAGCCGGACCTGCTTCCCAAATTCTGACCTCACAGGTTATAAGCTTAAAGTCTTTCTCCGGGTGAGTTTTTTAATCTTTATACGAATCTTTGTATTTAATATCACATTTAGTACCACATTGTATAGCGCGAGCTCGTAACTAAGTGTGTTAGACCATCGCCATCTTAGCCACGCCTGCCCAAGTTAGTTTCTGAACATTTCTTCTCTAGTCTTTTTCTGTTATTATCTATATCTGTGACACTACAACCAAACACCGAATCCTTTTGCAAGCATGAATCCCAAACAGTCCGTTTGGCCAGGAGGGTTTGAAATAGCAACCTTGCTGACATTTAGGTCTTATCTGACAAGTATCAGAACCACATAAACAGGGAGATAGTTTTCCATTTGAAAAGAAGTCTTATAAAACTTAACAAACAAATTGGGGTATGGGGGTTCCTTAACAACAATTTCCAACAAGAACTCTTCAAACATTCCTCTTGAAAGCTATAGCTTGAAAGCTGCAGAAGGTGAAAGAGAGGGGAAGGGGAGGAAAGGCTCGAATGTGTGTGTGAAAAAAGAAAATCAGTCCTTGCTGCTTACATTTGCAATGGGAGAGAGTAAATGAGAGCTAGTCCAGCAGGCATGGAAAAGAGAAACAAAGGCAGAGATAAGCTTCATGACCCCTTTCAAGCCATCAAACTTGGAATAAGAAACAGAATTAGAAGTATCACAAGCTTGTTCTATTCTCCTATTAATATAAGGCTGTCTTAGGAAAAACTAAGATGATAACCTATGGCATTGATGGTGAACCTATGGCACACGTGCCAGAGGTGGCATTCGGAGCCCTTTCTGTGGGCACCCGTGCAGTCACTCACCACCCTCTGTCCAACAGCCCAATGGGAGCACTTCCTCCCTCCCCCTAGCAGCCCAATGGGAGCCTTTCCTTCATCCCCTGTTGCTGTGTTGGCACTTTGCAATAAATAAGTGGGTTTTGGGTTGCAGTTTGAGCACTCGGTCTCTAAAAGGTTTGCCATCACTGGCCTATGGTATATTATCTTGTTGGGCATAAAACTTGCACTGTATCAGTGACTTTAATTGCAAATTAAAAATTTGAAAACATTTTGGAAACAATATGTCAATAGTGTAATACTGTCTTTCTCTCGTCCTCATACATACATTTATGTTAATTAAAATCTAAGATGTGTTATTATTTCTTCACTTGTGCATCTTTATCTCCATTTCTCGCAATAAAAATTGTACTCATATAAAATTAGAAAAACCAATTGTGATTCAAATAGAAAAGAAGTGAGCAGATAACTGAGACTTTATGGGAAGATGAAGATAGGACTATCTTAGAGTAAGTTTTCTCTTCATTAGGACTTCCTTTAAAGCTAAATTATAGTTACACTGACATTGTGATCCATTACTCATGTCATTAACACACTGCTCAATGAATTGTCCAATTAATTCCATCAATTATAATTGAGTTCTTTCTATGAGTGCAGAAGGGTTCTATCTCTTTTTTCTTCATGTTCCTTAAGTATACTGAATGCCTTTTGTCTTTATGGTGCCTGGATGTTTTACGAAATTGAATTGTTCATTGGTAACATCCTGTGATTACTAATTTGCAGGAGAATTGTTCATTGCTCAGATTCTCAGGAAGCATAGCTTTGGGACTGTGTGACTGTATGTCTTAGAGCTGTGTGTCTACCAGAGAAGCAGCACTACAGTGGTTAAGATGCTGAGGTTGAAGACTGGAAGGTTGGGGTTCAATACCCGAGTGCTGCACGAGGACATACCTGTCAAGTTGCTGGACTGGATGGGCTGTGGCCTGTTCCAGCAAGGCTGTTCTTATGTTCTTATGTTCTTAAGTTTTGGATTTGAAAATAAGGGAAATTTTGGGCACACCCCTCTGTGGGTGTGGCCAAATCTGTGGGTGTGGCCAAATATAGCCATGTGACTTGCTGGGCTCTAGTCATGCCTGCCACATGGACATGAAAATGTCTGCAAACACAGACAGCACTGGCTCTTTGGCTGTAAATGGAGTTGAGCACTACACTATAGAGTTGGATACGACTGGCAGATTTTACTTTCTTAGGATCAAAGATTTCTGCAGATGGTGATTGCAGCCATGAAATAAAAAGGCAACTGATACTTGGGAAACAAGCTATGAGAAACCTGGGGAACATAGATGAAACTAGAGGCATCACCTTGCAAACAAAAAATTGCATAGTCAAAGCAATGGTATTCCCGGTGGTAATGTATGGGTGTAAGAGCTGGACCATTAGGAAA
This sequence comes from Bradypodion pumilum, assembly GCA_035047305.1. Classification (NCBI taxonomy): domain Eukaryota; kingdom Metazoa; phylum Chordata; class Lepidosauria; order Squamata; family Chamaeleonidae; genus Bradypodion; species Bradypodion pumilum. The sequence goes on along the minus strand of JAWDJD010000010.1, from coordinate 14,354,409 downwards.
GCTGAGTGCAGAAAAACAGATGCCTTTGAAATGTGGTGTTAGAAATACGTTGATCCTAGAAGAAATCAACCCTGACTGCTCATTAAAGGTCAAATAGTAAAGATGACACTAAAGAGAGGATTCACTTGAGAAGGCCTTGATGCTGGGAAAGGTGGAGGACAAAAGAAGAATGGGGTGGCCAAAAATTAAATGGCTAGATGGTATTTTAGATGCAATGGGCACAAAGCTGTGTGGCCCAAAGAACCATTTCCCCATTTTCTTGGGGTACTTTTGTTTTGTTTTCTTTCTTGTTTACTCAGTGGCTTAAGTGATTAAGATGCTGACTGGGAGGAAGAAGGTCAGCAGTTCGATTCCTGATTACTGCAGCTACTGCCATCCTAGCAGTTCAAAAGTGATCAGTTCATATAGTGAATTCCCCCCTCTCTCTCATATAGTGATCAGGCAACCCCCCCCCATTTGTGTGGAGGAGCAAGGGATTAATTCCCCCCCTCTCTCTCATATAGTGATCAGGCAACACCACCCCCCAATTAGTGTGGAGGAGCAAGGGATTAATTTCCCCCTCTCTCTCTCATATAGTGATCAAGCAACACCCACCCACCCCAGTTATTGTGGAGGAGCAAGTGATTAATTCACCCCCTTTCTCTCTCATATAGTGATCAGGCAAACCCTTCCCCAATTAGTGTGGAGGAGCAAGGGATTAATCCCCCCTCTCTCTCATATAGTGATCAGGCAACCCCCCCCCCAATTAATGTGGAGGAGCAAGGGATTAATTCCCCCTCCTCTCTCTCTCATATAGTGATCAGGCAACCCCCCTCCCAATTAGTGTGGAGGAGCAAGGGATTAATTCCCCCCTCTCTCTCTCATATAGTGATCAAGCAACCCCCCTCCCACTGATTTGCCCCTGCATATATGAAATATATGACTCACCTAGAGTAGACTCCTGCTCCCAGCAGCAAAAATGAAGCAGCCTTATGGCAGGAAAGGGGAAGAGAAACTACAGAATGCCCCTGCACCTTCTCTCTCTCTCCTTCCACAAGCGAAAAGCCTGCCACACAGCGACCTCTGGTGGCTGGAAAAAATACTGCAGCTTCGCCTGTGAGGGCTCTGGTCAGGATATTTTTTTAAAATATAAGGGAAAATATGGGGAAATTAATAAAACAGGAGGGGGCAGGAAGAGAGGTAAAAATAAGGGGTTTCCCCTGGAAAAATGGGATAGATGACAGGTATGCACGAGAATCTTCTTTATCCATACTAGGTCAGGATAAAGGACCTGCAGAATGAATTCACCCAAAAGTGTCTTCATTTTGGCAGTTTCATGTCTGGCCTAAAAATGGAAGAAGAACAAGAAGAAGGCATAAGCTATGGTTGTCATCACCATGTGTATAGGCTTGATTTAAACCAGTGGTTCTTAGCCTTGTTAGAGGTACTGAACCCCACAAGTTTCATACGTGCAATCACTAAACCCTTCATAGAATTTGCCATAAATACTCTGGTGAATGGAATGGATGGACACACACCTCCACCGAACCCACGAGACTGACTCACCGAACCCCTGGGGTTTGATCAAACCCAGATTAAGAACCACTGATTTAAACTAAATTCATGAATATAATATCCTCAGAAGAACCCAATTTAAAAAATACAGAAAAAGAAGAGAGAAATTTGGAAATGAATAAAAAAAAGTTTAAGAATACAATTGCATTAACAAGGATCAGCTGATCATAAATCAAACATTAATGGAAGGAAAATATACTGTAAATCCAGAAAGGTGTCCAGATAGAAAGAATCATTGTATACAAGTCACTCTCTCCTCCCCCATCCATGGGGGATATACAGTGGTACCTCATACAATGATTTTAATCTGTTTCACGGGGCTCGTTGTTGTACAAAACAATTGCTATACGATGCATCGTATAGCGATTTTCCCTATGGGATGCATCATACAACAATAATTTTTTTGATAAATGGGTTTTCCCATTGAAAAATTGTTGTACATTTTTTCCATAGGGAAAATTGTTATGTGGGATGCCATTTCCTCCCCAAAAACTAATTGTTATGCGATTTTGATGTTATACGAGGCAATTGTTGTATGAGACTCCACTGTTTTTCCAGATCTTTCACAGATACCTGAAACTGTGGAAAGCAGAAAAACCACATATTACAGTACACATACCTAAGACATCAAAGTGTGTGTGTGTGGGGGGGGGGGTGCAGCAAATATCTCTGTTGATGTTTCACCTGCATTCAGGAAATGGATCCCCTGGAAATACAATCCATTCATTCTCAACATTTCAGTGTAAATAGTGGCCTCTAGTATTCACCTGGCCAAGTTATCCTGCTTTGGTAATAGAGTAGACCATACTGCCGGAGATGCAACGCAGTGTCAGGAAGCGGTTAACTGACCTGACAGGCCTGAGGACTAATGGTTTGGGTGCTGAAGTCCACAGGGAAGTGTGATGGTCCCCAAGTGGATTAAATCCCACTTGAATGGATGGCAGCAGCTTCATTAATACTGGCCTGGGGCCGATGAGGACTTTGTGAGCCAAAAGGGTTCAGGATCAGAAAGTGACTCACAGAACTGGATCATTGGTACAGGTGTCATGCTGCGATGTGGAAGGCAGATGAAAGGACACTGCATTATATTCTCAGGACAGTCTTCATGGCTGATCGCTATGAGGATCACCAATATTTGGATTTGGATACGGCAGAACAAGAAGAAGTATTCACCTTTGGTAATGTGCTTTGGAAATACATCTATATTAGGATCTCCTGCCAACCTAGCAGTTCAAAAGCAAGAAATTGCAAGTAGATAAATAGAGACCACTTTGGTAACAGCGCTCCATGTGCTCTGGTGTCTAGTCATGCCTGCCACATGACCATGGAAACGTCTGCAGAAGTAGACAGCACTGGCTTCGGCTTTGAAACAGAGATGAGCACTGAACCCTAAAGTCGGATACGACTGGCTTTTGAGCAAGGGAAACCTTTACCTTTACCTAGGATTATATATATCAAAATGTATAGCTATATTTTATGTCTCAGATAGACACTATCCATATTTCATTACCAACATCTAGCCAGACTACTCAGGTTCTTCATCAAAAGGAATAATTATACCTTGCTTGACTGAAGCAATCACATTTGCTAAATCAGGCTTGGTTTTCAACCTGAGAAATGGAACCTATAGGTTCCAGAAACTAAGATAATTTTCCATTGATTACATAATAGAGGATATTCTGCTTCCTTATTTCAGTATATTGAATTCCAAGTAAAAAAGAAAGGAAAAAGAAGAAAATTGAATTTAAAATATAAATAAATATTGCAAAGTAACTCTTGTAGATTTCTATAAAGATATTATCAATTCTAACAGTATAGGACAATGAAATTCTCAAACATGGACATGAATGGACATCAGTAAGTATTATAAATGCAGTTTCTGCTATTGAGCACTGAAAGGGAAAAGATGGAACTTAAGCTATAAAGCTGAAAATGATAGACATTTGTCATCGGAATCTGTTATCTGGTGTAATGTGCAACTTTAAAATTATTTCTTAAAAAAATATTCCTCTCATTTTTGTTTCTACTTGGACTACTGTAAGTAAATGTGAATGACATTACTTAAAGTCCAGTCCAAACTGGCCAAAAATTACCAAAAGTCAGCTGCACTGATGCTAGACCAGCTGTAACTATGTTAAATCCAATTCTCTGCCTGTCATGGAATGCCTGAAGATCTATCATTATCTTAGCCCAATTTTATGCTGGCATAGTCGCTATGACCCTGGGCTAGTGAAGTTTTTTTTTTAAAAAAAAATCTAGCATAGTTCTTCCCTCCATCTTCTTCTCCGCTTCTTTTCTGGCTGTTGCGTAGACTGAGCCAGTACAGTAATAATAATAATAATAAGTTTTAATTTCTACCCCGCTTTCATAGCACAAGTGCCACTCAAAGCGGCTTACAACACATATAAATACAATGTTACAAATATAATTACATAATTACAAGAACAGATTGAAAATTAACACATTACAAGAAAAAAGAAAAGAAAATCCCATACAGTTAATCTCAAAAAACGCAAGCCCCATACTACCCCCCCCTCCAGTGGGAGCACCCAAAAGCTCCCACTTCCCCACATCCCCACAGCCATCCAATATCACAAAAAGCAAAAGATACACTATAGAAAACACGGTGCAAAATACAATAGATGCAAAATCCAGTACAATAGATACAAAATACAATGAAAAATAACAGAATAACCCATGACTCACTCCCTCTCCCGACGACAAATTCGCAGAAGGAAAATAGCAGTCATGAAGGTCCTGGTGGTGGCAGCACCTGGGATGCCAGCTGGTGGCGAAGGCTCAGCTGCCTCGACAGCCTTTTAAAAGTCCCGGGCTGGAGGCGGGGCTTGGGACGCCAGCTGGTGGTGGGTTGGCTCGGCGTCCATCCTCACAGGAGCCTCCCCGCCCCACCGGGAGAGCCGAAGGTGGTAGCGAAGGCTCAGCTGCCTCGACAGCCTTTTAAAAGTCCCGGGCTGGAGGCGGGGCTTGGGATGCCAGCTGGTGGTGGGTTGGCTCAGTAGTTTGTGCTGGCAGACTTTCCTAAAATGAGCTATCGCCAGCCACAAGAGGCCTCTGCTCATTGCAAATGTACTACTGTCAGTGGTTCTTTGAGTAAGGATTGCTCTGCCATTTGGTATATAAAGAAACACCATGAGGCATGCACAACATCCTGAGCAAAATATTTATTTTATATCATACCTGTCAAGTTTTGGATTTGGAAAGAAGGGAAATTTCCTGGCAAACACGTGAAACTTGACAGCTATGCTTATCCTGTGCTGCCCTCCAATGGTGGCAATAGGGTTTTGCAGTCTAATTAATAAGGGATGACGGCGGGAAAGAGGGTAAAATAAGGGGTTTTCCCGGCCAATTAGGGATACTTGACAGCTATGTTTATATATGCTAACCTTATCCCAGAGATTTAACTTCAGGGACCCTCTTCTTTCTAAATCAAGAAAGGTTTAGAGAGGGATGGACTCAGATTCAGCTTGAAAGTTTCAAAACTATTCTTGGGAACTAATATACCAAAATATGTAATAACAAACTGGGCATACTTGATTTTTGCCAAGCTTGGGTATGAATTAAACTGTCTTACATTAGAAGTCAGACTAGATATGATGCCAGCTTTGTAACTAAAATCTGATAAAATGTTTCTCCCTTCAAAGCCCATTTCTGACTCTGAGCAGACTTCAAAATGAATCCCTTGCTTACCTCGTAGTGGCCAACTGTGAAATGAATGTGAGTTAATTTGCCACACGGAAAGATGAGGACTACTAGGGTATTTTTTTATTACTTAAATTAGCTCCATTTCTAATAATGTGCTAACTGTATCATATAGTCTTACTATTGTTTGGATCACTGCTATATCTAACCCAGTGTTGTTGCTGTCTTCATTGATTTACAGCAACAATGGAGTATCAGAGATTGAAGATTCCTCCAAATTAAAAGATACCACCCAAAAGTACTGGACCCATAAGTCCCTTGTTGTTGTTGTTGTTGTTGTTGTACAGTCAATCCCACCCCCCTGCAACCCCATGGACCATTGCCCACCCTGCACCCCTATCCTCCACTATCTTCTCAACCCACCCAATTATGTGCCCATTGCATCGACAATACCATCTAGCCACCTCATTTTCTGCCGCTCCATTCTTCTTTTGCCTTCAACCTTTCCCAGCATCAAGGCTTTCTCAAGTGAATCCTCTCCTCTCATTTGATGTCCAAAGTACTTTACCTGTAGCTTCATCTTCACTATTTGACCTTCCAAGGGGCAGTCAGAGTTGATTTCTTCTAAGATCGACCTATTTGTTCTCCTCGCTATCCAGGGTACTCTCAAGAGTCTCCTCCCACACCACATTTCAAAGGCTTCTATTCTTCTGTGCTCAGGTTTCCTTATGGTCCAGCTCTCACAACCATACATTACCACTGGGAATACCATTGTTTTGACTATGCAAACTTTTGTTTGCAAGGTGATGTCCCTACTTTTCACTATGCTTGTCTCCCAAGAGACAATAAGTCCCTACCCGTCCTCTTTGTGGGCATGTGAGCGGTTGCCCAGCACAAATTTTGCTCCGCCCCTCTACACAATGGGGTGGGGTGAACTCTGTGTTGGGAGGAGGGAGGAGGGAGGAAGTGCTCCCATTGGACTGCTGGGCAGAGGGGCAGAGTGAACTCTGTGCTGGGGTGACTGCACACATGCCCACAGAGAGGACAGGTTGGGACTTATGGGCCACTCTATTCCATGTCGTTTTATAGTTCCATGTTCCCCCATTTCTTCCCATAGAAGTGCAAACATGTAGAATTTTGCAGAATCATTTACCATCTGCCTCAAACCATGGAATCCCTGCCAGAATTCAAATGGGGCAGAATTGAAGGGATATTAGAGTGTCAGAACAATGACAGAGCAGCATATAAGGAACCAGATCATTTTTACATCACAGTGACTGTCTAGAAGACTCGCAATAGATTTGTTCATGTAACATGACATGGCATTCATCCCTCAGGCTTTTTTATGTGTTAGCTTTAACAACTGAACAACTTAAAAAAGAGGTTTTCCAAATCAATGGTTTTTCAGTGCAAGTCTCTTTAGAAAGACAACAATCTAGCTAGTGGAGCATATAGTTCACATGCTAAAAACTGGAGATTCATCTTTACAAGCCTCAAACTCAAAATATGAGATATTAAGAGAAGGAAAAAAACCCTCTTCTGAAACCCTGAAAAATGGAAGACATAGAAATGGGCTGGATATACTCAATGTGGTGGCTTTGGATAAAGCACTTACATTCTTCACAATGTTCCAGAGGAGTACTATGCTAGATATACTGAGAAACTGTGGAAAATTTAATTAGGAGCTCACAGGGCTACCAAGGTTTAAGTCAAAGGCTGGTAAGATAAGCATTATTAGGCTATTGAGGCTATCAAAGGGAGTCAGTCAGATGCCAATGCCAAACTCCTAGGGATGGGATTATCTGATTTCTTGTACTACAAATCCCATGATTTCCCATGCCAGGAGTTCTGAGTTAGACAAATCTTTCAGACACCTAAGTTGACTCACATGGATAAAACTAGAAAGCTTTGAAGCCCAGCCATACTTGGCTCCACCCTGTTTCTGTCTCAGACCCTTCTTTCTGAACAGGAAAGTAGGCACAGCTAGGCCTAGCTAAGCCTCAAATCCTCCCAATTAAAGTAGTTTTTCCTAGGTGAGCCACATTTAGGTCTTTCGGTGTGCAAGTTAGGTAGAACTCCCAGAATGGGGATTTACAGGCTCTGTAGTACAAGGAAGCTGAAAAATCCTATTTCTTCAAGCAATAACGTTCTGACTTTTGTAATAAGGAAAGTTCATGTCCAAGTGAACTTCTTGACTAAGAGTGGGTTTTGAGAGCTGAAGATCAAAAGTTTTCCAGTTTCTTTCAGATTAATCACATTTAGTATCTACAGGGTGGCCCATAAATCCCTACCCAGCCCATAAATCGCTACCTGTCCTCTCTGTGGGCACATGCATCATCTCCCCAGGATTTGCCCCACCCCTCTGCCCAGCAGCCCAATGGGAGCACTTCCTCCCTCCTCCCAGCACAGAGTTTGCCCTACCCCTCTGCCCGGCAGCCCAATGGGAACACTTCTTCACACCCCCAGCAGAGCCCTACTCTTTTTGTGTCTATACAACATTAAAGGCAGCTGTTACCACAGCATTTGGAACAATCATCCTCACTATGTTGAGGGAAATGTCTCACAGAGCATGACGTCGCATAATATTATGCAGGAGAATGAGGGGCAGCACACAGATACACTGGATACATAAGATATATGGATGGTTAGGGACTTATGGGCTGGGTAGGGACTCACGGGCCACCCTGTATAATATAATAATAATAATAATAATATATTTTTTGAAATGGTAGCCTTGTTAGCCTGTGCAAGCATATCAGAGAGTAAACAAAACAAAAAGAGAGATAAAAGTTGTGGCACCTTAAAGTGGACATGACCCACGAAATCTAACACCAAAATACAGCAGTTAGTCTTTAAGGTGGCAACATATTTTCTCTTTTTGTTTTGTTCACTCTTTGATATAGTGATTGTATGCCATCAAATCAATTCCAACTTATATTGAGACTTTGCAGGGTTTACTAGGTGGAAAATACCCAGAAGAGGTTTTTATTTCCTTCCTTCGGGGGTAGCCCTGGGACTGTGCAGCTTGCCCAAAGCCACATAGGTTGGTTCTTCTCCCAGGAGGCACAATGAAGAATCGCACTAAGTCAGATGAGTTCATACTTCTCCAGACTTATTATGGGAAAGAAATGCATCTTGCATCAAGGATTTGCTCATTTTAAGATGTGTAAAGAATTTTGGATGCATAAAATACATACAGTACATGGCTGTAAACGTTCAGAAATGAGCGAGAGAGGCATACATTTATTTCCAGATGACATTTTATCTAATATACTAGCATTTTTTGCCCGGCATTGCCGGGCAGTTTTTTGGGGGGGATGTTGGTGGTAGGGGTGGTTTTGGGTGCACACACACACACACACCGAAGCTGCGCAGGGAGAGGAGGGGCTCTCCCTTCTCCCCCCAAATCCTCGACAAGGCTACACACACACACACACACACACACACACCAGGGGGAGGGGTAGCTCCAGATGGTTTTCCCTCCGGGAGATGGAGGCTGACAATGGCGCTCCATTCTCGGCCTCTGCCTCCCGGAGGGAAGTTGTTTGCTTCTTTCTTGTTTGGCGGGGGCCGAAAGCTTTGTCTCCTGCCAACCAAGAGAGAAGCAAACCCCCTCCAAGGTAGGTGATTCCTTCCCTCCAGGAGGCGAAGGTGCAGCCTTCATCTCCCGGAGGGAAGTGGTTCGCTGATCTCTTGTTTGACAGGGGATGAAATGTTTGTCCCCCGCCAACCAAGAGAGATGTGAACTCCGCTCTCCCTGTGGCCATGGAGGCCGGCGCTGGCCTCTCCGCGGGTTTGGGGGGAGACCCTCCTCTCCCCGCGCTGCTTTGCTGAGGTAGCGGGGAGAGTCCATCATCTCCTTGTGGCCACGGAGGCTGGCACTGGCCTCGCTGTAGCTTCGAGAGGAGGGGGAAGTCCCTCCTCTTTCCACGTGGCTTTGGTAAGTTAGCGGGGAGAGTTCACAACTCTGCGTCGGCTGTTTTTTTAGCATGGCACATTCCGGGACTCCTCCGTGCACGCGTCCCTCAACCTGATTGGCTGAGGGGTGGCACGGCGTGGAGGACGCTGGGACATGCAGTTGCCCCACTCTTGGCGACTGGACCCTTGCAGTGACCCTCAGATGGTCTAAAGGTAAGTGTGGCCAGCTCAGTACAGGATGGTTGGGCTGGGTGTGGCCGCTAATGCCAGAACACTCCAACCTACCCCCTTCTTATAGGTAAAGATATCAGATCTAGCTAATGTTACTCTTTTAAAAAAAATAATGAAACAAGCTATTGGAAGCTGCTCCTACTGAGGGATTGAGAAACCAAACACAAATTTGGGGTTGAAATGATTATCTAATCAAGAAGAAGCCAACCCAGACTGATTTATTGTGTTTTATTATTTAGCTGGAAATGAATAAAGAGAATGGTGAGATTTTGCAATATTTCAAAAGAAATGCTTACAGAGAATGTGGGAAGAAGAGAACTATAAAACCACATACACAGGGTCTGATCAAACACTTCATCCACATGGAATGGCTTGTAGTTTCTGCTCATAGGCAATAAAAGTTAGGCATTTACAGTGGGGAGAAATGAGAAGTGTCATTCCTAAGGGATCCTGAATACACTTTTTTCTGGTGACAAGCAGTTAACATTATGGATAGCTTCTGCCCAGGTTTTTATCATGATTTAAATTTGTTTTCCAAATGTGTGTGATTCGCCAGATAGAAATTTTATTAGCATCTCCGTGGTGATTCTAGTGGAGAGGAAGGAAGTTTATGAGTGAACAGAAGTGCAGGGCACTTGGTCGTCTCCAATATTTCCTCTGCCAAATGGAAGGTGTAATTGATTTTCTAATAATAGAGAGAATTCTCCTTTGGAAGTGTAATGCTGCAGCTTTAGTCTATGCCTGGGTTTTTTAATCTATACTATAAAGAGCTATTCAAGTACGTTATGGCAAATGGCTTTTTTGCTGCTGGCATCTAGAAGGATATGTAACAGTAAGGTCTCCTAGTCACTAAGGTAATTAAATAGTCCCAGAAAATGGATTTAAAGAAACAACAACAAAAATAATAAAACGAACTAGGAAAGGATTTATCTGTCTGATTTTGCTTCTTAGTTTCCTTTTATTAAGTGTACAGTACAGTATATCATTCTATACAGATGCATCTGATGCAAATAGTGTTTGTATCCATTTTTGTTTGCATTTTTAAAAATGGCACATAATAATTTGCCTAATATGTACACTTTTATAAAGAGGTTATCTGAATACAATGCAGATTTGTAGAGTCCACATCCCAATAATGCACATTTTGGCTTTCACTTACACTGATTTACAAACTTTTTTAAAATTTCTTATTTATAGATGTATAGATGCATTCCAGCCAATACTCAGTTTTATGAATGGGGAACAAGAGATCTGGAAATTTGACAGTTTCATTTCTTAAACTTCAAGTTATTTCCATTCCAGTCTGTGACATCTTGGTCCCTACTCCAAATGAAACTGAAACAAAAATTTAATATGCACACCTATTTCCACCCCACGGTGAATAATCTTATTCTTGCCTACCATACAATTGTTAAAAGTTGAAGGGCTGCCTTTGGAAACTCACTCACCCTTTGGGTTTAGTGCAAAGCTAGCTGGTTGGTTCAGGGCTAGGTAGAGATTTTTGGCTCACTCAAGGATTGGTTCTGTTGGGTGAAACTTTTTTTGCCTACCATACACTGTTATCCTCAGGGATTTAGGGATTATTTTCCTGGGTGGTAGCTGGTTTAAATAGGTCGCAGCACAGACTGTAAAATAGTCTCAGTGAGGCCAGGATGGGTGGTCTGTTATAGTCTTACATTCTTCCAGCTTATAGTCTTACATTCTTCCAGCCTAGAGTTAATTGCTGGGCTACAGTGTGGGAAATTATATATATATATATATATATATATATATATATATATATATATATATATATATATATATATATATATATATATATATATATATATATATATATATATATATATATATATAATATGACCAGATAGGGGAAAGGGTGGGTTGCCATCTGGCTAGAGACCTTCCACTTTTGCTTCCCCTATAATGGCTGTGACAGTCAGCCTGGGCTGACCTGCTTGTCAATGTGTGATGGGGGACCAAGCAATTAAGTGTCTGGGAGGAAGGAAAATGGGGGCCACAAACCTGGTCCCTACATTATAGAAGGGAGAAGGTCCCCAGGTGCTAGCCAGAGCCACTTGCCTTGCAATGCTTTACAGCCCCAACTTTGTATGTAAAGCCGGGGGGTTGGCAAACTCATCCTTGAGGCCAAAGTGGCCCAAAGCCCAATTAAATGTACTTGTGGTATGAATGCAATGGGAGGGAACCATGCCCTTTCACAGACAGACTATGCATCAACTAAACTGGGGTGCTAAAGATCTATCTACATAGCCCATAAGTCCCTACCCATCTATCTTTATTATTTTAAAAACATATTTTCCCCCCAAAGAAATATGCTTTTCAAGTGTAAATGGGCCCATTTAAGCCCATTTACACTTGAAAAGCATATTGTGACAAGTACCTGGGTGCATAAGTGCAAGAATACTGGTGACACCCTGGATACAATAATTGGTGAATTTAGAGAAATATTCAATAAGGATTTGCAGGCCACCCTATAGATCAGGAGTTCTCAACCTTTTAAAGCCAGGGCCAGATCATGCTCCCTCAGACAGCTTCAGGGGCCAGATGGCCATTTTGCCTTTCCTCCACCACATGGCACTTCCTGGTGTGGTAGAGGTGGTGGTGGGCCACGTGAAATGGTGCCATGGGACGCATTGGACCCATGGGCCACAGGTTGAGAATCTCTGCTGTAGATAGATAGGTAAATAGAAGAGAGAAATAGAGGTGTGTGTGTGTGTGTGTGTGTGTGAGAGAGAGAGAGAGAGAGAAACTATGTGGGCCAGCCCCCAACTCCTCCAAGGACATTCAAGAAACAAATTGGCCTCCCCTTTGAAGCTGCTGGAACAAAATGGCCATACACACCCCTCGTGCAGGCAAGGCAAAACCGTCATCTGGCCCTCAAAGCTGACTAAGATAGCGTGACCCAGCCCCTGGCTTGAAAAGTTTGGGAACCCCTGCTATAGGCTTTCTCCAGTTCCAGCAATGACCTTGTTTTTCAACTAAACCAAACTGAGCATGCAAAAAAAAAAAAGCCTTTCTTGATATCAGTAACTTGCAGTCAATTCCCACTCTTGACCACATTAGAAAGGGTGTGATGGTGATAATCATGTTGATTACATTTTATTTTAAAGGAGCGCACAGATGGCAAAAGAGAGCCTTCAAAAATATGCAAAATGGAGGGAGGGTGACTCAGGCACTGATAGTTGATATCAGAATTGTGGTATTATCATCATGGTCCATTTTCTACTGTAAAATATCTGTATAAATAGATAGAATCCCACTGGTTTGTTTGCCTTCAGAACTCTGTGCTTCTTCCCAGAAACAGACAGGATGTTGCTCAGGGACTATTTTCTTTTTAAGTAAAATGGAAATGAGCCACTGTGATATGAGAGCAAGAGCAGGCAGGCATAAACTATTCACATGTGTTAACATAAATCAATAGTGATAGAATTAAAGTTTAAACATGAGGGGCAGCTGTCACTGAGGCAAGGCTAAAAAGAGCAAACTATCTTTAGAGGAGATTAACTCACTGCCCACTCTCTGAAGATATGTGCAGTTGAAAGGTAGGGAGGAGAGACCAATGAAGGTCTTCTCTGACAAGGCTGATGCAACAATTGATGGATTGGTATGTTCACAACTCAGTTCTTCTTCACCATTCTCTTTTTGGGAATTGTGCTCAAATCCCAAAAGAATTTTGCTTGCAAGCAATATTTGTTTAGTGGTGCAGAAAAGCTGCCTATCAAATTCATAGGATGAACCCAGATGCTAGTATTACAGAAAATAGGGATTCTCTCCATCGTGAATAATTTTGTAACCCTCAATAAGATTTTACTTATTTATTTAGCATGTGGCAGCCTCAATAAGAGTAGAGATGATTGCAGGCTCATTAATTGTGCATGGTCTGAAGACGGTGAAACGGAACATTCCTTGCATTTTGTTATAACGCTCTTTGTTATAAACAAGGAAAGATACTACAACTATCCTATGAACAAGATTAGGCCGAAGCACTGTTTATTTGGTAAACCCTAGGGAGAGGGGAGGCTGTAATTTGTTAAGGCTGGATTGAGGTGTTGAAGATCCCAGGGCTTTTCTTGCGTTTAGAAAAACCCAGACCATACTTTGTCACAATTTCTTTTTGCTTCTCCCTACTTCTTAAATATTTCAGGTGTTTGTTCTTTCAACAATATTTTATTTTCAGTAAGGAATTGTCTTTTTTTTCCATTCTTCTGTAAATAATATATCTGGTTCCAATCCACAGTTCTTCTGGTTCACAGTCAATTGAGTGTAATAATGCATTTTTAAAAAAATATGGAGTGAATGTGTCAAACAACACCAGACTTTCCTTTCACCTTTGTGCACATCAGCCACTAGATTTTGTTTTGCTTTAATCTGTTTGCTTCATTAATGATAGAGCTATTTGTAGTTGTCCTTTGCTCTTCACAAGTAGCTATTTGAATGTTTTGCAACCCAGAAGTCTTATTTTCTAGCACAATCTCTTCTTTCTTTTTGGATTGTCTCATCTCATCAAAGGGTTTCAACCACTAAGAATTAGTTTACTATTGTCTGTTTCCATACAGTACCTACAAAAGTTAGGTTGTTTTTCATTGCTGTTGTTTGTGAAAGATTCTTTGCCAGTGTCAACATTTACTACTTGATGCCAAGTAGTTGTCCTCTATGAGTTTTTTAAAAAAATCTCTGTCACCATCTGGTTGAAAGAGAGTCTATTGGCCTATAACAGTGATGGTGAACCTTGGCACTCCAGCTGTTCTTGAACTTCAATTCCTAGAAGCCCTGATCAGCAAAAGTGCTGACTTGGGCTTCTGGTAATTAAAGTCCCAGGACACCTGGAGTGCCAAGGTTCGAAATTATGGGCCTATAGTAACAATAGAGATGACTTGGTGGAAGAAACGGCTATATAGGGAACTCAGGAGAAAGGTGACCACATTCTACTGGAGTTCATGATTTCAAAAGAAACAAAGGCAGAGTGTAGTTGCACATATACACTGTACTTTAAGATAGCCAATTTTAATAAATGCAGAAGAATGATAGGAAAAGTTCCATGGTAGGGGATCCTATCAGGAAAAAGAGTCCAAGAGGGGTAGGAGTTTCTACAAAAGGAATTCTAAAGGCACAGCTCCAGACAATTCCAACAAGAAAGAAAGAAAGGTGGAAGACCGTAAAAAAGACCAATGTGGTTTGACAAGAAGTTCAGAGAGGAGCTAAACACAAAAATGACATATATAGGAAGAGGAAGGAAGGTCAAGCTACAAAGGAAAAATAGAGACAAGTAAGAATGATTTGCAGGGATGGTATTACAAAGGCAAAAGCTAAGAATGAGCTTAAGTTAGCAAGAGAGGCTAAAAGCAAAAACAAAAAGACATTCAAAAGAGAGATGCATAGCAAAAGACAAGGAAAAGAAGCAGTGGCTCAGTTGCTTAGTGGGGATGGAAGAATGATAGCAGTTGATAAAGAAAGGGCAGAACTGCTCAATCCCTATTGCCAGTTTGAAATAGATAAACAAATAGTCATACAATAATACCTCGGACAATGTTTGCATCAGATAACGCTAAAACCACATAACATTAAGCAATCTGGAAAAAAAATTGCATTGCATAACGTTAAAATCCTATGGGATTCATCAGATAATGTTCGCTAAAGCCTATGCCGGTTACTATGTATCTCTATAGAGTTTTAACATTATCCAATGCATCCCATAGGATTTTAACGTTATCTGATGCATGCATCGAATAACATTAAAAATCGGATAACACTAAGACTTGTGGAATCAAGTTATAGCATTATCTGAGGTTTTACTGTTTACTTTGAATGAGTTAAAAACTTCAGGGCTGGATGAACGGCATCTAAGGATATTGGCTGAAGAGATCTCAGAACCACCCCCAGCCGGGGGTGAGGAAGGAGGAGGAGAGCCGGGCGAGCGGCTAAGGGGCCTGCCGCCGCCGCCGCCGGACAGCCACCCCAGCCGGGGGTGAGGAAGGAGGAGGAGAGCCGGGCGAGCGGCTAAGGGGCCTGCCGCCGCCGCCGCCGGACAGCCACCCCAGCCGGGGGTGAGGAAGGAGGAGGAGAGCAGGGCGAGCGGCAAAAAGGGCCTGCCGCCGTCGCCGCCGGGCAGCCACCCCCAGGGGGGGTGGGGGGGTGAGGAGGAGGAGGAGAGCCAGAGTTCCAGGCAAAGGATAAGTAACAGATATGCAAATGTAGAAGAACTAATATAGCAACTGACATAGAGACTTTATACTGACTAAACATAGAAACTGACATAGAGACTGTATTTTAAAGTGTGATAATATGCATGATAATATGTTGTCTTAAATGTGTTAAATTTTAAAAACTGTGATAAAATGTATGAGGAGAGAAAAATGGCGCAGACACCGGCAACCACGCCAAAAATCTTGCCAAGAGAACCCTATTGACCAAAACAAAAGGCAAAACAAAAGGGCAGGCTAGGTGATACAGGATGCTTAACACCACAGAGGGGAGAAAGGGGAGGGACAGGAAGGGGGGAGGGGAAATGCAATGTTGCAAGGAGCAATACTGCATAGGGACATGGAATGTGAGATCAATGAACCAAGGAAAACTGGAAGTGGTAAAAAGTGAGATGGAAAGAATAAGCATTGACATCTTGGGCATCAGTGAGCTAAAATGGACAGGGATGGGTGAATTCAGCTCTGGAAACCATCATATCTACTACTGCGGCCAAGAAAACCTTAGAAGAAATGGAGTAGCCATAATTGTCAATAAAAGAGTGAGAAAAGCAGTAATGGGATACAATCTCAAAAATGACAGAATGATGTCAGTCAGATTTCAAGGCAAACCTTTCAATGTCACTGTGATCCAAATATACGCACCAACCACTGGTGCAGATGAAGCCACAATGGACCAGTTCTATGAGGACTTACAACACCTCATAGAACAGACACCAAGAAATGATGTCCAAATTATATTAGGAGACTGGAATGCCAAAGTAGGAAATCAAAAAGTGGAGGGAATAACAGGCAAATTTGGTCTTGGAGTACAGAATGAAGCAGGGCAAAGATTGATAGAGTTCTGCCAAGAGAATGCACTGGTCATAGCAAACACTCTCTTCCAGCAACACAAGAGGCGACTTTACACATGGACATCACCAGATGGCCAACACCGAAACCAGATTGACTACATACTCTGCAGCCAAAGATGGAGAACCTCCATACAGTCAGCAAAAACAAGACCTGGAGCAGACTGTGGCTCAGATCACAACCTATTGATCGCAAAATTCAGGCTTAGACTAAAGAAAATAAGGAAAACACGGAGACCAGAAAGATATCACCTAGACAGCATCCCTAAAGAATACGCGGTGGAGGTGATGAACAGATTCAATGGCTTAGACTCAATAGATAGAGTGCCAGAAGAATTATGGACAGAGATGAGGGACATCATGCAGGAAGCAGCAAAGAAAACCATACCAAAAGAAAAGAAGAGTAAGAAAGCAAAGTGGTTGTCTGATGAGGCTCTTAAAATAGCAGAGGAAAGAAGGAACGCAAAAGTCAAAGGAGAAAGGAAAAACTACAATCATTTGAACACAGAATTTCAAAGAAAAGCAAGGAGAGATAAGGAAAACTACCTAAAAGAACAGTGCAGAGAAATGGAGGAAAACAACAAAAGAGGCAGAACCAGAGATCTTTTCAAAAAAATCGGGGAAATTAAGGGAAAATTTAAAGCAAAAATGACTATGATAAGGGACAAAGAAGGAAAGGAGCTAGCTGATGCAGAAGAGATTAAGAAAAGATGGAAAGAGTACACAGAGGAACTCTACAAAAAGGACCTCAACACTCCTGACAATCACAATGATGAAGAAGTAGAACCTGAGCCAGACATCCTGGAGAGCGAAGTCATAAAGGCCCTAAAGAGCACTGCAAACAACAAAGCTAGTGGAGGTGATGGTATCCCAGTTGAATTTTTCAAAGCGCTAAAAGATGACGGCGTCAAATTACTGCATTCAATATGCCAACAGATTTGGAAAACAAAACAATGGCCACAGGATTGGAAAAGATCAGTGTACGTCCCAATCCCAAAAAAGGGCAATGCCAAAGAATGTTCAAATTATCGAACAATCGCGCTCATCCCACACGCCAGTAAGGTGATGCTCAAGATAATACAGGATAGACTTCAGCAGCATGTGGAAAGAGAATTACCAGAGGTGCAGGCAGGTTTCAGAAGAGGCAGGGGGACTAGAGACCACATTGCCAACATATGCTGGATCATGGAGAAAACAAAGGAATACCAGAAACAAGTTTATTTCTGTTTTATTGACTACACTAAGGCATTTGACTGTGTGGACCACAACAAGATGTGGCAAGTAATTAAAGAGATGGGAATACCAGAGCACCTCATATGCCTCCTGAGAAATCTGTACATGAACCAAGAAGCAACAGTTAGGACAGAACATGGAATGACAGAATGGTTTGGAATAGGAAAAGGAGTAAGACAAGGCTGCATTTTGTCACCATGCCTATTCAACCTATACACAGAGCACATAATGCGCAGTGCAGGGATGGAGGAATCACAATATGGGATTAAAATCGCTGGGAGAAACATCAATAATTTGAGATATGCAGACGATACCACCCTAATGGCAGAAAGTGAGGAAGACCTAAAGAACCTCTTGATTGGATTGAAGGAGGAGAGTGCAAAAGCTGGCTTGAGACTAAATATCAAGAAAACCAAGATAATGGCAACAGGCCCAATCAGTTCCTGGAAGATAGATGGGGAAGAAGTAGAAGCAGTGACAGATTTTACTTTTTTGGGATCAAAGATCACTGCAGATGGGAATTGTAGCCATGAAATAAAAAGGCGACTGATTCTTGGGAGACAAGCAATGAGAAACCTGGGGAACATAGTGAAAAGCAGAGACATCACACTGAAAACAAAAATTAGAATAGTCAAAGCAATGGTCTTCCCAGTAGTAATGTACGGATGTGAGAGCTGGACAATTAGGAAGGCTGAACGCAGAAGAATAGATGCCTTTGAAATGTGGTGTTGGAGGAGGGTTTTGAGAGTACCCTGGACAGCGAGGAGAACAAATAGGTCAATCTTAGAAGAAATTAACCCTGAATGCTCACTGGAAGGTCAAATAGTAAAGATGAAGCTGAAATACTTTGGACATCAAATGAGAAGGGAGGATTCACTTGAGAAGGCATTGATGTTGGGAAAGGTGGAGGGCAAAAGAAGAAGGGGGAGGCCAAGGATGAGATGGCTAGATGGCATTGTAGACACAATGGGCACAGAGCTGGGAGGGCTGAGGGGGATGGTGGAAGACAGAGGCGCCTGGAGAGCAATGGTCCATAGGGTCGCAAAGGGTCGGAACCGACTGTGCGACTGAACAACAACAACAAATAGAGAAAAGATGAAGTGCCAGATGATTGGAGGAGGATTAATGTCTCTATCTTTAAAAGGGGCAAAAATGAGTAACTGGGGAACTGCAGACCAGATGGCCTGACATCAATCCCAGGGAAACGTCTGGATCAGATTACAAAGCAGCCACTCTGTAAGCACCTTGAAAACCTAGTAATAACTTGAAGTCAAGATGGATCCAGTGAAACCAGAAAACAGTGTGGATTATAATGTGGTTGTTGTTTGACATGGAGAGGAAGAAATAGTTGAAAGGAGAGAGAATAGACATCAGCCTTGTGGTTTGAAGTATGGTTGAGGTTCTTTCATCCCAAATTCTTCCGGATGTAAGAAGTCATTTGACGGCAAGAGCAACAAACACATAATCTATCATGACTAATGAGTGGCAGCTCATTTCATCTGCTTTACTCCTTCTCAAAATTACACTAAGCACCTGTTAAATTGTGAAGGGAATAAAGTTCAGTGTAATTCAAATTTAAAGAAAATCAATTCATAGCCAGCTCAAGGTCAGGTGAACATTATTTTCCATGTAATCTGAGGTCCTAATTGAAAGAGCAGCTCAGGGCCAAATTAGGAAACATATTTGCAGTTATTAGCCAATTTGTCATTTGTCAACAAGAAAGGACAAATGGTAGGGAGAAGGTACTGACAAGACTTTCTAGCACCTCTTGTTTTAAAAATGGCTGATATTATCTTATTAATTGTATAATTATATAATTTGTTCCAGAAGTATAGGCGATGATAGGCTACCAAAC
The DNA here is from genome assembly GCA_035047305.1 of Bradypodion pumilum. NCBI lineage: Eukaryota > Metazoa > Chordata > Lepidosauria > Squamata > Chamaeleonidae > Bradypodion > Bradypodion pumilum. Next base: position 14,334,892 of record JAWDJD010000010.1, on the reverse strand, counting down.
TTTGCATCTTGTTGATAGATGTGTCCACAGCACCCAAAGCTGGTTGAATAATAGAACAGTATTATTTTCCGGTTCTGATACCAGCTACTGAATATATAACTCGGTTCAATATTAACAGTTTCTTTGGGGGAGGGGAATAAAGGTCTTATATTATTTCAAACATGTATTCATGTCATCATTGCTGTGCATACTGAGTGTTGCAGATGTGGGGTGTTGCAGGGAATTCCTTCTCAGAAGGGAATATAAAAATAGGGAAAGGAATAATAACAATATTTTTAAAAGTCCAAAAATTTGGTGCTGACAGATTAACATATTAGCAGAATACATATCTGAAGTCTTTTGGAAGTACAGGTCTCCCCATTTCCACGAGGAGACATTCCACAAATACATGAAATTATGACAAACAAATTAACCCTATATTAAACACAAACAGTGGTACCTCATAAAACGATTTTAATCCGTTCCATGGGGCTGGTTGTTGTACGAAACAATTGCTATATGATACAAGCATCGTATAGTGATTTTCCCTATGGAATGCATTGTACAACAAAAAAATTTTCCACTAAGTGGTTTTTCCCATTGAAAATTTGTTGTACATTTTTTTCCATAGGGAAAATTGTTATGCGGGATGCCATTTGTTCCCAAAACCTAATTGTTATATGATTTCGTAGCTATACTGGTCGATTGTTGTATGTGGTTCCACTATATACCTAAATCATAAGAGCAGGGAGGGGTTTCAAATGCCTCTGTCATTCTACATGACAGCTAACAATGCCTTTCTCTGCTCCTTGTAAACATTACACTGAAGACAGTGGCCTCTAGTGGTCAGCTCTGTTAATATGCCATAGGTAAAGGTCACCCTTGTTCGAATGCTAGTTACTGTATATCTGACTCTAAGGTTCAGTGCTCATATCTGTTTATAGCCAAACAGCCATCGCTATCTGTGTCTGCAGATGTTTCCATTGACATGTGGCAGGCATGCCTCAACACCGGAGTGCAAGGAGCGCTGTTTACCTTTCCACCAAAGTGGTCCCTGTTTATCTACTTGCAATTTCTTGTTTTCGAACTGCTAGGTTGGCAGGAGCTGGGACGGAGACGGGAGATGTAGTACACCCGGGAATCAAGCTCTGACCTTCCAGCCAGCGAGTTCAGCATCTAAACCACTTGAGCCACCACAGTCCCTTTACTGTGCCATAGAAATAGATAAATATTATGTATTTCAGGAATTTTTATGGGATACTTTTAGATCTGTGAATAACTGAAACTGTGGATACTGAATCGGTGGATATGGGGACCGACCTGCATAACAAAAATCTAATCATTCAGAAATAAATGTTCGTCTCTGCAGCAAAGCAGTTTTACTTTGGGGTGGAAGCAGCTGAAGATTTGAGTTAGTGATTTGATCACTAGGAGGATCCAGACTGCCATACAACAAGACAGAAAACAGTCTATGACAACCAGATGATGTCAGAAGAGGAGGAAAGAGACTTTCAGCATGAAGGCAACCATTGGAAAAGGTTTAGAGATGATCAAAAGATGAATGGAAAAGTTTTCTTGGGGGGATAGAAAATTTTTTGCATTCCCTGATAGAAGAAAAAGGTTGTGGGGAAGAAAAGCAGGAAAGGAATAAATTACTATGTAAGAAGTTGAGGATAATATAAAGAAATTAAAGATAGAGAAGACCAACAGATGGGATGGAAGGGTACAGGATTTTACACACACAAAAATCAGAAATTGTTCATCCCAAATTTTAATAAATTGCTTAACCATATACCACTGCATAACTATGATTTTGCTACTGGGAATAACACGTGATTTATATGATATCAAGTGTGCTGATTCAGAATCTGAATTCAGAATTTGCTTATCATATACACATTTTAAGTTATATGCATGTTATAGTTGTTCAAATGGTCAATAATTGGGTAATGTATTTTTACATGGGAAAATTATAACAGTTGCAGCTACCACTGAATCACATCCCCTGGTCGCATGCATGTTCCAGCAGAGGCCAGGCATGTCTGGCTAAGTCAGTGAGCTGACATTATAAATAGATATATAAGGAGATATGGACCAAGGGCTTGTCACCAGTGCAAAACCATCTTATTGGAAAGTACAGCTAGACCATTGTGAGTCTGTTTTGAGCTAAAGATGAACAGGTGCAGCTGTGTGAGAATGTAGCTAATTATGTCTATATGCGTAATTAATTTAAGATCCTGACATCCTGGGCAGAATTGGACTTCAGATTTGGATTTGGCGTACTTGATTTAGTATTGGACACATGGATTAGACCAAGTAGCAGACAATATTTTTTTTTAATGATCCAGTGTACTGGAAGGAGGGGAAATTCCATCTCCATGGACTCAGTTTTTAACAGTATTGATACCCAAACCAGAAAAGGATAAACAGGCATTGATTCATATCATCCTATTTCTTTAATAAACCAGGATGCAAAATTGTTTGCATCAATAATGGCAAATAGAGTAAATGAAGTCATTGGAGAATTTATTTATTTATTTATTAGTTAGATTTCTTCACCACCCACTCAGCCGAGGCCAACTCAGGGCAGTTTACAATCTATACCTATAAAATGGTGCATTAACTTTTGGAATGTGACAAAGGATGTTTAGCCAGGCCCTACTAGCCCGTAATGGGCCTCCGTTCACACGCCCGAACCCAGTTCGCAGGTAACTGTGGGGTTGAAATTTGCACCAGTGGGGCAGGAGCCCCCCGGACACAAAAAAAGGGAACTTCAATTCCCAACGTTCCTTGCACTGCGCCGCACCAGAGCCAATCAGGCTGAGTGGCGCGAGCAAAAGGAACGTTCGGAAACGCACCGCAGCCAATCAAAATCAAACCCGAAGAAAAAAACCGCTGCACAAGCCAAAAATGCACACGCCAAACTACAACCCCAGTGTCCTGAGAGCCATGAGTGCGCAGAATGCTGAAGAAGCTGGCGCGCAAAAAATAAAAATAAAAACCGCTGCTGCGGTTCCCGTGGCCCAGCCAGTGAGGCCAGGCTGCAGGAAATAAACCCCCCCAACACCACCAGAAGTGGTGCTGGCCTTCCCATGGCCAGGCCAGTAAGGCCAGGCCACAGGAAGGAAAAAACCCACGGCGCTGCCATTCCCGCGGCCCGGCAAGCGAGGACATGCCGCGGGAAGGAAATACCACCTGGTGCTGCCCTTCCCGCAGCCTGGCCAGCAAGGCCAGGCCACGGCAAGAAAATACCTCCCTCCCAGTGCTGGCCATCCCGCGGCCCGGCCAGCGAGGCCAGGCTGCTGGAATGAAACCCACCCCCCGGCGCTGGCCATCCCATGGCTGAGGCAGCTGGCACAAAAAATAAAGCCAGGCTGCGAAACCCACACACCCACCACCGCATACAGTGGCGATGGGATACCCGCAGTCCGGCCACCCAGGCCGGCCCATGGAAATACCCTACCCCAATGCCGCATCAAGCGGCAATGGGAATTCCCGTGGTCTGGCCACCCAGGCTGGCCCATGGAAAGAAACCCCCCACCCCAACGCCATATGAAGCAGTAAGGCAATTTCCGTGGTCCAGCCACCCAGGCCGTCCCACAGAAATACCTCCCCCCACACACTGCATCAAGCGGCGATGGGACCTACCAGCCAGGTTTTGAGTTCTTTCCTAAAGAGCAGCAGTTCCATCTGGAGACGTAGCTCCGTTGGCAGGAGGTTCCAGAGGGCCAGTGCGGACACGGAGAAGGCCCTCTTCCTTGTTCTAGAGAGGTGAGGCCCTCTAGCAGATGGTACAATCAGAGAGCCTCTCTGGTCCGCTCTCATTGGACGGACAGACATCCTTAGGGTGATGTGGTCTCTTAGGTATCCTGACCCACTACTATATAGGGCTTTAAAGGTCAAAACCAGCATCTTGAATTGCACCCGGAGGCACACCATTAACCAGTGCAGCTCCCAGAGTAGTGGGGAGACATGGGCATAACATCCACACCCCATCACCACCCAGGCAGCTGTATTTTGGACTAGCTGTAGCCTCCAAATGGTCATCAAGGGCAGCCCCATGTAGAGCACATTACAATAATCTAGTCTGGAGGTAACCAGAGCATGAGTGACCATGAGCAAGGAGTCCCTGTCTAGGAATGGGTGCAACTGGCAGATTAACCATAGCTGTGCAAAAGCCCTCCTGGGCATGGCCGCCACCTGTTCTTCAAGCAGCAGCCGTGAGTCCAGGAGGACCCCCAAGTTGCGCACGGGGTTTTTCTGGGGCAAAACTGCCACATCGAAAACCAAAGATGGCAGTTCCTGGGACAGTACAGGACCCCCAATCTATAGCCACTCAGTCTTGCTGGGATTCAGTTGTAGCCCATTGGCCCCCATCCAGACCACCACAGCCTCCAGACACCCAGATAGGACTTTGACAGCATCGATGAGGTCCCCATGGGCCGAGATGTACAACTGAGTGTCATCCATGTACTGATGGTACCACACCCCGTGGGAACGGATGATCTCACCCAGCGGCTTCATGTAGATGTTAAATAGGAGAGGAGTGAGCACCAAGCCCTGAGGCACTCCATATTGGAGGGGCCTAGGGCTGGATCTCTCACTGTCCAACCACACCAACTGGGTCTGGCCCTTCAGAAATGAGGAAAACCACGACCACACCGTGCCCTGGATCCCCACTCCTTGGAGCCATTCCAGAAGGATGCCGTGGTCAACGGTATCAAAAGCCACCGAGAGGTCAAGAAGAGCAAGGACGGATGGATGACCACCATCCCACTCTCACCAGAGATAATCCATCAACACAACCAATGCTGTCTCAGTACCATATCCAGGCCTGAATCCTGACTGGAGGGGGTCCAGATAATCCATTTCATCCAGTCCCTCCTGCAGCTGATGTGCCACTGCCTTCTCCAATACATTCCCCCAAAAAAGAAAGTTTGATACGGGCCTATAGCTGGTTAGGACAGCTGGGTCAAGGGATGTTTTTTTTTTTCAGGAGGAGTGCACCAAAGCATGTTTCAGAGGTGCAGGAAATACCCCCTCCTGCAGAGACGCATTAATTATTGCCCCAACCCAGCCACCTGTCACCGCCTTGGAGGCATTCACCAACCAAGTGAGATAGGGGTCCAATTGGCATGTGGTGGCGTGAACGACTGCAAGAAGCCTGTCCACTTCTACAGGGCCAACTGGATCAAAGTGATCCCAGATGATATGGCCAGACTGTGCTCCAGCTCACTCCGGACCCTCCCCATCCATGCCAGGATTAAACCCCGAGGAAATCTGAGCAATTTTCTCCACCAGATGGTCAACAAGGTATATAAATACTGATCAGACTGGTTTTCTTAAGGGTAGACAAATGACAGATTTAACTACAAAAGTTTTAAATATAATTGAGTATGCGAATCAGAAGAAATTAAAGATTGGTGTAGCAGCGTAGATATTTTTAAAGCCTTTGATTTGGAAGAATGGTCAAAGTTGAACAAATTAATACAAGATATGGGTTTTGGAGACAAATTTCAAGAAGTGATCAATCAATTATATTTTAGGAAAAAATCCTTAATATTAGTTAATGATGGGATTATGGAACAAATAGATTTAAGTACTGTACACACAAACTGATACAAGCACCATGTGACCTTAACTCATTTGAAAAAATTCTTTTGACAGTCATTGCACATCCTTATTATAGTGAGAAAAAGATACTCTAATAGAGAGCCTTTATTTCAAAAGGTGTTACACTTACTGTTTCATTTGGAGCCATATAAAATATTTGGCTCCATTTTGTAAATTAGATCAACAGTAAGGACAATTATCTTTTCAGGATTTTTATTTTTTAAAATAAATAAATAATTGCCAGCATTTAAGCCTTTCTCCACAGATAATCTGGATTTAATAAATATCTGGATATCGAAATTTAATTAATACTTTTTTGCTGGGAGAAACATCAACAATTTGAGATACGCAGATGATACCACCCTAATGGCAGAAAGTGAGGAAGACCTAAAGAAGCTCATGCTTATGAAAGAAGAGAGTGCAAAGAGAGTGCAAAAGCTGGCTTGAGACTCAACATCAAGAAAACCAAAGTAATGGCAACGGGCCCTTTCAGTCCCTGGAAAATAGATGGGGAAGAAGTAGGAGAAGTATTTGCCGCAAAAAGGAGGTGGATTAGGAATGCCTAATCTCAAGAATTATTATAGAGCATTTCAGATCAAAAGTATAATTAAGATTTTGATAAAAGAAAAGGTAATTTGAGAGGACTTGGAGAGAGAGAGAGAGAGGACTTTGCATATATAGGTAATGCAGCTTTTTAAGATAAGAACATTGGGGAAATTAGTATTAAAAAGAATATGTTAAAAACATTGTGGGATGTTTGGGGGAAAACTAAGAAAATATTAGTCCCAGAAATATCCCCTATAATTGAGGTTGAGGACATTCAAAGCTTCCCAATTAAAATCAGTAAGAGGATGAGATTAATATTGATAAGTAAGGATGCGTACTTGTTAAAAGACTGGATTAAAATTTATAGGAATGAAGTGGGGAAAACAGAACTTTACTTAGAAATGAGGCTGGATTGGTTACAGAAAATAAGATTAAACAAATGGAATAATAAATACCTAAGAGAATCCAGTTTGGAAAGAGATTAGACAGAATTTGAAAAGTTGTTGTGGAACATAAAACAAGGAGATTTAGGATTAAAGGGTTTGGTAAGTAAGATTTACAAGATTTTAAACACAGAGGGTAATTCACAAGAGACCTCAAGGAAAATTTGGGAACAAGATTTAAACATTAAAATTACAGAAACAAAATGGAGAACTTTATGGAAAAAGGGGACCATGAGGACATTATCGGTAAGAGTTAAGAAACATAATTTTAAAATGCTGTGGAGGTGGTACCTGACACTGGTGCGACTGAATCAAATTGATAAAACTAAAAGTCATAACTGTTGGAGATGTAAAAAATCGATTGGTACATATATACATATGTGGTGGAATTGTGATGATGTTAAGAAATTTTGGGATGAGGTCAAAAAAGAGATCATTGGAAAACTGGGGGTGAGAGTCAAGATCGGTTCAGGTACCACTTTGTTTACGGATTTTGAGGATACAAAATTTAATAGGGATAATAAAGAACTGGTTTCAATTTTGATGACAACTGGAAGACAATGCATTGCAAGGAAGTGGAAAGAAATGGGGAAATTAGTATAGAAGAATGGTACAAGGAATCATGGCAATTGGCTTTGAATGATAAATTGACTTAAGATCTGAATGAAAAGAAAGGGTTAATTACAGAAAATAGATTTTGGTCAATTTGGAAATAATTTGTGGATTTTGCCTTAAGGAAAGGAGTAGGGAGTAGCCCAGTACCAGATCAAATGAATTTTTGGAAACACTGAAAAAATGATGAGATATGCCGCGCCTCCCGTAGGCAATGTATATATCACTTGGTGTATTGTTTTTCTTTTATATTTTTCTCATGCTTTTTTCTTTTTAATTCTTGTTTTGATGGAGAAATATAACAAAAGGGTTGCTGTAGTGACTCAAATACTTATTTTTTAAAGTGTAAGAAAACCAATTTATATCTTGAAATCAATAAATAAAGATAAGATTAGTAGTATGAAATGTATCAACTACATAACCATAATATAACTTTCTACTTTTAAATATTGGAGTACTATTTTCCATTTTATATGTGTGTGTTTTTGTTTGTCTAGTATTATTTTTATGAATTCTGTTATGTATTACTATGTATTCTTTGTTTAAATTTAATTTATTTTTTTTAAAAAAAGAAGGAGCAGTGACAGATTTTACTTTCTTAGGCTCAACGATCACTGTAGATAGTGATTGCAGCCATGAAATAAAAAGGTGACTGATTCTTGGGAAACAAGCTATGAGAAACCTGGGGAACATAGTAAAAATTAGAGACATCACCTTGCAAACAAAAATTTGCATAGTCAAGGCAATGGTATTCCCGGTGGTAGTGTATGGTTGTGAGAGCTGGACCATAAGGAAAGCTGAGCGCAGAAGAACAGATGCCTTTGAAATGTGGTGTTGGAGGAGAGTTTTGAGAGTCCCCTGGACAGCGAGGAGAACAAATAGAAATAAACAACCCTGACTGCTCCTTAGAAGGTCTAATAGAAAAGACGAAACTAAAGTACTTTGGACATCAAATGAAAAGAGAGGATTCACTACAGGAAGCCTTGATGATGGGAAAGGTGGAGGGCAAATGAAGAAGGGGCAGCCAAAATGAGATGGCTAGATGGTATTGTAGACACAATGGGCACATAGCTGGGCGGGTTGATGAGGATGGTGTAGGACAGAGGTGTCTGGAGGGAAATGGTCCATGGGGTTGCAAAGGGTCGGAATCAACTGTGTGACTGAACAACAACTTTTTGCAAATATTTTAAAATAAAGGGTGAGTAGCATTTTATCCAAAGGCAGCAAAGTGGGGGTGGAGAAAAATAAGGAAGAAAAAGAATAAATTAAGCTCAACAAGGTAGAAAGAGAAAAGTTTCTGTTTCCCCCAAAAGTGTTAATAAAAAAGCTGAAATATAGAATATCATTTCTCTTGAATAAAACTGACAGAATATAAATCACTCTTAATACCTTCAGCCCTCTACAAGAATACAGAAAGAATAAGGCTGTCACTGTTCTACATACACTTTGCATGCTTCGAAGCCCCCTGCTTTGTCTGGCAATTCTGAATAATAAAGGATCCTGAGCCATGTATATGAAAGTTGGATTAATGTTCAAGATTTCATCTACAGTTTGTAAGGGCTTGGCAAATTCCAGGGGAAATCAAGAGTTTAAGAAGGCTCTCTCCTAAACATGAAATAGGTCTCAAGCCCAACTTGTAACATATTGCTTATGACACATTTCTTGTTCCAGATCAATCCTCTCAATCTCCCTTTCCCATCTGAATTTAGCATAGAGTGAAAAGGGATTGTGTGATGTGCTTGAAGAGTTCTGAGCCATCATTTGCTGGAGGTGGGTGAGGAGATAGATTGCAGCACCATGTTCATCAAAACGTCTGCAAGATCAGGGTGTAACCATAAGACACAAGAAGGCTATGGATGGGTCTATCTGTTTTGCTTTCTCTCACATTTCAAATTCCATACTTTCAACCCCTAGATGCAAACATCTGTAAATTCTAGTAAATCCTTACCAAATATGAATGGAATAAAATTCTTATTCAATTATATTGACAAAGTTCAACAAGTGGAGCTATATCCAACATGGACAGGAACATGTCGTGCCTGCCTGGCATGTAACTATTAAACACAAGGAGCCTATTGAGGAGGCGGAAGTGTGACAACCCTAATTTAGCATCACAAGCATCATCAGGGCCTGGAATAGCATGCTGAAACCATCCATCAGAGATGGCAGAATGCTTGATAAGATTTATTAAGCTTTTTGTTACTGAAACGTTGCAGTGATTGTTCCATTTATCCCTGAGATAAACAAGGTGTCAGCTCCATTGATAAATTCTTAATGAATCACACTATCTTCCTCAAGCAACTGGTTGTACGTTAAAGAAAACTGCTAACTGTGTCCAGCCCTTTGAGACCTCCATAGCTAGGAAATGCTTCATGCTCCTCTATGAGACAGATAGGAAAAGCTCCATTTCCATGATCATTCTGTTAGCTTTCTTTTAGGACAAAAGATGGAGAACTGTGCTGCAAACTGTCAGAATCTGAGATGTAGGTGCAGGGCCGCCACCAGGGCAGTACTACCAGTACTGCCGTGTAGGGCCCAGAGCTGACAGGTGCCCTGCCGCCACTGGCCATAACTGTGACATTACTGCACTGGGGGCCCCAATAGGATTGCTCTGTATGGGACCCAGAAATTTCTGATGGCGGCCCTGTATAGGTGGTTGGCTAGTAGTAGAGGACTCAGGAAAACCAAGCTAAAGGCAAACTCTATCCATGTTCTAGTCCAAGTACAAGATGAAAGCTAGGAGCAGGCAAAGAAACAAGGCAAGTCCAGTAGAGGAGATATACTCCTAGCAGGCTAAGAGTCAAACAACCAAGGAAGCATCCAAAGCAGGGTACCTTTAAGGCTCGAGCAACAGCAGGGGGTTCACAGGAAACACCACAACAAATCTTGGAACCTTTGTTGCTGAGACAGCTTCTAGGGGTAGGAGCCAGTTCTTAAACAGCTCTTTTCACAGAGCTCTCATTGGAACTTATCAGGGCCTCAGCAGGTGTATCAGGTGGTGAGTCTAATCAGAAGTGGTTTCTTAGCTCGAACCCTGAAGCTGCATCAGATCTGTTGGATTGGGGCCGTGAAGCGGCCCTTGAGGTCCCGGAGGAGACTGGTCAAGGAACGACACGAGACAAGATGGAGTGAAGACCAGTGGTTTATTGAGGGAAAATCATCATCATATATAGGAATTCAAGGCAGCGTGTGATAGAATCGTCATCTGACAGAAAATCACATCACCCATTTACCCGGGTTAATTGGGAACCTCTCTTGGGGAAGTTAATTAACTAAGGCAAATACTGACAGGGGAAATCCATTGTTCATGGCTTGCACAAGAGTAAACATGGCCACTATTTGCGCTGAGGCTTGGGCTAATCTGCAAGTGCGTAATTGCCTAATGTCTAACTTGGGTTAGACATTCAGCTTCCTCCTGCAGAACCACCGGCCAGGTCAGATATGGGTGAATCAATCTTATGACTATTAATCCGCTCCCCAATTTCTGTACTCACAGAGGTCAGAGGCCAGGGGTCTGCCTCACCCGGTGTAACCTCTGTCAGGGACAGTTATGCCAATTATGCTCGCGGATACCACACAGATCCTAACACAAACACTGTATTTTGAATCCCCTAGCAATGGCCCAGTTGGAGGAGTCTTCCAGGAAAGATGAACCTGATACTCCAGAAACCAGTAGGGAAGAACTACTACTTGGGCCCACAACCCTTCAATACTTGGAGAGCAATGAGACAGGATCTGTGGATGATGGTTATCTTGGTTATCAAAGACCACTACATAGGAATGCTGAAGGCCAGCCTTGAAGCCCCAAAGTGAAGTGCTAAGCTGTAGGGAAGGACTCCAAAATAAATATTCCTCAGGAGAGTCTCCTTGAGATAAGATTATTTCCTTCAGTAATACTTACAGATCAGATCCAGCAAACGAGTACATCCTCTGTTTTAATTTAATTTAATTTAATATTTCAATTTGTTCACCGCCCACTCAGGGGGAACCCGACTCAGGGTGGCTCACATACTTAAAAAACCAAACACCTGTAGTTGGGTAGCAGGTAGGCATGCAGCAGCATTCCTATTGGTGCTCCATGTTACAGGAGACAATGACTGAATTTTTATTTCTATTTATATATCTATAGTTGCATCTTTATAAATTTTCTGAGTGTTATGCTCAAGCCAACAAGGATTGCACTTGATTGTACAACTGGTTGTGCAGTTCTTGTTGCTATCATTGCACAGTGAAGAACATTTCCCTTGTTCCACTATTATCTAAACCATTCCCAGTTTTACATTGTGCAATCGGAGTTGTCTACCTCTTCTGGGACTTGCTTCCTGTGTGCCCAGATCCTTGTTTTTGATTTTCCACCCCTGCATGACCACTGAACCTTTGGGCATTACCTTTGTGGTAAATATTGACTTTGTTTTGACCTTCTTTGCTTTGTTGAGCTTTTCAGCACACAACTCTTTTACTTTACTTTTCCCTGTTTGGGGAGCTAAAGGAGCCATTACTTCATTGTTCAGAACAGAATAGGACATTCATCAGAACAATGGATTGGCAGAATTGGCTAAGAATTATGGCAGTTGGGGTCCTGCAATATCTTCATTATTTGCTACCTCATTATTTGATGGGTCAGGGGAGGGGGGTATCTGTCATATAGATCAGGACCAACCTCCTCAGACCTGTTGAAATGGCCTGAAGTAACTCATTCCTAGCTTTGTAGAGTACTGCATTTGTACATTCATGATCAGGATATATATTTAAATGTGAATGGACAAAAATAAGCCTGTAATCTGGAGTGAGAGGGCACTGCAGAGCACCATCAATCTGGAGACCTTAAATTCAGTATGCTTACAATTCAAACAGTTGTGAACTTTTCCAAGTGTGGAGGAAAGTCACTTCCAATGCAGAATTTTGCCCCATGAAAGGAGTAATCTGCCACTCTAAATGGTAATGTCACAGTAGTGCTTGGTGGAGAATCCTCAAATGAATGTACAAGGTGGATTATTCTCTCAATTGTAAAGTACAGGTAGCTTCCAGAAATATGCACAGGCAAATCACCTATAGAATTTTGTTTGACATTTCTTTACAATGCACCAATGTGATGAGGCTGAGGAACTAAGAAGGGGAGAAACTTTGAAGGCATCTGTGTATGTGACTGGGAAGGCTGTTTGGAAAAGGTTCGAGCCAAAAGCCAACATGTTCCCAGAACAAAAGGAACAATTAATACCTTCATTTGACCTCTTGTCAAAGAGAATTTCAAAGAAGGACTGAGAGAGAAAACCTGACACCTCAGACTTAACTCTTGACTTCAGAAGACAGACTGTTTCCTTTTGCAGGGATGTTTAAAATGGGGAAAATATTGCAGATGTATGGTAGTTTGGGCAAAGAATTTCAAGTCATTTTGGTTTTTAAAGTTAAACTGGTTTAATCCCAGTGCAGAAACGAGCTTTGTGTTCACAGATTTAAAATAGCTCGTATAAATTCAAAATACAAATCCTGCTTATTTTAAAGGTGAATGGTTGATTCCATCTGTTTTATAAATTTATTCATTTAGAAGGAATCCTGCTGCATGGGGTAGAAGTACTGATCATACAACAATAATCTGAAAAGGGTAAAATGGAAACTGTTCTACAGAATTCTAGGGATCAGCTATAGACCTCTGTTCCCAGTGCAGGGACACTTGAGGTACAACTCCACTTCACAACAGAAGACTCCCACCATTTGGGCAGAGATGAGGCCTTGGAAGTAGAGTCCCCATCTACTTCCCCTGGCAACATAAGTAACTGATTAGCAGCAGCTGGTGCAAAAGGAGGTACTTACCCTAGTACCTAACTACTCTTGAAGTGCTAAAAATATTTGTACCTGGATAGCTCTAATCCTTTGCTTTCTGCACTCTTCTTTTCCTGACTGATAGTCCTCCACACATCAGAACCCAGCTTACTATGTTACTCCACCACTGTATGACCCTTGTTTTGGTCTTGTGTTATGGACGGTTCTGACTGAAATCCCAACAATTCTCCAACTTGCTTCTTGGACTTTTGTTATACTGTAAATCTTTCAGTGTCTAATTTAGTTTCACTTAGCTTTGGTCATTCCTTTCAAACAAGACTGTCTTTGTAAAAGAGCTTCTTCTGCACAACAAGAGGACACCATGTAAGAATCACCATACCTAGTGGTTGCCATGACTGTTATCCTTCTTACTCTCCCTTCTCTGTCCCTCTTTTTTGAAGTCTTCATTCTCCCAATCTTTTCTACATTCATCTTGGTCCTGGCCAGACTTGTCTTTACATGTGAGATTATGATTCACTAGCACAGAGGTTCCAAAGCTTTTCAAGCCTAGGGCCAGGTCACGCTCTCTCAGTCAGCTTCAATGGCCGGAAGGCTATTTTGCCCTGCCGGCATGATGGGGCTAGCCATTTTGTCCCAACAGCTTCAAAGGGTTGGCCATTTTGTTTCTTGACTGCCCTTGGAGGGATGGGGGGCCACATGAAATGGTGCCGCAGACTGGATCTGGCCCACGGGCCTTAGGTTGGGAACCCCTGCACTAAAACAAGGCAGGGGCTGCACTATGTTCAGGGCAATAGTGGGGGAAGCTGAGGTGCTTCTCTTATGGACTTACATTTATTCTCTTCAGCCTCCATTTTCATAAATCTCAAGCCATATTATTTAATGGGATACCAAACTGTTTAATAAACTAAAAACTGTGTGAGTGTGGGTCTACTTTTCATCCTGGCTTCCTCACTCTTCCTCAATTTTCCGGCCAAACTGATGAGATCTTGGCTGCAGAAGAAACTTTATGATGCAAAACAGGCACAGACGAAAGGTCTTCCAGTGAGATTTTGGGAGAACAAACCCCTTGCAAGGCTGAAAAGTAATTATTCTTCAAAGTTCCTTGAAAGAAAGAGTTTAAAGTACTTAATGATTAAAACTTGATGTCCTTGAGTGTAAGTCAGATAAAGGAATTACCATGGACCTTAAGACTGTGTAAATGACAAACATAAAGGCAGCAATAATGAGCCTGCCTGAGGTGATTACATTTTCTAATTAGAAGAAACACATGTCTCATTTAGGTGTGGTAATCTCAGCCTGCCTGTGACGTCATTAGCTTTGTTTCCACCAACACATACAGTTCATTCTGAAAATATCTGTAGCCTTCAACCTCCGATTTTCAAAACTAAGGCACAAACTGTAGAAATATGACTTAGTGAAGTTCACACAGTGGTTAAAAACTTTGCCAACCAAAAATTTGCACCTCTAATAAATGAAGAGGGAGGGACAGGTCATAGACTTGCCACAAAAAATGTACAGCAGATGTGTACAACGTAGAGTCTCTTTTGTGGACTTCATGGATGTTCCCTGAGATTATTTTTCTTTTTACTTTCCAAGCAAATATCTTCCTTAACTATTCTATTCACTTTTCCCAGCAGAGATACTCCTTAGCTGTCTAAATGGGGGGGGGGGGCTAACAGCAATGGGGAGAATTCAATAGACACATTGGTTCCACTGCTTATCATTTGTCTGGGCTCTCTACTCCATTACCGCCTTCACACTGTTAAGGGATTTTCTTGCTAATGTGGCAGAGGAGGACTGCAAACTCTATTTCTATTTCACACTCAAGAGGTCCGGGTCTCATATAAAATAAAGAACCCTTCTTACTCTTTCTCTGTTTGGACATCATTATTGCTATTTTGTACTGCAACGATCAGGATTAGAAGATCAATTCTAATGGGCCCCTCAGTAGCACAAACTGTGAATGCTAAATTGCAGTAACAGTCACCATAGTACTTATTCTTAAAACTCATTTTATTCTACTTTTCTAATTTTGAATGGATGTGTTTTAAATAAGATATCTTAAATTCATTATAAAACAGGGGTTCTCAACCTTTTTAAGCCAGGGGCAAGATCACTCTCCCTCAGACTGCTGGTGGGCAGGACTGGTATCCCCTCTCCACTGCTGCCCGTCCGGCCTGCAAACACTCCCCCCCCCCCGATGCTGCCACTGCCATCACTGCCAACACTCCCCCCCTACACCAGCAATCCAGCCCACGAACACTCTCCCCCATGCCACCGCCAACACTCCCCCATGCTGCCACTGCTTTCCTGCTTACAGGCCTGCCATGGGTAGAGGGGTCCTGACTGTCCTTCCCCACACTTGGCCAGAGCACCCCATGGGAAAGATGTGGGCAGCCACATGCATCTGCCACATCCGCTTCTGCCACCGCCACCATCCTTGTCCCCTCCACCTGGCTTGGTGTGTCCCTAACACTGCTCCATAGCAGGGTGGATGTTGTAAGCCTTCTTACAACATCTGCCCTGCTATGGAGTGGTGTTAGGGACACGCCAAGCCAAGCGGAGGTCACAAGGGTAGTGGTGTTGTCATGGGCGTGAGTGAGGGCATGGGTCAGATGGAATGGTGGAGTGAGCCACATCCAGCCCATACATCATAGGTTGAGAACCCCTGTTATAAAGCATTTAAATTTCATTTAAAATATTTCCTGTTTATGGTGCTGGTCATGATTGGTAACAAAGTGATTGACTGAGCAGTACAAAAGAGCCACTGAAACATTCCAGGCCAGCATTTTGCAATGTATTCCTCGTAGGAAAAAATATTTAAACTACTGTATAGATATTGCTATTTTACTGATATCATTATTTTACTGACATTGATAGTTTTAGGATTTTATGCACTGTAATCTTAGATTATATTATATTTTATATTATATCTTTTTACATCATATCTTTATTATGCTATACATATATTGTGATTTTTTACATGCTATATACTAGATCTTATTTGGTTGAGTCTGACTAGACCATTCTATAATCTGTTTTGTAGTCCCATCACAGTACAGTAAAACCCCTACTTATGAAAAAAGCCCATTCCGTAGGCTTTTGCTTAAATCAATTTTTTTGGTAGTTCAAAGCAAACCCTAAAGAAAAATGAAATTTTTATGTAAACCAAAGCAAACCTATAGGGACATGAATTTTTACATAACTTGAAGCAAACCCATAGGAAAAAGAATATTTATGTAACTCAAAGCAAACCCATAGGAAATCGTGTTAATCGGGAAATGGTTTTAGCATTAAATCATTATGTAAGTCAAATTTTATGTAACTCAAGGCATATGTAAGTCAGGGTTTTACTGTATGTTCAATTGTGTTGTGAAAGTTTTGTCTATATTCTGTTCTGGTCTTTGACTGTAATAAAACTGGTTGAGTGAGTGACTATTGAGAGACATTATTTTTGTCCATTTTTGTACAATATTGCTAACTATACTTTATTTTTGCAGGTATGTGAATTACAGTTGCTCAAAGTAGAGTGCTGCAGTTTTGGTCAAGAATCTGAACCACTAACTCAGGGGTCCTCAATCTATTGCCCGCAAGCTGGATCCAGCCCATGACATCAAATAATCAAATATAAATGCAAAGGAGGCTGAAGTGATAGGAAACAAAGTAGAGGTAATGCAGAAGATGGTAAAACAAAAGGAATCCAAAATAGATACCTTAGAAAAGAGAGTGGAACGCATGGAAGATCAGTCTAAAAGGCAGAATGTAATTATTAGAAACATTTCGGAAGCTGTGCCAGACCAACTTAAGACAAGAATAATAGCTTGGCTAAATGACCTAGAGGGGGCGTGGCCAGGATGGAGATGGATTAACACACTGAATCGCAGGCTCGTGCACAACAATGAGTAAACAACCATAAAAACATCTATAAATCAAGCTTTAATAGCTCTACAAAGCTCACCCGAAGAAAGCCTTTGATCTTCTTTCCTGTGTTCGGAGTTCGGGAGGCAGTCCTGGTCGGAGAGGCAGGCAGCGAAAGCTGCAGCTTTACCGGCTGGGCTGTGGCGAATGGGACTGAGGAAGGAGCTGAAGAAGGGAATGGAGTGAATTTTACCAAAAATAAAGATTTGGCACTGCGGCGGGAGTCTTCGTTGGGGTGAGTGAAGTGAGTGAAGTGAGAGTGGAGAGTTTGGATTAAGGAAGGAAACGTAAGTGAAGAAGGGGTGTGGAAGTGACTGAAAAGGACTGAAAGGAGGGGGGTTAATGGCGGCATGATTCGAAACTTAAGGAGAAAGTTAAGACCAGAGTGGAGTAAAGGAGGAAGGTTTTAGAAAGAAGAAAAGGAGAAGAAGGAGAGTTAAAGGAGAACAAAAGGAACGAAAGGAGATGGAGTCTGGATAGTGGCAGAAGAAAGAATTGGAAGTTGGAGAAAGGAGGGCCACCCCACGAAAACCGAAGTTGTGGCGGCGTCCTTTTGGCTTTTTTCTTTGTGCCCTGTGCTTTCTTTGTGGATGGTATAGACCAGTGGTTCCCAAAGTGGGTCATACGGCCCATGAAGGACTTCAGTTCCCAGAAGCCTAAGTCAGTACACTGGCTGACCAGTGCTTTGGGGAATAGACTTAGGCTACTGGGAATTGAAGTCCACAAACTAAAGTTTGGGAAACACTGGTATAGACTCTGAATGAAAGTGGCTATAAATTTGTTGCAGCTGGATTGCAAAATTGGATTATAAAGTTTTTGTTACTGCTAAACTGGATTGGTTTTCTTCTGTGTTCTACTGTGGATTATAAATATATTTTTCCTGCTTCATCGTGGATTACAAATTCTATTTTTTTCTTCTTTTTTCTTCCTCCATTTTTGGGTTGTTGCCGAGAAAGTGCTGATTTATTTTTGTGCATTCCTTTTCCCTCTTCCTACAGCTTATTTGGTTACATTGTGGCTGGACTTTTCATTTGGGCTCAAGATTTTGGGATACTTTCTTACAATTGGTTTATAATATGCAAGTTTGATACCTGATTAAATTACAACATGTCTGAAGAGCTGTGGAGCTTATATTTGGATTTTTTAACAGAAGAAGGGAGCTCTGTTTGCTGATACACAGTTTCAAGGAGAAGGGTTTGCAAGAGCCAAGAGTGTTGCAGCCTTGAAACTTTTATTCGATGTTACAATGGATAAGATTACAAGGGGGAAGGGAAAGGAGGAGGAACCGGTGGCTAAACATAAGAAGAAAGATAAACCAGTAGCTGGGGAGGCTCCTCCATCATCTTCACCATCTCCTGAACCATATGATCAGACTCAAATAATGGTTGAACTGGGTAAATTATTCCATAAATTTGAAAGGATGGAAGAAGCAAAAGTGAAAGACAAAAATGAAATTCTGGAGAAACAGGACAAAATGGCCACAATATTTATTGATTTTTCCAAAAAAAAAGTTGGTTTAAATTTTCAAAAAATAGAGGGAAATGTTAAGTTGATGCAAAGTGATGTGAAAGTGATGAAAGGGGAAATAAAAGGGATACAGGAAGAGGTGAAGGAGAATAAGATGAAAGTGATTGCGAAAAAAGATGGATGTTATGGAAGAATTGATGAGAAAACAAAATATTATGATTCGCCACATGATGGAAAGATTGCCAGAACAGGTAAGGGATAGAATAGTTGATTGGTTAAATAATTTGAAAATGGGGAAGGATTTTGTTAATGAGGATATTGCAAATGCCTACAGAGTGGGCCCGAGAAGGGGAAAAGTTCCAAAAAATGTTTTGGTTTAATTTGCAAATTGGGGAGATAAGTTGAAGGTAACGGCTTTCTGAAAACAAGCTGGTTCTGGCGCTCTGAAAATTCATGGGTCTGATGTGGAGGTATATAATGACATTTCCATCAAAGAACATGGTTGGAGGTACAAGATGAAACCTGTAGCAAAATTTTTGATGACAAAAAGGGGTAAAATATAATTGGCGATTTCCACAACAATTAAGATTTTTCTATGATAGAAAAATGCAGGTGATTGATGCAGGGACAGATGCTTTGGAGTATGTGAGTCTACTTGATTTGGTTAAGGTGGGTTCAAATGAGTTGCTAGCTTTGAGGAAAGATTTGTTGGATTCGGGAGGTATAAGAAGAGATTATGATGGAGCAGATGAGGGTGGGGCTGCAGGAGGAGGGCAACCAGCTGGAGCAGAGGATGACTTATCACTGATTGTGGTGGAGGAAGAGTTGAGAAAAGGTTAGAAGGTTAAAGGAATGAAATTAAGCACTTTTACAGGAGAGGATGGTTTAATAAGATTGTTTTTATAATGTGGAGGGTGTGCTAGGGCGCCGATCACCACGCACATCTTCCACGCTCCCCCCTCCCATCTTTGGAAGGTGAAGGATCTGTGATTAAGAGGAGGAGGATAGAATCAGTCTTGAGGAAAAGTAGACTGGACATAGTCTTTCTACAGGAAACTCATCAAAAATCTCAAGATACAAATAAAATTTTCTTAGGGTGGATGCAACATTATGAAAAGTCATTTGGAACATCAAAAGCAAGAGGTGTCGCAATCATGATATCGACTAGGCTGGGGTTTGAGATAACAAATACCATTTCAGATTTAGAGGGTATATATCTGATAGTAAAAGGGAAAATTGATGACGAGGAAGTAACTTTGGTGAATATATATGCCCCAAATGATCATCAAGCTGAATTTTTAGAAAACACTTCGTAAAATTTTGATAAAAGAAAAAACAAAAAAATGATTGTGGCTGGTGATTTTAATTTAGTAAAATCAAATTTTGATTGTACTAATCTACTATAAAGTGGTGTGTTAACCGTTGGAATGTGACAAAGGATGTTGCACCAGGCCCCACTAGCCCCATCCGAGCCTCCGTGCACTCGCCTGAATGGGGTTCGCAGGTAACTGTCGGGTTGAAATTTTTGGACGGGGGGCAGGAGCCCCCCGGACGCAAACAAAAAAAGGGAACTTCAATTCCCAATGTTCCTTGTGCCATGCCGCACCAGAGCCAATCAGACTGAGCGGCACGGCAAAAGGAACGTTTGGAAATGCGCCGTGTCCAATTAAAAAAAACAGCAAGAAAAAAACTGCTGCAGTAACCAAACATGTGCAGGCAAAACTACAAGCCCCAGTGTCCTGCACGCCATTAGCATGCAGAACGCTGAGGCAGCCAGCGCGTGAAAAATAAAATAACCCCCCTGCCGCCGCTGCCCTTACTTTCAATGGGCCAGGGATCGAGCCTGGCTTGTGGAAAAAAAGAGACCCCCTCATGCTCTTTCCTTTGCAAGGACACCCCCCCCTTTTCTTTCCATGGGCCAGGGATCGAGCCTGGACCATGAAAAAAAGACACCCCCAAAAAAAGAAGGACACACCAAAACATTCAAAAACAGTCACAAAAACAGTCAAAACGAAACATAAAAACATCCAAAAAATTACCACAAAAACATCACAAAGACCCCCACCCAAAACCCAACACAACCCCCCAAAAAAAAACAATAACCAGGGAGCTTACCAAGAGACGCCTTCACTGCATGATGACTGGAACTCAACTGAGAAAATGAAGAAAATACTTACTGGAAGCGACACCCAGAGGACAGAAGAGAAAAATTGTAGAGAGGAAGAAAAGCTCACCACCCCCCAACCAGAGGACACAAGAGAAAAAACATTCAAAAATATTGAAACTAATAAAATTAATTCCCAAATTAATCCAAAAAGTTATCAAAACATTCAAAAATATTCACACTAATCTAAAAAACAACAACCAGAAATCACTTTTCACTCAAAAAACCAAAAAACCAAAACAAAAAATAGAAAATGCGTAAAAATAAAGATTTAAAAAATCAAAATTTAATTTAATTTTTTTCAAAAAAATAATTTACATTAATTAAATAAAATTAAAATAAAATTTGCATAAACATAAAACAAAAACCTTCCAAAACCAATTTAAAGAGCCCGGCACTGAGGAAGCCGGCGCACAAAAAATAAAAATAAACACACACTGGGAGCGCAAGTCCGCCAAAGGCGGACGCAGCGCCTTGAAGACACAAAATCACAAAACCTTTCAACACCATTTAAAACAGCCCAGCACCATTGGTTCAAGAAAAAAAATTGAACCCTTTACTATCCAACACAATTTTTCAAAGCCCGGCACCGCCGGACAAAATATGCTAGTACATAATATGTAAAGCAATAAAAAAGAAGTAAAGCAATAAAGAAAAAAGAAAAAACCTTTATAGATAAGTTCACTTAATTATAATTTTATAATTATTCTTTAACACTCTCTTCCCATTAAAACATTCAATATTATTTTAAATAGAAAACAACCAAAAAATTACACATAATATTACACCCAGTGCTTATTTACATTGCCCTGGAGAACTCAGAGTATCTCATTGTTTTACTTCCAAAAACCACTTTGATCGGGTACAGGTCTATTTCTTTCAACTCCAATAAGGGAGTGATGCACAAAAGCTTCCAAATGTTCCAAAATCTATTTTCTTTTAAATTACCCCTTTTTACTTTAATCTCCCAAGTCAGTTTATCATTCAAAGCTAGATTCCACATTTCTTTATACCATTCTTCAGTTTGTATAATTGCATCATTTTTCCAATTTCTAGCAATACATTGTCGCCCCATTGTAAGCATTATTTCTAATAACTCCTTCTCCACCTTATTTAACCTTCCACAACTGTTAACATAGTGGTACCCGGCCCCAGCTTGATTATCTTTCCCAATATTTCACCAATCTCCTTTTCAATTCTTTTCCAGAAATCCTTTACAACAAATACAGCCCCACCACATATGCTGATACGTTCCAATTGTATCTTTGCATCTCCAACACATTTTATCTTTCTTATTATCCATTTGATATAACCTCACTGGTGTCAAGTACCACCTCCATAACATTTTATAATTATGCTCTTTTATTCTAACCAACATAGTTCTCATTAT
Organism: Bradypodion pumilum; assembly: GCA_035047305.1. Lineage (NCBI taxonomy): Eukaryota > Metazoa > Chordata > Lepidosauria > Squamata > Chamaeleonidae > Bradypodion > Bradypodion pumilum. Next base: position 14,312,979 of record JAWDJD010000010.1, on the reverse strand, counting down.
CCTCTTTTTCCATATATCATTTTCTATCTTTATATTCAAATCCTGTTCCCACTTTAATTTCAAATCCTCCTGTGGATCACCCTCCTTATTTAATAATGTATATAATTTGCTGACTAATCCCTTAATATGTTTATCTCCCTTTCTAATTTTTAACATCAAAACCTCAAAATCCGTCTTTTCTCTTTCCAAATCACAATCTCTCATATGTTTACTATTCCAATTATTAATCTTCAATATCTGAAACCAATTCATTTTTAATTGCTCAAACAAATTTGTCCTAGTAACCACATCCCTACAGATCTGAAACCAGTCTCTCAACAGGAAAATTTCATTCTTATGCAATACTTCTTCTACTTCATTTTCAATCCTAATCGGAAAGTTTGCCATGTCTGAGAGTTCCAAAATTGGAGAGATACTCGGGACAAGATACTTTTTTACTTTCTTCCATACACTCATTAATCCTTTCATCAAGATATTTTTAGTAACCACCTTTCCCAAATTATATCCTAAAAAGACCATTTTGCCTATATGCTTGTAATCCTTCATCTCAATTTCCTCCCAAATCACTTTTTCCTTTGCCAAGATCTTCACAACATTCTTAATTTGAAATGCTCGATAATATGCTACTAGATTCGGCATTGCCAAACCACCTTCCTTCTGAGGTAAATACCATAATCCTTTTGGTAACCTAGACTTCTTTCCCCCGTTACAGAAATCATTAATCAATTTTTGAAATTGCTTAATTTCCTTATCATTCAGCTGGATTGCTAATGCTTCAAACAAGAAATAAATTCGAGGTAACAACAACTAAGTGCAATCCTCCCAAACCATGACAGTTTCAGCTTTTGATAGCTATGTATTCTAGATTTAATTTCAGTTTTCAAACTGTCATAATTTAATCTTTTCAACTCTTGCAATCTATTTGATATAATTATTCCCAAATATTTCAATTTATCTTTAACTTGGATATTTCCCTTTCCCTTTATCTTCTTCTGATCTTCTCCCATATTACAGAGCATCATTTCTGATTTATCCCAATTTATCTTCAAACCAGTAATATCCACAAAATCCTTCAGTTGTGCTCTAATTCTATCCATCACCTTCTCAGGATATTTTACAATTATCAATGTATCATCAGCAAACATATTTATCTTATTTTCCATAATCCCCTCTATTTTACCATCCTCCCTTATGTCTTCTGCCAATATCTCCATAGCCATAATAAACAATATCGGGGATAACGGACAACCCTGTCTCGTGCCTGCCTCTAATTTTACCTCATCGGTAACCTCATCATTTACTCTTACAGTGGCTATTCCTAGCTGATATAATTGATCAATTACCCTTCTGAATTTATCGCCGAATCCATAACTTTTAACTATTTCCTTAATTGAAATCCATTGTAAAGAATCAAATGCTTTAAAAATATCCAAATATATTAATCCCACTTTTTGTTTTGTTTGGCTCACAATATCTATTAAATCTAAGACTCTTCTAGTCAAGTCTGCCATGTGTCTCCCTTTCATAAAGCCTACTTGGTCCTCATTTATATAGTTGCCCATAAAATTGTTTAAACGATTAGCCAATAATTCTGTGAAAATCTTGGCATCTTGGTTTATTAACGATATTGGTCTATATGATTCTACTTTTTCTAGATTCTTTCCAGATTTTGGCAACAGTACGATTATGGTCCTATACCTGAAGTCGGAATTTGGCCCCCATCCAATATGTAGTTATATAGCTTTACCAACTTTGGTACTACTATATCTTTAAATTCCTTATAAAAGTCTGCAGGTAATCCATCTTCCCCAGGGGCTCTCCCCAATTTCAAACCCACAATAACCTCTTTTACTTCTTTTTCTAACACTTGTTCTTCAATTCTATCTCTATGCTCATGTTTTATTCCGCTGACTATCTGCCTCTCTAGTTGCTTTTTAAGCTTTTCCACAACTATATCTTTTCTTGCATATAAGGCTTGAAAAAATTATTTCACTTATTTCAATTATTTTGCATTTATCTTTAGTCTTATTACATCTTATTCCTTGTTTATTAATCAAAACTCCAATTTCCTTTTCCCCCTCTTATCTTTTGCTGCTTTTGCTAATAGTTTTGAGTTTTTGTTACTATATTCAAAGTACTCTCTTTTTAAATAAACCAAATCTCTTTTCACCTTTTCTATATCTTTACCTACCACTTCAGCCTTCAATCTTTGTAAATTAGCAAAAACCTTCTTGTCCTTCGTCTTTGAATGCTCCTCCTATAGCTGTAATATTTCCTTTTCAATTCTATCCTGTGCTAACTTATTCTTTTTATATCTATTACTTGCCAACTTAATACATTCCCCTCTAAAAACTGACTTCATTGCATCCCAAACCATGTTAAAATTTTCCTCGCCATTATCGTTCCATTGCAAGTTTTCCTTCCAACTCTCCATAATTTGTTCTTTGAACTTTTGGTCTTTAAATAAATTAACATCATATCTCCAACTTCTTCTTGAACCACTTTCCTTCTGTAATCTCAATTCTAAAACCACTTTAGCATGATCTGACTCCTTAAAAATTCCAACTTCAGTATCCTCCACATTTTTACCATGTCTTCAGTTACAAATATATAATCTATTCTGGAGTATGAGTTATGAACCTGTGAGAAGTAAATGTACACCCTTTCTGACCCCTTACTCTCTCTCCAAGAATCTCTCAAACCTATGGCAGCCATCCAGTTATCCAAAATCCATCCTTTAAGACCTTTCCAACATCTTGATAAACATCTCAAAGCCTGGCCCTTGCAAAGGAAAGAGCGTGGGGGGGGGGGGTGTCTCTTTTTTTCCCACAAGCCAGGCTCGATCCCTGGCCCATTGAAAGTAAGGGTAGCGGCGGCAGGGGGGGTTATTTTATTTTTCACGCACCAGCTGCCTCAGCGTTCTGCGTGCTAATGGCGCGCAGGACGCTGGGGCTTGTAGTTTTGCCTGCGCATGTTTGGTTACTGCAGCGGGGGTTTTTTGCGTTTTTTTATTGGACACGGCGCATTTCCGAACGTTCCTTTTGCCGTGCCGCTCAGTACGATTGGCTCTGGTGCGGCATGGCGCAAGGAACGTTGGAAATTGACGTTCCCTTTTTTGTTTGCATCCGGGGGGGCTCCTGCCCCCCGGCCAAAAATTTCAACCCGACAGTTACCTGCGAACCCCGTTCGGGTGAGTGCATGGAGGCTCGGATGGGGCTAGTGGGGCCTGGTGCAACATCCTTTGTCACATTCCAATGGTTAACACACCATTTTATAGGTATAGATTGTAGTTACTTTATGTATTATGTATTTTGTATTGTATTGTATTTGGTTGAAAAATTAAATAAAATTCTTTTTTTAAAAAACGACTTAGAAATGGACAGGAAATTTATGCCTGAAAAGATCATCAGTGCACATAAATTAGGAGCCAAGAGAAATAGACAAATACATAGAAATGTGCTAGTAAGATTCACAAATGAAGGACTAAAGCTTAGAGTGATGTCACAATTTTAAAAAAAGGGCGGGTCCAAATACATTAAAATTGGAAGGTAATGACATAGAAGTTTATCACGACCTGTCCTTAGAGGAACGAATTTGGCGAAAACAAATCAAACCAATTACAAAAAAAAAGAGAGAGATAAATGGTTGAAGTATATCTGGAAGCCTCCATGTCAACTAAAATTCATTCACCTGGGAAAAGCAAATATTATTAAGGAAAAACTGTTTGTTTTTGATGTTTTGGCAGAAGCCAACATTATTGAATATAAATCTAAAGAATGGGAGGAACTACAAGAGGCGTTATTAACATCTGGATTTCATGAAAAGGGTAACTTAGAAGTAGGCTAGAAGTTATGTTCAATCAGTTTGATAAAATGTTAATAGCGGCAATCATGATGCTCACTCTGTGATCTTGCCACATTCCCCCCTCCCCTCCTTGATATCCAAGGGCTTTCCTTTTTGTTTTTGACAAAAAAGGTGGGGAGGTTGACCACAATGTCACTATTGTTGTTATGCTTGTATTTTAATTACTTTATGTGGGGTGTAAGGTATCAGTTATATGTATGCTCAATCTTAAAAGGTAAAATTACCAATATATGTCTATTTATATTTAACTTCTGTAGCAAAAATTCTCTGGACATTAATGTTAAGGAAGTTGAGGTACTAGGGAAAAGAGTTGATGACACTCAACAGTAGGTTAAAGAGAGTGTTTTAAAGTTAGAGAATTAAGAGAAAAGAATAGAATTGATTGAGGACCAACTTAAAAGGCAAAATGTGATAATAAAAAATGTCTCTGTGTTTGTTCCAGATCAACTGAAACTAAGAATCAGGATGGTTAAATGAACTAAAAATGGATAAAACTTTTATTCCTGAGGATATTGTCAGTGTTCATAGGTTAGGTCCAAAAATAAATAAGTTGGTAAACAGAAATGTGTTATTAAAGTTTGTAAATGAAGGGCTGAAATCCTGTGTAATGCTACAAATAAAAAAAAATAGACATGTACCAAAATTAGAAGACAACAATATAGAGATTTATCACGATTTGCCTAGGGAGGAGAGAATTTGGCGAAAGTAAATTAAGCCAATAACTAAATTGTTAAGGGATAAAGAGGTAAAATACAATCAGAGACCACCATGAAACTTAATATTTACACATCAAGCAAAGAAATATATTCTTAAGGAAGGAATGCAAATGTTAGATCTTTTAACAGATGCTAATATACTTGAGCATGGTTCACAAGAGTGGAAGGATGTAAAAGAAGCTCTGATTGTATCTGGCATTTACGAGTAATAATGTTGTTTGAATGTGATAGAACAATCATAAAATATAGTAACAAGTATATTTTGTAAGTAGTCAGTAGCGACAGATATGCTGTTCATAGTTTTATCATCTTCCCCGCTCCCCATCCTTGTTTATCAAGGGTTCATTTAGTAGGAAAGATGGGGAGTGCGAAGAATTATGTTAATTGTTGTTCATCCTGTTTTAGTTATGTAACTTATGTAGGTTTATGGGTTTGTTTCATGTTTAGAACCACACTTGTGGGGGCATGGCAAAGATGGAGAAGGAGTAACATCTATTGTATTTCCCTCCGCACACAATGGGGAATTGAAAGTGACTTTTCTAATTAAAGCATAAAGAGTTTTATCCTTAAAAAAATTGGATCATGCCGGTCTTGCTGTACAGATTGAATTGGTTCCCTTTTGGAGAAGTTGGAGTCCGTGGAGCGGCGACGGGTGGTGAGGTAAGCGGCCGAAGCCGGGGCCAAGCCAGCTGTGCTGCGGGTGGGTGAGACAACGAGAAGGGGGGTTTGAAAAAGTTGGGAAAAGCCGAACAATCAAGTTTTAAAGAGGTGCAAGACAATCGGACAAGATTGAGGTTGGGGGAGTGCCCTCTGGAAGCCAAGGCTTGGATTGGGGCAACAAATAAAGGCAAAACCCACAAGAGAGAGCACGGCATGGAAGCTTGAGGGGTAATGGCGGCGACGCAGAAAACGAAACTTATGGTGTGCTGAGGAAAGAATTTTGGGGAAGGAACTGAGTGTTGGCGTGAGTAATGGAGCTTTGAGGCCATGCGGAGAAGGAGTGTGGTGGAAAAGAAAGAACGGGGAAAGGAATGATTGTGGAAAAGTGTGGTGTGGAGGACGTAAGGACCTGCAAGTTTGAGAGGGGAAGGAGTCTTCAGCCGTGGGGGCCTCCGGAGCATGTTAAGCTTTGGATTTTTTTCTCTTTCTTTAATCATTTAATAGGATTTACTCTTTTGCCTTTTAATTTTTTTTTAACTTCCCCCTGCGCTAAGGAACATTGTTGTAACTTTTGATTGCAAGAGCCTCCGACTCTGTAGGTACTGGGTTTCTCTCTGCTCCTGTTTTAGGTGAACCCCCCCTTTTTTTCTGGCTTTTTGAGATACATTGCTCCAGCGAGGAAGCTGCTGGTTACTAACTTTCAATCACAGTGATAGAAGACCTTTGGATATATTGTATTAAAGTGGGATTTTATAACTGAATATAGAGGATCGCTGGCTTCAATCAAATTTGTAGGCATAAGGTGATTTCAAATTAAATTGAGGATCAGTGGCTTCAATCAAGAGGAGGTGATAAATATTCTAAAGGTCCTCAGGAGCTCTATCAGCTGTTAGTGACCCGGAGTCTAGAAGGGATTTTTGGATTATAGTTGTGCTGGATCAATATCAGGAGCAGAGGCCTAGAAGAGCCAAAACTGTTGCGGCTTTGAAACTTTTAGGCGATGCCACAATGGATAAGTGTACAAAGGGGAAGGATAAAGAGGAGGAACCAGTGGTGAAAGCCAAGAAAAGGGATAAACCAGCAGCAGCGGAAATTCCATCAGCAGCATCAGCAGCAGCAGCATCCCCTGAACCATCATCTTTTGATCAATCACAAATAATGGCGGAATTTAGTAAAATGTTTCAGAAGATTGATAGTATGGATCAGGCAAGAGTGAAGGATAGAGGTGAAATTTTGGGAAGATGAAACCGGTTACAAAACTTCTGATTGCGAAAGGTATAAGATACAATTGGCGATTTCCGCAACAATTAATATTTTTTTTACGACAAAAAGATGCAAGTTATTGATGCTGAGACTGATGCTTTGGAACTTTTGAGTTTGATTGATTTGGTTAAGGTGAGCTCAAATGAATGGTTGGCTTTGAGAAAGGATCTGCTGGCTACCGGTGCTATAAGAAGAGAATTTAATGGTGCATAGGAGGGTGGTGCCGTGGGAGGTGAACAGCCTGGCACAGCTGAGGAGGCGCTGACATTGATAGTGGTGGAGGAAGAAGGAAATGGTTAAAAGAGTTAAATAGCTATTTAGAAATATATAAGGTGCATTATAGGGAAAGATGTACCTCTGGCATGCCCCCCCTCCTCCCTTTGGAAGACGAAGGTGATTTTTCTGTGAGGAAAGTGAGGAGAGTAAAGATGAATGTTTTTTTGTTTTTCCTTTTTTAGTAGTATTTTTTTTTTGTAGTTGTGTAGTGTACTGTAGTTTATTAGGTAGCACGCCCATTGGAGGATTCGGATGTGATAGAAATGGAGGTGATATATGTAATATACTGTGGTTCCGAGGGCCTCCAGGGCATATTACTATCACAGGGTGTTTAAATATGTTATTTGTTTGCTCTCCTATCCTGGAGAACAATGATTCTTCTTGTTTAATTCTGTTTTCATTTTATGTATTTTTCATGGTTGCATTATCTATTTTGTTTGTCTTGTATGATAAAAATAAAAAAAATATTTTTTTAAAAAAGAACCACACTTGTCTATAGGAGGCTGGAACCAAATAATAAAATATTGAATTATTGACAAGAGAAGATTTAAGAATATTATCATGGAATGTTGATGGTACAGGCAACCACATTAAGAGGAAAAGATTAGAATGTGCCATAAGGAAAAGAAAACCTGATGTAATCTTTCTTCAAGAGATGCACCAGAAATCAGAAAATGATAATAATTTGAAATTAGGGTGGATCCAGAATTATGAAACAGATTGTGGGTCATCAAAATCAAGAGGTGTGGCAATTATGTTTTCAAAAAGACTAGAATTCAGTAAGATAAAAAGTATTGTAGATCCTATTAATAAGAGGTCAAGTTAAAGATGAAGAAATTCTGTTTGTTAATATATACGCCCCCAATGAAAATCAGGAGAAAAAAAATAGAAAATATTCGTCAATTGATAATTAAGCAGAATATACCGAGAACAATAATTGCAGATTTCAATCTAATAAAATCAAATAAATACACAACAAATATAACAAAATATAAAGACAAATCCCAAAAATTTTAGATACATGAATGAAAAATTTAAGTTTGTGCAACACCTGGAGGGTGATTAGAGGAGAAGAGAGAAAATATATATTTTATTCAGGACCGCATGACACATACTCTAGAATTGATTATGTTTTTGTATCTGAGAATTTATTTAATAATTTGGAAACTATAGAGATTGATGCAATTAAAGAGTCAGACCATGCCAAAATAATTTTAGACATCACTATAGAGAGTTTTTAAAAAAAGAATATGGCAGATGGACATATGATGCAAAATTATTTAATAATCAAAAAGATAAAGAAGAAATAATCAGGAATTGGGAACAGCTACGGGAGTTGAATGATACAAATGATGTATCTGATGGAACATTGTGGGACTCAATGAAATCAATATTCAGAGGTGAATGTATTAGACTCTCCGTGATCAAAAATAAATTACATAAAGAACAAGAAAATGGAGGAAGAAATTAAACAATTACAAACGGAACATGCCAGAATGAAGGATAGAATCATTTTTGATAAATTACAAAAATTAAAAGCAGAAGTCACAGGTAAAGAAATTGAGCAGATAAAGAGAAATTTAATATACCTTAAAAGGGAATATTTTGAATTTGGTAATAAGAACTCAAAATTATTAGTAAAAGTGGCTGAAAGAAAGAAAGATAAGAGAGAGATAGGAGTTTTGATAGGTAAAGATGGAAATAGATATAATAAAATTGAACAGAAAATTGAAATTGTTAAAGAGTTTTTTCAAAGTTTGTATTCAGAAAAGAAAATAGATAGAGTTAAATTAGATACTTATTTTAAAAAAGGACTAAAAAAGACAATAAGTCAGAATCACATGGAGAGTATGGAAAGAAAAAATACTTTCAAAGAAATTAATGATGCGATAAATTAAAAACTGGTAAAGTTTCCGGAGAAGATGGTTAAATGTTGAATTTTATAAACAATTTAGAGAAATGGTAGTACCTAAAATTTATCAGCTTTTAAATAATATAATAGATGGTGGAGTAATCCCAAATTCTTGGAACAAAATAAATATAATTCTAATCCCAAAGCCAAGAAAAAAACTAGAAAAAATTGACTCATATTGACCAATATCCCGAATCAACCAGGACGCTAAAACCTTTACAGCCATTTTAACTAATAGACTAAACAATTTTATTGGTGAGTAAATTAACAATGATCAAGCGGGTTTTATTAAAGGATGGAATTTGACAGATTTAACAAGAAGAGTAATAGACTTAATGAATAAAGCAGAAACAAGAAAGAAAAAAGTAGGAATATTAGCATTGGATATATACAAAGCCTTTGATTCTTTACATAAGAACAGCCTTGCTGGAACAGGCCACAGCCCATCCAGTCCAGCATTCTGTCTCACACAGTGGCTCACCATTTCCTTCAGGGTATTCCCAAGCAGATGCCTTCACCTGCTTAACTTTTCATAAGTCTCGCTTTTCATGGCCAATAAAATTGTTTGGTTTGCAAAGTGATTGCCCTAGACTCTCATTGAATGCTTCTACTAATGTATTTTATTGCTGTCATAGTGTGATTTATTTTTATCATTATTGTACGGATGTTTTTATGATGTTAAGAACATAAGAACATAAGAACAGCCTTGCTGGAACAGGCCACAGCCCATCCAGTCCAGTATTCTGTCTCACACAGTGGCTCACCATTTCCTTCAGGGTATTCCCAAGCAGATGCCTTCACCTGCTTAGGATTCCCTGGAAATGGCATTGAGCGATATACTGCCTATCTCTCCAACCCGGAGGTTGTCCTTAAGTATCCATAATTATAGCCATTGATACCCTTGTCCTCCATGAACTTATCTAATCCTTTCTTAAAGCTGTCAAGACTGACAGCTGTCACCACTTCTTCTGGCAGGGAGTTCCATAGACCAGTAATTGAACAGAAAATTTACAATGGCTAACTATTAAGAAAATGATTGAAAATTATGGCTTTGGAATTATGTTTAGAAGAATTAGAGAAAATTTATATCAACAATGTAGAGCAAAAGTTAAGGTTAATGATAGATACACCCCGGAAATCAAATTAGAAGCTGGTACTCGACAAGGAGATCCTTTATCAGCAGTGCTATTTGTGATGGCAATGGAACTAATGGTGAATGTGATAAGAGATGATGTTGAAATAACTGGTGTGGATAAAGTTAAAATCAATTTATATGCCGATAACACTTTAATAACAATAAAAAATCCATTAACAGTGATACCAATAATTCAAACTCACTTGGAAGACTTTTACGATGTTACTGGTCTAAATATAAATTGAGAGAAATCTTAGGCAATTATGCTTAATATTAATAAGGAGGATATAATTAAAATTAGAAATAATTATAAAATACAAATAAAGAAACAAGTAAGATATTTAGGAATAAACATTTCAGACAAATTTGAGAATTAAAAATAAATAAATTATGACAAGTTGATAAAAGAACTTCAAGAAATGATACAAAAATATAAGAAACTTAATTTGTCGTGGTTTGCCAGAATCGCTCTGGCAAAAATGAAGCTATTGCCCAAAATTAATTTTCTATTCAACAGTTTACCAATTCAAATGAAACAAAAAGATTTGAAGGTATTTCAGAATTTGATAAATAAATATTGTAATGGGGGGGTAAAAGACCTAGAATTACAAAAAGTTTATGGTATTTGAGTCAAAAAGAAGGAGGATTAAGATTTACAAAATTATTATAAGGCATTTCAAGTGAGAAATTTATGTAAATTAAAGAGGAACTTGTATGAGGAAAAATAGAAATGTAAGAACTAAAAGGTATAGGAAGAGCAGCTTTTTTGGATAGAAATAAAGTAACTATTAGTTCGGAGAATAAACTTTTAAAGGCAACAATGAAAACATGGACTGAGATGAAAAAGAATTTAGCTCCTAATACATCTCCTATTATAGAATTAAAATATATCAAAAACGTTCCAATAGAAATGAGTAGAAGAACAGAGGAAGTCATCAATAATAATGCAGCATCAAAGCTGAAAGATTGGATCAGGATTTGCAAAGATAAAAGGAAAAAATTGGATATATATAAGCAATTAAAATTGAATTGGCTCCAAATCGTTTCTGTAGATAATTGGAATAGAAAGTACATGGCAGATGATAATCTAAACAGGAAAAATTCAAAATTTGAAGATCTATTGTTTAGTATAAGATTAGGAGTGGTAGAAATTAAGGGACTAGTGAGTAAATTATACAAATTAATAAATTCAAATGCAAAATCACAATAAATTTTAAAAGCATTATGGAAACAAGATCTGAATATAGAAATAAGTAAAGAAAACTGGAGAAGAATATGGGGAAGAAGGATCATGAAGACGTTATCAGTGAGGGTTTAGGAGCATATTTTAAAATGCTCTGGAAATGGTATCGAACACCAATTCATTTACAACAAATGGATAAATCAAAATTGTCAAAATGTTGGAGATGTAGAAATGAGAAAGGTACCTATACACATATGTGGTGGGACTGCAGTGAACTAAAACTTTTCTGGTCAACAGTAGAAAATGAAATTAAAGGTATAATTGATTCAAAATTTAACTTAAGAGCTAGTATTGCATTACTAACTGATGTTGAAGATTTAAATATTGATGTATATAAAAAAAATCTTATCTCAATTATGGTGTCAACCTCAAGGCAGTGTATAGCACGAAAATGGAAATGTGAAACTACTCCAGAAATTAAGGAATGGTATAAGGAGATGTGGACAATGGCATTAAATGATAAATTAACTTGGGAAATGAATTTTAAAAAGGGAATTGTTAAAGAGAATAAATTTTTACAATTTGGAAAACTTTCATAGAATATGCAATACAAAAAGGAAATGACTGTGTGCCTGTAGCCGACCAATTAACTTTTTGGAAATCCATTGTATAATCATAAGTATTTTCAGCCTCCAAGACAAATGTAAATATCACACAGGTGTTATCTATACCTATAAAATGGTGCGTTAACCGTTGGAATGTGACAAGGGATGTTTAGCCAGGCCCTACTAGCCAGTAATGGGCCTCCCTTTACTTGCCCGAACCCGGTTCACAGGTAACTGTTGGGTTGAAATTTGCACCAGTGGGGCAGGAGCCCCCCAGATGCAAACAAAAAAGGGAACTTCAATTCCCAATGTTCCTTGCGCCGCACCGCACCAGAGCCAATCAGGCTGAGCGGCGCGAGCAAAAGGAATGTTCGGAAACGCACTGCGGCCAATCAAAATCAAACCCTCAGGAAAAAACCACTGCACTAACTAAAATTGTGCATGCCAAACTACAAGCCCCAGCATCCTGCGCGCCATGAGCGTGCAGGATGCTGAAGAAGCCGGCATGCGAAAAGTAAAAGTAAAAAAGCAGCGCATCACAGCAACACAGGCCACGGTAAGGAAACCGCCGCTGCCCTTCCTTTCCACGGGCCAGGCATCGAGCCCGGCCCATGGAAAAAAGCCTCCCCCAGCCGTTGCCTTTCCTTTCAATGGGCCAGGCATCGAGCCCGGCTTGCGGAAAAGAAAGACACCTCCCGGCCACTGCCTTCCCTTTCCACGGGCCAGGCATGGAGCCCAGACTGCGGAAAAGGAAGACACCCCCGGCCGCTGCCTTCCCTTTCCACAGGCCAGGCATTGAGCCCAGCCCATGGAAAAGAAAGACCCCCCTGGCCACTGCCTTCCCTTTCCACGGGCCAGGCATTGAGCCCAGCCTGCAGAAAAGAAAGAACCCCCCCCCGCCGCTACCTTCCCTTTCCATGGGCTAGGCATCGAGGCCAGCCCGCAGAAAAGAAAGACCCTCCAGCCACTGCCTTCCCTTTCCACAGGCCAGGCATTGAGCCCAGCCCATGGAAAAGAAAGACACCCCCCGGCCGCTGCCTTCTTTCCACGGGCCAGGCATCAAGCCTGGCCCACGGAAAAGACAGACACCCCCCCCGACCGCTGCCTTCCCTTTCCATGGGCCAGGCATCAAGCCCAGCCTGTGGAAAAGAAAGAACCCCCCCCAGCCACTGCCTTCCCTTTCCATGGGCCAGCCACCAAGGTCGGCCCACAGAAAAAAAACCACCCCAACGCCACATCAAGCAGCGATGGTATTTCTGCGGTCCAGCCCCCGAGACTGGCCCACGGAAATACCCCCACCCCCAACACAAAACAACACAATCCAAACCAAAACCAAAAGAAAAACAAAAAGTAAACTCAAAAACATCCAAAAACAAAATCCAAAAACAGTCAAAAATAAACAAAACCAAAAAAAGACAGAAAAAGGAAACACAAAAACATCGAAAAACAAACAATAATAAACACACAGAACCCCACCCCCCAAAAACCCAAAACAACCCCCCAAAAATTTAAACCAGAGACCTTACCAGGAGACGTCTTCACTCCATGACGACCAGAACTAAACTGAGGGAAGAAAGATACTACTTACTGGAAGAGGAAGCTACACCCATAGGACAGTAGAGAAAAATAGTAAAATACAAGAAAAGATCACCATCCCCACCCAGAGGCCACAAGAGAAAAAACATTAAAAAATAATCAAAATAATTAGAAATAATTCCCAAATCAATGAAATAAGTTATCAAAACATTCAAAAATAGTCACAATAATCACAAATAATTCAAAAAAAGAAATAGGTTTTCACTCAAAAAACAAAACAAAACATCTAAACACAGTATAGAAACATTCATTTTTAAAAACCATATTCTTACACCTTTTAAAAATAATTATCCAAAGTACAACTATTTAAAAAAATTCACATAGTAACACATTATTTGGTCAAAGAGAATGATTATAAAAAATTATATCATCCTTTCCGCTTTTTAAAAACCAAAAAACAAAAAATAAAAAATCACAGTTTATAACAGACCATGCGTAAAAATAAAAATGTAAAAAACCACAATTAAAAACAAACCTCATTTGCATAAACATAAAACAAAAACCTTCCAAAACCATTTTAAAGAGCCTGGCACCACCGGGCAAAATATGCTAATGTAAGTTATAAAATGTATTAAGTAACAAAATATTAGTAGAACCATTAGATGATTGATTATAAAGCGATACGTAAACGATATTAGGATAAAAGTATTAAACCGTATAAATAACTTCAAAGACAAATATGTATATCTACTAATGGTTTTGCATTTTTGTTACTTGTTATGTATTCTTCTTTATCTGTTTTGTTTTCCTTTGTCAATATTTAATTATTTAAATAATTTTTAAAAATAAAAATAAAAAAGAATCTGAACCACTAACTCTGGAGTCCTCAATATATGGCCCGCAGGCTTGATCCAGCCCATGACATCAAATAATCCGGCCCATTAGGCAGGTGTGTGTGGCAGCGGTGGTGGAGGCGGCGGAGGCAGAGGTGGCAGCAGTGGCGGAAGCAGTGGCGGTAGTGGCCCCTTGACAGTTTGAGGGTCTGTGAGCCATCCTACTATAGAGTGGTGGCAGGGACACACCAAGCCAAGCAAAGGGAAGGAGGCAGTGGTGGCCCCTCAATAGTCTGAGGGACCATGGACTGGCACCTGCTGCCACCACTGCCACCCCCTCAACAGTCTGAGGGACTGTGAACTAGCCCCTGGATTAAAAAATTTGAGGACCCCTGAACTAAATCAATGGATTAACAACCAGTGTCTCTTTCTCTGCTTATTGTGTGACCAAGTGCATCCTTTGCTTCTCAAAGATGAAGGATGCTATAAAGGCTAGCATCTGAGCATGTGACTGTTCAGCAAGGGTGCTCTTTGCCATCCCTCATTTCGTCAAATGGAGTTGGACCATGTTGGGACCAATCCAGGGTTGCCAAGCGGCAGAGGGAGGGGTGTCCACAGGCAGTATATATGGCTCACCTTTCTCCTGCCCTCCTTGTGTGTTAGGGGTTCCAGTGGTGACCCTCCCACCCAGCCTAGTAAATTACAAGAGAACTGGTCAGTTAGGGGCTGGATAGGAATTTTTGGTCCATGTATAGATTGGTTGTTTTGCATAGGACTCTTTCTCCTGTCCCATACTGTACTTGGGGATTTGAGCATTTGGCAGGGAGGCTTTATTTGGTGGATAGCGCAGTGTGATTGGCCTCACAGCGACTCCAGGGCAGGGGTGGTGGTCCTTCCAGCTGTTCAGGTAGAAAATCCAAGGTGGGAGGAGCCTATTCAGAGGCCATTGGGCATCTTTGCCTGGGGCGTGCAATGGTCGGGTGAGGGACTCAAAATTTTATGAATGGTGACATGGGGTGATATCCTGAGGGTGCAATTCCCTGGGGCCAGGGACTCAGCCATGGTAGATGGAGAAAGGGGTATGTCATATCCTCTGTTCCAGCTAGGCCTACACTACTTCAGCCCCTCTAAAGAATCTGGGAGGGATTGTTTACATGTTGTTCATTACAGGCACCATTTAACATTAATGACAGTGGGCCAGTTTCTTCCATCCAGTTGTCCAGCTCTTCTTTTGGGTACAGGCCCATGCTGGCCTGGTGGGATAACAGGACGTATCACCACACGCCGCTACTTATAACTTAAAGGGCCATGCCACATTGGCAGTTTCTTCTCCCACATCGGCTCCTCTCGCCGGGCTCCCCTCTACCCTGTGGGAGAAAGTCTGAAGCACTTCGACAGTGGTATGGAAATAATAATAATAATAATAATAATAATAATAATAATAATAATAATAATAATAATAATAATAATAATAATAATAATAATAATAATAATAATAATAATAATTTAATATTGTTGTTTTTCAGTCCAAACCTTATTATTATCTCTGCACCACTGCCAAAGCGCTTTGGACTTTCTCCCACGGGGCAGAGGGGAGCTGGACAGGAGGAGCCAAAGTTGGAGCAGAAACAGCCAAGGTAGCATGTGGTGACACATCCCAGTATCCCGCCAGGTCAGCATAGGACTGTTTGGGTAGGCAGGCAACACTCTGTGCAAAATACAGAGGGCTTGTGGTGGAGTGAGAAAAGTTTTTTTCTCTCAATCTTGGCTGAAGACAAGAATTTCCCAGGCTTGAAAATTTATTGTGTAATTGTCACATCCTGTCAAGACACAGTAAATCACTGAGAACAAGGTACTGAGTGAATAATATTTCCATTCCTAAGTCAGATTTCAGTAATAGTTAGAGATCAAACATTCCTAATACCCAGTTTAACGTTTCTAAACATTTTTAATATTGCAAATTACCTGGGGTTCCTTGTCTTGGAAAAAAAATGTTATAACTTAATGAAATATATTTTATAACAAAGCTCCAGTCATTAGATAGAGAAAAGCTTCAAGTTACACTACTGTGCTGACCCACCCGGGCAAGCATGGTTGTTGCACAGTGGTGCTACACAGAGAGTTTGGTTCGAAAATAGTCCAGATATCAAAGTCCAAAAGGCAAGCTGAGGTTTGTTTACCAGTAGTCAGAGTCAGTAGTCTAATCCAAAAGTTGTCCAAGGGCATTGTCAGGGTTGGCAGAGAAGACAGGGTCACAGCAGCCAGGTCAGGGTCACTGCAGGCAGTCTGGAGTCAAGCAGGATGTCAGTCTTTGCACAAGAGTTGTACCAATGCAGGCAGGCTACAAGAAGCTTGCTTATAAGCCTCCCAGCTAATCTGTATCAGCTGGGAGCCTTCTTTAGTGCTTCACTCAAGCCTGCCTGTGTCTCAGGTGTAGCAGTTTCCTGGACCTTTCCCTGACTGAGGGCTGATCACTGTCAGAGCCAGACTCCTGATCTGACAGGTCAGCTGCTGGGGAAAACAGATTTGGGCCAGGCACAGGCTGAGATCCCTGGCTCACGGGAACCTCAGGCTCTGGTGCAGGCAGAACTGGGCTGGGCATAGGAAGTGCCCCCTGATCCAGGTCTTCTTCAGAGTTGGAGGAAGGCTGGATCACAACAACTACTAAAAGATCTTTGTTTTGAATGCTGCTGCCTTCCATAGCACTTTTTTCAACATGATTTTGAGTAGAATTGTCCATATACCCATAGAGCTGGCATATTTTAAAGACAACCTGGAAGTGAGAACCCACTGGGCTTGAGAGGTATAACACCCCACATGTACACAAAAGAAAACATGTCAGCTCCTGCTGTCCTCGTCACATCTCTGTCTACCCATGCTAGGCATCCTCAGATATTTTGCAAGCAGAGAATGCAATAGCCAATGCTCCCACTGAGCAGACATCCTATTAGAAGCTCTCAGCTTGATTGTTTTTGCAGACACCACAGTTGCTCAGCAGTGCTCTTTAGAAAATCACTTGCTTTATAGCCCTGGGGAGATCAAAGATCGCTTTGGAGGGAGTAAGGGGGAATCACATTTGACTCAGTTGAAAGACTGCATAGTCCCTATGCAGATTCCTAGCAAGCATGGTAGCAAACAGCACAAGTTCAATATTGCTTACTTATTCACTTGCCTCTTCAGATTTGCTCATTTCCTTTTCATTTTGAAGACATTTGAGTTGGCTCTGAGACACCTATTTATTCAAACTCTCAAACAAAACACACACTAAGAATTTTTGGAGCAAATACATCTTAAGAATATTGCCCTTGTTTCTTCCTTTGAGTCCAAGGCTGATTCTGCTTACCCTGGGGAAATCTTTGCCAGTAGAGTGTTAAAGCATATGCTTGAATTAATCCCCCCACCCCATGAAAACAATAAATAAAATGCTGTTTTTTCTTATAATTGTTTTACTACTGCATCTGGTAATCTAGGTGACATCAGTAATATTAATTGAGGATAAGAATTTTTTGGCTACCAGACACAGTGACTAAATCCCCCCACAAAAGCATCTAGAAAAAAAACCTGAACCATCTAAATCAGGTGCCCAAACTACGGCCTGTGGGCTGGATCCAGCCCCTATGCCAATTCACCCATCCCGCAAAGCCCTCGTTGCTCCCAGAAGTGGAAGTATGGGCATGTTTTATTTCTGCTTCCGGGAGCAATGAGGGCTTTGTGGGCCGGATGAATTGGCATCAGGGGCTGAATCCAGCCTGTGGACCATAGTGACCAGCCCCCTGAATCATGTGACAGGCCCATGGCCCGATAGGTTTGGGTACCCTTGATGTAAATGCTATGTCCGCTGGTGACCCTTGAACTAGGGATAAAAATATATATATTTTTCCTGACTGGGTTGCAGTATCTTGGGGGTGGGGGTGGGGTAGCATTTTCGTATGTTCTGAAAGGAGTAATACATCTTGCCTTGAGAATACTTACGTTCGCCAGACTTGTAGGAGTGCTCCGGGGAGTTGAACACACACAAAACAGTGCATACAATTTAAAATTTAAATGGGCAAAGTACAAAGAGATGAACAAGATAAACATGGCTGTAGTTTCAAAAATTGAGATAAGATACAAATGTTAGGGAAAGGTATGTTTCAGGACCAATGCATAAAATGATCACACATTTCAGTGCAGAAGAAACAAGGCAAATACAATTCAAAGAAAGTAAACAAAATCGATGAGAGACGTTCTACATCTCTGCACACAGTAACATACACTAGGGTTGACCTTTGCCAAGCCACAAACATCTCCCTAGCTAATGTAAAAAAAAAAGGGGGGGTGCCGGCCTCCAACAGCTAATCCTACAATGGCTCTTCATATGTGCTTAAGGATCACAGTTTCTAATTGGTTCAAAATTGTCCTGTTAAAAGAAATAGTTATATAGTAGAACCTCGGATAACGACCAAACTCCATTCCACGAAATTGGTGGCTATCCGATTCAAACGGGGCGATAACTTGGATAACGACCAAAAATGGTTGTTATCCGAGGTTCCTATCCAAATACCTCGGATAATGACCATTTTAGCAGTTTTTAGTATTATGTGATGCATCATGTTGTGTAATGAATGTAACTGTAACCACACAATCTCTAATTGTAACACTGTAACAATCTCTAATTGTAACACTGTAACAATCTCTAATTGTAACACTGTAACCTTCTGTATGAGGACGCGAGCTAGTGGCCACCGGGGGCAGTAGTGAGTGCCCAGCTCACATGGTACACATTCCTCAAATGCCTTCAGCTGCGTGGGAAAGATTCCCGCGCTCACCTCACCTGGACAAGAAAGGCGTGACCAAGGATGACGTCACTTGGACAGTAGCCAATGCCTGTCGAAGAGCCATATTCAATTGTATAGCCACCGCATAAAAGGAGCTGTTTGTCCGCCATTACCACATGTTCGTACTGTACTCCATGCAATAAAGTTGTGCTAGGCTAGCTTACAGCCGTTTCCATTGTCTTGATTCCCAAACACTAAATTGGCGACGAAGGTGGGATATGGATTCCCATGGGGACAAGACAACTTCACAGCAACCGGTGTTCGACGTGACCCATCCCGAGCGATGGGACTGGTTCGAAATGCATTTCAAGAGTACGGTAGCATTTGCCGGCATCACTGACGCGGGAAAGAAGAGAGGTCTTCTCATCACGATGCTCGGTTTCCACGCAGTGCAAGCGCTGATGGACCTGGTGGCACCACGAGAGGTGGAACAGGTTTCGGTAACCGAAATACTGGCGACTCTGAGAAACCACTTCAAGCCCAAGGTATCCTTCTTCTCTGCCAGGGCAGCCTTCACGAGGAGGGACCAAAAGCCAGGTGAGTCCATATCCGAGTATGCAGCGGCCCTCCATTTGGTGGCAATCCCATGCGAATGGAGGGAAATTCTAGACGTGGCCCTGAGGGACAAGATGCTCTGTGGGATGAGAGATGGGGAAACCCAAAGGAGCTCATGACCCGAGGCCATGACCTCACCTTTAAAGAGGTACTACAAGAGGCCCTAGCTGCTGAGTCCACGAGGGCCGGGTACAAGCTTCTCAAGGCAAAGCCTCCACCAGTAGAGGCAGCTGCATCCACAGTCCAGGCGACTTGGAGGGCGGCCCCTGCCCCGCGCTCGCCCACATCCTCAGAGGCCTCTGCCAACCCAGACTCCAGTGAAGATGAGGGAGTCCGGAAAGTCAGAAAGGGGCTGAGTGAGAAGAAAGGGAAAGAGGGTCGGCGCTGCGATGGCTGCGGGGCGTCCCATGAGCGGAGCAAGTGCCCATTCAGGAAGGCTGAGTGCCACAACTGTGGACGGAAGGGCCACATCACCAGGGTCTGCAAGCAATGCCGGGACGAGAGCAAGCGCCCCACGAGGAGACGGGATGGCGTCGGCAGAGTCTACGATGGCGGCGGCGACCCAGAGGGGGACCACGTGTACCGAGGAGTACATGCGGAAGACGACTTGGCCGTCCACAGCATGCCTCTAGGGCAACCACGTTTTTATGCCGAGGTACTGTTGCAAGGGGTTCCTGTTAAGATGGAAATAGACTCGGGGTCTGTATACTCCCTCATTTCCCATAAGGAGTTTTTGCGCATTCCCCCCAAGGAGCGACCCAAACTCAAAGAGATGAGGGCGAACTTAAGAGACGTGCAGGGAAATGGGATCCCAGTGCTTGGGGTCGGGGACTTCGAGATACAGTATAAGGGACTCAGAAGGAAACTCCCTCTAGTAGTTCTAAGGAAGGGGGGATGTAATCTCCTGGGAACACAATGGTTCAAACCCCTGGACATCTTCATAGGCGGCCCTGAGGTCCATGCCATCGGGGGGGGGGGATGAGATCCAGGCAGTGTGCGACGCACACCCCGAGGTATTCAAGAAGGGGCTCGGGAAGTACAAGGGGCCCCCAGTTTCTTTCGACCTAGACCCGGAGGTCCACCCAATTAGACTCAAGCCACGTCGGGTTCCATTCGCACTAAAGGACAAAATTGAGGCGGAACTGGACAAACTAGTGGAGCAGGGGATTTTAGTGCCTGTGGACTCTGCAGAGTGGGAGACTCCTATTGTTACAGTGTTGAAAGCAAATGGGGAGGTGTGGATTTGCGCTGACTACAAGTGTACAATTAACAAGGCAATCCGCCCTAATGCCTATCCGGTACCGGTAGTTAGCCATCTGCTAGCTACTTTACATGGGGGAAAGTTTTTCGCCAAACTAGATCTGGCGCAGGCGTACCAGCAGCTTTCAGTAACCCCAGCCACAGCTGCTGCGCAAACCATTGTAACTCACAAGGGGGCATTCAAGGTAACGCGCCTACAGTTTGGGGTGAACTCGGCGCTGGGGATATTTCAGTCCCTTGTGGAACATTGTTAAAGAAGTTACCGGGGGTCTTGCCATTCTTCGACTACATATTGATATCTGGGGGGAGCGAATCAGAACTGGCCCAGAGACTAGATAAGGTCCTTACAGTCTTCGAATCCACGGGGTTGAGGCTGCGGAGGGACAAATGTGTGTTTCTGGCAAGGGAAGTTGAGTTTCTGGGGTTCCGTATAACC
Organism: Bradypodion pumilum; assembly: GCA_035047305.1. Lineage (NCBI taxonomy): Eukaryota > Metazoa > Chordata > Lepidosauria > Squamata > Chamaeleonidae > Bradypodion > Bradypodion pumilum. Next base: position 14,291,928 of record JAWDJD010000010.1, on the reverse strand, counting down.
ACTGAGGGGGTGAAACCCACTGAGTCCAAAGTCTCAGCCATTCAAAACGCCCCTCGCCCCACCGCGAAACCGGAGCTACAGTCCTTCCTGGGGCTGCTGAATTTTTACAATTCCTTCCTGCCCAGGAAAGCGTCGATTGCAGAGCCCCTGCATAGGCTGCTGAAGAAGGATGTGGTTTGGCGGTGGGGGGAAAATCAGGAGCGGGCTTTCAGGGAACTCAAGCAGCTCCTCTCCTCAGAGGCTATTCTAACCCATTTCGACCCAAAGAAGCCGGTAGTCTTGGTCTGCGACGCCTCACCAGTGGGGGTGGGGGCAGTCCTTTGCCACGTGTTAGAGGGCGGGTGAGAAGCCCCAGTTGCCTTCTATTCGAGATCATTGTCCAAGGCAGAACGAAACAGATAGGGAGGCCCTTGCTATTGTGGCGGGCACAAAGAAGTTCCATGATTTTTTGTATGGTCGTCCATTCACCATTGTAACCGACCACAAGCCACTATTGGGTATTTTCACCTCAGACAAGCCCACTCCACAGATCCTCTCCCCCAGGATGCTTCGGTGGGCTATTTTCCTCAATGCATACAAGGGTTCATTAGAGTACCGCCCCGGGAAAGACATAAGCCACGCTGACGCACTCTCAAGGTCTCCTCTTCCCCAGCTGGGAGACCCAAAGTGTGAGATAGAGCAAGACAGCCAAGTCCTCCTCATAGAAGCCCTAGATGCACCCCCATACTTCCCGTGGAAATTGCTGCAGCCACGGCAAAGGATAAAACTTTAGCCCTTGTTAGATCCTGGGTACAGAAGGGGTGGCCCACGGCTCCCCCCGCAGATGAGTTTGCTGCGTTTTTCAGGAAGAGGGTTGAGTTGTCCACAGAAAGGGGGTGTCTTCTGTGGGGGGGGAGAGGGTGGTGGTCCCAGAAGCATTAAGAGCAAGGGTGCTACGGCTTTTACATGTCAGCCACCCAGGGATTATGCGCTCTAAGGCGCTGGCCCGAAGCTATTTCTGGTGGCCACAGCTAGACGCAGACATTGAACACATGGTGAACACCTGCAAAAGTTGCCAGAGCTCTCGCTCTGAGGAGTCCAGCCTTCCACACAGAGAATGGGACACAGCTAGGGGGCTGTGGTCCCACCTCCACATAGACTTCGCAGGTCCATTCAGGGGTTCCTTTTTCCTGCTGGTAGTGGATGCATACTCCAAGTGGTTAGAGGTGATTCCAATGCGCAGCACCTCATCAGCTGCAACCATAAAACAACTGCGCAGGCTGATAAGTACCTTCGGGATTCTCCCCCGCTGAACTCCTCATGAAAAGGAAATTGCACTCATTGTTAACCAGGTTGGATCCCACCAGGGTGGAGGATAGGGGAAGAAACATTGAGTACAGCCCCACAAAAAACTTCCAGATAGGTGAACCTGTACATTGCAGAAACTACGCTGCTACAGGGCCAGCCTGGGTGCCGGGTGTAGTCATTAATCAAACGGGACCAGTGTCATACTGTGTCGAGACCAACATGGGTCTCCTCTGGAGAAGGCACGCTGACCAACTAAGGCATTGAGTGATTGGGGGGCCGGAGAGAGGGGTCCAGCAGCAAAACTCAACGTTAGGGTTCTCCCCCACCCACTTATCCCAAGGGGGAGAAAACGAAGGGCAACAGTCCCAAACAAGGGGGGGAGCACAGGCTCAAATCCGTATCCTTTAGATACACCAGTTCTACCCAGTCCTTTGAAAGAGAGGAATGAGTTTGCCCCTGTTGCCCCTGAATTAGATTTTGAGTTACCAAACCGGGGGGGGTTCGGAGTGTTTCCCCACCCGTCCAAGCGAAGAGCGGGGTTTTTCTTTAGCCCGTAGTGCCCCCAGTTTCCCCACATCCACATCAGAAACCCTTCCTCCCCCTTCTCCTACCCATACCAAAGCTGCAAGTCCGCAGCGAGTCACTAACGAGTCATCCTCTCCAATTGCAGGACAAGAGCCAGGAGGACACAGACGAGGGGGCACGGCCGAGTCAAGCATAACGGCCGCACGCCCAAAACGCACATGCGGGAAACCAGTTTGGTTGAGGGACTTTGTCCCATCTTAGGGGGGAGGGATGTTGTGTATTGAATGTAATTGTAACCACACGAATGAGTGGATGTAACAATCTCTAATTGTAACACTGTAACCTTCTGTATGAGGACGCGAGCTAGTGGCCACCGGGGGCAGTAGCGAGCGCCCAGCTCACATGGTACACATTCCTCAAATGCCTTCAGCTGCGCGGGAAAGATTCCCGCGCTCACCTCACCTGGACAAGAAAGGCGTGACCAAGGATGACGTCACTTGGACAGTAGCCAATGCCTGTCAAAGAGCCATATTCAATTGTATAGCCACCACATAAAAGGAACTGTTTGTCCGCCATTACCACATGTTCGTACTGTACTCCATGCAATAAAGATGTGCTAGGTTAGCTTACAGCCGTTTCCATTGTCTTGATTCCCAAACACTAAACATCACATGTGCATAAAATCTGCCTTGTTATCCGGTGTGGTCGTTATCCGAGGTATTACTGTATGTGGCTCTCCAGGTAAGGTCTTAGCCCTGCTTATGGGCCAAGAGTCCAGACCATTATAGATATGAAGACCTTGTGGCCTATACAGTTCCCAGGTTAGTCGCATCCCTCTGCTTGAGACTAGAGGGTCAATACATGTGACCTGGAGCAAGAAGTCATTTGGGCAGAACAGATAAGGATTAAGAGGAAGTCAGGGGTTGCCTGATAATGGAATTGCTAATCAGATGAACCAAAGCTATAATGGACTTTGCTGTTTTTGCTGCACTTTGGCAAAATAATGCATACCTTTGGAACATTTCTTTTTTAATTATTATGTGTTTTTTTTTAAAAAAACTTTGTACTTCATCTTCCTCAATCTTCTGGGAGATTAGCTGGGTATAATCCCAAATGTGGCTTAGTGGTTAAAATACTGAACTTGAAGGCCAGAAGGTCAGCAGGTCAGCAGTTTGAGACCTGAGTGCAGCACAACAGAGTTTGCTCCCATCTCTGTCCCAGCTCCTGCCATCCTAGCAGTTTCAAAGCAATAAATTGCAGGTAGATAGATAGGGACCACTTTGGTGGGAAGGTAAATAGCATTCCGTGCGATCCAATGTTTCGTAATGCCTGCCACATGATCACAAAAATGTCTGCAGATGCAGAGAGCGCTAGATTTTGGGCTGCAAATGGAGATGAGCATTGAACCCTAGAGTCAGATATGATTCGCCTTTGAGCAAGAGCGACCTTTACCTTTAATCCCAAAGGAAAAAAGAACAGGTGAGAAGGTAACAGGTGAAGACAATTAGATGTTTACTGTGCTTGTTGACCTTAGAAGCATATCCGTCAAGCGCGGCTCTGCAAAATACAGAAAATTACTGCACATGCATGGATGCATATGTGCAGTAACCCATTTGCGCATGTACAGTGGCCTATTTGCGCATGCACACCATGGCTGCGCATGCACAGTAAGCCCTTTCCCTGCCTTTCAAATATGGGATGCGGCAGGAAACGGGAGGAACGAGCGCTGAAAAATGGGAAATCTCAGCCAGTATGGGATACTTGACAGGTATGCTTATAAGTGTTGTACATCTTAGATTTCTCCAATGTCATCTGACTTTTGGTGGGAAGGGACTGCAGTGGCTCAAGGGACTGCAGTGGCTCAAGTAGGTAAGACGCTGACTGGGAAGCGGAAGGTCAGCAGTTCGATTCCCAAGTACTGCAGGACGGAATGAGCTCCCGTCTTCGTCCCAGCTCCTGCCAACCTAGCAGTTCGAAAGCAAGAAATTGCAAGTAGATAAATAGGGACCACTTCAGTGGGAAGGTAACAGCGTTCCGTGCACTCCGGTGTCTAGTCATGCCTGCCACATGACCACGGAAACGTCTGCAGAAGCAGACAGCGCTGGGCTCTTCGGCTTGGAAACAGAGATGAGCACTGCACCCTAGAGTCGGATACGACTAGTTTTCGAGCAAGGGAAACCTTTACCTTTTACCATCTGAAACAATGCCAAAGAAATGACGATCCTTTTGGAAGGATTAATTCCACCCTTATCTGTCATGAGGAACAATCATTACTCTTTGTTAAATGAGATTTTGACCTAAATATATGTGTGCAGTAGGTGTATATATTTATATTTATTGGGAATCAGAATTGATAAACCTACTTTCGTAGGCAACAAATTCCAGACACAGCACTGAAGAGTGTCAGCTAGAAAAGTCTGACCATTGTAGTGCAAAGGGAAATGTTTCTAAACTGTGTTAGAAACGTTATTTACTACAGCAATGTAGCAAATATACCATATAAATAATAAAAATGCAATAAAAGCAGGAATGTCATATTTTTCAGGGAATCAGGAACAGAATTCCAAAGCATGGGGATAACAACATGGAATGACTTTTGTCAGTATAACCAAGACAGACTAGTTTGATGGTTTGTGCCCTTAGAAGAGGGACTGCAGTGACTCAAGTGGTTAAGATGTTGAACTTGATGACTGGAACATCAGCAGGTCAGCAGTTCAAGACCTGAGTAGTGCATAACGGAATGAGTTCCTGTCTCTGTCCTAGCTCCTGTCAACCTACCAGTTTGAAAGCAAGAAATTGTAAGTAAATAAATAGGTATAACTTCGGTGGGAAGGTAAATAGCATTACATGCACTAGGCATGCCTGCCACACGTCCATGGAAATGTCTGCAGACACAGACAGCACTGGCTCCTTGGCTATAAACATAGATGAGCACTGAACCATAGAGTCAGATACAACTGGCTTTTGAGCAAGGGTGACCTTTACCTTATTTGGCTCAAGGGCTAATGTGGCTAGAGGCAGTCCAGAAATGTGAACCTTGGTCTCCTAGTTCCAAGACTAGCATTCTACTCATTATTACTATACTAATCCTTTCTGATCAGTGCTTGCATGACAAATTCTACAAAAAAGATTGATCATAATGCAGTAATGCATGTGCTTAAACAGAACCATTTACAAATTACATAATGTGCATGTTTGCATAATTTGCAAATCAGGTTCCTTTGACTGCAGAAATGACACATGGCAGTACTATACCCAGATCCTGTACTTTGTTTTCTGGCTTTTGAGGTGCTAATGTTGTACAAGCCCTATAGGCACAAAACTCTATTCTATGGTTTGATTGAGCCCTGGGGCCAGCTGAAAATAGATGTTCTGGCTTTAAAGCTCACAAAAATAAACATTTTAAGTATTAAATTTGTACACCACTTGATTAATTTTATTTATTTATTTATTTATTTAGCGTATGGCACTTGTACACATTGAGTCAACATATAACAAAAAGAAAATATATATCAACTCTGGCTACAAAGATCCAAATAGTGAGATGTTACGTATTCCCAGTGTTGCTATATGGAGTTGAAGCTTGGACATCGACTAAAGCATCTGAAAAGGGAATCAAACCTTTTGAAATGTGGATCTACAGATGGCTGCTAACGATATCATGGATTGACCATGTGACTAACATTGAAGTATTGTGCTGGGTGGATAAAGAAAAAGAACTCTTTAAGACCACTAAGTAAAAAAAGTTCCAATACTAATGGCCATACCATGAGGAACAACATAAAATATAGAATACTGTATTCCAACTCGCTCTGCAAGGAAAGATTCCTGGGAAGAGAGGTCCTGGATGTAGACGGACTTCATCGTTGAAGAACCCAAGAGACTGATATGGCATGTCCTCAGAAAAACTGTTCCAAGGAGTTAAGAACAGGAAGATTATCACCATGATGATAGCCAATATCCGTAATGGATATGGCAGCTGAAGAAGAAGAAGAATATAAACTGCATAAATCTAAACATTTATAAACAAACATCTAAACAATTTAAATATTCAATTGCACCAGGAGTTGCCTTTAGAAAATTTTCACTGTTGCCTTCATATGCTCTTGATTAGTGAGTGCATGCTACTCTGAAAAATGTACAAACATCTGGTGGTACCTGTAGCAGTAGGTGGTACCTATTTACTGTATCTACAGTACTTGCAATTTCTTGCTTTCAAACTGATAGGTTGGAAGGCGCCGAGACAGGAGCTCACTCCATCGTGCAGCACTCGAGTCTCAAACTGCTGACCTGCTGGCCTTCCAGTCATCAAGTTCAACATCTTAACCACTAAGCCATGGCAGTCTCTTTCATCCCATGTTAAAATAGTTCAATATTAGCAGTTTTTCACCATAACAAAGAAATAAACAAGCAAATAAAATCACCAGAGATTAATGGTGATGAATGTGACAACCATCTGTCATATCTACTTTGATTTAGACTGTTGCATTGAGCAGGGTGTTGGACTCTGTGGCCATCCAACTCAATCAAAGATTCTATGAGATAACTGTGTTAGGTTAGAGATCTGAGTTTGAGTTACGCAGAGTGAAGTTATTAACTTTTAGCAGCAGTGGGGTGCCTGTTTGATTTTTATCCCTCTCCCAGACAATAACAGTCGCTGGCTCAGGTTAACGGTGTAAACCGAAAAAACTTTTACTCAGCAGAAATGATGAAATGATGTAAATAAAGTTAACACAAACAGCAGATTCTTCTCTGTGAGTTCTAAGCTCAGATAAACAGTCTGTTACTTTCGTTGTGCAAGTTCTTTACACACAGCAAGTGTGCTCACTGCAACTCCAGGTCTCTCTCTCTCTCTCGGCTGGCTGCAAGTTTGGCAAAGCCTTTTTGTCCTTGCTTGCTTGTGAGATAAGATTCAGTCTTATCTAGACAGTGCTGGCACTTTCTCTCTTTCCAAGAGCGAACACAAAACCAGCAGTCCTTCCTTTCCAGGCAAACAGTTGAGTACACAAAGCAGAACAATAGTTAAACTGGAAACAGTCTTACTTGCTTGCATCCAGTATTCCTTAGTTCTTCGGCACACAGCAGTTCATGCTCACTGGCATTATAGTAAAGGTATGTTGTTAAGACTGTTGGCCTAGTAGTGTATTTTTGAATTTAATCATCAAAACAGTACACTAAGGAGAGTCTAAAAATGTGGTAAGATTAATTCAGCCATATGGACAAACCACCAGTAGCAGCTGTTTTGTAAAGTTAATGAGTCTTGCCTGTCATTCAAGATCATGCTGGCAACAGATCAGTTGCTTTATCGGTGGACCTCTCAACACAAGGTATTGTTGCTATTCTGAGGATTGTAGCTGAATTCAGAGCAGGGGTTCCCAAACCTTTTGTGCCACAGGCCTGACCACGGCCCCCAGACAGCTGATCATGTGGTTCCTCCCATCATAAACACTGTCGTAAATGTGTTTAAGACAGCCGTCGGTGCATTTGCAGCAGTGTTTATGGCAGGCGTGGGCACATTTATGCATGTGTGAGTGTATTTTGTGGCTCTTGTAAATGTGCCCACTTCCGCTTTTGGTAGCAGCAAGGGCAGCAGCAGGCCACATGAAATGGTGCAGTGGGCCAGGGCCAGCCCACAGGCCATAGTTTGGCCACCCCTGGTTCAGACAAACAAGGAAACTTAACTAGGATTACCCGTAATACTATCATCTCCGCTAATCAAAAGGTGTGGTGTTCTGCCCCTATTTCCACTGCAGCATTGGGCAAGATGTTCCTCTAATTTGTCTGTGAGCTCTACAGCTGTGTTTGAAGCCCCATTTCCAGGCACTGTGAATCCATTCCTGTGGTGACTGTAATGTGTGGCTTAATCATGGCTGCTTCTCTCCCTGAGGCATTTGGTTTCCTATAATCCCTGACATTTTTTTTGTACTCTCATTAGGCTTAAGAGGGCCCATCAGATAAAAACACTATTTCCAAATCAGCCTGATTGCCGCAATCAAGCTACTTGCATAAGGCTTTTTAAAATCCTTCATTAGCCTCAAGTATCCCTTTGTAATGAACACCGCAGCCAAGGAATCTCATTGACCAAATGAAAAGAGAATATGAGCACTAAAGAGCAGAGATGATGGGCACAAAGTGTATCATCCTGCTTGCCTAGACTGAAAAGCATACACCAAGAAACCTCAGTGGTTAAGAAGCTCACCTTGCTAGCTGGAAGGCTGGCAAGTTGGCAGTTCAAGACCGCGGTACAGCATGACAGACTGAGCACCCATCTCTGTCCCAGCTCTTGGGGACACAAAATAAGCCTCATTTGGACGTTCCCTGAGCAGAGTTTTTTCTGCAAAAATCCTTTCAATCCAGAATAATTTATGTCATGATATCTATAGCTATAAAATGTACCCTTAACCGTTGGGTTTGGACAAAGGCTCCCACACCTGGCCCAACCATCCCTCCGTAACCTCCGCCTTTCCAACGCCGCAGGGTTCTGCTGGTATGCCAGTAGGGCAGCAGCCCCACGAACGTGACCAAAAGGAAAAAACTTCAAGCCCCAACATCCTTCATGCAGCGCCACCACTCAGCCAATCAGGCTGAGGGACATGACCGTGAAGGAGGCCGGGAAAGTGCAGCACACGGAAATTAAAGAAACTGCTGCCGCACCGTGACTGCTTCCCAGACCAGCAGCGATGGCCGGCCCCGGCCCTGCTGCAACTTTGGCGGGTTTGCAGAGAAAAGAGGGAGACCCTCTTCTCTCCACAAACCTGGAAAAAAGGTTCCCTCAGGAAAACAGAGACCCAGAAAGGCACTTCGTTCTCAGGCCTCTGTCTCCCTGAGAGAAACTGTTATGCTTCCCTACAGGAGATGGAGGCCAAGAACAGAGCACCGTTCTTGGCCCCCGTTTCCCTGAGGGAAGCGGTTCATCTTCCTAGGAGGATGGAGGCCAAAAGATTCAGCCCCCGTCTTCCAAGGAAGATGAACACCTTAAAAACACCTTTAAAATAGCGTGGGGGGGAGGAAACCCCCTCTTTCCCCCCTCCAAGCATCGCAAATACAGCAGGGGAAAAAATTCCCCCACAGCCTTGGAGGCTAGCATAAGCCTCCACCGTAGCATGGGAGCGAGAGGATACCCCTCTCTTCCCCCCCCCCCGACCCATGCTTTGGCGAGGCAGTGGGGAAAAACTATTTTTTTCCGGCAGCATCGGAGGCCCGCACAAGCCGGCCCGTAGCTTGGGGGGAGGGGATACCCCCCTCTTCCCCCTCAACCCAAGCTACGGCAAGGCACCAGCCAGCCCCCCTGTATAAACAAAGAAAAAATAAATAAGAAATAAATCCCCCCCCCATGCAAGGATTTAATATGGCCTGACCAGCAAGGCAAGGCCAGGTTAAACCCTCCAAACACCACACACACACACACACACACACACACACACACACACACACACACACACACACACACACACACACACACACACACACACACAAACATAAAACCCTCCCACCCACAACAACAAAAACCCCACAAAAAACTCACCTACAGGGAACAACAGAAAAAGATGTCCTACATCCACGAACGCCTTCTCCACACTGAACGTTATTGAATGTAGTCCACCAGAGGGTGCTATTTTAGTTAACTAAAATATTAACTAAAAATAGCACCCTCTGGTGGATTACATTCACACATAGACACAGACATACACACAAACACACACACACACACACACACACACACACACAAACACAGAGACACACAAACGCACACACACAAACACACACACAACACTCCTGCCATAATAAAATAATAATAATGTGTGTGTTGGCGGTTGGAGTGGTATTTTATGTGGGTGGTGGTGGTTGTGCAGAACCAAAGCCACCCCAAACCACCAACACATACATTAAAAATGCCCGGCAGGGCCGGGCAAAATATGCTAGTTATTATTATAAGAAAATGATGGAAGGTTTTACTGAATGCACACAGGGTACGTTTCCTGTGGTAACCATGACCTGAACTAATATTGCTATATTGTGACGTACTGTATGACTCACTTTCTTTAACCTTTGTGTCCCCAAGCATAATCTCATTTTGACTTCTATCCTGCATATAATTATAATTTACTTACTTATTTGATCTATCTCCTAGTTGTTTCTGAAAAGGAGGACTAAAGGTGTTTCAGAAGGTTTTTTTAAAGATACAAATAAAAACACACAAATTTATTACATTAAAACCAATTAAAAACAACTACTACAGCAATAACAGCAACAATGTGATATCAGATACTGACCTGTGGTGACCCTCACTGTTGTCTAGGTGTAAAGTATTCAGAGGTGATTATATGGCTTTCTCAAGACCACACATGTTGCAAGAAATGGTTCTGCCATGATCCATTCTTCTCCAACATTTAAAAGCATATCTGTTAGCTATATTAAAGGGACTGCGGTGGCTCAAGTGATTAAGATACTGAACTTATCAACTGGAAGGTCAGATTTCAAGTCCCAGATACAGCATGACAGAATGAGCTCCTGTATCTGTCTAAGCTCCTGACAACCTAGCAGTTTGAAAACAAGAAATTGCAAGTAGATAAATAGGGACCACTTTGGTGGGAAGGTAAACAGTGTTCTGTGAACTCTGGTGTCTAGTCATGCCTACCACATGTCCACTGAAATGTCTGTAGATGCAGACAGTGCTGGCTTTTTGGCTATAAACAGATGAGCACTGAACCCTAGAGTCGGATATGACTGGCTTTTGAACAAGGGCGAACTTACTAACTATATTATGCAACCCAGAATTGTAATGTGTTTGATTGCAGCCCCTGCCTTCCTGCTGTTTTGTTGCCGAACCCCAATTAGCATGTCTTGTTCAGTTGCTCCTTGCTTGTTTTATAGAATAGATGCTGTTTTGTTCTCTTCCACCTATTCAGCCACATGGCTGAGAGAGGAAATCCTTTGTATCCTTTATTAGGTTATTCCTTCCTTCTTCTACTAATCTGATGTTGCAGAACTTGCCCATTGAACCTAACTGTGCAGCAGCCTACTTTGTTGTGTAACAAAACCCATCAATATCCTATTCAGATTATTTTACCTTGCCCCTCTCTTATGATGTACCAGAGTGATTCACACTCTAAATCCCAGTTCCAAGGCCAGACACTCAAACCTCCTAAGCTACAATTAAACCTGTTGTAATATTGAAACACAGTTTAATTAATGGAATTTAAATGTACATGAAGTACAGCATTTACTCATTGACATCCATTCCTCAGCAGCTCGTCCGATGCTAAACGTTAGCTTGGGTAGAAATATGACAAATCCTTACTTAATTACTTGCTCTTGTCCATTTAGGAGAGTGGTTCCCAACCTACAGCCCACAGGGCGGATCTGTCCCCTGGGCTGAATTAATCTGGAGCAGATCTGTCCCCCGGGCTGAATTTATCCAGCTCCTGAGTCAGATTGTTGCCGACAACAGGAGTGCCCCGATGTCACTGAAAGTGCCGAAATCACTGTGTTTCCACACCAAAATGCTGCAAAAATGCAGCAAAAAATTCAAAAATGGCTAAAAAATGTTCCTCCCTCGCTCCCTCCTCCAAGAGAAGCGGCGAAGGTGGGAAAATGCCCAGAAACACAGTGCAAATGCACATGCCGCTGCCGCTAGTGGGAAGAACCATGTGACCAGCCCATCAGTTGACTGATAGAGTGTGGTAAGGCACCTGGCAGGAAAAGGTTGGAAACCCCTGATTTAGGTGCTGCCAAGACAATGTAACATTTCAAAAAGTCATTTTCTAACAGACTTCTTACTACAGTGAAAGAAAGAGACATGGAGCAATTCCAACCCCCGCTCAAAAAATGTGCAACTTGCTCAAAATGTCAGCTCTCTTGGAGCAGTAGTAATGTATGGTTGTGAGAGCTGGACCATAAGGAAAGCTAAGCACAGAAGAATAGACGCCTTTGAAATGTGGTGTTGGAGGGGAATTTTGAGAGTATCCTGGACAGCAAAGAGAACAAATAGGTCGATCTTAAAAGAAATCAACCCTGACTGCTCCTTGGAAGGTCAAATATTGAAAATGAAGCTAAAGTACTTTGGACATCAAATGAGAAGAGAGGATTCACTTGAGAAAGTCTTGATGCTGGGAAAGGTTGTGGGCAAAAGAAGAAGGGGGTGGCAGAAAATGAGATGGCTAGATGCTATTGTTGATGCAATGGGTACAGAGCTGGGTGGGTTGAGGAAGATGGTGGAGGATGGGGTGCCTGGCATGAAATGGTCCATGGGGTCGCAGAGGACAAGAGGCATATGGCAGCTAAGTTTAGAAGTAGGGGGAAAGCAAAGGCACACATTCTGTTTACTGGAATATAAATAAATGGGTCAAATGGAGGTAATGCAGTATATGAAATCCAACAGAAATCTAATATTTTCATGATCCTCTCTTTACTTAAACCAATTGAATCAGATTTCAAAGGCTCAAATAAATCCAATAGTAAAAGTAATAACATCTTTCATAGCCCCCTATTATGTTATTGTTAACCCAAAAGTCCCATCCCTGTTCTATTATAGCTCATGTAATAGTGACAGATTTAAGTTATCGGAGAATTTAAAAATGAGAAAGACAAAAAAAGGTTGTGGCACCTTAAAGACTAATTCCTGTATTTTAATATTAGCTTTAGTGGCTCAAGTCTACTTTGTCAGACATAAGAGTGAGTTTTCATGGTATCAATTTATATATATGTATAAATAGATACCATGAAATCTCTGATGAAATACCACTGTGGAAAATTTGTTGTTGTTCAGTTGCACAGAGGTTAATGGCAAAGTGTTCTACTATCATGTAGATTTACATAAAATACTATAAAATACTATTTCATCAATATCTAGTTTGACTCAATGATGAAAATGCTACTGCATGATGTCAGTACTTGCTACAGTTCCTGGTATTGCAGCTATACTATGTCAGAGTTATAACTGGGAGTATGAAAGTAAGAATAATCGCCTCTTCAAAGACTTATTAACAGGAAAAAATTCTTTTGAAGCAGGTGGCAATAAAATGAGACGCCTCAGCTATTATGCTGTCAAGTTATTTAATGTTCATAAGAGGAGAAGATGATTTCTATTAAAAAGAACTGACACACTGCCCATTAGATATAGATGCATGTTTATTAAATTGGAAACTGGGAAAAGAACAGAACTAACTGGGTCATTTGCTTTCCAATTTTTGGCTCACCTCTCTATTTTTCATCTAGAAAGTCCAAGGTTTTTTTTTATATAAAAAAATAGGGATGTGCTTTTTGAGGGAAGCCATTGCCACATTTATTTTATGAGCATACAAAAGTATTTAGTAGTTAGGTATTTATATCACTTCTTCTTCTTGAGTTTGACAAAAATACTTCAGGGACTTGTGCTATAGATTTTCCCAGGAGCACCTGAGATGGGATTTGTCTATCCATATTTGGTGTCAGTAGTGAAACAAAGAGATGATTAATGGGTTTAAAAGGAAGTCTTAACAAGCTAAATCTTCTCTGAAGATGACATTTCCCCTGGTTGCTCTTTTGTTTCCCTCTTTTCTAAATTTGCTCCAGTGTTAACCATTGCTGACACAATATCCAAACAGACAAATGGGCAAGCCTGAATATCTCCTTCAACATGTTTCTGGGAACAGAGGGACTTCTGAAAGCTGAAGTTTAAAAAGGTTATGTTCCCATGTTCTAGTTGTTTCTGTGGAGTTCTTCAGGCTGCTGTTAATTTGTAGTTGATTCTTCTATCAGGATCTTCCATAGAGTGGCTATATCTGTGTGATTCCCTGAAATACTTTGTGATTCCCTGAAATACTTTTCTCTAGGCAAAGACCTGCCCCTAAGGCAGGGGTCCACAAACTACAGCCCACAGGCTGAATCAGGCCCACAGCACCAAATAATTTGGGCCCCACCCTCACTTCAAATGCTGCTGCCACTAGAAGCGGCCACAGCCGTGTTTACAGCTGCTGTGGATGTGTTTACGGCAGCTATAAATGCATTTATGGCAGTGTTTAGGGGGGGAACACCAGTCCGGCCACCTCAGCTGTCTGAGGGAGGATGACCCAGCCCCCAACTTTAAAAGGTTGCTGACCCTAAGGTCTGCCTTCTTCAGTGAGTGTGTACAAATCATTTTTCAAAGACAAAAGGCTATTTATCCACACTTGCCGTTTTAATAGGTATAATAATTGATGCAACACAACAGGGCCTGTAAAGATCCAAATGTGAGTGCAAAACATGTATTTTCCTTGGCTTTATTTACACATGAAAACTGCATATATCAGTCATTTTCACTTTGTTTAACAATTTGGTGCATTTCAAAGGCTTCGCCACAACTTCTTTTCCCACTGACATATCTAACCACATCTTCATTGTTTCTCGACAACCTTGGCCTTCTACTTATTAACAGGGAAGCCATTATGTCATCATCTTCATCTTCGTTACAGGCTTCTATTTGCTGTCTTTCTTCCACCAAAAACAGTTTTGACTTGGTTCATGTACAACTAGGTCCTCCTAGCAACTTCTTTCTCACACCTTCTTTAGAGAGGACCAGTCCTGGACCAGTTTACACAACAAGTAAATTTCCTTGACACCACTGTAAAACTACAAAATGAACATCTCAGTACCACACTATATTGCAAATTCACAGGTTGATACACGTATCTGCATGCCTCCATCTTCCATCCAGAACATACAACAAAATCTATTGTTTTCAGCCAAGTTCTCAGGGACAACCACATCTGCTCAGACCCACAAAACAGAGACACCAAGCTCAAGGATCTACAAAATCCATTTCCCTGCTTCGCTCTGTGCTGTATGCAGCTGCTTGGATCAGGGCCAGCTTCCCTCTTTCATTTCTATGGGGAAGCAAAACCAGATCACCCCCTAAACTCACCTCCCTTGTCCTTTGAGAATGTGCCCGTGGTCAATCCCAGGTGGCTCCACTGTTGCTGGTGGGCTAGGGCACCCCCGGATGAGTCCAGGTAGCTCAATGGGCCAGCACGGTGCTGTTTCAACCCAGACATTTCTCTCATTTTACAATTTCTCCTGGGTGCAGAACTCCTGCTTGTTTGTTTGTTTGTTTATTTACTTTTACAAATGAACAATCTCAGTCTCTCCTGTCAGCAAGAATAGATGAGGAAATAGGGTCACCAAGGCAAGAAAAAGACTTTTTATATCAGTTCTTTTGAACTGCACCTCTTACAGATACTTCAATAGAATGGCAATTAGAAGACTTTTACTCTTTTGCTTGTGTGGCCATTTAAATTGAAGTGAACTAAATCTCCCTCTGCAGTTTCAAAGCAGGAAATGCAAGTTAACCCACACTTCCCTCTTTGTGCAGTCACATCTTGAATCATGGCTCATAAGCAAAAATCTTCAGGACTGTTTCTATGAGCAGCAGTAATTCATGGTAGTGCCGTCTCCAGGGCCGCCATCAGGGAATAACTACCAGTACTGCTATATAGGGCCCGGAGCTGACAGGGGCCCTGCCGCTGTCAGCAGGGTCCCTGACAGGGTTTGCACAATAGGATTGTGAGGGGGGGGGAATAGGATTGCTCAGTATGGGGCCCAGAAATTTCTGATGGCGGCCCTGGCTGTCTCAGTTTCCACATTAAGGCTAAGTGCTCCCTTTTTACTTTACATCTGACAGCCACTTAAAGACAGCTAAGTCCTCCAACTGGTATTAAACACAGCCAGCATGGCAAACAGTTAAGGTTTATGGGGACTGGAACCCAACTGATAGATAGATAGATAGATAGATAGATAGATAGATAGATAGATAGATAGATAGATAGATAGATAGATAGATAGATAGATAGATAGATAGATAGATAGATAGATAGATAGATAGATAGATAGATAGATAGATAGATAGATAGATAGATAGATAGATAGATAGATAGCATCTGGAAGGCTACAGGTTCTTACCCCTGAAATATCCTGCCCTTTATTTGCCCACAGAGATGGGAAAAGTTATTTTTTGAACTACAGTCTTGAGATATTCCTAATGGCCATGTTGGCTAGAAGATTCTAGGAACTGTGGTCCACCCCCCCCTCCTAACTTTTCTTCTTGTTATCATGTGCCATCAAATAATCTCCAACTTATGGCAACACTGTGAATAAAAGATCTCCAAATGTCCGTTTCTTATTCACCCTTCTTTACTAATATATATTGCAACATTGCTGAGCTTCTAAATACAAGCACTCTGAGATAATTATAAACCACTTTATCACCCTGGCCACACCAGGTACATCACTGACTGCAGCCATTTACTACCTGAAGTGTCCCAGGTGGTAGCCTTAATTGCAACAAAATGTTGTTTCCTTTTATTGTGTTTCTGTGTTGCACATGCTGAGTACACTAACAGTTACATCTTTGAAAACTGGTATGACATTAGTAACATCAGGCCATGCAAAATACACTGAAATTCCCTGATTTTTTAAATCTAATCAGGGTTGCTTTATAAAGTAAAACCCCTACTTACATTAAGAAGTGTTCCACAGCCTTTTACGTAAATCAGTTTTTTATATAAATCAAAACAAACCCATAGAAAAAATGATTTTTTAACGTAAATTGAAGCAAACCCACAAGAAAATGAATATTTATGTAAATCAAAACAAATGCATAGGAAAAAATGATTTTTAAAAACGTAAATTGAAGCAAACTCATAGGAAATCATATTATGTAAATCGGGACATTTACGTAAATTGGGACACAATTTTAGCAAAAAAATCCTTACATAAGTCGGATTTTATGTAACTCGAGGCATACGTAAGTTGGGGTTTTACTGTATATAGAAATCAGTCCTGAATTATGAGCTACTTTGATCAGAACACTCTCATAGATTATTCCCTCTCCCATAGTATTTGTACTGTGAAATGCCAGGAAAATGTGGTGTTATTATGAATAAAGCACTCGGCTCTTCCTACTCAGCTACATAGTTGTTTGCCTTGAGAATGAACCTTGTCTGTGTGTTTGTATGAAAATGTGTGTGCGTGTGTGTGTGTGGGGGGGGAGATCCCTTATTGCTATAGCCAAGGATATGCTGCCATCCTATGGCAGATGGTCCACATGACATTCCAATTCCAATTTAATTTATATCCCGAAGCTGATTCAAGGCAGCAAACAGCATATTAAGTCATACAATAATACATAATAACAATCAATAAACATAGAATACAAAATACGAATTTCAATACAATCAAGATGAATTAAGTAAATAATAACATAGCAAAATTAATTACTGGCCCCACAACAAGGGGGAGGGGGGAGCCAACAGGTGCATAACCTTTTCCCCCCTCAAGCTGCAAGACAATTGTTCTGATTAAAAACACAATAGCCATTTTAATCAATGTTTTGATACTAAAAGGCAAAACTCACTGATGGTGCAGGTAAATAACCACTGCACTGCAACACAAAGGGCTTAATAAGAGCTCATCCCAATAATAATAATAATAATAATAATAATAATAATAATAATAATAATAATAATAATAATAATAATAATAATAATAATAATAATAATAATAATAATAATAATAATAATAATAATAATAATAATAATAATAATAATAATAATAATAATAATAATAATAATAATAATAATAATAATAATTTCATGTCAGAAATTATTCTGGGTTGAAAGGATTTTTGCTGGAAAAACTCTGTTCAGGATGCCCAAATGAGGCTCCTTTCATGTCCCCAAGATCTTTTCCCCATCAAAGTGGTCCCTATTTATCTACAGTACTTGTAATTTATTGCTTTCTGCTACGTTGGCAGGAGCTGGGACAGAGATGGGCATTCAAACCGTCATGCAGTACCCGGTTCTCAAACTGCTGACTTGTGGTTCTTCCAGCTAACAAGGTGAGCTTTTTAACCACTGAGCCCCTGCAGCCCCATCCCTACAGTAGTGTTGTTCTACCTGGGCCATTCTGGGGTCACTGCTGGATTTTTTCTTTTATTGATTTGAACTGTTTCAGTTCAATCAGTGTTTTTGTCCAAAAAATTCACACAATTGTTCATGCATGTACTGTGATAAACCAGTATTTCCTACCTGCGCATGACCATTCAGGGGGTGTCAAGGTCCATCCTCTTGTTTAATTTTATCAGCACCGGCTGCTACTTCTCTCCTTATCTTAGGTGGAGAGACTTCAACAAGAAGATATATTTTCACAACTGGTGTAGGTTTGAGGCATCCTGTCACTATACACATTGCTTCATTAACAGCGATGTCAACTTGTTTTGCGTGCATGGATGCATTTCATACTGGGGCAGCATATTCTGATGCAGTGTGGATGGTTGAGTTCCCCTTTTATACTTTGTGAGTTTCTTGCTGATGTTGTTGCTCGTACTAACTTTAGCTTTGGTACTCAGGCAGTGCTGCTTAAAACATAGCATCCTATCAAGTGTCACATTGAGGTATTTCAGTGTCAAACAAATCTGTAATCGATTCTCTTGGCATGTAGTATCCAGCTCAACACCTATCTTTTGGTTTCGAGTATGGAAACTACACAATTGAGTCTTGCTTGGGTTAGGCTTTAAATGGTTGATGGAGTAATACCATCCTAATTCTACGAGTGCTCCAGTAAGTTTTCCAGACATTTTATCAAAGCTTGCTCCTTGTACAGCCATTGCTGTGTCATCTGCATAGATGAACAATTTTGTATTGTCAGGAACTGGTTGAACATTCATGTATATATTGTACAATATTGGAGATAATATATTTCCTTGTGGCAGCGCAACTATCTACTTTTCTTTCCATTCATCATCACATACTGTAGAATCTCCCATTCTGGAGGAAGCTGCCAATGACTCTAGTATTTATTTATTTATTTATTAAATTTATATCCCACCTTACTCAGCACAAGTGCGACTCAAGGCGACTTACAACAAAAAATATACACTACAATTACAAAATTACAAAGTATCAGTCTCCCAAAAAAAAGAATTAACAAGAAAAATGTATACACACAAAATATAAATATAAATACAGATACGGATACGGATATGGAGCCCGGGCTTAATGTTTCCAACAGAGCCCCAGGCTCAATGTCGCAGATGGGCCCCCAGTATTTGTTATCTCAGTAAAATTATCCATTTTACCAAGATAACAAACTTACTAGGGTCATTGACAGCTTCCTCTAGATTATCTATTTTACAGAGTAGTATCCTATGATTGACAGTATTGTATGCTGCAATTAGGTCAATGAAAGCAACCTCTGTAATTAGCTTTCTTTAGCAGCCATCCTCAATGTGTTGCTTAAGGTTAAGAATTTGACCAAAACATTACCTGTCCAGCCTGAAGCCTGCTTGCTCCTTCATGATCTTTTCATCAATGAATTTGGAAATATGAATGTAGTACCTTATAAAGATGACAAAGGAGTGACACTGCTCAGTAGTTTTTGGGTCATCAGGCTGTTTGCGAATTTTCAATAAAGCAATGCCTCTAGCCTGTCTCCACAATTTAAAAATCTTACGTTCATCTATGCAGTTGTTTATTAATCGTAGAAGTCATTTCATAGTGTGAGGACCAAACTGCTTTATCTGTTCTGGTCTTATGGGGTACACAGAAAGAGCCTGCTCAAAGATTGTGGATATAGTCAGGCATAGCCTGGGCAACGGCAACCTTGTGTTGCCAGCTAATCTTTCTTATACCAGATCAAGCCAATGGTATAGGGATTGCAATGTAACTTTTAGGTACTTAGAAGACCATGTGCAGATTGCAGCAAATTGACTATGATGCTTGCATGACCATAGTCTTGAGTATTATATCAGAAGTCAGATCGAAAAGTAAATCAAATATACTTTCAATGATATCCCAGCAGAGAATTCATCACCAGAACATGAGATTTGATTGTCAGAGCACTCAGAGAAAGCTTCTTCTGCACTTGACATCTATCAACCAAATCCTGCTGCTCCAATGAGAAATGTTTGCATTTTGCTGAGCTTTTAGTCTTGACCTCAGAAATCTAGCAACAGATTCTGAGTATTGGCTTATTTGCAAAGGAGAACTGATTCTAATTGCTATGGGTTAACCAGAGAACAGACATATAAGAAAATGGAAATCAGAAGAATTGATCTATTAACAATAGCATTACAAAATGATTTATACTGGTTTCTTGTTTCATAGCCATTTGCATCATCATCTGGATTCACTGGACCAGTGTGGCTTTCAGAAAGGGAAGGATACAATGCAATAATCAATCCATCACATTGCTGCAATACTGCATTTTGTGCTCACTAGACCCTGTGTGGGTGAACTATTATTTTGCTATTTAGTTTTCCTGGGCATGAGTTTCCTTTTTGACCAAATCACCACTTTCCCACTCAGTTCTGATTACATGAAGAGGAATCTGATTGTGCTATTATTCAACTATCAGCTTCATAGAAGCTTTTCTAGAAAAAAAAAATCTCATCAGGAATCCTAGAGATTTGATGGAAATTATGTTTCAGAGGATGGAGGTGAACTGTTCAGATAACTGCCTACGTTTGCTCCCAGCAGCTGCAGAAGTAGGTTGCTAGGCATTTTGTGTTTTTTTAAGCAATTTGTGTAAACCAGTCTTTTTGTTGGAGTTTATGGTGGTCCAGAACCTTCCCCAAGGCTCTCAGGTGGGGTCTAGCAGCTGCAACAGAGTGAAGGTCAATCCTTGCAAGCACTTGAGCTATCCTCCAGCCTGGGGGTCCAATTCTGCAAGCATCAAGCTAGCTCTGAAGAACTAATCCTCCAAATATTGGAGGTGCCCCAGATCCTGAGAGCAACCAGGTCAAGTGCCTTTTGCGAGAGTATGATATGGAGTAGCACCTTAAAATACAGGGTAGCCCATAAGGCCCTACCTGGCCCATATGTCCCTACCCATCCTCTCCATGTCCTGCCCCTCTGTCGAGCAGTCCAATGGGAGTGCTCCCTCCCCTAGCAGAGCCCAACTCTCTTTGTGGCTGGGTAAGGACTTATGGGCCACCCTGTAGTTAGACAGTCATACTTACTGCTGATTACAGTTATTAAATGAGGTTCAAGAGGAGCCTCACATAGTGAGCATTACAGAAATCCAACCCTGAGCATATCAATTACTGCACCACTGGTGGCTGGCATGCCAGACAAAGTTAGATGTAGGAATCGGGGCCGCAGAGGGCCGGAGGTCCCGGAGGAGACTGATCAAAGAACGATACGAGGCAGTATGGAGGAGGATAAGATTTAATTTAATTTTAATTTAATTATCACATTTATATACCGCCCACTCAGCCAAGCCAACTCAGGGCGGTTCACAACAAAAGTTAAAAACACAAGTTAAAACAGTTAAAACAGTTAAAACTACCCACCCCCTAAAAACAAGGGCTGCAGGATCCGAAGGCACCATGGGGAAGAGTTCCTCTATACCAACCACCCAATGGCGGTTACCCTTCCACCTGCACCCCACACTTGACCCGCCAACCAGGTTTTAAGATCTTTTCTGAAAGGCAGCAATTCCGTCCAGAGACGTAGCTCTGTTGGCAGGAGGTTCCAGAGGGCCGGTGCAGACACGGAGAAGGCTCTCCTCCTTGTGCCAGAGAGGCAGGCCCCTCTGGCAGATGGAACAACTAGAGAGCCCCTCCGGTCCGCTCTGGTTGGACGGACAGACGTCCTCAGGGCGATGCGGTCTCTTAGGTAACCCGGCCCACTACCATATAGGGCTTTAAAGGTCAAAACCAGCACCTTGAATTGCACCCGGAGACAAACTGGCAACCAGTGCAGCTCCCGGAGCAGTGGCGAAGCACGGGCATAACGCCCACACCCCATCACCACCCGGGCTGCCGCATTTTGGACCAGCTGTAGCCTCCGAATGGTCATCAAGGGCAGCCCCATGTAGAGCGCATTGCAATAATCTAGTCTGGAGGTGACCAGAGCGTGAGTGACCATGAGCAAGGAGTCCCGGTCCAGGAGTGGGCACAACTGGCGGATCACCCGGAGTTGAGTGAAAGCCCTCCTGGTCACAGCCGCCACCTGTTCCTCTAGCAGTAGCCGTGAATCCAGGAGGACCCCCAAGTTGCGCACCGGGTCCGTCTGGGGCAAAATAGCCCCATCCAGAAACAACGATGGTAGCTCCCGGGTTAACACAGGACCCCCTATCCATAGCCACTCAGTCTTGCTGGGATTCAGCTGTAGCCCGTTAGCCCCCATCCAGACCCCCACAGCTTCCAGGCATCTGGAAAGGACTTTGACGGCATCACTGGGGTCCCCATGGGCCGAGATGTACAACTGTCATCCGCGTACTGATGGTACCGCACCCCATGGGAACGAATGATCTCACCCAGCGGCTTCATGTAGATGTTAAATAGGAGAGGGGAGAGCACCGAGCCCTGAGGCACCCCCCATTTGAGGGGCCTAGGACTGGACCTCTCACTCTCCAACCACACCGACTGGGTACGACCCCTCAGAAATGAGGAAAACCAGGACCACACATTACCCTGGATTCCCAATCCTCGGAGCCGTCCCAGAAGGATACCGTGGTCAACGGTATCGAAAGCCGCTGAGAGGTCAAGAAGAGCAAGGACGGATGGGTGACCACCGTCCCGCTCCCGCCAGAGATCATCCATCATTGCGACCAATGCCGTCTCGGTACCATATCCTGGCCTGAATCCTGACTGAAAGGGGTCCAGATAATCCGCTTCATCCAGCACCCCCTGCAGCCGACACGCCACTGCCTTCTCCAACACCTTCCCTAGAAAGGGGAGGTTAGAGACAGGCCTATAGTTGGTTAGGACAGCTGGGTCGAGGGAAGGTTTCTTCAGGAGGGGGCGCACCAAAGCATGTTTTAAAGGTGCAGGAAACACCCCCTCCCGCAGTGATGCATTGATCACAGCCCCAACCCAGTCACCTGTCACCGTCTTGGAGGCTTTCACCAGCCAGGTGGGACAGGGGTCCAATGGGCAGGTAGTGGCGCACACAGCTGCAAGGAGCCTGTCCACTTCATCAGGGGCAACTGGCTCAAACCGGTCCCAGATGGTATGGCAAGACTGTATTCCAGCTCCCTCCGGACTCTCCCCATCCACGCCAGGATTAACCCCAGAGCGAATCTGATCGATTTTCTCCACTAGATGGTCAGCAAAGTCCTCAGCCGACCCCTGCCAGCCAGGCACCGGGGTCCCCCTACCAAGGAGAGACCCGGTAACCCGGAACAGGGTGGCCGGGCGATAATCAGCGGAGGCAATAAGGGTGGTGAAGTATTGCCGCCTCACCACCTCCATCGCCACTAGATAGGCCCTAATAGCGGCTCTAGCTAGTGTCCAATCGGAGTCTCTCTGGGTCTTCACCCAGCGGCGCTCTAGGCGTCTCTTTGCCCGTTTGAGCTCCCGCAGTTCATCTGAGAACCACGGAGATGACCTAGCTCCATGAGCTCTGAGAGGCCGTAGTGGTGCGATTTCATCCAAGGCCGCTGTTGTCATCCTGTTCCACAGGTCAACCAGCGGCTCGGGCGAATCGTGTTGCCGATCCAGAGGGAAATCCCCCAGTTCCCTCTGGAATCCATCAGGATCCATCAGTTGCCGAGGGCGGGCCATTCTACTAGGCCCTGCCTCCCTACGATGAAGCGTCGCCCCCAGGAAGTCTAGAGCCACCAAATAATGATCTGACCATGGCACAGGTGTTATGTCTAATTTCCGTAGTCTCAGAACACTCTGCCACCGCCCCGACAAAAAGATTAAATCTGGTGTGCGGCCACTGCCCCTGGTCGGGCCCTGAATTACCTGAATCAGGTCCATATCTGCCATGGAAGCCATGAACTCCTGAGCCACCCTGGAGCCAGTCCCCAGCGAAGGCAAATTGAAGTCCCCCAGAACCATCAGTCTAGGGAACTCCAACGCCAATGCTGAGATGGCCTCGAGGAGCTCAGGCAGGGAGTCCCTTACCCTGCAAGGGGGCAGGTACAGGAGTAAGATTCCCAACTGACCCTTAGAGCCCAGACGCAGAAGCAGGGCCTCACAACCCAGAATTTGTGGAGCGGTAGCCCTGGTGACTCCCAGTGACTCCCTGGCTATGATGGCCATGCCACCACCCTTACCCTCATCCCTGGCTGGTGCCAAATACTGAACCCAGCTGGACACATTTCTGACAGAGGAACCCCATCCTCTGGACTCAGCCAGGTCTCAGTGATACATGCCAGGTCGGCCCGCTCCCCCGTAATGGAGTCTTGTATCAAGGGGGCCTTATTACATACCGACCTGGCATTCATCAGCAGCAGCCTAAGGGCAGGGTCACCGTGGGTCAGCTGCTCAGGACCTAGAGGTGTAATCGTGGGGCTGGAACGAGGGACAGATACTAAGCATCTGCCCCGCATTCCCCGAGTGCGGCCCGCCCCTCGGTACCCGCTATATCGCCCCATGCCCATCACAACCTCTATATTGGCCTCCGAAGCCTCCCTGATAGCCCTGGACAGAATGCTGCCTCTCCTTTCTGGTTGGCCGAGCAGTCTTTCCCTCCCTCCCTTCCACCCCCATATAAAACCACCCCACTCACTCCCTCCACCACCCTCCGCACGGCTCCGGCAGTGATGAAAGTGGTGGGGCATTCTTTCAGATCTTCATTGAGCCCTCAACTGTGGTAAAACATTCCACCCACAGTAGCGTCGGGGCATGGAAGTAGCAGCGGCACCTGGCCTCCCATCCACTGGGACCAGATGTTGCAAGTCCCGAGGAGAGGTAAGACGGGTCCTCAGGCGGCGCGGGGCAGTGTCCTTTGAGCCCTTCGGGGCTCGGAAGGCAGGGACGTAGTGGCGGCACCCGGCCTCCCATCCACCGGGACCAAGTGTTGCAAGACCCGAGGAGGGACAGGACAGGTCCTCGGGCGGCACGGGGCAACGTCCTTTGAGCCCGTCCGGGGCATGGAAGGCGAGGCCGAGTACAACGGCGGTGGTGGTTCGCCCGGCAAGCCCCTCGCCTTTTGAGTCCTGGTGAGGGGGGGAGGGCGGGGCCCGGGAATGCCGGCCGATGGCGTGGCCAGCGGGCCTCTTCGCCCCCGCCGGGGCCGAGCACAGCGGCGGTGGTGGTTCGCCCGGCAGGCCCCCTCGCCTTTTGAGTCCTGGCGAGGGGGGAGGGCGGGGCCCGGGAACGCCGGCCGATGGCGTGGCCAGCGGGCCTCTTCGCCCCCGCCGGGGCTGAGCACAGCGGCGGTGGTGGTTCGCCCGGCAGGCCCCCTCGCCTTTTGAGTCCTGGCGAGGGGGAGAGGGCGGGGCCCGGGAACGGCGGCCGATGGCGTGGCCAGCGGGCCTCTTCGCCCCCGCCGGGGCCGAGCTTTATTGAGGAAAAGGCATAACCATTTATAGATCAGAAGGCAAGGTAGAAAAAACTGTCACCCAACAGTTAATCACATCACCTATTTACTCAGGTTAATTGGGAATCTCTCGGGGGGAAGTTAATTAGTGCGGACAAACACTGGCTGGGACAACACCATTGTTTTGGGCTTAGACTAAGGCAATCATGGCTCATGTTTGCTTCTGGGATGAGACTGAGACTCGGAGATGAGGGATTACTCTAATAGGTAACATATTCGCTCTCTCAGCAGGTCCGCTGGTCAGGTCAGGGAATTGGGTGAATCAAACCCTATCATTTATCCACCCCCCTTAATTTCTCTCTACTGGCAAGGGCCAGGGGCCAGGAGCGTGCTCGCTAGGTTTAACCTCTGCCAGAGGCCATGCGTGCCAACTGGGCACGCAGATCCACATCTCCCCTTTTAATTTTTCTTAAGAGCCTGACCAGCGACTCTGCGTAGGAGCGGGACCAGCTGATGAGTGGGAATGGCGTCTCGGGGTTTCCTTCTGGGGCGGCACCTTGAGATCAGCGAGGGAATACATTGTGCAAAGCAGCAGAGTGCGATGCCTAGTATAATCACCCCCACAACCACCTTGAGTACCGTTTGGAGCCACCCCCAGGGGATCCATGACCACATCCAGTTCCACAATGAACTCCACCAAGCTCCCCATGCAGAACCTTCTGTGATGCCCTGGACTATGGTGTGGAGATCAGTGAGCTGACTCTGTACCTTGCGGGAGTTGTCAGTCAGGTTGAAACAGCACATGCCATGAAAGGATTCGCAACCCAGGTGGTGCAACAATAGGAGGTAGTCGATAGCCACTCGATTGTCAAGAATGGCATGGCGAAGCTCTGCCTGCTCTTGATTAAGGAGCGCTATCGCTGAAGAGGTGTGGTTGATGGCTTTTGCTAGACCGCAAGCCAAGCGACCAATCCTCTTTGCATTGCCAACGGCTAAGCCTGGCATGCCGAAGATGCTGACTGCCAAAGAGAGATATTCGGCAGGGCTCATTACTCTAAAGCTGCTCTCACATGAGCTGTCTAACTGGGTGGTGCGAGTGTGCCGTATGAGTGAGGGAACATTTGAAACATTTGTAACATTTGTGCTTGGGGTGACCATATCCTTGGTAGGGAGTAACAATGTCAAACGGCTGATACAGCATATAGAGTCTGAAAGATTAGCAGGGATGTAGTTCCACGTATACTGGTTGCATGTGAAGAACCAACCAGATGGCAGGGTGATATGAGCGTACATGGTGCCAAGTGGTACTGGGCTATTGCAAGTCCAATTGCCACTGCCAACGTTGAGGCAGCGGCGCCGGGTACGACCAGCTGAGGCGCAGCCGTACATTCGTCCACAGGTGGTGTTCGGGCTGACCGCCACCCGAGGAGTGTGGAGGGTGGCTGCATCAGCCGGCAAGGTCATGGTTAGCCGCATCTCCCAACGGGCATACTCTGAAGAAGCCGCTGGGATGTATGGGCTGAAAAGTCTTTTCACAAGCCAATCCCCATCCCTGGGGTGCGCGCCTGGAGAATGGCACACAGGAAT
The DNA here is from genome assembly GCA_035047305.1 of Bradypodion pumilum. Taxonomy (NCBI): domain Eukaryota; kingdom Metazoa; phylum Chordata; class Lepidosauria; order Squamata; family Chamaeleonidae; genus Bradypodion; species Bradypodion pumilum. The sequence continues at coordinate 14,265,301 of JAWDJD010000010.1, read as the reverse complement.
GAGGCAGGTGCTGAGGATCGAGGCAGAACCAAGGTCCTGCCTGAGGCAAAAATCGGACTGGTTGACGAGACCCGCCAACCTCTCCCAAATATTGTACTGCATCCGGGCAGAGAGGTCTCCGCCGGGCAGTCGATCGTTGGCCTCCAACGAGGCGGCCTGAGCGCCTCCCCCCAGAAGCAGGGAGAGGGTCAGGATGATGGTGAAGATCACGGTGTTGACATCAATCTGGGCGAAGACTGCTGCTACGAAGTTCTCCGGTGTCGGCTCCCTCTCCTCGCGTCGGAGGGCGCCCTGGGCCTCACTGCAAAGGGTCTTGACCATCCCCCAGGTGATCCTCGGTGCTGGCGTCCGCAGCCGTCGCTTCTCCCGGTGGGTCTCCTCGGTCAGGGTGAGGTCCTCCATCTCCGGGATCGGACTCGGGTCGGTCTGGGTCCACGCCATGAGGTTCCAAGTGAGGCTTGACACACCGAGCTGGAATCCAAACGACACCTGTAGGAGACATAACTGCAACATACCCTCACCCCCAGGTTACGAGCGGCGCCGGGCCCCTCCAAGAAGGGTCCGGTGGCACCCGGTATCGGACCATCGGTCGCGGGAGAGCTTCCGAGCGGCGGAAGTGCTTCTCCTGCGGTGTGCAATCCGAAAAAACATTAAGGTGATTGTATGTGAACAATACCTTATTCAGGCAATGCTGTGCCTGGCCCTGTGACTTGGGGAGGGCTGGTGGCTCCCCCTTTTCTGTTTGTTTGTCAATATAGGACTTGAGCATCCGATTGACCCGTTCCACAATCGCTTGCCCCTGCGGATTGTAAGGAACGCCAAAAGTATGCTTAATATCCCAAGTGGCCATGAAGGCGGCCAACTGCCTAGAGCTGTAGGACGGGGCGTTATCGGTTTTAACGTGCCGAGGTTTGCCCATGGCTGCAATGCAGGAAAGGAGGTGCTGCTCCACGTGGGAAGCAGTCTCCCCTTTCTGCGCCGTGGCCCAAACGAACTGAGAAAAAGTGTCTATGCAAACGTGCATGTACTGCCATCTGCCAAACTGCGGAACATGCGTGACGTCCATTTGCCACACCTGATTGGCCTCTGTCCCTCGTGGGTTGACCCCCCACGAGGGCCCCCCCAGTGCCCCTGCACAATGCTGGCAAGAGCGAACTATGCCTTGGGCTTGAGAGAGTGGCAAATTGAACTGTCTGGCGAGCGCTTTGGCATTTTGGTGAAAAAAGGCATGACTCTGAATTGGGGTAGTAAAAACACCCAAAACTGAACGTTGCTGAATTTTCTTTGCCGCCGCATCCGCTCTGCTATTTCCCGTGGAAATCGGACCCGGTAGGTCTTGATGACTTCGGATGTGGGCAATATAGAGCGGCTCCGTGCGGTTTCGCAAATGAAATTGAGCAGTGAGAAACAAACTAAGCAAATTCTTGTCTATCGCGGGAGTAATGTATGCTCCCGGTAGACTGTGAAGCAAATTCCTAACATACATACTGTCAGTAATGATGTTTAAACATTCTTTGGCGAAGGTGCGCAAAGCAAGGTTTACCGCTGCCAACTCTGCCCGCTGCGCGGACTTTTGTGGAAGAGTTAGCAGCGTGCGCCAAGCTTGGCCCTCCTGCCAGGTCAAGACACCATATGTTCGACCACCATCAGTAAAAACTGTCCTGGCTCCCTGAAGCGGAACCAGCGAGAGCAATTCAAACAAGCTGACTGTCTGCGTTTGGAGTGAGACAAGTCTGGGGTCCTTTGGCAAGTGGTATGCCAAGCATCCGGTGAATCCTTCCAACGCAATTGGAAGCGAGTCACCGAGCTGCATTAATTGCTGAACTTGTTCCTTGGTGAATGGGACTACGATTTTGGCCAAATCATGCCCTGAAATGTCCCTAGCTCTCAGCCTTCCGCGGTAAACCACCGCGGAGACCAACTCTTGGGGAGGAACGATGTTTCGTGAAGAGGTGTTCGGAAGGTACACCCACTCCACGATACTCGCCCCTTTCTCGGCATCTACGCCGAGCGCTCCAGTGAACATGGATCCTGACCGTACGATGTACAAATTCAGGATCGGAGCATATGGCCCTGGGGTGATCCTATCTACCCATCGCTGGCTGAGAACTTGGTTAACTTTCTCGAGAGCCAAACGCGCTTCTCGAGAAATTTTTATCCGGTCTGCCGGCTGCTTACCTAAAGTTAGCAGCGAGAAGAGCGGTTTCAAAAGATCCGTATCCAATCGGAAATACGGTCTGGCCCAATTGATGTTACCTAAAACTTGCTGCAACTCTACAAGGGTGACTGAGTCCTGTAAATTGATCCTAGGCAAAACTGGTGCTGCGAAAGAGCGGAGAAGCCGATGACCCAAGTATGAGAAGGGCTCGGTTCTCTGCACTTTCTCTGGGGCAATGAGTAAACCTTTGTCCCCCAGGCTGGCCTGGAGGGCAGAAAACATTTCGCTGCCGAGTTGCGGCATCGCGACCAAGATGTCGTCCATGAAATGACAAACTATGGCTTTAGGGTAAAGGCTTCGGAACTTTGCCAGTGCGTTGTGAACATAAATTTGGCACAGGGTGGGTGAATTGAGCATGCCCTGTGGCAAAAATTTCCACGCGTAACGCTGCGTAGGCTCACTGTGGTTCACAACTGGCACTGTAAAGGCGAACCTTTCCCGGTCCCGGGGGTCTAAGGGGATTGTATAAAAGCAATCCTTGAGATCTACGACTAGAATCTCCCTCGGGAATCATGTTCGGATTTGGGATGCCGCATTGAAGCGGGCCCATTGGCTGTATGCATTTATTGATCTCTCTGAGATCGTGGAGGAGTCGCCACTTCCCCGACCTCTTTTTAATCACAAAAATTGGCGAATTCCAAGGGCTTGTGGACCATTCTATATGTCCTGCGTCTAGCTGTTCTTTAACTAGCTGCTTGAGGGCGACTAATTTCTCTCCCACTACCGGCCATTGTTCTACCCAAACCGGCGTATCGGTGAGCCATTTAAGTGGCAACGCCATTACCCAAAGGTAAGCGTAGCACCGTACTGCTGTAAAATGTCTCGCCCCCAAAGGTTGATGTGCACGTCAAGAATGTGCGGCCGAATTACCGCCGTGCCATCAGCCTTTGGGATTGTGACCTCCACCCACTCTCGGCTCCTAAACGCTTCCTGGACGCCGCCTACCCCCCACACATCGGAGACCGGCTCAATGGCCCACTCCCTTAGCCACTGGCTTCTGCTTATCACGCTCACATCCGCTCCGGTATCGAGTAACCCTGAGAACGCTCTTTTGTTCAAAAATACCTCGATAACGGGGCGCTGCTTCCACTCAATGTTGGTCTCCACTGTCGCTAAGACCTGGTATCCTTGTACTGCCTCACTGGCGCTCGAGCGGTCCTCTGACCGGGACTCGGAGCGGTCACTGAGCCTTAATGGCTATCTGCTGGCAAGTGACAAGGAACCATGATCAGTTGCGCTAGGGTGTCTCCCTTGTGGATTGTTTGGGGCAGATGAGTCCAAAGCTGAACTTGGAGAACGCCTGAAAAATTCGAGTCAACGACTCCTGGAATTATGAAAATTCCGTGTGCTCCAGCTACGCTGCGGGGCAAAACTAAACCTATAAAGCCCTTGGGCATGTACTGGGAGTCCACCAGATAGACCGTGCCTGGCAGGTCGCATGTAACGTCCGCCTGACAAGTCAAGTCTAACCCTGTACTACCCTTGGGGCTGGCCTGTGCCCTCGCAATGTCTGGAGTGTGACCGGGATTTAGTCTAGCTCTGGTGAGCTTTGGGTGAGGGGAGTCCCTGTTTGGACCGGGGCCAGAGACATGCCCGCGTTCCGGTTTCCCGAATCCAGACAGTCTCGAGCCCAATGGTAGCCTCTTCTACACTTCGGACACTGGGTTTTCGGAGCCTTGGAACGGCCAGACTTTTGTCCGCCTCCCTTGGATCGGCACTCCCTAGCGAAGTGACCGACCTTGCCACAACTGTGACATGCTCCTTGGGTCTTTCCTTTTGGTCTCTTACCCCCTTGCACCGCTGCCGCTAGCAATCCCATCTTGTAGGATTCTGTGCCAACGTCGGCGCAAGCTGTAATCATGTCCGTAAGGGTCAAATCAGGACGATTGCCCAGGGACTGCAAGATTTTACGGCAGTCTAAATTGGCATTGTCCTTGGCTAACTTCATCATGAGCTCTTGTTGGGCCTGCTCATTATCAATCTGCCTGCTAATGGCTTCTTCCAGGCGATTGATGAAGTCCATATAGGGTTCCTGGGCTCCTTGCTTGATAGCGGTGTAATTTTTAGCCGCTTTGCCAGTTGCTGGGACTTTGAAAAACGCCCTAAAGGCGGCCTCGGCCGACATCTGGAGAGTGGCTAGAGGCCAGTTGATCTGGGCATCGATGGGCTCGAAGGCACCCGAACCATATAGCTGGTCGGGAAGTACTGCGCCTCCCATCCTGGCAGCCCTCGTCTGCGCCTCTAGGCGAAACTCGCTGTCCCAAATTAAATACTGGCTAGGGGTGAGCATCATCCGCATGACGGCTTTCCAGTCATGGGGAATCCACATGGTGTTCTCGCACACTTGCTGAAGCGTGCCCCTCGTAAAGTGACTTTGGAGCCCTGTCTCTGAAATGGCTTTCCGTATAGCCATGAGAAGCTTATACGGGACTGGGGAATGTACTATCTGCTGGGCGCCCGTAAGCACGTCCATCTCCATGCGGATGGGACATATCTGGCTGAGCTCTGCTAGCTCCTCTACTGGTAATTCCCCCTTCCTGAGTTCTTCCTCTACTGTGCGCTGAAGGGCACTTTTGGTAGCTAGGGAACCTGTTGCTCTCTGAGAAGCACCTGCGCTCCTCATTCCTTGCATTCCGCCGGTGACGTCTGCAGCTGTCACCGAGGGAAAGCTCCCTACACTACTCTGCCTAAATTGGAGTGACGGATAGAGCGCCGTAGGTGCCGTTGGTTCGGCTGGCGCATCTGGCAGACTTGGGGGTTCTTTGGCCTCTACCCGGACTGGCTCTATCTCCGCCAAGAGCTTCCTACACTTTCTCCATGTGCGAATTACGCCTCCTGGAGCTTTCGGGGGTTGCTGAATGCAGTCTCCTATCTGATCCCAGAGCTCAAGGGTTAACGTACCTACTTCTGGGTAAAGCAGGCAGTGTTCCCCTAGGTACACCAAAAGTCTCGCTAGTTCCCCGCTGTGAAAACGCAAATTAAATATCCTGGCCAGGATCTTGAACTCTCCCTCACGAGTTCTTTGGCTAGCGGATGGACGCTGTCGCTGAGGACAGGTCCCCATATTACCTGCGATTGGGTCCTCGGAAGATTCCTCCTCGGGACGAGTCGACGCGTCTGTGGCAGGCAATAGGTTCTGGCGATGATGCTTCTGGGTAGAGCTCGGAGCGTGGACTGCGGCCACGGGCCCTCGGTGGCCACTGCGCTGTCAGGGGCTCACAGCTGCCCTGAGCGGAACGTGTTTTTCCCTTTGGCGCAAGCCGCCGCGAAAGCCGGGAGCAAGCTGTAGGATGCCTCTTTGGACTGCCTCACCGCAGGCCGTCCCTCCGATCGGCTGGCTGCCGGACGGAGTGCCGCGCTGTCCTCCGGGATGATTCGGACACGGTTCAAGCGCAGAACCGGACCGTGTGATTGCTACTCTGAGGAAGACCACTCGGGGGTCGCTTACTCACGAGTAGATCACGTCGGGGTCACCAGGTGTAGGAATTGGGGCCGCAGAGGGCCGGAGGTCCCGGAGGAGACTGATCAAAGAACGATACGAGGCAGTATGGAGGAGGATAAGATCAGTGCTTTATTGAGGAAAAGGCATAACCATTTATAGATCAGAAGGCAAGGTAGAAAAAACCGTCACCCAACAGTTAATCACATCACCTATTTACTCAGGTTAATTGGGAATCTCTCGGGGGGAAGTTAATTAGTGCGGACAAACACTGGCTGGGACAACACCATTGTTTTGGGTATAGACTAAGGCAATCATGGCTCCTGTTTGCTTCTGGGATGAGACTGAGACTCGGAGATGAGGGATTACTCTAATAGGTAACATATTCGGTCTCTCAGCAGGTCCGCTGGTCAGGTCAGGGAATTGGGTGAATCAAACCCTATCATTTATCCACCCCCCCTTAATTTCTCTCTACTGGCAAGGGCCAGGGGGCAGGAGCGTGCTCGCTAGGTTTAACCTCTGCCAGAGGCCATGCGTGCCAACTGGGCACGCGGATCCACAGTTAGACATTTGTTGTCAACAAATACTTGTCTCAGAGATTGCTATTAGATTTTCTTGAGGCAAGGCTTTAAGTAATTTTGCAGATAAAAGAGAAGTAAAAATATTGGAATAAGTAGATTTGTCCCTTTTTTCTTTTACAGAATCATAGAATAATGGAGTTTGTAGTGTAAGGATAACAAAGCTCATTATCCCACGACCATAGGACTTGTTTCACCTGACAAATACCTACACCTATTCAGGAAGCCAGCATAAAATCTTTTGCTGCTTCAAAGTATGTGAGGTTCTGCTCCAAACTAGAGAAAGCTAGGATAGGTTTCGACCACTGGCTATGCTTACAAACCAGCCAGATCAGGTAGGAAATAGTAATGTAGATTAGGTAGCGATATGTAGCATTGCCAATAAAGAAAAAAGAACTGGAATTCTCCCACCAGCTTGTGCTCTATATGAAAAGTACATTTTTTGTAAAAAGACAGGTTTATTATATGAAAGAAAAAATAGATCAAAGTTCAGGTTTACAAAAATATATAAAAATAAAAGGGAACATTTATACTTTTTCCCCTTTCTCTGGATAAAGCAAGAAAGGAATATCTATATTTCCTAGCTTAGCCAGCTGACAAAATCAAGATTACATCTTTCTACTGTTCTTCTCACAAGCAAGTGTAGGTAACTCCTCTCCCTGCTTTAGACATGCACAATATAATGGTGTTTCTTCTTCTAAAATTCTAAGATAACCAAACCCATTTTTCATCCTTTGTTCCTCCTTTTCCTGTCTGTCACCTAATAAGACCCCAACATTCTATGTTCATCATTCCTACTTCCAGTGATGCACTGCAAAAAAATTTACTACCCACTCTGTGGGCATGGCCAACTGTGGGTGTGGGTGTGACCAACTGTGGGTATGGGTGTGGCTAACTGTTTGGGCATGGCCTCTTTCCCCCCAAAAAATTTTTTTTTAAAAAATAAATAAACCCAGGGACTTCTCTATGCATTGCCTGCAAGCGGAGGGGTTGGGCTGGCTGGTGGACTCACTTGCTCGCCTGCCCCATTTTTACGCTCCACAGCGAAATTCCAGCTCTCCTTCCTTCCTCTCTCAGCTTTGAGCAGCCCTCGGAGAGAAGCAGGGAATCAAAGGCGGGCTTACACTGTGGAGCGTAAAAAAGTGGCAGGTGAGCAAGTGAATGAGCCAGCACGACCCCTCCACTAAGCGGGCAATGCTCCTCACTTGCTGCCTTGAAGATGCAGGCAATAGTGGTGGGAGATGTGCAGAGGCACCTGGCTAGGCTGCATGGAGCCCCCCCCCCGCCGTGCTGGCTAGCCAGCCCCCCCAATGGCATTTGCCTTACCTGTGGGGCATCCTCCTCCATGCAGCCCAGCCCGGGGCTTCCCTCCATCTACCTCCCCCTCCACCCACCCCCACCCTTCACAGAGAGGAGACTCACGAGAAGGTGCAGTTCAGGTGGGCCACAATGAGGAGCTGAAGCCACTACCGGCCTCCGTACATCCTGCACCAGGAGGAGGAGGAAGCGCGCGCCCATCCGTTGCTGCCGCCACTTGCCTGGAGCAGCGTGGCTGGGGGGAACTCACCATGCTGGGCATGCTTCCTTCTATGTACTTCCTGCATGCCTTTGACAACACCCCCACACGCCTCACCCAGGTGGTGCGCAGGAAGTACGTAGAAGGAAATGTGCCCAGCATGGTGAGTCCTCCCCCCCAGCAGCAGTGGCAACAGGTGGGTGCATGCTTCCTCTTCCTCCTCCCAGCCCCTGGGCATGCCCAGAGTGCAGGGGGAGGGAGGAGGTGGCGGGCATGGTGTGGGAGGCAGGTGGGCATGGCCAGCCGGTTCTGCTACTGGTTCTATAGAACCGGATAGATCCGGCTGCAGTCCAACACTGCCTACTTCCATTCTCACAGTCCCATATTGTTATGAGTATCTTCAATGGAAAGGAATTCCACACCTGGGCTCTTGGTGAAACCCAACCCCCTGGCTTCTCAGGAATTCACTCCTCCCTTAAGAAGAAAAGCAACAACAGTAACAATTTTAAACTAACTAAAAGCAAAGCCTTCATTTTAATTCATTTCAGGTAGGCACCTGTAAGGCCATTAAGTCCAACCCCTACTCAATGCAGAAATCTAAAACTCCAAATTATTATTTATGGTAAATTTAAAGCAACCAGCATGGAGACTGGAAGCTTATTGTTTACTGAGTCAAATCATATATATCTATTTCCTTCACAAGATATAAGGATGTATTTTGTAAAGATAAATTCAAGAAAAAGATTTGGAATATCTCAATTGCATCAGTTTTCTCAGTAAAAAATTCTTGATCCATATATCATAAAGGAAGTGATTTATTACCATTTCCCTTGTCAAGGATTGGCAGTCTGGTACCCTCCAAATCCTAAAGGTCTGGAGTACACATTGCACAAGCTACTTTCCGCAGCATCAATGGTGAGTAGTTATTATCATAGTCATCCAAATAATTTAGCGATTACCTACTTCGTTTCTGGTTTCCATGTGATGTTTGGAGTGAACAGTCCACCGCTCACACTAAGAATGATGTCATAGATTTTATATTGACAGTGACATCACAAAGATTCTAAAAAGAATGTTACTTCTTAGAACAAATGAACAGTAGCAAGTGGACATTAAGAAGGTCGAAGAAACAGACATGTCTGAAGACGGTCATAGTCATGGTAGCGGTAGCCCTAGCCATTTAGAGGATGCAGAAAGCTGGCAAGAAGATATTGGAAGCCACTGCACGGATTATCTCCAGATGGCCTTTATCTCTGCTTGTCTGTTTATCTTCATTGGAGGCATCGTTGTCATTGTAACGTTCAGAATAATTCAGTACTTGATACGCTATACCATGTACAAATATCACCGTGATGTTAAGGTAAGCATACAAATAAATGATGGGAATTGAGAAAACAAGATGCTAATTTATTTATAAATATAAATGATTGTAGTTTCAACACAAATAAGGCTGTTCAAATTTGTTTAAAATTACATTGATAGACAAGAATCATATTAAAGAGGGGAGTGACCCATGATTTTTGGTCTTGGTAAAGAACCTAGAATTTGGTTATAAGGGTAAAGGTAAAGGTTACCCTTGCTCAAAAGCCAGTCGTATCTGACTCTAGGGTTCAGTGCTCATCTCTGTTTATAGCCAAAGAGCCAGCACTGTCTGTATTTGCAGTCATTTCCATGGACATGTGGCAGGCATGCCTAGACACCGAAGTGCACAGAACACTGTTTACCTTCCCACTGAAGTGGTACCTATTTATCTACTTGCAATTTCTTGCTTAGGGCAAGTAATTACTGTGCATTTTGCTTACAGGGCATTATTTCCTGACCCAAGTCCAATTTGACCTTGGAAAATCCATTCTAACAGTTGTTTCTGCTTTCAGCAATCTCCACTTATGTAATATTTGTTTTTAAAAAGTCATATGCAAATAAATCCCAGGCATTTGGGCTTTCTTTTCTAGAGAAATCTGAAACCTATAGAACTGTTCTAAGAAATTATTGGAACATGAGGAGTGGAGCTAAGGCACATAACAACGATGTAAAACAGGAGTTGTCAACCTATGGCCCATGGGCCGGATCCAGCCTACAGTGCCATTTCATGTGGTCTGCCGCCTTCACTTCCGCTGCCAGAAGTAGAGGAAACAGCCGTAAATGCACCTGCGGCTGTCGTAAATGCATTTATGACAGCCATAAATTCAGGTGCAGCTGTTGTAAATGCATTTTTACACATTTATGGTTGTCATAAATGCATTTACAGCTGTTGCCCATGCATTTACACTGTAAAAGCATCCGTGGCTGTCATAAATGCATCTGTGGCTGTCGTAAACATGTTTATGACAGCCACGTATGCATTTATGACAGCCGCGGGGTCATACTCCCTCAGACAATTGAGTGGGCCGGACTGGTGGTTCCCCCCCACCATAAATGCTGCCGTAAAACACGTCTGTAGCTGTCATAAACATGTTTATGACAGCTGCAGTCAAAAAACTGCAGCATTTATGATGGGGGGAACCACCAGTCTGGCCCATTCAATTGTCTGAGGGAGCGTGGCCCTGCCTGCAGCTTAAAAAGCTTGATAGTCCCTGATGTAAAAGGTGGAAATGCATTGCTTGAATAGAGCCATGTGATACAGTGGTTAGACACTGGACTGAGGCTTTTGGAGAAGCTCAACTACTTTGTAGGGTGGTTGATGAGATGAAAGCATGAAGTAGGAGGGTCATGCACTTTGACCTCACTGATGAAAATATGGTTAAAAAGGTCAACTCATAAACAAACAAATAATCCAGATAAAAGGCTAATCAGTAAAAGACACATACCAAAAGATAAGGATTCAAATGATGCTGAACAGTAGTTTAAGTTCAGACATGTTATAAAAGTCATTTCTTTTGTTTATGTTTAACAGCTGTTTTCTATAAAGATGCCAATGTTGAGCTACTGGAAGGGACACTTTCAGGACTGGGTAGTGAGGATGCTCTCAGCCCAGACCTCTGTAGGACGTGTACTGGTGAGTAGCTTGGTGTATATTCACTGGGCCCTGCAAGAAGAGGTAATCCAGATACAAGGGGAAGGAGCACTGCAAAGGAATGAATATCTCTCTATTTTAGCATAAATGACAATAGTTATGTAGCCAAAATGGCATCCTCTGTATCAATAGTAATTGTTTTTCTTGGATTTCCACATGTTTTCAGGCTAGGTAAGGGTCGCCTTTGCTCGAAAACCAGTCGGATATGACTCTAGGGTTCAGTACTCATCTCTGTTTATAGCCAAAGAGCCAGACACATATGTGTCTGCAGATGTTTCTGTGGAGATGTGGCAGGAATGCCTAGACACCCAAGTGCACGGGATCAGTGATGGGCATAAAAAAAAATTACTACCACACTGTGGGTTGGCCTAACACTGTGGGTGGGGCCAAATCTGTGGGTGGGGCCAAATCTGGGCATGTGACATGCTGGGGGTGGCCATGTAATCTAGTCATGCCTGCCACATGGCCATTAAAATGTCTGCAAACACAGACAGCACTGTCTCTAAATGGAGATGAGCACTGCACCCTAGAGTTGGATATGACTGGCTTTTGGGCAATGGAGACCTTTACCTTTACTAACCACAGCAAATTTGAATACCAAACAGGGATCCTCTGTTATTAGGTAAAGGTTGCACTTGCTCGAAAGCCAGTCATATCCAACTCTAGGGTTCAGTACTCATCCCTGTTTATAGTCAAAGAGCCAGTGGACTTGATCCACAAAAGCTCACATTAAAATACAGCAGTTAGTCTTTAAGTTGCCACAACGATTTTGTCTTTTTGTTTTGTTTACTCTCTGTTATGCTTGCACAGAAAAAAAAACTTTCGGGCAACTGAGCTCCCTCTTCCTCCTCACCCCGGGTTGACTGTGTGCCTCCTCGTCCCCACCCAAAAAACAAAAACCGGGCAGGTACCTACCTTGAAGCCTGGTCCGACTACCAGCAGAGGCAGGAGATCCTGGCACGGCCACCCCAGCCTCATCCATGATGCAGCACACCTGCCTGGCCAGATGAGGTTCGGGTGATAGTAAACCAGGCCGTGCCTAGGCTTCGACTGCTGCCACATGGTCTTCACTACCACCACTGTTTCACGTGCCTCTGCCTCTGTCTCCTCTGCCACCACCACCGCTTTGCCCACTGCCACCACTTCGCCCGCCACCACCGCTTCTAGCAGCAGCAGCACCTGAGCAGAGACAGAGGCAACAGCAGCGGTGCCTGCCTGGGAGCTGAGTGGAGGCAGAGCAGCGCCTGAGTGGCTCAGCCCTTGACCCTCTGCCTGCCCACCTGGTGCAAACTATAGTTGCTGCTCCTGCCTCCTAGGCATGGGGGCCTGGAGGCGGCAGCTTTGGCGGCGGCAACACCTGGAGCTGAGGAGGACTTTGCGTGCCAAAAGGGCTCTGGACCAGAAAGTGACTCGCAGAGTTTGAACAGTGGTACAGGAGTCATGCTGCGATGCAGAAGGCAGATGAAATGCCACTGCATTATATTCTCAGGACAGTCTTCATGGCTGATCACCATGATGATCACCAATATTTGGATTCTGATACATCAGAAGGACTGTGTTAGCTCAAGTGGTTAAGATGCTGAACTCAAAGTCTGGAAGGTCAGAGTTCAATTCCCAAGTACTGCACAACAGAATGAGCTCCTGTCTCTGCCTCAGTTCCTGCCAACCTAGCAGTTCTAAAGCAAGAAATTGCAAGTAGATAAATAGGTACTGTGATGATCCCATTATTCATGAGTAGAACTTTATTCTACATGTAGGTGGGACCACACCTGAATCCAGGTTTTTAAGCCCTCTGCCCCCCTCTTAGCTTAAAAGCCCCTACATGGCTTACACAGTGTTGAGCACCAGACCAAGAGAAAGTCCTGTCCATTCCCTCTGGTTTTTATCTTCTCAAACAAGTTCCACCCTATTGCAATTCCCCTAAAGGAATCCAGCCAATGACTATATAGTATCACATGTCTGCCCATTTTAAGTTTCATTTCTTCCAAACCACAAGGGTTGAGATGTTTAGTCTGGTGAAAAGCGTCTGCTCAGTGATATCCATGATGCACCATAACTCCCCCTCTTCAGTACACACTCGCACTAATTATATATCTCCATTACAGACTCAAAAGACACACAGGCCCCATTGCAGGCGCACCCCCCCAATAACGGACACAGACAACATTTAAAGTGGATAACAGCAAAGGGCCACATTTATTGATTCAATGCCCTAGTCCGAATTATAAATTTGTATTGGTAAAACGACCAATCATAATTCCTAAGGCAAGCAGGCCGAAGTAACACTGGTAAGGTACCACCCCAAAATTGCCAACGGCAATTGGTTACAATGTATCAAATTGTATCAATTTGTTTGTTAACAACAAACAAATTGTTGACCGTAGTCAATAACTAACTCATGACCCCACCCTCTGACGCGTATCCGTGAAATCACAGGGGTGATGCATGCTGGTTAGCAATCATCATCACCCCATCGCCTGATTCGTCGTTGACCGGACAACGTTTAACTACTTTATTCCTGTCTAGTGTTGTCCAGTCAATTGCGAACCTGCCGGATACTTGTGGGTCATACTGTTTACCTTACCAGTGCTACCCGCCCATGTGACCAAAGTCAACAGTAGGAACGAAGAAAGACCCCTATATCAAACCATAGCAACAGTGTGGGATGGGCAAAAAAGCCAGGACCCGAAGCCAATGTGGGTCCCAACCAAAAATTCCCACCCGGCCCCGAAGCGACCATAATCACACTGTTAACTAGGGAGGGGGTGGAGGGGAAAAACTTCTCCGCTCCGTCGCTGAGGCAAAATGGCAGCGCGGCTGCCTCGTGGCCACCCCTTTTATAAGGGAGCTGGCCACGCCCCTAACTACCCGGATTCTCTGTCCTGTGGGGGGGGGCCCGCAAAGGGCGCGGCGGCCATTTTGGCGCCGCGCTTGCATTGCAGGCGCACCCCCCCAATAACGGACACAGACAACATTTAAAGTGGATAACAGCAAAGGGCCACATTTATTGATTCAATGCCCTAGTCCGAATTATAAATTTGTATTGGTAAAACGACCAATCATAATTCCTAAGGCAAGCAGGCCGAAGTAACACTGGTAAGGTACCACCCCAAAATTGCCAACGGCAATTGGTTACAATGTATCAAATTGTATCAATTTGTTTGTTAACAACAAACAAATTGTTGACCGTAGTCAATAACTAACTCATGACCCCACCCTCTGACGCGTATCCGTGAAATCACAGGGGTGATGCATGCTGGTTAGCAATCATCATCACCCCATCGCCTGATTCGTCGTTGACCGGACAACGTTTAACTACTTTATTCCTGTCTAGTGTTGTCCAGTCAATTGCGAACCTGCCGGATACTTGTGGGTCATACTGTTTACCTTACCAGTGCTACCCGCCACACGGAGGGGCTTCACAGAAGACCTGACGCCCCCCCCCAGACCGTCAGCTCGGTCAACAGGCCTGCTCGCCAGTCACCCAACAGGAGGTCCATACCTCCTCGCGACAGATGGACCCCATCCCCTGCATACAAGTCACAATTTTGTAGACTAATATCGGGGTGATGACTAACCCGTCCCCAAGCCCTGGTGGTGAGAAACCGCGCCACTGCCTTATTGACCGCGCGCCTAGCTCGGTCGAGGGCCAGGAGGTTAACGCCCCCTCTGTAAGAGTGGCGCGGAACAATGTCCGACCAAACCAGGGCTGTGGCAGGCCAGACATAATGCAAGTAGGCAAGGTCCTCGCAAATCGCATGCTTGAGCGATAAGCCGGTGACCTGGCCCAAATCATTGCCCCCCAAGTGGATGATTAGAATGTCAGGCGGGTCAGCCCCCAGGCCAGAAAAAAGGAAAGGCCGCAGCTCCCGCCATAACATCCCAGGCTTACCGTGCCATGAGAGACTGGCGTGGTCACCCAGTCCCAGTCGGGGTCCCCACTCTGTCGCCGCAGCGTAACGCGCTGCCCTGAGCACATAGCTGTGGCCCACCAGCCATACTGTCACCGGTGTAATACGACACCCAGGGTCTGTAAGAAAATTGAGAAAAAGGAAGGTAAGGTGACTGGATTGGTACTCATGGCGGGAGTGGGCGCACATAAAACTGAAAACATTGTGAGCCCCACCTCCCCCTGCTACGTATGTCAGCCCCAGAGTACCCAAAAGCAGCCGCTATAGAGGCTGCGCCAATACGGAACGAATGTGTGCCAGAACGGGCACCCGGTAGTCCCACCCTGGTGAGGGCTCTGGCAGTCACCTTCCAAAACTGAAATTTAGTAAGGGGAGACCCATCTTGGTGACAGAAAAACGGGCCGTGGTGCATGCCACGCAGCGCCAGGTATTCCTGTAGGGCACCAACCGGACAGATGTCTGCCAAAGAACACCGTAGCAGTCTTACTCCACTGCCTACGCCATGCTGATCTGTTTTAGAGGAGCGAATCCTCAACTGGGCCCAGTCTTTGGCAACATATACATCTCCGCGTTCCAGTGCCCTACCACTTGCATCCGCCTTAGACAGCATCACGAGTTCGCTGATGCGGAGCGCTCCAAAAAATGCCACCGTTGTGGCTGCATGCAATTGGGCTGCCTCATAATGATCAAAACAGAGGCCTGGCCAGCCCCGGGCCAACTGGGTAAGAACCCCTGGGGAAATAGGGTGCCGGTCGTCCGGGCAACGCCCGCGCTCGCGCACCCACCCCTCCAAAACGTGTCTCACACGGAAGTCAGAGGTGGTATCCACATGACCCCCTACTTTGGCCATAAAAGCCAACGCCTAGAGCTTGGATGCTATGGTGCGAGGTGCAAGGCCCTGTGCATGCAGGTGAACCATGAACCGCAGAACATGGTCCACCGGGATGGGCCAGGTCTCTGGCCATTGAAATCGAGTAGCAAAAGCCCTATACAAATTGAATGCTTGTTGATACGCCTTACGCGTGCGTGGCGCTAGTGACAGGCCAATCGCCCGGTTCACCTCTCCTTGCCAATAGTCCACATCTCGTCCGGGAGTGGCGAGGGAAATTCCTCCGCATCCGGGGCCAAGGCGCGGAACCGGGAGATCTGCAGGCGGGACAAAGCGTCAGCAATATCGTTATTAACCCCTGGGACATGCCTGGCCCTGAACAAGACGTTGAGGCGCAGGCAGCGCAGCACAAAATGGCGCACTAGATCCATGACCCTGGGCGATTTAGAAGTCTGTGCATTGACAATGTGCACCACGGCCGCATTGTCGCACCAGAAATGCACCACCGAATTAGCCCACTGTTCGCCCCATAGCATCAAAGCCCCCAGAATGGGAAAAAATTCCAGGTATGTGAGATCCCGCAGGCGACCTGTGCCTGCCCATGCCGGTGGCCGCCCACCATAGGCCCACTTCCCATTGAAGTACATCCCATAACCCAGGGATCCTGAGGCATCAGACTGGATCTGGAAATTGGGGGATGCCAGGAGGTCAGACCTCCAAAATGAGACCCCATTAAACTCCCTCAGGAATTGCAACCAGACAAACATGTCTGCCCTGATACCCCGGGTAAGCCTGACTCTGTGGTGGGGCCTGGATAACCCTGCCATGGCGTCGCATAAGCGCCGGGCGAAAGCCCTGCCCGGTGCGACCACCCTGCAGGCAAAATTGAGGTGCCCATGTAGCACCTGCAGTTCCCTCAGGGATGCCTTACGCTTAGCCAGCAATTCCTAGATAAGGGTCACTATCCTGGACACCTTATCACCCGGTAACCTAGAAGCCTGTACTACTGTATCAATCTCAACCCCCAGGAATACTAGTTTGGTCGACGGGCCCTCGGTCTTTTCGGGCGCTAAAGGGACACCCAGTTCCTGCATTAGCGTCTGAAATGTATTGAGGAGACGTGCACACGTGTCCCAGCCCCGTTCACCCCCGAATAAAAAGTCATCCAGGTAATGGGCTACAGACCGGGACCCTGACCTGCGGACGAAAGCCCACTCTAGGAAGGTACTAAAACGCTCGAAAGCCGAGCATGATATGGAGCAGCCAAAAGGCATGGCCTTATCAAAATGATACTCCCCTCTAAACTTAAAACCCAGCAATTCAAAGTCGCCCGGGTGCACCGGCAAGAGGCGAAAAGCTGACTTAATGTCGCACTTGGCCAGCAAGGCACCCGGGCCACACGAGCGCACCATGCGCAGCGCATGGTCGAACGATGTATACCTGACCGAACAAAGGTCATCAGGTATCGCATCGTTGACCGATCGGCCGGCTGGGTAGGACAAATGATGAATAAGGCGAAACTCACCTAGGGACTTTTTAGGAACCAAACCCGATGGTGAAACCTTAAGGTTGGGAAAAGGGGGTGCGGGAAAAGGTCCGGCGACCCTGCCCGCGTCTAACTCCTTTTTAATGCTGGCCTCGGCTACCTCCTCCCTTCCTCTGAGGGATAAAAGGTTGGGCGCATCCTGAGGAGATCTATCACCCATAAAAGGGATACGAAATCCCTGCTTAAAACCTCGGATGAGGTACTCCCTGTCCTCTCCCCTTGGGTACGATGCGAGCCAGCGCTCCAGCATGTCCACCTTAATTGGGGAGGGAGCCTTTCGGAGAACTAGCTCCATCCGTGGCAGGCTTGCCAGCCCCACTGTCCACCCCTCCCTCTGCCTCGCACCCCCCCAGGCTTGGGACAAGCAGAGGCTGCATGGGGACCAGAACATGTGGGACACTCGTGCTTATACCTGCAGTTCTTCCGACTGCAGGAACCATTGGACGAGAAAGTCCAGCACAGCAGGCGGGCTGGAACCCCCTGCCCCGCCATTTGGCGGGTAACCTGCGCTGGAGCTGCTCGCTGGACCGCATGTCCACAATGGTATCTATCCCCCGGGGCAGGACGTGTGGGTGTCATATACAAGAGCCACAGTCTCTGGCACGGCTCATCCCATCTCATCTCGGGGTGCAGGGGAATCCTCATACAGAATTCCTCATCATATGCTAGCCATGAGGGGCCCGGGAAATCTACCATCACCCTGTATATGTTGTCCAAATATTGGACCATGGGAATAGCTAGATCCGGCCGCGCCCTCCAATACACCGCCATGTATATCAAATAAGCGGGGAGCCAGTTAGCCCAGGTACGCGGCGGCTTACGGCAGCGTGCCTGCTCCTTGTCCTTCTCATCCTGACCCTCCCTTTCTTCCTTAGTGGGCTCCCTGTTCAGGAGTGAGAAGATATCCACGTACTCCCCTCGCCATATCTTTTCTCTGGTAGCCTGCGCCAAGTGATCACCCAATGGCAGGGAATACCCTGCCGTCGGCAAAGCCGAAAAGGGGATAGCTGGCCTATCCAAAGGGGCCTGAGTTAACCCTGCCACCCCAAGTACGTTCCCAGCAGTGTAAGAACCAATGCCCACCCCAGCGGGCATGGTGGCAGTAGTTGTCGCCGGGTGGGTCGCCAGCGGCGTAGCCCCTGCACCACCCGCGCGAGGCCAAGGCCACTGAAAGGTCCCCCCTATATTGGGAATGTGTGTGGATGTACTCGTTTGCACCATATACTCACATGCTGCACCCCCGCGGGCCGCCCCCAACGGGGGTTCCGGCCCACTGGGGGCGTCGGAGCTCACGACCGATGTAGAGCTCATCACCGGGGCTTGACCCGTGCCAGGTTGCTGGCTGGGGAGCTGCGAGGCAGTGGCCGGAGCCGCGCCACCCGCCTGCAGCAGCTCGACCCTCCCCGCCGGCCGTTGTCCTGCTGCCGATAGCGCCTCCAAAGGTACCCCGAAAGGGGCACCTGCCTGACTGGCACGAGCCAAAGACTCCTCTAAGGCCGCAATACGGGCCAGCAAGGTGTCTACAGTAACCATGGGCAAAGAGCCGGCCGGCCCACTTGACCCTTGCATGGGGACAGTTCCCTGCACCCCATGGCCCAGATATGGCCATTGGCCAGGGCCGAAGCCCGGTAGGGCTGGTGAGGAAACCTGCCAAGGCGGGGCACCGGGCCACCCCCCGAGGCTAGAGGGCCCCGGGAGAGGCTGCGGCCCAGAAGTAGTCGGCCCAACAGGTTGGGCGGAAGGAGGAGCGGTGTCCACCGCTCGCGGGCCGCGGGCCGGAGCGCCCTCCGCGCCCGCACTCTGAACGGGCCAAGGAGCAACAGACCCCAAGCCACTAGCCCCGGCCGGGGATGGCAAAGGTGGCTGTTGAGGAGGCGGCACCACGGTCCTCCGACCTGGGTTGCGCCTCCTAACAGCCCGAGCTGAATTCGCAGCAGCCTTCTTCTTGGAAGGCATCTCGAGCAAAAAGGGAAGCTAGCTAAACAAAATCGACCCAAAGGCTTCCCGGCAATACCAACGAGCGACGGAGGCGCAGGGGAAAAAACTTCTCCGCTCCGTCGCTGAGGCAAAATGGCAGCGCGGCTGCCTCGTGGCCACCCCTTTTATAAGGGAGCTGGCCACGCCCCTAACTACCCGGATTCTCTGTCCTGTGGGGGGGGGCCCGCAAAGGGCGCGGCGGCCATTTTGGCGCCGCGCTTGCATTCTAACCATAATGAGGTAATGGCCAAACGGTGTTAAATGCAAAGGAGAATAGTAAAACCGTTTGAGGCAATAATTTTTTGTGGAAGTCTGTATTCAAAGTCCTTTTAATCCAACAAAAAAAGCATATTCATAAATCTCTTGTACTGCACTTATTTCACATTGGGACGAACCCAGAAAACAAACTGTTTCCACAACCAACTTTTTTCAGAGGTACATTTTATAATTTCTCTATTATATCACACATTCGCAAAGCCCTTCTGGTATTATTGGCTTTTCAGTATATTATCTTCATCAGGAGATATTGATACTAATTCTGTAAATTAAAAAAATACAGTTTCATTCGACATCCATAACATATCTGTTGTTGGAATTATAATTCATTTGAAAAACTAAAACTTAAATATCCCATATCTATATCTAATAACCCACTACATACCATATAAATGCGTCAAACAGCCTCTTGTTAATATATCTTTCTCTTGTGCCTACTGATGTTAGAAAAACATTTTTCTAAATGACTTATATACCTTATCTGTGTTAGAACTCCATGTGTCCCTAGTATAATGATTCATTACTCATGTGACTTCATTACTCCCCTTTTGACTCTGCATGTGCTCTTAAGCAGAGCTGCTGCTGAGGAGAGCCAAACAAAGGAAGTGAGCACTTGTAAATTTTGCAGTTGGAGTAGAGCTGCTTTAGAGGCCTCCACTAATTTAAATTGATAATTTAAACTGCTGAGAGCCACCTCTGTTCAAACAGAGGAAGCAGTTAGAAGCTTCCAGAAGCAGGGGGCAGAGCCACACCTGGCCCCTCCCTGAACTGTGACTCATAGGGGCGGAGCCACTCTAGCCTTTAAAAGCTCTGAGCTCTTTCAGGGTCAGCCCTTTTGACTCTGCATGTGCTCTTAAGCAGAGCTGCTGCTGAGGAGAGCCAAACAAAGGAAGTGAGCACTTGTAAATTTTGCAGTTGGAGTAGAGCTGCTTTAGAAGCCCGCACGCCGTTAGGCGCGTGAGATTTCAAACTAGGAACAAAGGAAGAATATAGTCCTACTAGATAGAAAGGTAGTAAACCTGTGCATTTTTGAGGCCCAGAATACTGCACTTGTTAAAATGGATTCTGAGGGAACAGCTGTAGTTACCTGCAATACTTGTGCCATATTTGTGTTCTTGCCAAAGCATGTGGAGAACTACAATTGCAGCAAGTGCAAGCTGGTTGCACTACTAGAAGAGAAGGTCCAGCAACTAGAGGCCCGCATATCTAACCATCAACAAATTAAGGAGCTTGAGCTGTTCTTGGACAGAGCGGAGCAGACTATGCTGGATAAAGAAGAGACAGGGCACCGTTCTGAGGGAGAAGGCCCTTCACTAACTCAGGAGGGAGATGTTTGTAGGGATGTGACTCAAAGGAGGAGAAGAGTAGGGGATCACTCTGAGAGTCTGAAATTACAGAATAAATTTGAGGCTCTTTCCCTCATCACACCTGATGAGGAACACACAGAGGAACAACTGGTTCCACCTGATGATCTCTCCTTCATCACACTTGATGAGATCCAGGAAGATAAACAACAGGAACAAACTGAGGTTCTCTCCCTTAATATGGTTGATGAGGTGCATGCAGATGAACAGATTGCAGGAGAGAGGCTCCTTGTACTAGGTGATTCAATAATTAGAAATACAGAGAAATGGATTTGTGATGCACATGATAACCGTATGGTGACTTGCCTGCCAGGTGCAAAAGTTGCAGACATCACAAGAAATCTAGATAGATTGTTAGAGAGAACTGGGAATGAGCCAGTTGTCATGGTACACGTTGGTACCAATGATGTTGGGAAGGCCAAGCGGTCTGTCCTGGAAGCCAAATTCAGGTTGTTAGGAAGAAGATTGAAGTCCCGGACTTCCAAGGTAGCATTTTCAGAAGTGCTACCTGTCCCTCGCGCAGGACCTACCAGGCAGGCAGAGCTCAGAAGTCTCAATGCGCGGATGAGGCTGTGGTGTCAAGAGGAGGGCATGCATTTGAACCATGATGGGACCAGATTGCTGGCACTCAACATCAAAAAGGCTGCAGAGCAGCTTATAAACTGATAACTGGGGGAAAGCCAACAGGAGCTGGGCAGCATCCGGTTCGGGAAAGTGTGAGGAGGATGCAAAAATTACTGAGCAGAGCAAGGAGCTAGTCACCAGCACTCTAGCAGAAGGATGCAAGAGGCAGTCTAACAATGCAACTGGACTCAAAAGACTGTATCAGGAAAGCATATATAAATGCTTGTATACAAATGCCAGAAGCCTCCGGAACAAAATAGGGGAGATGGAATACTTAGCAATAGATAAGAATATTGATGTTATTGGTATCACTGAAACCTGGTGGACGGATGATAACCAATGGGATACAGTTATCCCAGGCTACAAACTGTACAGGAAGGATAGGAAGGGGCAAACGGGAGGTGGTGTAGCCTTGTATGTCAAAGAAGTGATAAAATCGTATGAATTGGAATATCTAGGTGATTTGGAGTCACCATTAGAAGCTCTGTGGGTAAGAGTACCAGGCCACAAGGATGGTCTAACAGTAGGCATATACTATTGGCCTCCAACCCAAACTCTTGAGGGAGACTGGCAGTTGGAGAATGTTGTAAAGGAGGCATCCAAGAAGGGAAGCCTGGTTATAATGGGGGACTTCAATTACCCTCACATAGACTGGGTGAACTGTTGTTCAGCACATGAGAAATAGATAAAATTCCTAGATATGCTAAATGATTGTTCCCTGGGACAGATGGTTGAAGACCCAACTAGAGGTACAAGAATCCTTGACTTGATCCTGAGTAATACTCAGGATCTGGTGCAAGATGTTAATGTGACTGATCCAATAGGGAACAGTGACCACAACTCAATTATGTTTAACTTGATCATAGACTGCAAGTCACTGATAAAATCTAACACAGAGACCTTAAATTTTCAAAAAGGAAATTTCCCAAAAATGAGGAAACTAGTAAAAAAAGAAGCTGAAAGGGAAAATTGAGAGAGTCCAAACACTCCAAGAAGCATGGAGGCTGTTTACAAAAGCAATAACAGATGCCCAATTGGAATGCATACCCAAAAGGAAAAAGGGCACTGCCAGGTCCAAGAGGACTCCGATGTGGCTTACAGGAGCTATTTGAGAAGTGATCAAGAGCAAGAAAAGCTCATTTAGAAGATGGAAGGCTTGTCCGAATGAGGACAGCAGGCAGAAACATAAATTCTGGCAGAACAAATGCAAGGCAACAATCAGGAAAGCAAAGCAAGACTTTGAGGAGCGTATAGCTAAAAATACTCAGAGAAATAACAAAGACTTCTTTAAGTACATTAGAAGTAAGAACCTAACTAGGAAGGCCATTGGACCATTAGATGACAATGGAAGGCAAGGGGTTATTAAAGAGGAAACAGAGATTGCAGAGAGACTCAATGAATTCTTTGCTTCAGTATTATTCACTGAAGAAGAAAGAGACCACATGCCCAAAACAGAGCCTATCTTCATAGGGAGGGAAACCGAAGAATTAAGCCAGATAGAAATAACCAGGGAGGAGGTCCTTGCATGTCTTGTTAAGCTAAACACTAACAAATCACCAGGACTAGATGGCATCCATCCACGAGTTCTCAGGGAACTTAAAGATGAAATTGCTGATCTCCTAGCCACAATATATAATCTTTCCCTCAAATCAGGCTTTGTGCCTGATGACTGGAAGGTAGCGAATGTAACACCAATTTTCAAAAAAGGATCCAGGGGTGATCCAGGAAATTACCGACTGGTCAGTTTGACATGTGTCCCAGGTAAAGTGATGGAAACCATCCTAAAAGATAGAATTAATAGGCACATAGAAGAGAAGGCGCTGCTAAAGGAGAGCCAACATGGCTTTTGCAAGGGCAAATCATGCCTCACTAATCTGTTAGAATTTTTTGACAGTGTCAACAAGCATGTGGATAAGGGGGATCCAGTTGACATTGTTTATCTGGACTTTCAGAAGGCTTTTGACAAGGTCCCACACCAAAGGCTCTTGATTAAACTTGCCAGTCATGGAATAAAGAGACAGGTCTTGTCCTGTATCAGCAACTGGCTAAGGGACAGGAAACAGAGGGTAGCACTAAATGGACTCTTCTCCAAGTGGAGGGAAGTAAAGAGTGGGGTCCCCCAAGGTTCAGTACTGGGACCCCTGCTGTTCAACCTCTTCATAAATGATCTAGAGGTAGGAGTAAAAAGCAAGGTAGCCAAATTTGCTGATGACACTAAATTATACAGGGTAGTGAAAACTGTGAGAGATTGTGAGGAGCACCAGAGGGATCTCTTGACACTGGGGGAGTGGGCAAAACAGTGGCAAATGAGCTTTAACACTAGTAAGTGCAGAGTGATGCATGTTGGGG
Source organism: Bradypodion pumilum (assembly GCA_035047305.1). Classification (NCBI taxonomy): domain Eukaryota; kingdom Metazoa; phylum Chordata; class Lepidosauria; order Squamata; family Chamaeleonidae; genus Bradypodion; species Bradypodion pumilum. The sequence goes on along the minus strand of JAWDJD010000010.1, from coordinate 14,241,661 downwards.
CAAAAAAAACCAATTACATTTATAAACTGATGGGCTCTGAACTCTCTGCGACAAACCAGGAAAGGGACCTTGGTCTCCTGGTGGACAATTCAATGAAGGTGTCAACCCAGTGTGCCTCAGCAGTGAAAAAAGCAAACTCAATGCTAAGGATCATTAGGAAGGGTATAGAAAATAAGTCAGCAAGTGTCATTTTGCCTCTTTATAAATCTATGGTGAGGCCCCATCTGGAATACTGTGTACATTTCTGGTTGCCATACCTCCAGAAGGATATTCTGGAGCTGGAAAAAGTGCAGAGGAGGGCAAACAGAATGATTAGGGGACTGGAACACCTTCCTTACCATTTGAGGCTGCAACGTTTGGGCCTTTTCCCTCTTGAGCGACGGCGTCTAAGAGGTGACCTGATTGAAGTTTATAAAATCATGCACAGTGTGGACAAAGTAGATAAGGAAAAACTGTTTTCCCTATCACATAACACTAGAACTCGGGGACACTCCATGAAACATTTGAGTACTAGTTCTCAAACAAATAAGAGAAAGTACTTTTTCACCCAGAGGATCACTGGTCTATGGAACTCCCTGACAGAAGAAATGGTGACAGCTGTCAGTCTTGACAGCTTTAAGAAAGGATTAGACAAGTTCATGGAGGACAAGGGTATCAATGGCTATAATTATGGATACTTAAGGACAACCTCGGGGTTGGAGAGATAGGCAGGAATCTCTCAATGCCATTTCTAGGGAATCCTAAGCAGGGGGAGGCATCTCCTTGGGAATACCCTGAAGGAAATGGTGAGCCACTGTGTGAGACAGAATGCTGGACTGGATGGGCTGTGGCCTGTTCCAGCAAGGCTGTTCTTATGTTCTTATGTTAATCAATTTAAAGGGGAAGACTATATTTCAATCGAAGGACCCTACTTAGTTAACCAGTAACTTCTGCATACATATATTATTTATAGTCTAAATGCTAAACATTATTCTGAAACTTTTATAAAATAAAGGCTCATGATTTCCAACAGCAAGAACTTTATATAAAAAACACGCTAGTTCCAATTCTTGATTCAAACCCTCAGGAGCAACTGTATTCAATCTATGTTTATAAAAAGCTTCCCTTTGTAGCAATCTCATTCCTATATCAGTTTTTTCATAATCTTTCGGATGCATCATTTCAATGATTGCAAATCTAAATTGATTTTCAGTGTAATTTTTCTCAAGATAATGTTGAACTAATGGAGCTTGTACATTTTGGCTTTGTATTTTTGACCTGTGCTCCCGTATCCTTATTCTTATAGATCTTGTGGTTTTACCTACATAAATCAGCTCGCATGGGTATATCCATAAATATATGCAATTTGATGCTTTGTAGTTAGAAAACCCTTCCAAAACCTGATTAATACCTATTTCTGGAAATGAGACAATATTAGTCTCCCACACGAACCTACATAAATTGCAATTATGACACTTATAGTGTCCTAAAATTAGATCTCTTGTTGGTGTCTTGTGTATACAGTCAGTACGTGAAACAATATTTCCTATAGTTCTGGTTCTTCTGTAGCCTATTGTTGGCCTTTCTTTACATCCGGGAATATCTTCAACTATATGCCAATATTTTTGAAATATTTTTTAAATATCATTTGCTATTGGTGAATACTCCAACAACCAGTGTAAACCCTTCTGATTATCCTCCCTTTTCCTAGTGAAAAATGTTGTTCTCAGAATTTCCTTAACTTTAGAGAGGGAGTTATCTATGACCTTAGAAGGATAACCCCTTTGAAAAAGATTATTTCTGATATGCGCAGGTGAAGCCTGAAAGTCTCTGTCAGATGTAGAATTTCTCCTCGCCCTCAAGAAAAGGCTGTAGGGGATATTATTCTTAAGGTGAAATGGATGGAATGATTTATAGTTTAAATATGCATTTCTGTCTGTTTCCTTTCTATATAATCTCATGTTCAATCTGTGTTCCTGTGAAACATAGACCATGATATCCAAAAATGGAAGGGAGTTGTGATCTGAATTGTAAGAAAAGCCCAAAATTGAATTTACACCATTCAACCATTCCACGAAGTCCTGTATATATTTGTACTCATCGAAAATGAAAAAAAGATCATCTATAAACCTTTAAAAATATAAGATGTGACTCAAAAAAGGATTAACTGCAAGATTCAAAATAGTATTTTTTTCAAAATTTATCATAAACTAATTAGCTACGCTAATTTTCATTGGATTAAAAGTACTTTGAATACAAACTTTCACAAACAGTTTTACTGTTCTCCTTCCCATTCTAACCATGACAGGTACCACTTCAGTAGGAAGATAAACAGCACTCCAGTGTTGATGCCTGCCTGCCTCTTGTCCACAGAAATGCCTGCAGATGCAGACAGCTCTGGCTCTTTGGCTACAAACAAAGATCAGCACTGAACCTTAGAGTCAGATATGACTGGCTTTCAAGCAAGGGAAACCTTTACCTTTACGTTTAACTATACTCCAGATTTCTGTATTACCATTCAATAACCTGAATGTCATATCTTTACCTATGTCAGAAGGAGGAGGATGAATGTGTTGGTATGAGAGAGACTGGAAAAGGGAAGTGGTTAGGGCATTACCACAGCAAAAAGCCTGTCTTTTGTCTAGGAGTTGATAGTAAGAAGGTATAGAGATTTAAGAAAGGGTGCCATATGTTTAAAATGATGAAAGAGTATGGATATATGGATCTGAAGAAATATCAATAAGGAATTTTCAAGGCTCATGGATAAAGCCTTGAACTTTCTTGTCAATTTTGCAATTTGTGCAAGCTCTTAAAGTGAAACTATTGTTTGTTTTCTTTGAGAAGCAAACCACAAATGCATACAGCAAGTACAGAATGACTTTTGAAATAACTTTAAACAAATAATTTTTTAAAAGATACAAATAATATGTGAGATGCTTCTAATTCTTAAAAGCCTACTGGTGTACAAGTAGGGTTTGTTTAACTTGCTGCAGCTAGCTGCTGCTAATTGACAAGGGTGTAGAATCACATGCAATGCAGTGTTTCATGCTCTTAATCAATGTAATTTGGATAGTTACATTCTTTGTACCATCTTTGTGAGGTGAGGAGAATAAATTTGCAGTTCCAGGTGAAGAATCATATCCCTTGCCAAATAGTTCAATGTTAGTAGGACAAGATCTGACAACAGAAACTGATTGAGAAGAGTGTTGAAGACTAGTGACTTATGTGGCATTATTGCCCAGCATTTTCACTCAGATAGCTAAGGGCTGCATTTTGCAAAATGTTAAGGAAAGAAGAAACATGGTTTGGTAAACAGCCTGAAATTGCAAAAAGTCAAAAGAAAAAGTCAAGTCCCATGAATTATCAATAGGGTAAATACAGAAATTGGCCAGAGCTTTGTTAGTGTTCGCATCAGATTTACATAATTTATCACAACTAATTGTGAACTACATGTGATTAAACACCCTTGTTAATTAGCAGCAGCTAGCTGCAGCAAGTTAAACAAATCCTACTTGTACACCAGTAGGATTCCAGTCAGTGAATGAGCCCATTATATCAAACAATTTCTTTTGGATTGGCAAATATGGCCAACATCTACAGTAGCATGAAGAAAGTATCCTGAACAGTTTGCTGAACTCTCTGTGTTAATAATAAGAAGGTATAGAGATTTAAGAAACTTGTACTTTAAAAAGTCTTAAGTGTTTTTGTTAAACCCAAAATACAGTATGTTCTCTTAACCTTCATTTTAGGGGAAATGTTAAGGTAGCTGTTAATCATACTAATTATTGTTGACACATTAATGGTTTGATTTTAGGTCATATTGGTGTTCCTTTTAAGTATTGGATCACTTATAATTTATTTCATCAACTGTTACAGGTAATTCAAATCTTTACCCTTCTCGTAAAGCTTCTCTTATTTTGTTATACTTGTGTGTGTTTTATATAAATTGAACTATATAATTCAAAGATTTGTATTTCCCCCTTAATTCTGAATTAAGGCCCTTGATGTGAAACTATTGTTTGGCTCCCCCCTCCGGTAATTATTTTTTTAATGTTAAGGTTTTGTAGATTTTATATTTGTTTTTAGATAGTAAGTGGCACAGCGGGGAGTAATATTGCTATGTTTTAATGGGTTTTTTATTGTTTTATATTGGCTTTAACTTGTGTACACTGCCCAGAGTCCATTGCATAGGAAGGTATATAACTCTATTAAATTAAATTAAATTTAATTTAAATTAAGGCAACAAACTATCTCATCAAGAAGCAAGGGCAAAAATAAATAAATAAATAATATAAAATTTATTTATATATTTCTCATCTCTGATGTTAGATGGACATAAAGCAAGACTTAGAAACTTAGCTCCACATTCCTAGGAACACAGGAAAGTGTCCTATGTTGAATGAAAATGTTGATCTATCTAGCTCACTCTTGTATCCAGCTGTCCTTTGCAATTTTCTCCTTCATCTGTCACATTTACATTAAATGGCATATTCTGTAGTCCCCTAACCTGACTCCAATAGCAAAACTTAAGCTAGCCATCTAGATACAAGACACACATGAGCAGCTGGAGCACAAAAAAATGCTGAGAAAACAGCAACTGTATTTGTTAGATATTTACAACTGGAGCATATGGTACTACTGAACTATATAGGGTACAAACAGCTACATCTTTCAGAAATGGGTCTGTTCTTTGTTGGGAACAGTGGCATCACTTGGAAATGCACAAATCAATTTCATTCTGTTATTCTGCACTTGTCAACAGCATGAAATGTGGAAACTGTCAAGGATGTCAGATGGAATTTGAAATCTGACTTGTTGATATACAGCATGGTGCATAATACAATGCAACATGCATGTGGATTAAGCTCAAATGATGCCAGCTTTTTAAAACCATTCTATTAAGCCCACATTCCACTTTAATGATGATTTTTATGCCAGTCTAACTGACACTGGTTTGTAATGCAAAGAATGAGGCAGACACACATTATGCACTGTGTCAACACAGGGACTTAAGTGATGAATCTCAAAGGACAGATCACATTCACTGAAATGTAGTACTCATGACAAATTTTGTCAGGGATGCGGGGAGAGAGATGTAAAAAGCCAGCCTCCTCAGTCAACAGTTTCTCAACAGGATTGGAGCACCACTGGAGTCAGAAAGTCCTAAGGAAATGAACCAAAGAGCTAAAACCAAGCTTGTAAGGTAGAACACTGATTGAACTCAGTAGTGCAGTAACAGGACAAAAAGCTAAGAGTGAGGTTATTACCATCTCTCCAACCCCCTCAGAATACAAGTGTGGAAAAGCTTTTAAAATTATTTAAATGCTATAAAAAAGACAGACTAAAAAGAAGATTTTTTTAAAAAAAATAAGAATACTAAGTACAAATTACAGAAACAGTTTACAGGCAGCCTACAGACATCTTGGTGGCTGGAATCCATTCCACCCATTCAACATCCTCTGTGATGTTTTATACTCTCTTTTAAAAACTGCCAAATCTAGAAGAAGTCATCCATATCATGTGGCAGTAAAAAAAAGTTTTTCCTTCCTCGAAAGCCAGTCGTATCCGACTCTAGGGTGCAATGCTCATCTCTGTTTCAAAGCCGAAGAGCCAGCGCTGTCTGCTTCCACAGATGTTTTTGTGGTCATGTGGCAGGCATGACTAGACACCAGAGCGCACGGAACGCTGTTACCTACCCACCAAAGTGGTCCCTATTTATCTATTTGCTATTTCTTGGTTTTGAACTGCTAGGTTGTCAGGAGCTGGGACAAGTGCCACAAATTAATCATGTACCTTGGGCTTCATTTGATGTATCTTGAATCTCTTGCCATCCAGTTTCCTTCGGTAACCTCCATAGTCTATTACACAGCAGCCACCTTTCTGTTTTGAAATCAGAGTCATGCTTGACTCTCCTGTTTTGTCAAGAAATATGAATTGCCTCTGTTTAATGAATTATCACATTCCGTTGGCAAAGACTGTGTAGACTAGGGGTTCCCAACTTAAGGCCTGTGGGCCAGATGCGGACCATGGCATGATTTCATGCCCCCTCCTAGAGCCTTCAATAAACAAGATGGCCACCCTTTTGAAGCCTTTGGTACAAAATGACCACCTCACTGTGCAGGCAGTGCAAAATGGCCATCCGGCCATTGAAGCTGACTGAGAGATCGTGACCTGGCCCCCAGCTTGAAAAGGTTGGGAACCCCTGGTGTAGACAGTCATATCTCAACAGAAATAATAACAAATCTTTCCTTCCTACAGTGTGAAACAATTCTGCCTGTCCTTTGAAGACCAGACAGTTATGGTCGACCTTTGCTTCAATTTATTCTTCCTTGTTTACTTTGGGCTGAGGGTGAGTGGTCTTGGTTGTTGTCATCATCATCATCATCATCATTATCATCATCATCATCATATTCTTCATCAAAGACTTCAGTTAGGGATGGGGAATCTTAGTTACCCATGATTGTTGCAAGAGCCACAAACCCTAGCCAGAATAGCCAATATAGGAGGAGGGTGGGAGTTCTAATTTAGCCAAACTTAGCATTCCATCCCTTTCCCAAATCCAGAAAAAAGTAGTTTTCCTTTGATGTATTATAGGACAGAATACTTCTTCCATTTTCAATAGTAGAAAAAAATTCCTCTACATAACAGATGAAGTGGTAAAATCATTATCTGAGCTGTAAAATTTCAGACCATAGGCAAGGGTGCACAGTTAACATTTTCTCTTGTCTTTCCTTTGTGATCTACACTTGCAGAAAAATATGATGGTAACATGTCAGATGTTAATGAGGTAGAGTGGGAAGAGAGTCACAACAAAATACACTGCTAAATGATCTAGAATCTTGCAAGGGAAAAGTAACACTGTAAAGGAATCTGTTCACTGCAGGATGTAATTGTGTTTGTTTTACTTTACCTATAAAAACTTTTATTTGAACAACGTATATTGGGTTTTTTTTAAAGGCACCCTGTAGCCTGACCAGTATAATGTTGGGGAGAATGAAGCAATTAGTAGCCTTCAATGAAAATAGCAAGTGTTCTTCCCTAAAGGTAAAGGTAAAGGTTTCCCTTGCTCGAAAGCCAGTCGTATCCGACTCTAGGGTGCAGTGCTCATCTCTGTTTCTAAGCCAAAGAGCCAGCGCTGTCTGCTTCTGCAGGTATGACTAGACACCGGAGCGCACAGAACGCTGTTACCTACCCACCGAAGTGGTCCCTATTTATCTATTTGCAATTTCTTGCTTTCGAACTGTTAGGTTGGCAGGAGCTGGGATGAAGACGGGAGTTCATTTCCGTCCTGCAGTACTCGGGAATTGAACTGGTGACCTTCCGCTTCCCAGTCAGCATCTTAACGACTTGAGCCACTGCAGTACCCTGTTCTTCCCTGCATCTCATGATCTTTCTTTCTTTCTTGAATTTCTATACTGCCCATCTGGGTGTTATCCCACTCTGGGCAGTGAACAAACAGAAAATAAATACCATATATACTTGAGTATAAGTTGGGTGTTTTAGCCTCCAGAATGAGGTCCAAAAATGGGACTCGACTTATACTTGGGTCAATGTAAACACTCAAAAACATACCCACACAAATGTCTAAATTAATTAATTTTACTATATTTTATGTATTTTAATTATTGAAACTCACTAGCAGCTGCTGTATTTTCCACCCCTGACTTATACTCAATTCAATCTATTTTCCTAGTTTTAGAGGTCCAAATTAGGATTGATCTGGTCAGGATTGAACTCACAGCCTTTTGGCTGTGGTATAGCAGTTTAACCACTGTGCCACCAGGAATCTTCTGCAGAAGTTAAATGTTGCTCATATTCATTTTTTTGTTATTAGTATATATTGAATATTACAATTTTAATACATTTTTTCCTTTCTTAAAATGTATATAGATTTTTGGCATCCTCTGTACAGTCAGTTTCCTCTTCAAACTTTGAGAGTATGCACTCTGCATACATTTATAACATTAGGAGGCCATTATAACATTTGGAGGTCATTATAACTCTGGGAATGAGGTGGCTCGGTGGTTAAGAAGCTCGCCTTGTTAGCTGGAAGGCTGGCAGGTCAGCAGGTCGAGACCTGGGTACTGCATGAAGGATAGAGTGCCCGTCTCTGTCCCAGCTCTTTGGGACATGAAAGGAGCTTCATTTGAGAGTTCCCTGAGCTGAGTTTCTTCTGCAAAAATCCTTTCAACACAGAATAATTTCTGACACAAAATTATTATTATAACTCTCATGGCTCCTTCCTATGGAATCCTGGGATTTGTAGTTTGCTGATATACTTGGAATAATTATCTGCTGGAGAGACTAGTGTACTCCCATGAACTACAACAGAGAATTCTCAGAATCTCATTGAATCAGGATTCCACAGAATGGTGCTATGGCAGTTAAAGTAGAATCACAACACTATAACTGATAATGTAGTACATATCTTCCTTTGATGGTTTAAAGGTTGGAATGGGAAAGCTAAACAGAAATGAAATATGAAAGGTGGGTTCAGAAAGCATATTTCCACTAACCTTCTATAAATTGGCATTATGTGTTGAAAAATAACCTATGAAAGGGAAGTTGGTTTGTTGAGTGGAGAGGTGTATCTAGAACAGGGGTTTTCAACCTTTTTATGCCATGGGCCTGACCATGCCACCCCCTTCGGACAGCTGAGTGGGCCTGATCATACCTACCACAAGCGTATGTGTTTATGACAGCTGTAAATGTGCTCAGTTCCGTGTTTATGACAACTGCGGGTGCATTTACACATGCGTGGGCGCATTTTATGGCTGATGTAAATGCATCCATGTCCATTTCTGGGTGCAGGTGTGATGGGCAAGATAAAATGGTGCCATGGACTGGGTGAGGCCTACAGGCCATAGGTTGGTAACCCCTGATTTAGAAAGAAAGAATAATTAAGCAGATAACTTCCTCTCCTCCACTCATCTAATTGTTTATAATATTCTTCTAGTTCTTGGCAGCGAGTGATAAGCTAGCATTTTGGCTTGAGCTGAATTCTATTGTGGACTTCTTCACCATTACCCCAGTCCTTATATCCTACTATTTAAAGACAAACTGGCTCGGTGAGTACAAACAAACTCAAACTATTGCCAAATTCTGCACCAGGAGCTTTTGTTGGGTATGTGGATATCATAATAGGCTGCATAGTCAAGACCTCAAGAAAAGTCCAAAAATGCAGACAGCTGCAGTTAATATCAGTTCAGTAGTTTTCATCTCTACGGGGAACATGTTTTTTTGGTTTTTTTTTTAGAAATTGTCTTTTAAATGTTCATTCAAAATCAAACCATTCTATCTCACAACTGCATGCTCTTGTTGAGAGAATCCATTTCTGACTATTATGAGTGCTGCAGTTAAGGTCAAGGGCAACCTAGAGACTTAATGAGTGTAATGGAGGACGTCTTTGGGTGAAAACTAATTTATTTTAATTTTTTTGTAAAATTGGGGAACAGTTGGCTGGAGGTAGGGAGGGCAGTGTCTGCTAGAAAGTAGAAGGGAGAAGTGAACACTTCAAGGCCAAGTCAGTTCTCTGGTATTGTGTAAATAGGGAAAATTACTTCAGCTGTGTGAAGGGAGGGGAGCAGAAAGTGCTCTTGTCTTTGTGACCATTGGAGAAAACTACACACCACCTGGAAAGCTCATCAATGTGCAGCATAATGTATAAAAAGGTGTCCAGAAAGTACATTAGTTGGCTTAGCTTAAATTTTAGAAGAAATTGTGCTCAGTTACTGTCTTGTTATGCTGTGCCAGGAAGAATGCAATCTGTGTATGCTCCATAACTATACTGATGCTGCACTAATTTTTGAGCCTTAGGTAGGTTACCTAGCCACATGTGTCCCTCACACCATACTTTGTCCCTGTCTTAATTAAAAAATAAGAAGAACCAATTGAGGCATTTAGGTAGTGCTTTTTAAACTTGAGTCCCTAGATATTCTTGGACTTCAATTCTCGGAAGGGCGAATCTGTGCACCTGTTGATCAGAACTTCTGGGAATTGATGTCTAAGAACATCTTAGAAACACAATTTTGGAAACATTACACTAAGGTGACTAAGTGATATAAGTGATAAAGATAAAGTGGCTATCTTAGCAATAGTAATGAGCAAGTAATGATTTTAATTAGTATTGTGAACAAAGTTTATTTCGTGAGAATTTGGACCATTTCCATTCAATTTCATAAACAAGAGATTCACCTTGGAATTAATTTGAAAGAAAGATAAATTCTGTAGAAATTCTCATAAGTTAAAATTCAAATTCTTGCACTATTTTTAACAAGAAATCTGAAGAAGATAAAGCATTAGTATCATTGAAGGCTAACGCAAAGTAAAAATATTTTTATTAGTAGTCAACAGTTGTAGTAATTCAGTTTAATATAAATAAATGGAAAATAGCTGTTATGTTACTGGGAGTAAATTGTATTACTATGATTAAAAGATGAGAAAAGGAAAATAATACCTGTAATTTCATTATGAAAATTGTACAACCTGTCTAGATAACATTGGTTAAGTACCAGTGCCTTAGATCCAGTTACTACAAGACCCGCTTCCTTAATACCAAGCAGAAGGTTTTTGTCAGGAACAATATTTTGAGGAAAATAACAAGCACAAGTTGGGGTGCCCAAGCACACATATTAAGAACTTCTGTGCTAGCTTTATGTTACTCTGCAGGAGAGTATGATAGTCCAGTGTGGTGCAGATCAAAGTTTCCGCTTCAGCTCCTCACAAAATTATTATTACATTAAATTATTATTATTATCTCTGCACTGCTGCTAAAACGCTACGGATTTTCTCCCACAGGGTGGAGGGAAGCCCGGTGAGAGGAGCCAAAGTGGGAGCAGAAACTTCTGAGGTGGCATGACCATTTTATAAGTAGGGGCACATGACAACCCATCCCAGTATCCTGATGGGCCAGCATGGGCCTGGCATCTGGGAATTGAAGTACAATAACATCTGGGGGCCCAAGGTTGAGAAACTCTGTTTTAATATATTTGTACCATCCACTGATATATGACCATTCATTCTCACATTCCTGTTCCACAACTTTCCATTTTTCTGTAGGTTTGCGATTCCTGAGAGCACTCAGATTGATGGAGCTTCCCAAAATATTACAGTTTCTCCATATCACCACAAGTGGGTAAGCCACACTCTCATTGTGTATCATATTCATCTTCAAATAATTGCAAGATAGTCATAATGATAAAGTCAGGATTTGTTCTTGAGCATCCCAGAGTGCAGGACACAACATAATGGGCTCAGGTTACAGGAAGCCAGATATAGGATGCATATTTGGGGGGTGGGGGGGACCTATTTACCAATACACCAAAAGATTCAAATAAAATGCCTAGCAATATCAGGAAGAAGTTAATATTGGAATCAGTTACCTCTGGAAGTAGTGAGTGCTCCAGCACAGGTGGCATTTAAGTAGAAATCATCTGCCAGATCTGTTTTGATTTTGATTACTACATTGAGCAAGGTGTTGGACTCAATGGCCTCAAAGGCCCCTTCCAATTCAATTATTCCATGATTCTATAATTCTGTAAAATAATCCCTCTCTCTTCTCATGTTTCCCCTTGATTTTTTTCTTGCTTGAGAAAAGTTTTTAATCTTGATATAACATTTTCTACAGTGGATGGTAGGAAGATGCTATGTAGTATGGAGAAACAGTAAGGATTTCCTCATCACAGGCAAATGACTACTACTTCAATTTCTTCAGCAGTGAGTGATAGTGTCGTCAAAGCAGCAGCATCCAGTTCTCTGTGATTACTATACCAAAATGTAAGACCTGGGACAGATCCTTGTGCTACCACAAGAATAAGCGCTTGCAGTGTCACAGAAATAAGGCACACAAAATAAGCAAACACAACACGCATATGAACACATTTTCACTTTGAGTCAAGGAGTTTTGGATTAAGCTTGGAATGACTGGTGTTAGATGCCCAGAAGTTAAAGCAGGACAATCAAATTTTAACATTCATCTTGAGGTTTCCCCCCCTCTCATCTGGAGATTTGGTGAAGGATGACTCAGAACATTCCATCCTTACAGTCATATAAACACAGGTAAAATTTGAATACCTTTGAACAACTTCCTCCTCATATTGTTAGCCATTGTATTGGAATCCTGTTGTGTATTGGGAAAACATACTGAGGATTCTGGATTTGAATATGTATGTACAGCATAATGTCAAGTTACAGTTGCTGCACTTTTTGTCCCTCATGCACATGTGTTTTTTGATCAAACACCACCTCAAAACCTAAACCTGATGTATTGATGCTCAGATGTGTATCGGTAACAGAGAGGTAGCAGCCGGCAATAGAGAGATACAAATCAACTGCTGAAATTGAGAACTGTAGCAAACTGGTCTTGTGTCCAACATTTGAAAATGAAAACCTAACTACAGAGTAGTGAAGAACTTCAGATGTATTGGTACTATTTTGGATATAAGTGCAAAAAACATGACACCATATATTCTGGGAAGGAATTGGAATTAATATAATTTTGGGAGCATACTTTGGGGATCTTAGTGTTGGTGTTTTTAATGATATTTCCTTAGAGAACTGAAGGGTTAAAAACAGCACACTAAAAACCCATAAAAAGAACAAATCCACCTCTATTTCAAATTGGAACAAATGAAAATCCAGGGCCCAGCAGATGTCGTATTTACAATAAGGAGAATTGATTTGACAAATACTTTGAAGAGCAAGTTGAGATAACTTTAATATACGTTGTTGCTTTATCACTCATATCCTTTCTTCTTCAGTACTGCAATCAAGCTATCCAAACTACTAGCTATATTTGTCAGTACCTGGCTCACTGCTGCAGGATTTCTTCACTGGGTATGTACGTTAATGCTGCCAGCAAATACCAGTATGTGTATTGTAGTGTAGAGACTCTATTGAGGTTTGTTCGTTTGTTCGCCCGCCCACCCGCCCGCCCACCCGTCCATCCGTCCGCTTGTTGCAGGGCTAATTTTGGAATTCTAAAGCCTTATAGGGCCTAAATGATCCAGAAATAGAATATATTTTTTTAAAAATTATATTGCATCAGAGATTAACACTGAATGTCAAATATTAAATGAAAGTAATTGACTGAGGAGAAAGTGGAAGACATTTAAGAAACATCTTATTCTGAGTCAGATGATTGATCCACATAGCCAGTATTTTCAACTCTGACTCTCAGGACCCTCCAAGGATTCAGGCAGGAGTTGTTCGTCATTCTATCTGAAGATCATGATAATCTTCAGTGATCTCCCATTCTATTCAGGCTCAATCCTATTTAGCTTTCAAAAGCTGATAAATTAGGCATGCTCATGGTAGTAACTGAGCTGAATCTCCCCTTGTTAGCTGGGAGGTTGACAAGTTGGCAGTTCAAGACCCAGGTGCTGCATGACGGATTGATCGCCCATCTCTGTCGCAGCTCCTGCCAACCTAGCAGTTTGAAAGCAAGAAATGCAAGTAGATAAATTGGGACCACTTCAGTCAGAAAAGATTTTACGGACATGAAAGGAGCTTCATTCGGGCATCCCCTGAGCAGAGTTTCTCCAGCAAAAATCAACCCAGAATAATTTTTGACATGAAATTATTAGCATGGTATTAACAATGTAATGTGAGTTTATGTAAATACAGTAGTAGATATTATAACTTAATTTATAATTGCTACTACCAATTTTACATTTTACCAATGAATTATGGACATATCATGCTAGTCTGGCCAGGTTATCCTGCTATGGTAATAGAGTAGACCATACTGCCTATGACTCAATGCCAAGTGTCAGGTGGTGATTAACTAACCTGACAACCCTGAGGAATGCCTTGGGTGTCAAAATCCACTGGAAAGGGTGATGGTCCCCAAGTGGATTAAATCCCACTTGAATCCATCTCAATGGAGGGCAGCAGCTTCATCAATACTGGCCTGGGGCTGATGAAGGCATTATGTGCCAAAAGGGCTCAGGACTTGAAAGTGATTTGTGGAACTGGATCAGTGGTATAGGTATCTGATATTTTTATTTTTGTTGCTTTATTTTTGTATAGATGGAGAACTCTGGTGATCCCTGGGTAAAACACAAAAATTATCAAAACCTGTCTTATTTTGAGTGTTTATACCTGATCATGGTGACCATGTCTACAGTTGGTTATGGAGATGTAGTGGTAAAAACCACCTTAGGACGCGTGTTCATTCTTTTCTTCATTGTTGGTGGTCTGGTAAGAAATGGTACTAGAATTTGGATGAGCAGGCAGCACAATTAAGTCTGCATTAATTCATATATATTCTTGGTTCTTTCCTGGCTCTGGTGTGTACATGCACACCAAGATTAAACTTATCACTTGTTTCTGACACAAAACCCAATAACAGTAAATAAAGTTAAGCAATGGATCCCTACTGCTATAAACGCGGCAATGGACCAGATGATTGCAAATCAAAATGGGAATTCCAGTGCTGTGTACAAAGCATTGTCGCAAGCATGAAGCACTGTCACAAGCATGGAAAGAGGCCTGACCTAGGGTGTGGCAGGCTTTAAATTGAACCACATTCTACACCCTCAGCTCTCTGACCATGGATGAGAGAACATCCACTGTTTCTTCCTGCTCTTTACAATGGAAGGGGATAAAGTCCCCCCTTTCGCCAGACTGCATTGCAGCTGGATATACAGAGGAGGCAATCTTTGAAATTAGTGTGCAACCTGTGACACTGCACAAGATTAGGAAAGCAAGCAGCAGCTTATGAATTAGTAGCAATTAGCTGGTGCACTGCTGCAATTATACTGGTGTAAATGTCCAGCAGGATTCTGCCTTTTTCTCAGGACATATCTTATTTTTAAAATGTAGCTATCTATTTATTGAAACTGACAGAAGGCAAAAATTACTCAGGAGAACTATCCAGTTGCAAGGAATAATATATGTAAAGTGCTGGGAACTCTTGGGCACCTCATGACCAAAACAGTTGATTATATATTTTGGCTAAAATTGTAAATTGCTGCTTCTGAAAGCATCAATGACCACCATTTCTCCTCTAGATCAAAGTGTATCTTTCTGACACATTGTTCTAGCAGAATGTGTGAAGTGTTTAAAACTAAAAATAAAAATAAATAAAAAATAGAAATGACCTTAGAGTCACCTCTGGGTAGGGTTACCATAATTCCCTCTCACAAAAATGGGACAGAAGTAAAGGTTGCCCTTGCCCAAAAAGCTAGTCATATCCGACTCTAGGGTTCAGTGCTCATCTCTGTTTCAAAGCCGAAGAGCCAGCACTGTCTGCTTCTGCAGACGTTTCTGTGGTCATGTGACAGGCATGACTAGAAACTGGAGCATTGGAGAAATGTAATTACCAATTGCCAGGCAAGGCTATCCACACATGCTCAGAGGCCCTCTTGATGTCCCAACATTCTGCAAGTGGTCCAAGCGAAGATTGCTTTGGGAGGGGGGGGCGAGAAAACCAGGTCCTTTGGTTCGGCGTCCAAACTTGAGAGCACACACACGGTGTGGGGTAGGGGTGCGTGCTTCGTACCACTATCCTCCCCCTCCTCCCCCCCCCACTCCCAGCAGCAGGAGCCTCGGATACAAAGGGGCAAGGGGGAGGAGATGGGGATGAGGAAATAAAACACCAGCCACAGGCATGACTAGACACTGGAGTGCATGGAACACTGTTTATATTCCCACCGAACGTGGCCCCTATTTATCTACTTGCCATTTCTTGCTTTCGAACTGCTAGGTTTGCAGGAGCTGGAACAAAGATGGGAGCTCATTCCATCCTGCGGTATTCGGTCGAACTGCTGCTACATTGATGAGACGCCACAAGATAGGAAAAGCTGTGTCCCCCCACACACACACACACACACTCCTTGTTTACCAAGCTGCTGCCACCTGCTGGTCATTCCAATAGAAGTGCAGGGAAAATCAGTGTTTTTTTCTTCCAAATCAAGTGGTTTGAAAACTGTGAATTTTCAGTGTTTTGTATGGAACCATGCAGGACAGTTACAAAATATGAAATTCACGGTTTTCGTTGGCATATGGCAACTCTACCTCTGGGTTCACAGATGATGCAAGGCAAGGAGAGTTCTGTGGCTGCAAATCTGCCACTTGGATTCCAAGAACTTGCTTCTCCCTAGTGTGAGAGACTCACAATTTTTAATTACTCAGGATTTATCACATCTTAAATGTAGACATCAACACCAAAGATTTTTATATACAGTATAAGTAATCTTCATATAGTACATATTTCCATTAAGCTTTGATAATGAACACCTTGTTTGAACTTGGGAAATAATTGTTATCGTGCTCTGCTATCCTAGATAATCTTTGCCAATTTGGTACCTGAAATGGCTGATATTGTTGGAAGCACTAGGCTCTACAAGGGTTCATATGTGTTGGTGAAAGGCAGAAAGTAAGTTATTTTGGTTTCATTCGTACCATAATTGAAAATAAGGAAATAATTCAAGGTGGATATTTATTATAATTGTCTTCACTCGGTTGCCCTTGTTTTATTATATAAAAAATCTGAAATATATCAGTCTGTTATAAATATCAAGCATACCAGAAGTTCTTTGTAATAAAGCATTGAGCTTAACACTAGTTATAACATTTAAAAATCATGAATATATCAAATAATTCCCTTTTTTAATTAGAAAACACCTCGAGCCCCCACCACCAGTCTGACCCACAAACTGTCTGGTGTTCTGGTAGAAATGCAAAGCAGCCAGCATAACAGGGCTAAACTCTTTATTAGGCAGTCAGAACATGGAGGGCAATGGCGCAACACTGCTCAATATATACCCTCAGAAATGGATACATTTGGGCGAGAAATGACAGGAAGGAGGAGAGGGGTAACTGGGAGGTTATCGGACCGGAGTGAAAACTGTACAGACTACATAGTTTAGGTGGGAATGCAGTCCTGTGATATTTTAAGACCAAGAAGAAGGAGACAAAATGGGGGATCGTATTGATCCCAATTATATTACAAAACGTTACAGCAATAAAAGTATTCAAACACAACATCCCTCCCCCCTAGGATGGGACCAAGTCCCTTAGCCATTGTGGAGGCCCACAAACCCTTTAGGGCCGAACCGATACCTGAGTGTGTTCGGTAGTCCAGGGCTGACTAGGTTCCATTGAGTGATACCCCATGCTGGGGGCCCGTTCAGAACCGTTTGCATTTTGGGAGCATTGTACCAACTCGGAATTGGAACCAGGGAGAGGGCAAACTAAATCAAAACCCCATTTGGAAGAAGCAGGAGCAGGGATCACTCGAAATTAAAGCTAGAATCAGGAGGGGAAAAACAAATGAGAAGTCCCACCTTTGAGAACCTTGAGTAGGGGGCGACTCAACAAAAGCTTGCCTCATTTGGGTGGGAGTTGGGGTAGATTCAAATGTAGTAGAATGGGGGGCTTCTTGTGGAAAATAAAAACCCTGCTTTTTGCTTGGAAGAGTGGGGGAACACTCTGAAAACTCCTCCCAATCCTGTAAATCAAAAGGTACATTTCCATTCTCTGAGCTTGCGGACAACCCCCAACAAAATTGGGGCTGGCTTGAATCAAAGAGCCAGGAATCATGACTGACTGCCAATCCACCTGCCTCGCATCCCCCTGGGCATAAATGGGTGGGGGATGACCCTAACATGGAATTACCATATGAAGAATCACCTGATACCTCTTGAAATTCCATGACCCGATGTCTGAGTTGGTCAGCGTGGCACTGCCACAGTAAACTAGTACCTGTTTTGACATGATAGGACACTGAATCTGCTTGTTCCACCACAATACCCGGAACCTATGCTGGCCCTGCGGCCACATAGTTCCTACAGTGCACCAGATCCCTGGCTGCAAAAACCTTTGTGTGAGCAATTTCAACATTAACACCCCTATCCTCCACCCTGGAGGGATCCAACTGGTCGAGCAATGAGACCGGCCTCCTGTGCATTATGAGTTCGGCTGGTGACAGCCCTGATGCCAAGGGTGTTGTCCAGTAGCATGTGAGGAATTGGCAAAGTTGTATCTCAATGTCCCCTTGACTCATACGGCGAAGTGGCTCTTTGGTAGTATGAACCTGACGTTCCATCTGCCCATTGGTGGTGGGGTGGAAAGGGGCAGAAGTTACATGCTGAATGTCGTTCCTCTCAAGGCGTGGCTAGGAGCGCAATGGAGTAACACGTAGTTTGGTCTGCTCGCGCTGGACAATGTGGAATTAAAGCGAAAAACCTAAAGTAATGTGGATTTTTCGTTTAAAAAGTGGGTAATCCGAAGCTCTAAATATCTGGGGCTGAACTTGGCTGAGATTTGAGGTCAGAGTCTGGAGATCGGGCGGCAAGGGAGGCGCAGTGTATTCCGTGCTGACCGAGCCATTCCGAGGCTGGATGGGACCTCTATAATCAAAAGAAAAAAGTGGATTTCGGAGCCCGCAATTTAAACTGAATTAAAAAAGAACTGTGGCGGCGGCTGTTGAAGGAAACCTAGAAGGAAAAAGTAAGTTTGCAAGAAGGAGAGCGGAGGTTGCGAAGGAGTACGGAAGTTACAGTGGGTGAGAAGGGGAGAAGGAGTAATGGCGGCGAAGAACGAAAGTTAAAAATGTGCTGATAGTGCCGAAAGGCGAACAAAGACTGGAGTTTGGAAAGAAGGTTTTGGGGGTGAAGTGAAACGAGTGGAGGAGGAGTACGAAAGAACAGGAGGAAGAGAAGATTGGATTTGTTTGAGTTCGGGAAGGATTGAAAGCTGCCGCCGCGGCTTGGAGTTCTGAAAGAGGGCTGTTGTTTTTTCTTTATTTTTTTTGAGCTTCTTTTTGTTCTCCTCATTGCTCTTGTTTATTTCCTCCCTCAGTTGGATCTGCTCCGTTTGGATGATTTCTCTAATTGGAAACATCTGAAGTGTTGTTGGGGTTTGGAGTTGGGGGGGACTTTTCTTTTTTTTCCCCTACCGTTCCCCCTCTCTTTTTCTGTTTTGATTTTGGGAATACAGTTGTTGTGATTTTTCAGTTACAAAAGTGGTGTCTTTAGTGGTGTTTCTAGATCATTATCTGGATTACAATTCTGACTGGAGCTTGGAGATTGGAGATTGGAACTGTAATACTTTTTCTTTTTCTTTCTTCTCCTCCTTCTTTTTTTCCCTTTTTCATCACCACTTTTGGAGTTACAGTAATAGCATCAGTGTTTTTAAAGTTGCTTCCTTCCTAGTATTTTTTGGTTTCCTGGGCATTTGGATATAATCTGTTTGGACACTCGGTTACATTGAAACAATATAGCAACTGGAAGGAAGCTTTGGAGTGCTGAAGAGCTGGATTAGTTCCAAGGGCAGAGGCCTAGAAGAGCTAAGATTGTTGCGGCAAGAAGCTGTATGATATGAAAATACCCTGCATCTGCCTGTTGGGAGAGTTGCTTCCTTTTGTTTTATCTCTGTGGATTACAGTAACTTTTTGATCTTCTGTTTGCATATAAATTTCTTTATTGGATCTGTGGAGCCAGTGGTTGCAGTGTTACAAGCTTCATCTCGGTACTATCTTTCACAACAAACTGCAGCATTGGGCCTCTTACATATCACAATACTATGGATAAAGGTACAAGAGGGAAAGCAAAGGAAGATGAACCAGTTGTAAAGCCTAAGAAGCAAGGAAAAGTACCAATGGAGGAATCCACTCAGTCTTCATCCCCGCCCACAGTGCCATATGATCAGACTCAAATTATGGTGGAAATTGGCAAGTTGTTTCAAAAATTGGAGAAAAATGAGGATTCAAGGGTGAAAGACAGAAATGAATTGATGAAAAAACAAGACAAGCTGATGTCATCAATGGCAGATTTTGCAAAAAAGGTGGATTGCACTTTGAAAAAAATGGAGGGAAATGTGAAAGTGGTTCAAATTGAGGTTAATGCCATAAAGGAGGAAGTAAAAGGGACTCAGCAGGTGATGCGGGAGAATAAGCTGAAATTGGAGGAACAAGAGAGAAGGATAGATGCTGTGGAAGACATGATGAGAAAACAGAACATTGTGATCCGTCAGGTGGTGGAACGCACGCCGGACTTGTTAAGAGAGAGGGTGGTTCAGTGGTTAAATGGTTTGAATATGGGGAAAGAATTTGTTCAGGAGGATCTTGTAAGCGTATTCCGGGTGGGTCCAAGAAGAGGGAGGGTGGTTCAAAGAAATGTGTTGGTTAAATTTGCGAACTGGGCAGATAAGTTAAAAGTAATGGCCCATCTGAAACGAGTTGGTCCTGATGCGTTGAAATTTGATGGCTCTGACGTTGAAGTCTATAATGATATTTCATTAAAAGAAAGAACATGGAGGTATAAGATGAGGCCTGTTACTAAACTATTGATGAGTAAAAATATAAGGTACAACTGGAGATTCCCGCAACAATTGCGTTTTTTTTATGATAAAAGAATGCAAGTTATTGATGAAGGCACCAATCCATTGGAATATTTGAGCTTGCTGGAATTGGTAAAGGTGGACTCGGAAGAATGGAAAAACCTTAAGAATTGATGGAGTCTGGAGCTTTGGGGAGGGAATATGAGAGGGAGGAAGCTGGAGGGGCTACAGGTGGAACACCACAGCGGGGAGAGGAGGAAGAGGAGCCGTCTTTGATCATGGTGGAGGAGGAGATAGGTAAGGAGCAATGAGCATTAGATTTTACTAGCTTTAAGTAGTCAATAGAGGTAGAATGGGTAAATAGCGCGTAGCGTCGACAGCAAGGCACATCTTGCAGGTCCCCCCTCTCCCCTCTTTGGCAACAGAGGCGGCTTTTAATGGGAAGGTGGGGAGAGTGAAAGTGTGTGTTTTATGTAGTTGGTATGGTGGTAGGGTTGTTGGTGGCACGCCCGATTGAGAGTTTAAAGCTGGGAAAAGAATTTGGTTATGGGAAGTATTAAAATAATATCGTGGAATGTGAAAGGTACAGGTTCTGTTCTTAAGAGGCGGAGATTGGAATTGGCGTTGAAAAAAGATAGACCAGATATATTGTTTTTACAGGAAACACATCAGAAGTCAAAAGATACGAACAAACTTTATTTGGGATGGATGCAACATTATGAGATGGCGTTTGGCACTTCGAAAGCAAGAGGGGTGGCAATTATGATTTCTAGAAAGTTGGGATTTGAAATTACAAAAAGATTGCTGATCAAGAGGGTAGATATCTGTTGCTAAGAGGAAAAATAGAGGATGAGGAAATTATGCTGGTAAACATTTATGCTCCAAATGTCCACCAAGCAGAGTTTCTTGAAAAAATTCGGAAGATAGTGGAGTTGGAAAATGTTGCAAAAACTATTGTTGCTGGTGATTTTAATCTGATAAAATCAGGATTGGATTGTACAAACATAGCTAGAAGCGGAATTGGTTTGAAAGGGAAGGTGCTGGATAATTGGATGGATGTTATGGGCTTGAAGGATTCGTGGAGATAGTTTAAGGGCTTGGAAAGGGCATATTCCTTTTTTTCACACGTCCATGGGACCTACTCAAGAATAGATTATATTTTACTTTCAGAAAATTTAATTGGGGATATAGAAGGTACGGAAATTGGGATTATTAAGGAATCGGATCATGCTAAAGTATACTTGGAATTGAAAGCACAAAGAAATATTTGAAGAGTAAGAAATTGGAGGTACGATCCTAATTTGTTCAAAGACCAGAAAAGTAAAGAGGCAATTATGGGAAGTTGGAAAGAAAGTTGGCAGTGGAACGATAATAATGAGGTCAATTTTAACGTTGTATGAGATACCATGAAGTCGGTTTTCAGGGGGGAAAGTATAAAATTGGCAAGCTTTAAATATAAAAAATATAAAGAACAGATAGAAAAAGAAAGAGAAATAAAACAATTACAGGAGGAACATGCAAAAAATAAAGATAAAAAAACTTTTATGAAATTACAAGGACTTAAGGCAGAAGTAATGGGTAAGGATATTGATAAAGTTAAAAGAGATTTGATTTATCTAAACAGAGAATATTTCGAATTTAGTAATAAGAACTCAAAACTGTTAGCAAGAGCAGCCAAGGTTAAAAGGGAAAAAAGAGAAATTGGGGTATTGGTTGATAGGCAAGGTTCAAGGTGCAATAAGAATAGAGACAAATGTAAAATTGTTAGGGAATTTTACCAGGCACTATATGCAAAAAAGGAAGTGGATTTGGAGAAGCTTAGAAAGATATTGGAGAGACAGTTAGGGAATGGAGTAAAACTAGAGCACAGGGAGAAAATGGAGGAAAAGATAACTGATAAAGAGGTTAAGGAGGTAATAAGTGGACTGAAGATAGGGAAAGCCCCTGGGGATGATGGATTACCGACAGAGTTCTATAAAGAATTTAAAGAGGTGGTGGTCCCAAAATTGGTGAAGTTATATAATTATATACTAGACGGAGGATCAATTCCAACCTCATGGTATAACACTACAATCGTTCTTCTGCCAAAGCCTGGTAAGAATTTGGAAAGAGTGGATTCGTACAGACCAATTTCACTTATAAATCAAGACGCGAAGATCTTCACAGCGATATTGGCTAACCGTTTAAATAGTTTTATGGGGGAATATATAAATGTTGATCAAGTTGGGTTTTTAAAAGGACGACACATGGCAGATTTGACTAGAAGGGTATTAGATTTAATAGACAACGTTAATCAAACAAAGGAAAAGGTGGGATTATTATCATTGGATATTTTTAAGGCATTTGATTCATTGCAGTGGTCTTCAATTAAGGAAATAGTTAAAAAATATGGGTTTGGGGATAAATTCAATAGGGTTATAGATTTATTATATCAAAAAGGAAATGCTTGGGTTAGAGTAAATGAGGAGCTTACGGATGTGGTAAAGTTAGAAGCTGGCACAAGGCAGGGCTGTCCATTATCTCCTATCTTGTTTATTATGGCAATGGAGATTCTAGCTAAAAGTATAAGGGAGGATTTAAATATAGAAGGGATTAAGGGTAATAAAGTGAGTATGTACGCAGACGATACTCTGCTTATGGTGAAGCACCCGGAGCTGGTAATGGACAGGATTAAAGATCATTTACAGGTATTTCAAGCTATAACAGGATTAAAGATAAATTGGGATAAATCAGAATTGATGCTGTGTAATTTGAAATTAAGTGAGATGGGTAAGATAGTGTCGACACTTAATATACAAATTAAAGATAAACTGAAATATTTGGGGATAACTATTTCAAACAAATTAGAAGAACTTAAACGATTGTATTATGACAGCTTGAAAGTGGAATTTAAGAATAAAATACAAGAGCTTCAGAAGTTAAAGCTGTCATGGTTCGGAAGGATTGCAATGTGTAAAATGATATTGTTACCAAAGATTAATTTTTTATTTGATACATTAGCGATCCATCTGAAAGAGAAAGAAATTAATGAGTTTCAAAAGATGTTCAACAGTTTTTGTAATGGAGGTAAAAAATCTAGGCTACCAAAGAAGTTATGGTATTTGTCTCAAAAAAAAGGGGGACTGGGTATGCCAAATTTGTTAGCATATTATCGAGCTTTCCAAGTTAAGAACGTTGTGAAGATTTTGGCAAAAGAAAAGATAATATGGGAACAATTGGAGATGAAGGAATATAGAAATATTGGAAATATGATTTTTTTGGGAATAAAGGATAGGGTGAAAAGGTCAAATAATACTATGATGAGAGGTCTCATGGAGGTGTGGAAGAAGGTAAAAAAGGATATGGTCCCAAATCTCTCTCCAATTTTGGAATTGACTGATATGACGTGTTTCCCAATAAAGTTGGATAAGGAAAAAATGGAAATATTGGATAAAAACGGGATGCTTTTATTGAAGGATTGGTTAAAAACTTGTGATTCTGATGTTGAGCGGAAAAAATATTTGAGATATTAAATTTGAATTGGTTTCAGAAGTTAAAGGTGGACAACTGGAACAAAAAATATAAAAAAGAAGTAGGGTTAGATAGAACATATACAGAATTTGAGGAGTTGGTAAGGAAGATTAGAAAAGGGGAAAGTAGTATTAAAGGTCTTGTAAGTAAGCTTTACAACATATTGAATAGAGGTGTAGATCCACAGGAGGATTTGAAACGGAAGTGGGAACAAAATTTGAATATAACAATTGGGGAGAATGAGTGGAAAAATAAATGGAAAAAGAGGATTATGAGAACAATGTCGGTAAGAATTAAAGAACATAATTTTAAAATGTTGTGGCAATGGTACTTGACGCCATTAAGACTTTACCAGATGGATAATAAAAGAGATAAGTTATGTTGGAGATGTAGAGAATTTGATGGAACATATGAACATATGTGGTGGAGCTGTAAAAAAATAAGGGATTTTTTGGGAAGAATAGAAGGTGAGCTTGCTGAAATAATGGGTAGAAGTGTTAAGTTGGTGTCAAGTATCATTCTTTTAACGAATGTGGAAGGTTTGGGTTTAAACAAAGATGAAAAAGAATTATTGGAAATTGTATTGACAACGGGTAGACAATGTATAGCTAGAAATTGGAAAAATGATATAGATATACAGATTGGAGAGTGGTATAAAGAAATGTGGAGTTTAGCACTGAATGATAAATTGACATGGGAGATTAAAGTGAAAAGGGATAACCTAAAAGAGAACAGATTTTGGAACATATGGAAACCATTTGTGGATCATTCTTGTATGGCAAATGATAGTTCGGGACCAGTACCGCCCCAAAGAGGTTTCTGGAGTTGAGCAGAAAATAAACTCTCCAGGCATTGTATATATTCACAGGGTGATTATTATTTGTTCAAAGATTTGTGGTAGCACAGAAAAATTTTTATTATCTTGGATTTTGAAATAATAGTTTTTAATATTTGCTGGTTATATAGTAATTAATGAGTATAGATATTGTTTTGTGCTAACACTTAGTAATGTTTGTTAAGATGATATTATGGATTTGTTTATGTATTGTATTGTTAGTCATTGTTTTCTTTTCTTTTTTGTATGTCTTTGGGAAAAAAAATTAATAATTTTTTTTTAAAAAAAGGAATGCCTGAAATTTGGAGGAGGTGAATGTTGTGGTGTTGTCTGACACAAGCACGTCCGGCAATCCGAAACAACTTAACAACCTCCGGAGCTGTTTGATAGTGACCACGGAAGATGTACTGGGCATTTGAATTACCTCCAGCCATTTAGAAAATTAGTCGACCACCAGCAGGAAAAGCGTGCCCCGAAAAGGGCCGGCAAAATCGACATGAATCCATGACCAAGGGCCAGGGGCAATGTCCCATTCCCGGGTGGGAAGTCATGACTCCTCGGGCCGGGAACTCTGGCAGCTATGGCAAGTGCCCACCATTTGTTCAATGTCCCTGTCTACCTGTGGCCACCAGAAAAAACTCCTAGCCAGAGCCTTGGAGTGCACAATACCAGGGTGACTAATATGTAGAAGTCTAAGCACCTTAGAACATAATGCAGTAGGGATGACCACCCTTTGGCCCCAGAGGAGGCAACCTCTTTCGAGTGAAAGCTTGAACCATTTTCTAAAGAACACTTTGAACTCCTCAGCGAGAGAGGATGTAGGCCAGCCTTTCTTAACCCAAGAAATACCCTTGACAGGACTTTGTCCCAAGCTGTTGCCTTAGCAATGTCTGAAGGCACTATGGGGGGTGAGTCGAGAGACTTGATCAGCAGTACCTGAAGATCCTGCTCAATTTCGCAATCCACCTCCCCCAGGTCTGGCAATGGAGACTGAGACAGCATGTCAGCGTGGCTGATATCCTTACCCGGACGGTGAACCAGGGTATACTGATAGGCTTTCAAGAATATGGCCCAGCGTAACATGTGGGTGGACAGTATCTGGGGAGTGGGCTTAGAAGTAATGACAATCCCCAGCAAGGGCTTATGATCCATAACTACAGTGAATTCCCTTCCGTAAAGGAAGTAGTGGAACTTCTTTGTTCCAGCAACTATGACCAGAGCCTCCCTGTCAGTTTGGGTATAGTTGTGCTTGGTTTTAGACAAGGACCTAGAATAGAATGCAATCGGGGCTTCCTTCCCATTGTCTAACACTTACATAAGAACATAAGAACATAAGAACAGCCTTGCTGGAACAGGCCACAGCCCATCCAGTCCAGCATTCTGTCTCACACAGTGGCTCACCATTTCCTTCAGGGTATTCCCAAGCAGATGCCTTCACCTGCTTAGGATTCCCTGGAAATGATATTGAGAGATATCCTGCCTATCTCTCCAACCCGGAGGTTGTCCTTAAGTATCCATAATTATAACCATTGATACTCTTGTCCTCCATGAACTTGTCTAATCCTTTCTTAAAGCTGTCAAGACTGACAGCTGTCACCACTTCTTCTGGCAGGGAGTTCCATAGACCAGTAATCTTCTGGGTGAAAAAGTACTTTCTCTTATTTGTTTGAGAACTAGTACCCAAAAGTTTCATGGAGTGTCCCCTAGTTCTAGTGTTATGCGATAGGGAAAACAGTTTTTCCTTATCTACTTTGTCCACACCGTGCATGATTTTATAAACCTCAATCAGGTCACCTCTTAGACGTCGTCGTTCAAGAGTGAAGAGGCCCAACCGTTGCAGCCTCAGATGGTAAGGAAGGTGTTCCAGTCCCCTAATCATTCTGGTTGCCCTCCTCTGCACTTTTTCCAGCTCCATAATATCCTTCTGGAGGTATGGCGACCAGAACTGTACACAGTATTCCAGATGGGGCCTCACCATAGATTTATAAAGAGGCAAAATGACACTTGCTGACTTATTTTCTATACCCTTCCTAATGATCCCTAGCATTGAGTTTGCTTTTTTCACTGCTGAGGCACACTGGTTTGACACCTTCATTGAGTTGTCCACCAGGACACCAAGGTCCCTTTCCTGGTTTGTCGCAGAGAGTTCAGACCCCATCAGTTTATAAATGTAATTGGGGTTCTTTTCCCCAACATGCATCACTCTGCACTTACTAATGTTGAAACTCATTTGCCACTGTTTTGCCCACTCCCCCAGTGTTGAGAGATCCCTCTGGAGCTCCTCACAATCTCTCACAGTTTTCACTACCCTGTATAATTTAGTGTCGTCAGCAAATTTGGCTACCTTGCTTTTTACTCCTACCTCTAGATCATATATGAAGAGGTTGAAACGCAGGGTTCCCAGTACTGAACCTTGGGGGACCCCACTCTTTACTTCCCTCCACTTGGAGAAGTGTCCATTTAGTGCTACCCTCTGTTTCCTGTCCCTTAGCCAGTTGCTGATCCAGGACAAGACCTGTCCCTTTATTCCATGACTGGTAAGTTTATTCAAGAGCCTTTGGTGTGGGACCTTGTCAAAAGCCTTCTGAATGTCCAGATAAACAATGTCAACTGGATCCCCCTTATCCACATGCTTGTTGACACTCTCAAAAAATTCCAACAGATTAGTGAGGCATGATTTGCCCTTGCAAAAGCCATGTTGGCTCTCCTTTAGAAGCGCCTTCTCTTCTATGTGCCTATTAATTCTATCTTTTAGGATGGTTTCCATCACTTTACCTGGGACACATGTCAAACTGACAGGTCGGTAATTTCCTGGATCACCCCTGGATCCTTTTTTGAAAATTGGTGTTACATTCGCTACCTTCCAGTCATCAGGCACAAAGCCTGATTTGAGGGAAAGATTATATATTTTGGCTAGGAGATCAGCAATTTCATCTTTAAGTTCCCTGAGAAGTCGTGGATGGATTCCATCTGGTCCTGGTGATTTGTTAGTGTTTAGTTTAACAAGACATGCAAGGACCTCCTCCCTGGTTATTTCTATCTGGCTTAATTCTTCGGTTTCCCTCCCTACGAAGATAGGCTCTGTTTTGGGCATGTGGCCTCTGTCTTCTTCAGTGAATACTGAAGCAAAGAATTCATTGAGTCTCTCTGCAATCTCTATTTCCTCTTTAATAACCCCTTGCCTTCCATTGTCATCTAATGGTCCAATGGCCTTCCTAGTTGGGTTCTTACTTCTAATGTACTTAAAGAAGTCTTTGTTATTTCTCTGAGTATTTTTAGCTATACGCTCCTCAAAGTCTTGCTTTGCTTTCCTGATTGTTGCCTTGCATTTGTTCTGCCAGAATTTATGTTTCTGCCTGCTGTCCTCATTCGGACAAGCCTTCCATCTTCTAAATGAGCTTTTCTTGCTCTTGATCACTTCCCGAACAGCTCCTGTAAGCCACATTGGAGTCCTCTTGGACCTGGCAGTGTCCTTTTTCCTTTTGGGTATGCATTCCAATTGGGCCTCTGTTATTGTTTTTGTAAACAGCCTCCATGCCTCTTGGAGTGTTTGGACTCTCTCAATTTTCCCTTTCAGCTTCTTTTTTACTAGTTTCCTCAACTTTGGGAAATTTCCTTTTTGAAAATTTAAGGTCTCTGTGTTAGATTTTATCAGTGACTTGCGGTCTATGATCAAGTTAAACATAATTGAGTTGTGGTCACTGTTCCCTATTGGATCAGTCACATTAACATCTTGCACCAGATCCTGAGTATTACTCAGGATCAAGTCAAGGATTCTTGTACCTCTAGTTAGGTCTTCAACCATCTGTCCCAGGGAACAATCATTTAGCATATCTAGGAACTTTATCTCTTTATCATGTGCTGAACAACAGTTCACCCAGTCTATGTGAGGGTAATTGAAGTCCCCCATTATAACCAGGCTTCCCTTCCTGGATGCCTCCTTTACAACATTCTCCAACTGCCAGTCTCCCTCAAGAGTTTGGGTCGGAGGCCGATAGTATATGCCTACTGTTAGACCATCCTTGTGGCCTGGTACTCTTACCCACAGAGCTTCTAATGGTGACTCCAAATCACCTAGATATTCCAATTCATACGATTTTATCACTTCTTTGACATACAAGGCTACACCACCTCCAGTTTGCCCCTTCCTATCCTTCCTGTACAGTTTGTAGCCTGGGATAACTGTATCCCATTGGTTATCATCCGTCCACCAGGTTTCAGTGATACCAATAATATCAATATTCTTATCTATTGCTAAGTATTCCAGCTCCCCTATTTTGTTCCGGAGGCTTCTGGCATTTGTATACAAGCATTTATATATGCTTTTCTGACACAGTCTTTTGTGTCCAGTTGCATTGTTAGACTGCCTCTTGCATCCTTCTGCTAGAATGCTAGTGACTAGCTCCTCGCTTTGCTCAGTAATTTTTGCATCCTCCTCACTACCCAAGTACACACTTTCCCAAACCGGATGCTGCCCAGCTCCTGTCGGCTTTCCCCCAGTTATCAGTTTAAAAGCTGCTCTGCAGCCTTTTTGATGTTGAGCGCCAGCAATCTGGTCCCATCATGGTTCAAATGCAACCCATCCCTCCTGAACAGATTTGGCTTGTCCCAAAATGTTCTCCAGTTCCTGACAAATCTGAAACCCTCCTCTCGACACCACCGCCTCATCCACGCATTGAGGCTTCTGAGCTCTGCCTGCCTGGTAGGTCCTGCGCGAGGGACAGGCAGCACTTCTGAAAATGCTACCTTGGAAGTCCGAGACTTCAATCTTCTTCCTAACAACCTGAATTTGGCTTCCAGGACAGACCGCTTGGCCTTCCCAACATCATTGGTACCAACGTGTACCATGACAACTGGCTCGTTCCCAGTTCTCTCTAACAATCTATCTAGATTTCTTGTGATGTCTGCAACTTTTGCACCTGGCAGGCAAGTCACCATACGGTTATCATGTGCATCACAAATTCATTTCTCTGTATTTCTAATTATTGAATCGCCTAGTACAAGGAGCCTCTCTCCTGCAATCTGTTCATCTACATGCACCTCATGAACCATATTAAGGGAGAGAACCTCAGTTTGTTCCTGTTGTTTATCTTCCTGGATCTCATCAAGTGTGATGAAGGAGAGATCATCAGGTGGAACCAGTTGTTCCTCTGTGTGTTCCTCATCAGGTGTGATGAGGGAAAGAGCCTCAAATTTATTCTGTAATTTCAGACTCTCAGAGTGATCCCCTACTCTTCTCCTCCTTTGAGTCACATTCCTCCAAACATCTCCCTCCTGAGTTAGTGAAGGGCCTTCTCCCTCAGAACTGTGCCCTGTCTCTTCTTTGTCCAGCATAGTCTGCTCTGCTCTGTCCAAGAACAGCTCAAGCTCTTTAATTTGTTGATGGTTAGATATGCGGGCCTCTAGCTGCTGGACTTTCTCTTCTAGTAGTGCAACCAGCTTGCACTTGCTGCAAGTGTAGTTCTCCATAAGCTTTGGCAAGAACACAAACATGGCACAAGTATTGCAGGTAACTACAACTGTTCCCTCAGAATCCATTTTAACAAGTGCAGTATTCTGGGCCTTGACACAGGACAGCCCCTACCCCCACTGGTGAAGCATCATACACAAGAACCATGGGTTTCCTGGGATCAAAGTGAGTCAAGACTGCTTTGGAAGATAGAAGCTCTTTTAACTCATGAAACGCACGATCCTGAGCCTGCCCCCACTGCCAGACAGCGACCTTTTTAAGCAACCGGTGTAGCAGCTCAACTACGGAGACCTTCCTGGTAAGGAAGGAGTGATAAAAGTTGAGCAGATCTAGGAAGGACTGCAACTCAGTTTTTGAGGTTGGGGGGCATTGTGGACAGCAGCATCCTTTGAATCAGAGGGTTTAACTCCCTTGGGAGTCATCTTAAACCTGAGAAACTCTACTTCCCGTGCAAGGAAAACACATTTGTTCTTTTTTCAGACGCAACCCCACATTCTCAAAAACCTGTACCACCAGATCTAACCTGCTGGCGAGGTCGGATAAGGACGTCATCAAAGTATGGGAGGACCCTGGGGAGACCCTTTGAAAGACTTCAACAAGTGACTGAAATATACCCTGGGCTGCATTCATACCAAACTGGAGGCGCGTTAGCCTGAAGGCCCCCTTGTATGTAACAATAGTTTGGGCCGCAGCGACAGCAGGTGTAACGGATAACTCTTGATAGGCCTGTGCTAGGTCCAATTTAGCAAAGCATTTGCCCCCATGTAAGGCAGCCAGTAAGTGGCTAACTACTGGCACTGGGTAAGCATTAGGGCGAATGGCCTTATTGATAGTGCATTTATAATCTACGCAAATCCTCACCTCCCCATTGGATTTGATCGCAGTCACTATAGGTGTCTCCCACTTCGTGGAGTCCACAAGAACCAAAATCCCCTGGCCCACCAGTTTGTCCAGTTTGGCCACAATTTTGTCCTTTAAGGCAAACGGTACCTGCGAGGCTTGAGGCGGATCAGCCGCACGGCCGGATTAAGGTCGAAAGACACTGGGGGGCCCCCTGCAATTTCCTAGTCCCTTTTCAAAGACTGCCAGGTGCATGTTACAAATGTCCTGCACCGGGTCAGCATGGATGGCATTGATGCCGGATAGTCTGATCCCTAGTGGCTCAAACAACTGCACACCTAGTAAGCAGTTTGTGCCGCATTTGACCACCACAAGAGGTAGCTTTGTTGTAATGTTTTTGAACACAATGGAAAACTCCCCCATCCCCAGTACTGGAATTCAGCAACCCTGCACATCTCAGAGAGACATCTTCAGAGCCCATAGTTTTGGGCGATGGTTTGGGGGAATTTTCAAGAATTCGCTCTGGGATAGGATGGAGTAGGATGTACCGGAATCCACCTCCATCTTTACTGGAATGCCATGCAGCTTGACCTCTGTAAAGAAACAGTTGGAGATGCTGGAGACACAGCAGACGGATAGCTCCTCGGCGGAGATCTTTGACGCATACGCTCCCTTCCAGCTCAGTCGGTTGGGCTGCTCCGGGACTTGTTTCTGCCATTGCCTGCAGACCTTGGTGATGTGGCCCTTCTTTCCACAGTGGTGGCAGTCGGCGTTCTTGAAGGGGCACTGCTGGCAGTCGTGCCTCGCTCCACAGCCGTCACACCTGAGGTGGCCCCTCTCGGCGGTGCGCTTGCCCAATGTCTTCTTCCGGACCTTCCAGACTTCATCGACCTCATCACTGAACCTGGACCCTGACGTGGACGTGGATGCTGGCGACGCTGAAGACACGGAGGAGCAGGGTGAAGAACAGCAATGGGCCTGAATGGCAGACTCCGAGCCCCTGGAGGTGGCAGGCCTATGCTTGAATGACTTGATGCCTGACCTCGCAGCCTCGGATGCCAATGCTTCCCAGAGGACCAACTTGAAAGTCAGCATGTCCCTGACCATGAGCTCTCTCTTTGTACCACATGCCGGCCACCAGGCAATCCCGCAACGCCTCTTCCAGGTTGTCTGACTGGCATGGGGTGGCAGCCAACCTCAGTGCAGCAGCGTAGTTGGCGACGGACTCTCCCAGCCATTGGTCCTGTCTGTGGAATGCCACCCAGGCCGGGAAGATGGACACCTTCAGCTGGAAGTGTGTCTGAAGAGCCGGCAGGATCTCAGCCAGTGGGACAGTGTCGATGTTCCTGGGCAACACAAGGTGCATTGACAGGTCAAGGGTGGCCGGGCCGCACTGTGACAAGAAGCAGGAGCGCTTCTTCTCCTCGTCAGCAATGTCCTGGGCCACCATGGCGTGGCAGAACTGTCGCTCGTACAGGACCCATTTTGCAGCAGTGGTCATGTCGAACAGAGCCAGGGTAGGAGTATGGGATGCCATTATCCCATCCTCGTCGCCAGTTTGATGTTCTGGTAGAAATGTGAAGCAGCCACCAAAACAGGGCTAAACTCTTTATTAGGCAGTGAGAACATGGAGGGCAATGGCGCAGCACTGCTCCATATATACCCTCAGAAATGGATACATTTGGGCGCGAAATGACAGGAAGGAGGAGAAGGGTAACTGGGAGGTTATCTCACCAGAGTGAAAACTGTACAGACTACGTAGTTTAGGTGGGAATGCAGTCCCGCAATATTTTAAGACCAAGAAGAAGGAGACAAAATGGTAGATTGTATTGATCCCAATTATATTACAATATGTTCCAGCAATAAAAGTATTCAAACACAAAAGGATCCCTCCTCTAACCCTTCAGAAAACTAGGTTCTTTTGGCAGATAATGTTCCAAAGAGAGGAAAAAGGGAAATTCTGAGACTTTAGACTCCTAGTACCTTTGCAAATGAGAATTAACAGAGATGCATCCCCTTTACATTATTTGGAGACAATAGACATTTCAAAAGAAATTCCTCTGTTACATTTATTTAACATGAATGCATGGCATAAGTGTATAACAAGGAGTAAGGCTTCATATAAATTACAATCAAATTTGTTGGAAAAAACACTTATTGAGTTCTACATTGCAGGCTCACACCCCCAGTAAAGAGACGAGACATATGCATTGATTGGGTTGGAAAACGGGCCACTTTATTGAGCTATGCAAACAACATTGCACTGGGCCAGTAGTGCTAGTGCATTGAAGAATAAGGGTAACAAATGTCATCGGGAGAAAGGACTATGGGCCAAAACATACCGGAGTCAATAAGAAGCCACACGAGTGGCCAAAATAGAAGAAGCTTATCGATAAGCCACTCATGTAAGGTTGCCACAGGAACCATGGGTCACACCCCTAGATGATACCCCACCAGCTCCTGTAACAACCCTAGCCCATCCTCAATGGGATGTGCAATTTGAATAAAGCACCCGCACTAACCGCCAAAGTGACTGGACAAGGGGAGAACCTCCGTGTAAAAGCTCAACCTGATGCAACAGTGCGGGGTGGCTGAAAACACCCACGATGCCCAGGCCAATAGGGTGTCGAGGCAAAAAAATCCCACCCAGCTCCAAAGCAACTGGTGACACACTGTTCTCAGGGAGGGAGGATGGGAGAAGCTTCTCCTAAGTTGAAGCACTGAATGGGCTGGGATGAAAGAAGCTGCCCCTAGAAAAAGGGGTTGGCTCCTCCCCACCTTACTGGTGGGAAAATTGCATGCTCCTGTCTCCGGGTGGGGGTGGCAGCAAAGCGTGCGCCATGCGGAGGGCCCGCTGTCGCATGCGCATTGCTGGTGCACCCCCCCATATAGAGACGTACGCATTGATTGGGTTGAAAAACAGGCCACTTTATTGAGCTATGCAAACAACATTGCACTGGACCAGTAGTGTGAGTGCACTGAAGATTAAGGGTAACAAATGTCATCGGGAGAAAGGACTATGGGCCAAAACACACCGGAGTCAATAAGAAGCCACACGAGTGGCCAAGATAGAAGAAGCTTACCGATAAGCCACTCTGGTGTAAAGTTGCCACAGGAGCCATGGGTCACACCCCTTGATGATACCCCACCAGTTCCTGTAACAACTCCAGCCCATACTGGATGGGATGTGCAATTTGAATAAAGTGCCCACACTAACCGCCACATGGGGGCATGCGAGCGACCCCGACCCACCCCAGACCAACCAGGCAGGCTGGGTGGGACCCAGTGCAAGGAAAAACCAAGTAGCCAAACCAGACAATGAAAAGAACAAAACAGCAAAGGACCGGGCCAGAAGCGGAACGGAGATGACAAATCCAGGCAACCTGCATGGGGAGAAAACAGAGAAGAAAAACTGTGAACACATAGAACTCAGAATCCCATGCCGGAGGAGGCAGAAGGAAGTGAGGCTGACAGGCCCGGTGGGGCAGCCTCCTGGCGAGGCGGGCCGTGGGCAGCAGGAGGCAGGCAAGAAGTGGCCAGGGACAGGTAGGACGAGGCCCCATGTGTGCCAAAACATATCAGGCATTCGTGCTTATAATGGCACTGTTTCTTAGAACAACACCCCTGTGCTGCAAACTCCCAGCTATAAGTGTGAAGCACGGATGGCGCTCTGGGAGCAGGTGGGGCAGGAAGGGGAGCTGGGGCCTTACAAGGTGGCCACACTCATACCTGTTACCAGAGACAGGGCATGAAGGCATCATGTTCTGAAGCCAGAGTAGGGAGTTCGGCTCATCCCAGTGCACCTCGGGCCAGAGGGTGGCCCGCATGCAAAAATTTTCATCGTAGGCCCTCCAGGCATCACCAAGAAAGTAAACGTGTGCACGATAAATCAAATCCATGTACTGGAGCAGGGGTATAGCAAGGGCCGGGTGAGCCCAGATTGTAACAGCAGAATAAATCAGGAAGCCAAGGAGACAATTGGCCCATGTCCATGGGGGCTTCCTGCGGCGGAGAAGCTCCTTATCGGAGTCATCAAGCTTATCGAAATCAGTCATGGGGCAATCATAGTTGAGAAGACTGAACAGGTCGATGTACTCGCCTCTGAGGATGATGTCCCTGGTGGCCTGTGTGAGATGGTCCCTGAGGGGAAGGGCCGTGTCACCCCTGGGCAGGCCCTACCAAGAGACCGTGCCCATGTCTGGCCCAACCATGCCATAATGTGGCAAAGCAGGCACCACCATGGGGGGGGCAGGGTCTGGCCTGGTGAAAATGGGCAGTACCAGGGGGAGCCCCTATACATTTGGGCACTGGGCAAAGAGGGATGACACAGTTGGGGCCATGGCCAAAAATGGTGCTGGGGAAGAGGTCCCCGAGGTGGGCACACTGTCGGGGGCTCATCTGGTGCCAAAGCATACTCACAGTCGCCCAGTGGGGTGGACGCAGAAGAAGAGTCGCTGGGGCCAGCAACCAGAGGCAGCGTGGAAGTGAGGGGCCAAACAGGCACTGCAGGCGAGGCAGGAGCAGGCACTGGAGGTCCAGAGAGGGAGGCAAGTGGGGGGCCGCCGTATGTGGGGGCCGCTTGATTGGGGCGAGGCCAGGGGCCACAGGAGCACCCAGGCCAGAGGCCTCCAAAGTCACCAATCAGTTGTTGAGTGAGGCGGCGAGCACGAGCCAGCCAGGTTCGGGGCCAGCAGGGCTGGCACACTTCGCGGCGGGAGCCGGGGAGCACATCGAACTGGCAGCAGCAAGGCGATGGGTCGTGAGGTGGGCAGAGCTCTGCACAGCCTGAATCCCAGCCGGGAGAGGCCGGGGGTGGTGTGAGTGCGACGGGCCAGATCACCCATTGTGGGGAAACTTGCCAGGGGAGCCATCTGGCAAACAAAGGCAGTGGGGCAGTGGGGAGCCAGAGGCTCAGCAGCCACACAGAGTTCAGCAGGCAGTGGAGAAGCAGAAGTGCCAAATGGGCCGGGAGCTACCCTACCGGCAGGAAAATTGCGTGCTCCTGTCTCTGGGTGGGGGTGGGGGTGGCGGCAAAGCATGCACCATGCGGAGGGCCCGCTGGCACATGTGCATTAGTGATAGAGAATGAAACAATAGATATAGCATTGTAAACATGTTATTTTAAAAAACATTTCAGCTGCATCAGTGCAACCTAACTTGTATTGAAGGCTCATTTTAATTGCACAGTCAAGATAACCAAGAAAGAGTTAATAAGGTTTCAAAGGCTTCAAAGAGAAATTAGATAAGTTTTTTTTTAAAAAAAACATACAGGGTCTGCTCACTGGAATAGTAAAGATAGTTTAAATGAAAACAAAAACATTCCATTTCTTTCACTAAGGCATAGGGTAAATCTTTGGCAATGTATATGAGCTCTAAACATATATTCTTAACACATTTTGACAAGAGTAGAGGAGCTCGTCTATCTAGCACAAGGAGGAGGGCCTTCTCCGTGTCTGCACCGGCCCTTTGGAACCTCCTGCCGGTAGAACTATGGTTGCAGATGGAGTTACTGCCCTTTAGGAGGGGTCTAAAAACCTGGCTGGTGGGGCATGTATGCGGGCCTGATGGAAATGTGGCCCCCGCCTGTCGGCTTGTTCAATAAGACAAAGCCAAATGGGGCGGGTGGGGTGGGTGGGTTCTGTTTTATGTGGGTGGTTTTAACTGTTTTTATCTGTTTGTAAATCACCCTGAGTCGGGCATGCCTGACTCCAAAAATTAAATTAAATTAAATTAAATTAAATTAAATTAAATTAAATTAAATTAAATTAAATTAAATTAAATTAAATTAAATTAAATTAAATTAAATTAAATTAAATTAAGAGTAAAACATTAATATTATAAGATGCAAAATAGAGAAATAAGCTACAGAGCAGTAATGTTATGTTTGTTCAGCTGTTTCTGTTCTCAGTGAAGTATCCTTGTTTATTCTAGACTTGAGAATAGTCATGTTACATTTTTCAAATTAAAAAAAGATTACTTGCATGGCACTTTTTCTTCCTTCAGGTTTATTGTTGTTTGTGGTGATGTCAACCTGAACAGTGTAACTGCTTTTCTAAGAGACTTCCTAGCTCAGGCTACAGGAGATGTTGCAACTGAGATTGTCTTTCTGGGAGAGTAAGTTTACCAACCCATATTTCTGGTGTGAGATTAGGAATGGATATGACTGCAGTGAAAGTAAAGCTAAATACAGACTGGGCATGCAAATAATACTTACTAAATGATTTGTTTTCATTAATGTGTCTGAATTTGAAAAGAAGTTTTAATAAGCACTGCAAAATTTCTTGTTTCCATTTAAAAATAGGAATATTTTTATAAAGGTCACCACCATTTGTGCAAAGTCAGAATGCAATACAGTAATTTGTGCAACACTGGAGAAGTTCAAGAGAAAATTAGACTACCATCTGTCACTACTAATTTGATTTGGGTTCCTACATTGAGTTAGACCCAATGAACTGATAGGCCCCTTCCAAATCAATGATGGTCTGTTCCTTTTGAAAGCAAACCACACAAATACAGCAAATACTGCATGATGGGTTATTTTTTAAAGATGCAAATTAAATCTCCCATACTTCTGTTCCTTAAAATCATGTGCAACAAAGTAGCGGTGATTGACATTTTTTGGAGTTGTGTGAAATTTTGTTTAATTTGTGCAAAAATGTTCTTGTTTTCTTTACTTGTCCAAAGTGCCTTAAAATACCTCACTATCGTGGCAGACAGGGATTATAACTTGTGCAAAGATAAGTAAAGATTTACAGATACAATGCTTTATGTTATCATAAATATAACAAGGAGCATCAAGATTTTTAAAAAGCATGATTCTAAATGCCAATTTCTGGGGAGCAATAGCTGAACATAGTTAAAGATTTCAGGTCCTTTTGATGGGCTTCCTGAAGATCTATGGTTGTTGTCTTTTTGTGAACAGTAGGATTATATCCTCGATTGTCTTTTAATATGATCCAGAAAGGCTGCTTACTGGTCATTTTAGCATATAAAAGAAAACTAATATAGCTAGCTGGTCTTGATTAACTGTGGTTAAGCAATATGGTAGTGCATGAAGCCCATTTGTTCCCATTATATTCCATTTTTCATGTGGATAGGTAAAGCTATTTGTAAATAGATACAGTGACAATGGATTGCTACTAGGCTATGAACCCTTGTTTGTTTGGGAGTAGGAATTCTGAGTTCTGATTCAGAACAGGACTAAAAAAAGTACAAGCTAAATTCCATGTTCTCACATACTTAGGGTGTCTTAGGGATTTGAAAAGTTGATGAGGCAGAGACGAGGGATTTAAAAAGTCTTAAGGATTCCGTCTCTAGCTAGGAATGAGGAAATAACTGTATTCTTTCACTCAAAATATTTGTAGTTTGTGCAAAGTGACTCTAGTGCCCTCTAGAAACAAAACAAGGGATACAAACAAAAATATACCAAAAACAACAACAAAGCAATATTTATTTATCTGCCACCCCTCTGGGAGTTTTTCCCACTGTTGCAAAAAGTTATACATACAACTGTTAAATGGCAAAAGATGAAATAACTATTAAGAAAGATTCAAACAGCCTATCCAGTATTTCCCGTTCTTCAAGAGCAACAATAAAAACAAATCTCAACTATTGAAGTATGAGGTAAACAATAAATTTTAAAACAAATTAAACTGTTAAGGGGATAAAGATGAAATAAATATTAAGGAAGATCTATCCAGTACTTCCCGTTCTTCAAGAAGGCAACCGCCATCTTCATTTTTACCAATTCATACAGTTGGTGTAATTTACATCCCAAGCTTCTGCCAAAGAGCATATGTGTAAGGATAGTGTAAACTAGCTCCCATTTCTAAATTAGTATAAAAGAATCAAAGCAGAAAAGAGTTCTAAAATAAGTCAGCTACATTCAATGTTTAATATTTTCTTACTCATTCTTAGCAAGAATAATTAATTAAGAATAATTAAATAAAGCAGCTTTTTGTGGTAAGGAAAAGGATCAGGCGCCCCTGAGAGTTGCTTGCAAAGTATAAACTTTTATTGTCACCCTTTTCTATTCTCATGAAGACTATGGAATTTTCTCTCACAGGCAGAGATATTCCTTTGGGGTTCCCAGAGAAGAAAATTTAAAACAACCAATCAATAGTCTACGAACTTCAAGCTACACCCTCCTGGTAGGGTTGCCATATTTCAGTTTCTAAAACATAGGTAACAAATTTTCATACAATGCACTTTTTGCATGCAACTCTATGGGACAATATTTTGGTATCCACAAGTTAGGCTTTGTAAATATTTATCCAGAGAACTGAAAAGCCTCACTCTTTAACTAAATGTACTGAAAGGAAGTAATAAGCTTGTATCCCATTAAACAATCAAACAGAGTAATAACACTGTGTTTTGCCTAATAGCTTAACTTCTTCATAGACAAATTTATTTCCAAAGAAAGCTGGGAATCAGTTCCAGCATTAGGGCATCTGATGGTAGATTCCATGGAAACCCCAGCAAATTGGATATATGGCAGCTATATCTCCAGGTGATTTCTGGGGGTTATATAAGCATGAAATGTCATAGAAAACCAAATTGGGTTACACAGCTTACTGGCAATATTCCTTCTTAAGATACATTTCCAGAGTGAGGAAGTGTTTCAATGTCAAACTACTAAAACAGCAATGAAAATTATGCCTTATTCTCTTTCTCTCATCAAGACATGCTCCTTCTCTGGAACTGGAAACTGTATTCAGATGTTACGCTGCCTATACCAGCTTCTTTCAAGGATCTATAATGAAAACTGAAGATCTACAGAGAGTTCAGGTAGGATTCCTTCATCATCCTGAAGAAAAGGATTTAATGGACACACTGCACTGGTTACAAATGAAAACAGAAAAAAGACACTTAAGAAGCTGCCCTAGTTGACATTAGATCACTGGTCTATCTAACCCAGTACTATTGGTAGCAGGGGTAGACTGCCCACTGACACATGCTCACTTCCACCACCAGTCTGTCCTTCTTCTGCTTGAAAAGAAGTTACTCAAAGAAAGAGAGCCAGAGTATGGCTGCAATCACATGGGGAAATAGATTGTGATCTGGGCCACTTGTGGAGTAGTCCACTGCAGTCTTTTCCCAGCAATCATATAGCACAAGGATAAGTCTCAATCCATCTATTTTGAGTGCAGAATTGAGTAATGCCATAGTAAG
Source organism: Bradypodion pumilum (assembly GCA_035047305.1). Taxonomy (NCBI): domain Eukaryota; kingdom Metazoa; phylum Chordata; class Lepidosauria; order Squamata; family Chamaeleonidae; genus Bradypodion; species Bradypodion pumilum. The sequence goes on along the minus strand of JAWDJD010000010.1, from coordinate 14,201,573 downwards.
TGGAAAACTTCTGAATTGCATGCACAACCATCTCTGTCCCAGCTCTTGGGAACATGAAAGGACCCTCATTTTGGGCATTCCCTGAGTGGAGTTTCTTCAGCAAAAATCCTTTCAATCCAGAATAATTTCTGACATGAATTATTTACCTATAAAGAGGGACATTAACCATTGGAATCCAGCATACACGCCTGCACCCATCCATACTATCCCGTACTGAGCCCCATACACTTGCCTTTTCACTGACCAACCATCGCCGCAAGGGTCCTGCAGCCTGCAGTGGGGCAGCCACCCCACGAATGCAGACCAAAAAAAATCAAACTACAACTTCCAGTGTCCTCCGCGCCGTGACCACTTCAGCCAATCAGGCTGAAGGGTGTGAGCGCATAGAACATTGAAAAAGCTGGTGCAGGAAAAATAAAATAAATAACACCTCATGCAATGGGAGCACAAGACCGCCGCAGGTGGATGCAGCACCTCATGCAACAGGAGCACAAGGCTGCTGCAGCCGGATGCAGTGCCTCACAGCCTCACTAACCTAAACATGCAAAAACCATAGCAAGACAACCGCCGGCCTTCTTTCCCAGAGCAACGGGGAGAAGAGGGATTCCCTTTCCTCCCCACTACCCCACCAAAGACATGGCGAGATCACCACCACCCTCAAGGTAAGTTGAGGTGGGGGAAACCAGCAGCAGGCAGCACTTCAGGGGAAACACACTCCCTGGCAAATGACTGGTTGCTAGGGGAAAAGGAGGCCGAGAGGAGAGAACCATCATGAAGCAGATAGCTCTTCTCTGCCTCCTTCTCCTTGACCAACCTAACAAACCTTACCAGACAAAGAGCAAGCTGACTGCCAGCAATTCATTTTCCCCATCGCTGCATCGAAACCTAATTTCAAAACAGCAATGGGGAAAAGAGGAAATGACAGACAGACCGTTCTTCAAGCCGCAAAACACAACCACAACAAAACAAAACAAAAGAGTTTAACACAAGGCCAGCCATCAAAAATAAAAAAACACAAATAAATAAACAAATAATTCAAACAAACCCAGTAAACAACAAAACAATAAACAACAAACTAAACAAAACACATCCGAAATAACAAAGGCTAACGAAAAACCATGAAAACTCACTAAAAACACCTATCTACACCATAACAACACGAAAATACCTTACTCAAAAAACAATAATGGGGTGTGTGTCAAGATGGTGGGCTGAGTGGACTGAACATTCTTTCGCTCAGAAAGGAGTTCTATGAAAGTGGATTTTAAAGTGATTAAATGTCCCTGAGACCTTGAAAAAAATGTGGTAGAGTATGAATAAGTAAAATTACCTGTTGTGATTACTCATAAAGCATGAGTTTCGAGTCCAGAGGAGGAGTGGGGGCTGGGTGGCTCCGAATAGCGCCAAACCGATTTATAGGGCTGCCTCGGTGAGTTTTTCAGCCGAAGATCGGGCTGACGATTGAGAAGTTTTGTGAAGGTGGTAGTAGCGGCAAAGCCAAGGAGAAAAAGTGACTGGGATGAGCAGGCAAACGGGCAAGCAGGTGAGCAGATTGAAAGGGGTAAGTCCAGTGGGGATCCGAAGGGGGGAAGTGGAAGTAAGCCTCATTCAGCCTTGCTGGCCCCGAATTGAACCAGAGCCGAGTGGAGCCTGTTTGGGTCTATGTGGTGGAGCTGTGGCAGTGAGTGAAGTAGACATCTCAGAAGGAGGAGGAGGGGAAGGAAAAAGAGGGGGGAAAGGAAAAGAAAAGTGTTGTTGTTGAGTCTAGATCTATTTGTTTTCCTCCCTGTAAAATACATGAGTCTGGATTTAGAAGAGGTTTGAGTTCTAAAGGGTAACAACTCTGGAATTTTTTTCAAGTTTTGGATGTTTTTAAGGCACTTTAGGGCCGGAGTGCCAGAGGCTTGAGATTTGTTTTTCCGCATTTTAAAAGAATAAGATGGTGCCGGGAGCTTGTGATTGGAAAGTTCCGCCCCTCCTGTGCTTTAACTTGTATTTTGTTTTCTTCTTCTCTGTGCTGTGGAACATTACTGGGAAAAAGTGAATTTTTCAGTTCTGTATAACAGCTCTTTTCTCTCTCTCATATCCTTTAGATAGACTTAATAACTGTTGGTAGAACTGCTACAGTATCAATAAAGGTTTTATGATACTGGAGAATGCTTGTGAAACAAAATATCTATTTTTGGTAGTTACAGAATTGGAGATAAATACTGGAGCTCCTTTCCTTTTTCCCCCCTCCAGGGGAACAAAGAATAAGGATTGAACTAGAAAATCAGTGACTTATTTAAAAAGCTCTTTTTTTCTCTTCCTTTATTTTTTGGGGGACTGTGAACAGTGAAATTTGAATATAGCACTACTTTTTATGATTGTTTATGATTTTTCCTCAGTTTCTCTTGGAGTCAGTACATTAAAATTATAAAAGAGATAATAATTTGGATTGAAGTTGGACTTCCTTTGCAGAAATTATTTTTTACTGGGCAGTTAAGTAATAGTAGTGTGAGATAAAATTATAAAATTTATGAAACAGTTTAAGGGAAAGAAAGAAACTTGCATATTCTCAGACCTTTTTCTTTCTTTTTTTGGAGATGAATTAGAGTTATAAAGAAAGGGGGAATTTTGGTTGATATTGACATTAATATACTTTTATTAAATTGTAATATTCATTTAAGGTAGAAGTAAATAGTTTTTGTAAATTGTTAATGCTCTGTAATTGGAATTGTATTTGGATGAGCCGTCGGGGAAGAGGAAAGGAGAAGGAGAAGAAAGTGGGTTGGACAAGAATGGAGAGACTAACTTCCTTGGATAGGAGCTTCAGAAGGCTTATAAGGCTGGAAGAAGAGGGCACGGAGATGAAGAAGACAACGCAAAAAGAAATGAAGGATTTGGAAGAGCAAGAGACGGTGAGGAAGATTGCACAACTGCAACAACAACAACAGAAGATATCAATAACTCCAACTACAATTGCAGCAGCTGCAGTAAAGACAATAGTCATAACCACAATGAAGATAACAACAGCAACAGCCGCAACAATAACTATAACAACCAGGGCCACAACAACAGTGATGGTAGTAACAACATATAGCAACCACAGCAACAGCAACAACACCAACACCAAGAGCAATAAAAGGAGGGAACAGACCTAAATCAGAGTTTGAAAAATTTAATGAGAAAGTTGATAATTTGGAACAAAAATTGGGAATATGCTGGCTCAGGATAAACAAGAACAAAAACAAGATATGAAAGATATGCTGGCAGGCATCATGAAGGGTATAGATGGTCTAAAAAAAGGGACAAGAAAAGCTTAAGAAAGAACAAGAGGTCATAAAAAAGGATAGGAAGAGATTAAAGCAGAGGTTACAGACCTGAGAGAAAGGGAAAAAGAAAGAGAAAATAAGGTAGGAGACCATGAAAAAAGATTAGAAATGGTGGAAAAACAACTAAAGCAAGAAGAAGAGGGGCCAAACGGTAAATATCAGTGAAAACAGGAAAACCGCTTGAAGCAGGCAAAATTGCAATGAAGAATTGTTTATTCAAAATCCAAAATGTTTCATTCCTTACTCCAAATAGGTAAGTATCATATCCAAAGAAACAGATCCGAATTCCTTCCGGTAAATGGAATTTTCAAAGCAAAAACCTTCCTCAGGGATCTATATGAAAATAAAAGACTAATCACTACCAATACTATATTAGTCTTTTATTTTCATATAGATCCCTGAGGAAGGTTTTTGCTTTGAAAATTCCATTTACCAGAAGTAATTCGGATCTGTTTCTTTGGGTATGATACTTACCTACTTGGAGTAAGGAATGACATGTTTTGGATTTTGAATAAATGATTCTTCAATGCAATTATGCCTGCTTCAAGCGGTTTTCCTGTTTTTGCGGAAAAGCAGCTAAGACATGCAAACGTCATAATTCAAATATTGCCAGAGAATTCTCCAGATCAACTAAAAGACAGAATAGTGAAATGGCTTGATGAGATCATGGAAGAAGGTTTTGCACAGCAGGATATTATAAGTGTATTCCGATTGGTTTCAAGAAGGGGTAAAGCAGGGGCCAGAAAAGCATTGATGAAATTTGCTAATGTGTCTGATAAGCTCAGATTAATGGCAATAATCAGAAAAAGGGTACTGAGGTGCTAAAAATAGAAGGTTCAGATGCTGAAGTTTATAACACCATTCTAATTAAAGACCATTTATGGAGACAATTGATGAAGCCAATTACAAAGAGATTCAACAATAGAGGGGTGAGATACAATTGGAAATTCCCCTGTCAATTATGTTTCTTCCATCTGGGCAGGTGTTATATGATTCGTGAAGGCTCTTATGTTTTGGACATATTGGTGGATGCTAAGCTGTTGGAAGCTGGAAATAAAGAGTGGAATAATTTGAAGGAAGAGTTGATTATATCAGGTGGATTTACAAGGCAGGGGAACAAAGTCAACGAGAATATGCCCAAAGGTGCAGAAGGAGGGACCACTGAGGGTGGTAGTTAAGCTTGGGTCCCATCAGTGCCCGCAGTCCCCCCTTTGTAATTCAGAGGCTACTTGTTAAAGAAGTGGGGAGGGTTTGTAGCAGTGTATTTAATATGTATAATTTTTTTATTGTAGATATATGGGGACGGGAATTTACTGTTTGTTTTATTGCTTGCCCATAGGAGGAAGCAGGAGGTACAAAAATTCAAAAAAAATTAAAATTAGAAATTAAGAAATGAAAAAATTAAAAATATTATCATGGAATGTGAAAGGTACTGGTTGTCAGGTGACGCGAAAATGATTAGAAGCAGCTTTAAGAAAAGATAGGCCGGATTTATTCTTTCTGCAGGAAACTCATCAGAAATCAGGAGAAACCAATAAGTTATTTCTGGGATGGATTCAGATTTATGAAAAATCATATGGTACGTCCAAGGCTAGAGGTGTAGCGATTATGATATCTAGTAGACTGGGATTTGAGATGATAAAAAGTATCTCCGACCCAGAAGGTAGATACTTGATAATAAAAGGGAAGACAGATGATGAGGAGATAACATTGGTGAATTTGTACATGCCTAATGATCATCAAAATAGATTTTTAGATAAGGTACACCACATAATGGAAAAAGAAAGAATGACAAAAATGATTGTAGCTGGAGATTTCAATCTAATAAGATCAAACATAGATAGTACAAATATAGCAAGAAGTGGAGGGGGGAAATAAAATGCAAATATTAGATATATGGATGAAATCTCTAGGGTTAAAAGATACATGGAGGGAGCTTAAAGGATTAGAAAAGGTTTATACTTTCTACTCACAGGTCTATAATACCTATTCCAGAATAGACTATATATTTGTTACCAATAATTTGATAGGAAATCTAGATGATATAGAAGTGGGAATCTTTAAAGAATCTGATCATGCAAAAGTATTGTTGGAAATAAAAATAGATGGAGTGAAGACTGGAAAGAATTGGAGATATGATTTTAAATTGTACCGCTTGGTTTCTTCTCTTTAAAGATGGAGGTTTTTTTTGGGGGGGGAGTGGATTTGATCCCCTCTCCCTGATCTACTGGGTCCAGAAGGGTTGGGGGGACAGATCCCTTTTGTCCCCACAAACCTCCCAACCCGAGGTGAGCCAGCGGAGAGGGAGATGCCCCCCCCACTTACTGATATTAAAGGGGAAATTCCAATCGGGACCTTCAGGCGCTGTTGGTGAGGGAAAGAAGGGCGGTTGGTGTTTGCGTGGCTGTGAGGTGGTGAGTTTTTTTTAAAAAAAAAATTGGGTTGCTGGCTTCCTCAGCGTTCTGCACGCTCATGTCGCGCAGGACTCTGGGGCTTGTAGTTATGGGTTTGTGATTAGTGGTTGTGGTGCGTTTTTTTCTGCAGCTCGATTTTGATTGGCCGTGGCGCGTTTCTCAATGTTCTTTGTGGTCACGCCTCTCAGCCTGATTGGCTGTGGCGTGGCACAAATAACGTTGGGAAATGAAGTTGTTTCCCTTTTTCGCGTTTGTGGGGCTGTTGCCCCACTGGCGCATTTCTCAATCCGTCATTGACCTGCGGACCCAGTTTGCTCGTGTGCACAAAGGGTGGGTGCAGGTTAGTAGGGCCAGGCTTAGGAACCTATACGAACTTCCAATGGTTAACCCTTGGTTTTATAGGTTAAGATTTCACATTAAAAATTTTGTAAAGATTTTAATGAAAGAAACAGTTATTTGGGAAGAAATTGAAATGAAGGAATTAAAAGAAGTGGGTAAAAGCATTTTTTAGGTAATGAAATAGGAAAAAAATATCTGTTAAAAATAGAATGCTGAAGTCAATGATGTGAGTATGGAGGAAGGAGAAAAAGAAATTAGTCCTGAATACATCACAGATAACTGAAAATGAAGATTTCTTTTAATGTTAATACATTTCTGATTATGGTGCAGCCCAGAAAGGCTTGGAGGGTCACCATAGTAGTTCACCCTACTTCTATACTGACTGGAAGCAGCTTTTCAAGTTTGCCCTACCTAGCTGTGGACACTAGTGAATGAATGTAGTATTCCCTATAACAGTGATGGTGAACCTTTTGGAGTCCGACTAACCTGGGTGAGATTTCAGCCTCCCCTCTCACCTCCCTATTGGCGGAGGGAGAGGGGTGAGTAGGGAAGTGTCACTGACATTGGCTGGGTGAGGTGGGGTGGGACTTGCCCACAATGACATGCATGCCCACAGAAAGGCCTCTGAGTGCCACCTCTGGCATGCATGCCGTAGGTTCACCATCACTAACCTATAACATCCTGTTTAGTCTTGGAAGGTCAGCGTACTCCCATCCTTTGAGATTTCTGAGTGAGATTTCTGAGAATGAGAGAGGGATAGGCTATTTCCATGAAACAATGGGAACATTGTGTGTTTCTGTGCATCTATGTATGCACACACAAATGTATGCATTAGACCATTGTGCATGCAAATGTGTATTTTTATAGCACAGCCTTCTGAGCAGCTTCTGATGTTTTTCAAGCAAGGCTATTAACAGCCTGTGCTACTCTAACCCATGGGAAAGCAGCTGTATCTACAGTATATGTTGAAATGATGATGTAAAGCAATATCTTTTATTGCCGGCTGGTGCTTAGCTAACTTAGGCCTGGCAAAGCCAGGCCAGCATAGCATTCACTGGTCAATGTGGACTGTCTTCTCCTCCGTCCTCCAATTCACTTTTCCCCCAACTACATTGCTAAATAGCATTTATCTAGTTTAGGATTACAAATATAGCTGTATACACTACAAACAAAGTTTCAAAGTTTAAGACTTAAATAATTTCATGTCATCCTTTTGTGAATGAGATCTGACTGAGACATGATACTATACTATATGACATTAAGTGGCAAAAAAGTGTTACTGGCAGCTCTAAAAGCTCCTTTAAACAATAGTGTGTTCTTTTTCTTTAGAAGAGTACTTTTGAAAAGAAAAAATGGCAATGAACACAACTATCACTAAGTTTCTTCATCCACCAATATTTCATCCCCCCAAAAAAAATAATAATCATCAAATCATCAAATTTGTCTTTTGTGAATGGATTGATGAACACAGACAGATTATTTTTGTTCATCCTTCTATAGAGAACATTAGATATTATTAGTGAAATGTGGATAAAAGCAAAAGCAGAGCGTTATCACAAATAGCCGTGTGAGACAAGACCTCATGAATGCTGGGTTCCATTCAAGTTGGGGGCATTTTTTCTGGTCACCAAGCATGTTTTGTTCTCTAGTCACCATTTCATTCAATGTTCTATTCTAGGAATAATACCAAGGACTAGTGCCCTATTTGTGGAATGAAGTGCTAGATTTGCTGAAGAGACCAGGGACACTAGTGGGCATAATTTTGGCCCATAAGAGATATATATAGCCCATGGGCCACATACCCAGCTATGTTTTAAAGACAGAGGAGATTGGTAAGGAGAGGGGCAGAGTTATTGATCTTTTCCTCAAACCCCCCCCCCCCCCCATGCTCATATTACAAGTTCCTGTGCAAGGAGAATAGGGTTTGAACTGGACATTAATTGCTTTGCCAAGTGTGTCATGTGAAAAATGAACATAATCTTTATCCATTTATGAGGCTGTAATTACTCTCTTGTGAAACAGATGGAATATACTGAAGCTTGCCTCATCTTAGCTGACACATGTTCTGCTCAGCCTTACATTGAAGACACTTCCAACATCATGAGGTAAGACAGATTTTGCAGTGTAGCTTTTCCATCTTGGCTTTCTTAATTTCTGCCTTCCTAAACCTGGTACTTTCCTGTTATGCAGGGCTATAACTTCCATCCTACCAAGGTAGCAGGGCCATTGTCATTCGCCATAGTCTATGGTGGCAGATATTGGTACTAGAAAATGGGTATGGGACCAACAATACTGAGAGGGCCCTGTCGTCAACCCATTGATTCAAGACAGACTTTATTGTTATTAGTCTTTCATGACTAATTTCAGTCGGAGTGCTGTATTATGTAAGATAAATTGCATTGGGTCACTTTGAACAGTTGCTGGTGTTAATGTCTTGTAAACTTCCAGCCACAATAGGTATGTTGATCAATGATTATGTTTTTCATATAGGGTATTGTCCATAAAGAACAACTATCCAGATACCAGAGTCATAATACAGATTATCCAGTCTTCTAACAAGGTTGGGATTTCTTTATTTATTTATTTATTTATCTCTTTCTCTCTTTCTTTCTGTAAAATCAATGGAGTTTAAAGATCAGTTATCAGTTCAAAATAAAGAAAACATTTCTGCGCATGGAAGCAAGGGTGCCTTCAATGTTCTATTGACTCCTTTATAGTAGAGCTGTGTTGATTTTTTAAAAACTGTACCACATTCAATGACACTCTGTAGGACCCTCAGTCCCAGTGAATCATGATTGTGAGGGAGAGCAGCATAGGTGAAATGCACCTGAAAGGTCAAAAGCCCAATTCTGTAAATGGAGCTACATTGAGAGATGTTGGAGTCACTTGCAACTCCACTAGCAAAGTTATCTACTAATTATTTATTTATCTGCAAGAACAAGCTTTCCTTTTGTCAAATTTGCCTTCAGAGTGAATGCACAAAATCAAGTAACTTAAGAGACATGACATTAAATGATGCAGATATATAAGCGCTCCCTCTCTCTTTTACAATAAGGTAGACACATTTGGCTTGATTTTTAGATTTCTTTGGTTAATCATGCTAATAAATATGTTTTAAATTATTAACAAAATGCCTTGTGGGATCCTTGTAAGAACAGACTTGTTTGATACTTTTGAAAATAGTGTGTGAGAGAATATGTATGTATATGCATATGCTGTACAATCTTAAACAATTGTGTTGTCACTTGGTATTAAATAGTGTGGGAGAAAACTTTTGCTGTTGACCAGATGTCTTTTTGATTGTGTTTTACTTAGAAAAAGACTACCGTGCAGTTTCTCATTTCTTCCCCTTGCTCTATTTCTCTCTCTCCTGTAACAGCTCTACTTGCCAAAGCTTCCCAATTGGGATTGGAAGAAAGGAGACAGTGTCATTTGTTTTGCTGAACTCAAACTTGGGTTAATAGCTCAGAGTTGTTTGGTACCTGGTTTAACCACATTGTTGACAAGTCTGTTCATCAGGGAGAGCCCCCAGGTAATTCTATATTCTGTTTTATGAGCTGAATAGCCATCAGAAAGGCCAAGAATGAGTATAATGGCCTTCTATAGGTCATCACAATAGAACAAATTTTTGAAGTGGTAGCCATGTCAGTCTGCACAAGCATATCTGAGAGCAAATAAACAGAAAAGCAAAAAAAAAACCAATAAATGTTGTGCCACCTAACTCCTGTATTTAAATGTGAGCTTCGTGGACCAAGTCTGATGAAGTGGACTCGGTCCACGAAAGCTCACATTTAAATACAGGAGTTAGTTTTTAAGGCGCCACAACATTTTTTGTCCTTTTTTTGGCTGTTCTGATTTATTTACTCTCAGATACAATAAAACAAGAGTCTACGTTTTGGACCCTATTGATGCTCAGTTATCAAAACCATCAATATACAGTAAAACCCCTACTTACGAAAAAGGTCCGTTCCGTAGGCTTTAGCTTAAATCAATTTTTTATGTAAATCAAAGCAAACCCATAGGAAAATGAATTTTTACGTAACTCGAAGCAAACCCATAGGAAAAAGAATCTTTATGTACTCGAAGCAAACCCATAGGAAATCGTGTAAATCGGGACATGGTTTTAGATCAAAATCATTATTTTAGTTGAATTTTATGTAACTTGAGGCATTTGTAAGTCAGGGTTTACTGTATTCATTAATTTCCAAGTAGCTTTGTAAACTGTTGGCTGTTCTCAGCCCCATCTGACTGTATTAGACATTATCTTCTGGTGTGGCAGGTGAGGAGGAAACAAAAATTATTCCTCATCTTTACATGCATTGATGAGAAAAGTGAAGAAGGGGAAGTCAAAATCAATTGTTTCATTTCCTTAAGACATCCACAGGTCACTGGAGAATGTATCCCATCCCTAACAACCTTTGTCATGGCTGCCAAAAAAAAAAAAAACCCCACCTCCCCAAAATAATGTCATGGTGCAGCTCTCCAGGAAATAACAGCCTCCTCAGGGCTAATGGCAGAAAGTGAACAAAACCTAAAGAACCTCTTGATTAGGGTGAAAGAAGAGAAAGCAAAAACTAGCTAGAAAATTAGCATTAAAAAAAACCAAACTTAATGGCAACTGGCCCTATCATGCCCTGGCAAATACAGTAGAGTTGGGGTGGGGGTGGAAGCAGTGACAGACTCACCTTCTTAGGACCCAAGATCACTGCAGATGGTGACTGCAGCCATGAAATAAAAAGAAGATTAATTCTTGGGAGGCAAGCTACGAGAAACCTAGGAAACATAATAAAAAGTAGAGACATCACCCTGCCAATTAAAGTCTGCATAGTCAAAGCAATTTTATTCCCAGTAGTAATGTATAGTTGTGAGAGCTGGACCATAAGGAAGGCTGAGTGAAGAAGGATAGATGCCTTTGAAATGTGGTGCTGAAGGAGAATTTTGAGAGTACCCTGGACTGCAACGAGAACAAATAAGTCAATCCTGAAGGAAATCAACTCTCACTGCTCCTTGGAAGGACAAATACTGAAGATGAAGCTAAAATACTTTGGACACCAAATCAGAAGAGAGGACTCACTTGAGAAGGCCTTAATGCTGGGAAAAATTGAAGGCAAAAGGAAAAGGAGGTGGCAGAGAATGAGATGACTAGATGGAATTGAGTGGGCGCAGAGCTGAGCGGGCTGCGGAGGATGGTGGAGGATGGGGTGCCTGACATGCAGTGGTCCATGCGGTCACAAAGGGTCGGACTCGACTGTGCAACTGAACAACAAGAGGGCTCTGTTAGTCCATGTGTAACAGCAATGAAGAAAAAGAGATAGAAAATCCATTTTTTAAAATTTCCTCTATCATTTGTCACTGTCAGAGAAATGAAGGGAGAAAATTACTTACAGAATAGTGGACATATACAACATGATCATCCAACAGGACTTGGTGTGAGAAGGTCAGCATAAAAGAGTCCTGAGGTTCTTTTCTAAAAAGATGGTGTGAAACAACTTTTAGTGAAAATGAAAGAAAAAAAGCCCCTCAACACCCCAGGGTGTAAAAGAAGATGTAAAGGAGGAAGAGAAGGAGGAAGTGCAAAGCAGGACTGCTGGTGAACATTAACTTAATAAAATCTATGATTATAGAAAAACTAAGCAACCTTAAGGCTAACAATGAAGGAAGTTAAATTAGTGAAAGTTTTTTATATATACCTTGGTTCCATCGTCAATCAATGCAGAGACTGCAGGTCATAAGCCAGAAGAAAGGTGAGTTTTGAAAAGGTAGCAGTGTAGGAATTCAAAAAGACTATCAACTGTAAGGGTGAATCCCAACACAGAGACCATTCACACTCTTGTATTCCTGACTACTATTTTATGGAACAGAGCTTAGTGGATACCCTGGACTGCCAAAAAGACCAAATCAATCTTGAATTACCTCTAGAAGCAAAGATGAGGATATCAAAACTATGCTACTCCAGGCACATCATGAGAAGGCAAGATTTTCTAGAAAAGACAATAATGCTGGGAAAGGTTGAAGGCAACGGAAAAAGATAATTCCTGAATGCAGGATGGGTTTACTCCCTAACAGATGCCACAGACTTGAGTTTGCAATACTGTTGAGGACATGATATTTTGGAGATCACTCATTCATAAGGTCACCATATGTGGGAGGCAACTTGACAGCATATAACACCAACAAGGAAATGAATCTCAGAGCTGATATACTTCATAATTTGATTGGGGTTTCATTTGTCGACTGTGGCTTCAAGGAAAATGGCTAGTCAAGATCACTCTTGCTGGTGGAGTTCCTGATACCAGTGTAGCATTAGGAAAGCTGCAAAGTGTCAGAAGTAAGTAAGTGATAAACTGCATCTATGTCCCTTCAACCTAGAAAAAACAATGAGGGTTATCATGTCACAAACTGCTTGACAGCACATTATTGATTAATTAATGTTTTTCTCTTACTGGATATAGAAATTCCATGACATCTCTTGATTTTAACCATCTTTCACAAGAAAGCCACCCAAACAAGGAATGAGTTCACTTATTCTTTCTTCCTTTTTATAAAAAAATCATTTTAAAATAACATTAATTTTCATCTCTTGGCTATTCAGCTTGAATTGCAATTCAGCTTGAATTGCAATTACTGCTTGCCAAGGCTCTTTGAAATTATCTGATTGTTTATATTATTTATTTCACTGCTTCATTGATTTTATGATTGTCACTTGATTGATCATTACTGTATTCTTGTTTCCTACTGCAGGCTTATTTTATTGAAATAAAGGTTAAATGTTTTCTGGACAAGAAAGATGTAATTCTATACATATCTTTAAGTAGTAAATCCTACAGCATGTAGTGCAACTTTCTTGCAATTAAATGGAGATACAATTTGCAGCCTAAATGAATAAAATGTACTTCAATGCTGTACCTAGGAGAGTAAATATTTTGGATGCTTTTAAATCCCAGTCACATTTTCAGGAGTATTTGCAACAGTCTCCTGTAGAACTGGTGGGTTCTGCAGCTGTTGGGAATAACCCAACTGAACTTGTTTCTGCTGCCTGCTGATGAGGTAAAGGTAAAAGTTGCCCTTGCTCAAAAGTCAGTCGTATCCGACTCTAGGGTTCAGTGTTCATCCCTGTTTATAGCCAAAGAGCCAGTGCTGTCTGCATCTGAAGACGTTTCTGTGGACATGTGGCAGGCATGCCAAGACACCGGAGTGCACGGAATGCTATTTACATTCCCACTGCAGTGGTTCCTATTTATCTAGGCCCCTTAAATATGGGGTGCCACAGGGCTCGGTGCTCTCTCCCCTCTTTTTTAACATCTACATGAAGCCGCTGGGTGAGATCATCCATTCCCATGGGGTGCAGTACCATCAGTACACGAATGACACTCAGTTGTACATCTCGGCCCATGGGGACCCCAGTGATGCGGTCAAAGTCCTGTCTGGATGCCTGGAGGCCGTTGGGGTCTGGATGGGGGACAATGGGCTTCAGGTGAACCCTGGCAAGACCAAGTGGCTTTGGGTTGGGGGTCTGGGGTTATCCGGTGAGCTACCACCTCTAGTCTTGGATGGGGCAGTCGTGCCCCTGACAGACCCAGTGCACAACTTGGGGGTCCTCCTGGACTCACGACTGCTGCTAGAAGAGCAGGTGATGGCCATGGCCAGGAGGGCTTTTACTCAACTTCGAGTAATTCACCAGTTGTGCCCGCTCCTGGACTGGGACTCCTTACTCATGGTCACTCATGCTCTGGTCACCTCCAGACTAGATTACTGTAATGCGCTCTACATGGGGCTGCCCTTGATTACCATTCGGGCTACAGCTAATTCAGAATGCAGCGGCATGGGTGGTGATGGGATGTGGACATTATGCCCGTGCCTCCCCACTACTCCCGAAGCTGCACTGGCTACCAGTTTGCCTCCGGGTTTCAAGGTGCTGGTTTTAACCTTTAAAGCCCAATATGGCAGTAGGCCAGGATACCCGAGAGACCGCATCGTCCCGAGAGTGTATGCCCGTCCAACCAGAGCGGACCGGAGGGGCTCCCTAGTTGTGCCTTCAGCTAGAGGAGCCCGCCTCTCTGGCACATGAAGAAGGGCCTTCTCCGTGTCCACACCAGCCCTCTGGAACCTCCTTCTAACAGAATTGAGGCTACAGACAGAACTGCTGCCCTTCAGGAAAAGTCTAAAAACCTGGTTGGCAGGTCAGGTGTGGGGCCTTAATGGGAATATGGCTCCAGCCTGTTAGCTTATCCCCAGTTAGTACTTAGTTAATATCCCTCCCTTTGTGTTGTTGTATCCTCCCCCATTCCCTTTTATTTCTTTTTATTCTTTTAATTGGGGTGGGGGTATGAGTGGGCAATTTGGGATTTTAAAATCTGTTTTTATACATTTTTAACTGTTGTACGCCATCCTGAGTCGGGTTCTCCTGATTGGGCGGCATATAAATTTAAATAAATAAATACTTGCATTTTTTTGCTTTCAAACTGCTAGGTGGGCAGGAGCTCATTCCATCGTGCAGCACTCAGGTCTTGAACTGCTGACCTGCTGACTGTCAGTTCAGCGTTTTAACCACTTGAGCCAACACACTGAGCCATTGATGAGATTTTCCTTCAAAAACAAAATCCAACTGAACTGGTGGTTAAATCTTCCTTTAACACTGGCAGAAAGACAGTCTCTCCCTTTCCCCAGTACATCAGAACCCACAGGACAGATAAGTGGGCATGGATTTTGTGAGGCAAATGCCTTACTCTGGCTAATGGTAGGTCAGGAAATGTGCTGAATCACAATTTTTTTAAATTCACAAGTCTAGCAGAATCTGCAACAGTATGTTTCCAGAAATGACCCAATATTTAATTATATCAGTTACAGAGAATGAATTTTTCTATGAAGCAGGAGCAGCAACTAGAAGGTCAGGAATATAAAGTGATGACCCAGCTCTTCTCCAGTGACTTTGTCAACATGTCCTTCAAACAAGTTTGCCAGTAAGTAGCTTTCACCCTCTCAACCACTCATCAGGGACAGTGTTGGCCTAGAGGTGTTAGCTAAGGACTGAATGTTCTCCTACCATCCTGCCGCAGAGATGACAAAATTGTAACCGTGCTGTCTGTAGGGATTATGAGACTGCATCTCAGATAGCTTTTGTTGTTCTTCTTACTACTTGGTATACAGTAATATCCCACATAATGAATGCATTGCATAGTGAAAAATTTGCATAGTGAAGCATTCGTTATGCAAGGGCAATACACCGCATAACGAAAAAATGTTCATTACGCGGGGTTTTCGGTAGCTGGGGTATACCTGATCAATGGGAACCCCGGATAACAAACGTTTTTGTTCGTTATCCGGGGCATCTCCCATAGGCTTCGCATAATGGGAAAAACCGCATAGCGAAGCAACTTGCAGAAGGGAGTTTTTTTCATTATGCGGGGTTCTACTGTAATGATGCTTTCCCTCCCTTATGAGGCTCAGGATCCCACTCATTGGATTCCCAAAGAATCAGCAATGAAGACAACCAGGGTTGGTCCTATTCTGAGAGTGATGTGACTGGCTCATCTGGAAAGTACTGAGGTTCTGAGAAAGTACTGAGAATTGGACAACCATCTGTCATATTTGCTTTGATTCAGATTCCTGCCTTAAGCAGGGGGCTTGGACTTGATGGCCTAAAAGGCCCCTTCCAGCTCAGCGATTCTGTGATTCAGATATTCCCTCCTAGACTGGTTGTCCTCTGTTCCGGAGGACAGTGTCACACAAATATCACTCTGATTCAAGTGAGGGAGTGTATACACCCTGCCTGTTCATACTTTACAGGAATTATTCAAGGTGTTAGGTCCTACTCTCCAAAAACACATGGTTCATAACGCTGAATAGCCCTTTTAAAGTTCAAACTGAAATTTGAGTGGATTCACTGCACCAATAACATTAGTGTTTCCAATCTCTGATGACCATCTGGATAAATGTTGCTCTCAAGGGGACACTTGAACTCTGAATATCTCACCTGTTTGACACAGTCCCTTCAGCAGAATTATGGGATGTTTACTTTTCAGCAACAAGTGATGTCATAGGAAATTTAGACCTGGATTTTCCAGGCTTCTTTATTTCTAACACTGTTTTATTTGTTGTTTTAACCTGAGCTCATTTCTTTTATCAGATTGTGCTTTGTGAAGCTGAATCTCATACTGGTTGCTGTTGAATTTCAATCTGGTATCCATGGAAATAGGTAAGAAACCATACATTGTTGAACAATCTTATGTGTTGTATAAGATTTAGTCAAGATAATAACCACATCCATCATTCTCATGTGGCCAGAGAAACATATTGTGAAATCTCCCTGTCCTAGTTCTGTAAAGTAGTGGAAATTCCTCAAACAATTAGGGAAGGGGGACAGCTGTAAAGGTAGATGTCACCCTTGCTCAAAAGGAGAGGGAAGACGGCAAGGGTATAAGCACAGGGGAGGGAAGGTAACATCCTAAGAGCAGGAGTCAAATGAATAAAAATTGCAATAATATTTATTAATATGAGTAATCAAGTGCAGCACCCCGGTAAAATAGACTGAAAGGAGAAAACAATAGGGATAAGGATCATAATGTCATGGCACATAAACTAATCATAAGTCACATACATCCAATGAATCATACAATATCCCTAAAGTGAATCCCGAGTACCCATGGACAAGAGGATCTCAAATAATCAATGGAACTGCCGAAATTGTACCTTCAATCTAATATCGAACAGTCATAAGGTAATAAAAGGTACAAGTCCGGTAAGTAACAAATATTAGTCCAATGTGGAATAAAGCCAGAAGATCCTGCCAAAAGGTCCAAGGGGGAGGATCCCAAAATAGTAACAAATCCGGGAGCCACGCCAAGAGAGTAAAGGTGTCGTTGCAGAAGGGGAAAGATCAATCGTCCATATCCTTCTGGTAAATGGATATATTGTAGTCCTTTGTCAAGACTCTGCAACAGTTAAACATAGTACACAAAACTAGTATACAAAATACATATCTATCAATTAATACACTCTACCAGCACGGATATACAAAAATACATAAAGAGAAAAGAAGGGAAAGAATTACCTAGATCATCAATAAACGCGCTCAGCTGCCTTCAAAAGTATATTCCTACGAGGTCAGAGCGTTATCTATAAATGTAGCTAGCCTAATATATAGGAAGGGTATATTCGAAGCTCACAATGCGCACCTGTGGATCGTCAAAGTGCCGATCTGCTGTAACACTTAAAGGCACAATGAGTTCGAGAAGAGGAATAAGGAGAAACACAGGGAGGAAGAACTACAAAAAGGCTGAAAGATCATGTTCGTTGTTGAGACCTTTAGGAGCCAAGGTGGAAAACCGATGAATGTAGAAAGCTTCACGTTGTAATAAAAAGCGTGTTTTATCTACATAGTCTCATCCTTGGTCTTTAACCTGTCTAATAGGATTTTGATGGTAAGGGAGACTAAATTACTAAACTTGGGCTTGGGTTTTGTACCTACTCCCAAATATTCGTCTTTTAACACACGGGTGGACCTCTTTAAACATTTTCGTTTACTTAAGTTGCGGGCTTTCTTTAAGGATTCTTCAGGTCACTCTAAGAACATTTTCTCGCCCCGTTCCACCTTTATTCCTCCGATCGAAAATGCTTCCATAGAGGCATTCAGCAAAGTCGTATTGAGGGACATTATGTCCTTAGAAAATCATCCTCATTGTTCTTTCAACCTTTCTTTGAATGACCTACGACTATTAGACAACCTGGGACGTGATCCCAATTTAATCATTAAAGCTGCGGACAAGGGTGGAGGGGTTGTACACTTAAATAAGGCTGATTATCTTAAGGAAGCAGATCTTCAACTTTCTAATACTAAATTTTACCAACCTTTAGACAAAGATCCCACTAGGCATGTTTCTAACATCATTTCGGTAGTGATTCAAGAAGGGCTGGCTTTGGGTTATATTTCTGACAACACCTTTCATTTTTTACTGAATAAACATCCACGTGTCCCTATTTTCCATCTTTTACCCAAAGTACACAAGCTTGATCCTGCCTCTTCCCGCATACCTTGCAGACCTATCATCACAGTGAACGACTCCCTATTTGAACCCATTTCCATCTTTATTGATCACCACATTCGACCCTTTGTTTCTGAAGTACCATCTTTTGTTAGAGACACCCCATTTTATTCAATCATTAGAATTTACCTCAGTTCCAGATAATTGTGTTCTTTTGACTATGGATGTCTCGTCTCTTTACACTAACATACCTCTTCAGGATGTTCGTCTATTGATTGAACACCTTTTGTCTTCTCGGTCTCATGCAGATCCTCCTACTCATTTTCTTATGGATTTGGTGGATATAGTTTTTGAGCACAATTTTTTTCGATTTCAGGATTCTTTTTATTTACAAACACAAGGGGTGGCCATGGGGGCAAATTTTGCCCCATCGGTGGCTAATATTTATATGAATGATTTTGATCGGACTTATATTCTTGATCCTCGTGTCAATCCATTTTTTACTCACATTTTGACTTGTAAACGATACATTGATGATTTATTTTTCGTATTCAACAACCCCACTGCTATACCAGATTTTGTTCATTGGATTAACTCTATTCATGACCATTTGACTTTTACACATTCTGTCAACTCGCATTCCATCCCCTTCTTAGACCTTGAGATTTACATTTCTGATAATAAGCTCAACATGAAACTATTCAATAAACCTACAGACAGACATGCCTATTTGCAGTACCAATCATTCCACTCCCACTCCCTTAAATCCAATATTCCTTTCAATTTATTTCTGAGAGCGAAACGCAACTCATCCAGGGAATCGGACTTCCACCAGGCTGCTTCAAATATCCAGCGTTCGTTACGCCATAGGGGCTACCCCAAACGGGTCATATTGCAGGCGCACCCCCCCAATAACGGACACAGACAACATTGAAAGTGGATAACAGCAAAGGGCCACATTTATTGATTCAATGCCCTAGTCCGAATTATAAATTTGTATTGGTAAAACGACCAATCATAATTCCTAAGGCAAGCAGGCCGAAGTAACACTGGTAAGGTACCACCCCAAAATTGCCAACGGCAATTGGTTACAATGTATCAAATTGTATCAATTTGTTTGTTAACAACAAACAAATTGTTGACCGTAGTCAATAACTAACTCATGACCCCACCCTCTGACGCGTATCCGTGAAATCACAGGGGTGATGCATGCTGGTTAGCAATCATCATCACCCCATCGCCTGATTCGTCGTTGACCGGACAACGTTTAACTACTTTATTCCTGTCTAGTGTTGTCCAGTCAATTGCGAACCTGCCGGATACTTGTGGGTCATACTGTTTACCTTACCAGTGCTACCCGCCACACGGAGGGGCTTCACAGAAGACCTGACGCCCCCCCCAGACCGTCAGCTCGGTCAACAGGCCTGCTCGCCAGTCACCCAACAGGAGGTCCATACCTCCTCGCGACAGATGGACCCCATCCCCTGCATACAAGTCACAATTTTGCAGACTAATATCGGGGTGATGACTAACCCGTCCCCAAGCCCTGGTGGTGAGAAACCGCGCCACTGCCTTATTGACCGCGCGCCTAGCTCGGTCAAGGGCCAGGAGGTTAACGCCCCCTCTATAAGAGTGGCGCGGAACAATGTCTGACCAAACCAGGGCCGTGGCAGGCCAGACATAATGCAAGTAGGCGAGGTCCTCGCAAATCGCATGCTTGAGCGATAAGCCGGTGACCTGGCCCAAATCATTGCCCCCCAAGTGGATGATTAGAATGTCAGGCGGGTCAGCCCCCAGGCCAGAAAAAAGGAAAGGCCGCAGCTCCCGCCATAACATCCCAGGCTTACCGTGCCATGAGAGACTGGCGTGGTTACCCAGTCCCAGTCGGGGTCCCCACTCTGTCGCCGCAGCGTAACGCGCTGCCCTGAGCACATAGCTGTGGCCCACCAGCCATACTGTCACCGGTGTAATACGACACCCAGGGTCTGTAAGAAAAGTGAGAAAAAGGAAGGTAAGGTGACTGGATTGGTACTCATGGCGGGAGTGGGCGCACATAAAACTGAAAACATTGTGAGCCCCACCTCCCCATGCTGCGTATGTCAGCCCCAGAGTACCCAAAAGCAGCTGCAGTAGAGGCTGCGCCAATACGGAACGAATGTGTGCCATAACGGGCACCTGGTAGTCCCACCCTGGTGAGGGCTCTAGCTGTCACCTTCCAAAACTGAAATTTAGTAAGGGGAGACCCATCTTGGTGACAGAAAAACGGGCCATGGTGCCAGCCACGCAGTGCCAGGTATTCCTGTAGGGCACCAACCGGACAGATGTCTGCCAAAGAACACCGTAGCAGTCTTATTCCACTGCCTACGCCATGCTGATCTGTTTTGGAGGAGCGAATCCTCAACTGGGCCCGGTCTTTGGCAACATATACATCTCCGAGTTCCAGTGCCCTACCACTTGCATCCGCCTTAGACAGCATCACGAGTTCGCTGATGCGGAGCGCTCCAAAAAATGCCACCGTTGTGGCTGCATGAAAAAGGGCTGCCTCATAATGATCAAAACAGAGGCCTGGCCAGCCCCGGGCCAACTGGGTAAGAACCCCTGGGGAAATAGGGTGCCGGTCGTCCGGGCAACGCCCGCGCTCGCGCACCCACCCCTCCAAAACGTGTCTCACACGGAAGTCAGAGGTGGTATCCACATGACCCCCCACTTTGGCCATAAAAGCCAACGCCGAGAGCTTGGATGCTATGGTGCGAGGTGCAAGGCCCTGTGCATGCAGGTGAACCATGAACCGCAGAACATGGTCCACCGGGATGGGCCAGGTCTCTGGCCATTGAAATCGAGTAGCAAAAGCCTTATACAAATTGAAAGCTTGTTGATACGCCTTACGCGTGCGTGGCGCTAGTGACAGGCCAATCGCCCGGTTCACCTCTCCTTGCCAATAGTCCACATCTCGTCCGGGAGTGGCGAGGGAAATTCCTCCGCATCCGGGGCCAAGGCGCGGAACCGGGAGATCTGCAGGCGGGACAAAGCGTCAGCAATATCGTTATTAACCCCTGGGACATGCCTGGCCCTGAACATGACGTTGAGGCGCAGGCAGCGCAGCACAAAATGGCGCACTAGGTCCATGACCCTGGGCGATTTAGAAGTCTGTGCATTGACAATGTGCACCACGGCAGCATTGTCGCACCAGAAATGCACCACCGAATTAGCCCACTGTTCGCCCCATAGCATCAAAGCCCCCAGAATGGGAAAAAATTCCAGGTATGTGAGATCCCGCAGGCGACCTGTGCCTGCCCATGCCGGTGGCCACCCACCATAGGCCCACTTCCCATTGAAGTACATCCCATAACCCAGGGATCCTGAGGCATCAGACTGGATCTGGAAATTGGGGGATGCCAGGAGGTCAGACCTCCAAAATGAGACCCCATTAAACTCCCTCAGGAATTGCAACCAGACAAACATGTCTGCCTTGATACCCCGGGTAAGCCTGACTCTGTGGTGGGGCCTGGATAACCCTGCCATGGCGTCGCATAAGCGCCGGGCAAAAGCCCTGCCCGGTGCGACCACCGTGCAGGCAAAATTGAGGTGCCCGTGTAGCACCTGCAGTTCCCTCAGGGATGCCTTACGCTTGGCCAGCAATTCCGAGATAAGGGTCACTATCCTAGACACCTTATCACCCGGTAACCTAGAAGCCTGTACTACTGTATCAATCTCAACCCCCAGGAATACTAGTTTGGTCGACGGGCCCTCGGTCTTTTCGGGCGCTAAAGGGACACCCAGTTCCTGCATTAGCGTCTGAAATGTATTGAGGAGACGTGCACACGTGTCCCAGCCCCGTTCACCCCCGAATAAAAAGTCATCCAGGTAATGGGCTACAGACCGGGACCCTGACCTGCGGACGAAAGCCCACTCTAGGAAGGTACTAAAACGCTCGAAAGCCGAGCATGATATGGAGCAGCCAAAAGGCATGGCCTTATCAAAATAATACTCCCCTTTAAATTTAAAACCCAGCAATTCAAAGTCGCCCGGGTGCACCGGCAAGAGGCGAAAAGCTGACTTAATGTCGCACTTGGCCAGCAAGGCACCCGGGCCACACGAGCGCACCATGCGCAGCGCATGGTCGAACGATGTGTACCTGACCGAACAAAGGTCATCAGGTATCGCATCGTTGACCGATCGGCCGGCTGGGTAGGACAAATGATGAATAAGGCGAAACTCACTTAGGGACTTTTTAGGAACCAAACCCAATGGTGAAACCTTCAGGTTTGGAAAAGGGGGTACGGGAAAAGGTCCGGCGACCCTGCCCGCGTCTAACTCCTTTTTAATGCTGGCCTCGGCTACCTCCTCCCTTCCTCTGAGGGATAAAAGGTTGGGAGCATCCTGAGGAGATCTATCACCCATAAAAGGGATACGAAATCCCTGCTTAAAACCTTGGATAAGGTACTCCCTGTCCTCCCCCCTTGGGTACGATGCGAGCCAGCGCTCCAGCATGTCCACCTTAATTGGGGAGGGGGCCTTTCGGAGAACTAGTTCCATCCGTGGCAGGCTTGCCAGCCCACTGTCCACCCCTCCCTCTGCCTCGCACCCCCCCAGGCTTGGGACAAGCAGAGGCTGCATGGGGACCAGAACATGTGGGACACTCGTGCTTATATCTGCAGTTCTTCCGACTGCAGGAACCATTGGACGAGAAAGTCCAGCACAGCAGGCGGGCTGGAACCCCCTGCCCCGCCATTTGGCGGGTAACCTGCGCTGGAGCTGCTCGCTGGACCGCATGTCCACAATGATACCTATCCCCCGGGGCAGGACGTGTGGGTGTCATATACAAGAGCCACAGTCTCTGACACGGCTCATCCCATCTCATCTCGGGGTGCAAGGGAATCCTCATACGGAATTCCTCATCATACGCTAGCCATGAGGGGCCCGGGAAATCTACCATTGCCCTGTATATGTTGTCCAAATATTGGACCATGGGAATAGCTAGATCCGGCCGCGCCCTCAAATACACCGCCATGTATATCAAATAAGCGGGGAGCCAGTTAGCCCAGGTACGCGGCGGCTTACGGCGGCGTGCCTGCTCCTTGTCCTTCTCATCCTGACCCTCCCTTTCTTCCTTAGTGGGCTCTCTGTTCAGGAGTGAGAAGATATCCACGTACTCCCCTCGCCATATCTTTTCTCTGGTAGCCTGCGCCAAGTGATCACCCAATGGCAGGGAATACCCTGCCGTCGGCAAAGCCGAAAAGGGGATAGCTGGCCTAACCAAAGGGGCATGAGTTAACCCTGCCACCCCAAGTACGTTCCCAGCAGTGTAAGAACCAATGCCCACCCCAGCGGGCATGGTGGCAGTAGTTGTCGCCGGGTGGGTCGCCAGCGGCGTAGCCCCTGCACCACCCGCGCGAGGCCAAGGCCACTGGAAGGTCCCCCCCATATTGGGAATGTGTGTGGATGTACTCGTTTGCACCATATACTCACACGCTGCACCCCCGCGGGCCGCCCCCAACGGGGGTTCCGGCCCACTGGGGGCGTCGGAGCTCACGACCGATGTAGAGCTCATCACCGGGGCTTGACCCGCGCCAGGTTGCTGGCTGGGGAGCTGCGAGGCAGTGGCCGGAGGCGCGCCACCCGCCTGCAGCAGCTCGACCCTCCCCGCCGGCCGTTGTCCTGCTGCCGATAGCGCCTCCAAAGGTACCCCGAAAGGGGCACCTGCCTGACTGGCACGAGCCAAAGACTCCTCTAAGGCCGCAATACGGGCCAGCAAGGTGTCTACAGTAACCATGGGCAAAGAGCCGGCCGGCCCACTTAACCCTTGCATGGGTACAGGTCCCTGCGCCCCATGGCCCAGATATGGCCATTGGCCAGGGCCGAAGCCCGGTAGGGCTGGTGATGAGACCTGCCAAGGCGGGGCACCAGGCCACCCCCCGAGGCTAGAGGGCCCCGGGAGAGGCTGGGGTCCAGAAGTAGTCGGCCCAACAGGTTGGGCGGAAGGAGGAGCGGTGTCCACCGCTCGCGGGCCGCGGGCCGGAGCGCCCTCCGCGCCCGCACTCTGAACGGGCCAAGGAGCAATAGACCCCAAGCCACTAGCCCCGGCCGGGGATGGCAAAGGCGGCTGTTGAGGAGGCGGCACCGCGGTCCTCCGACCTGGGTTGCGCCTCCTAACAGCCCGAGCTGAATTCGCGGCAGCCTTCTTTTTGGAAGGCATCTCGAGCAAAAAGGGAAGCTAGCTAGGCAAAATCGACCCAAAAGGCTTCCCGGCAATAGCAACGAGCGACGGAGGCGCAGGGGGAAAAAACTTCTCCGCTCCGTCGCTGAGGCAAAATGGCAGCGCGGCTGCCTCGTGGCCACCCCTTTTATAAGGGAGCTGGCCACGCCCCTAACTACCCGGATTCTCTGTCCTGTGGGGGGGGGCGCAAAGGGCGCGGCGGCCATTTTGGCGCCGCGCTTGCATTATCTGCCTATAATCGAGCTAAATCTAGACCCCGTGATACCTTATTCCAGCGCCGGGCAGACTCCATGGATAATAAGATCATCTGGTCATTGGACTACACGCCTTTAGCACAAAAAATTAAAACTGTCATATACAAACATTGGCATATTGTGGACATGGTCCCGGGTTGCCACAATAAACCCATTATTGGATTCCGCAAGACTAGATCTATTGCGGCTATTATTTCTAAAACTGACTGCTTGTCTAAACCCCTTCCCTCACTTGGACTGCCCGCGGGACATCACACTTGTGGACATTGTCACTTCTGTAAATTCATGTGAACTACTAATCTGGTCTCTATTCCCAGCAGTGATTACAAACTTGCATTATCCTCCTTCTCCAATTGCAATACTTCCGATTCCGTGTATATGATCCTCTGCCCTTGCCAACTAGCGTACATCGGACAATCATCTAGATCCTTGAAAACCTGCCTTGGTGAACATCAATCCCGCATACGACACCATGTTGCCACCTCTCCTCTTGTAGCCCACTTCAAAGAGAAAAAACATTCCCATTTAGACATACGAGTGGTCATACTTGAAATTTTTATTCCTCGCAGGTTCCATCATGTAGATAAAACATGCTTTTTATTACAACGTGAAGCTTTCTACATTCATTGGTTTTCCACCTTGGCTCCTAAAGGTCTCAACAATGAACATGATCTTTCAGCCTTTTTGTAGTTCTTCCTCCCTGTGTTTCTCCTTATTCCTCTTCTTGAACTCATTGTGCCTTTAAGTGTTACAGCAGATCGGCACTTTGACGATCCACAGGTGCGCATTGTGAGCTTCGAATATACCCTTCCTATATATTAGGCTAGCTACATTTATAGATAACGCTCTGACCTCGTAGGAATATACTTTTGAAGGCAGCTGAGCGCGTTTATTGATGATCTAGGTAATTCTTTCCCTTCTTTTCTCTTTATGTATTTTTGTATATCCGTGCTGTTAGAGTGTATTAATTGATAGATATGTATTTTGTATACTAGTTTTGTGTACTATGTTTAACTGTTGCAGAGTCTTGACAAAGGACTACGATATATCCATTTACCAGAAGGATATGGACGATTGATCTTTCCCCTTCTGCAACGACACCTTTACTCTCTTGGCGTGGCTCCCGGATTTGTTACTATTTTGGGATCCTCCCCCTTGGACCTTTTGGCAGGATCTTCTGGCTCTATTCCACATTGGACTTATATTTGTTACTTACCGGACTTGTAAGTTTTATTACCTTATGACTGTTCGATATTAGATTGATGGTACAATTTCGGCAGTTCCATTGATTATTTGAGATCCTCTTGTCCATGGGTACTCGGGATTCACTTTAGGGATATTGTATGATTCATTGGATGTATGTGACTTATGATTAGTTTATGTGCCATGACATTATGATCCTTATCCCTATTGTTTTCTCCTTTCAGTCTATTTTACCGGGGTGCTGCACTTGATTACTCATATTAATAAATATTATTGCAATTTTTATTCATTTGACTCCTGCTCTTAGGGTGTTACCTTCCCACCCTTGCTCAAAAGCCAGTTGTAGCCCACTCTAGGGTCCAGTGTTCATCTCCTTCTACAGTCAAAAAGCCAGTGCTGTTTGCATCTGCAGACACTTCCATGTTCACGTGGCAGGCATGACTAGAAACTGGAGGCGATAATCAGCATAGTGAAATACAGCTCTTTTATTTCTGGGGTCTGAACACAACTTGGAGGGGAACGACGGGGACTTATATACACATTTAACTTGA
Organism: Bradypodion pumilum; assembly: GCA_035047305.1. NCBI lineage: Eukaryota > Metazoa > Chordata > Lepidosauria > Squamata > Chamaeleonidae > Bradypodion > Bradypodion pumilum. The sequence continues at coordinate 14,175,300 of JAWDJD010000010.1, read as the reverse complement.
TACAAAACAGCAGGAACAAAGATTATTGGGTGATTTGAATGTATGTTACAAGAGTATATACATTTGACAACTATACTGTGCGCTTCTCGGCGTTTGAATTGTGCGCGCTTGAAGTCTTGCGATATTACGCGAGCTGCTGAGATCAGTTGCTGTCAAACAGTGCGGCTGTTTGACATGTAATTTACGCTGCTTCTGCAGCAGGCAGAGTAGCCGTGTGAAATGTAATTAAAACAGTTAGTCATACATAACATTGACAGAATGCATGGAATGCTGTTACCTTCCCACCAAAGCAGTACCTATTTATCTACTTGCAATTTCTTGCTTTTGAAATGCTAGGTTGGCAGGAGCTGGGACAGATGATGGGAGCTCATGCCATCATGCAGCATTCAGGTCTCAAACTGCCAACCTTTGTAGTCCTTGAACATCCGTACCCCCACATTAACCTGTGAATCCATTTTCTTTTTAAAATTAGCATCATCCCCATCACTATTTGCTTCCTACTCAAAACAGAGATGTGGATGGGGACAGGGACGTTTAGTCAGTGAATTTAAGTTGCTATTCTTCAACTATTTGCCTATAGCTTGCTGATCAATCCATCTTCAGCAGTTAAACTTGAGGCGAACACTATGGGCTTCTTCATTGCCAAGTCTACAAGAGAACTTAGAAGGTAATGCTTTTAGGATTTGATAATTGAATTATATTTGGGATGGTCGATTTTTGGAATAGATTCATTCATTCAGTTTGTGTAGCCGCCCCAAATGACATGCAATTTTAGTTCTTGGGGTGCCATGATCATCTGTCTCTGTTCATTTCGAGGTGGGAGTGAAAATGGAACATCAGTTTCATTAAAATAAAAAAAATCAGAGAAACAGCTAACTGCATTTTACATATGAAATTGCTATGATATGAGAAGAAAAGAAACAGAGTGAGAAAAGACCAGACTTCCTTCTATCACAGGGGCTCTCAACCTATGCCCCATGGGCTGGATCCGGCCCATGACACCAAATCATCCAGCTCACACCCTAGCTCCAGCCGTCGCTGCTGCTTCCACTTCTATCACTTATGTCCCTCCTGTCCCCAGCTATGCACACCCTGTTTAGAATACTCTGTTTAGAATTGTTCTGTATAATACAGTAAAACCCCTACTTACAAAAAAAAAGTCTGTTCCATAGGCATTTGCTTAAATTGAATTTTTATGTAACTCGAAGCAAACCCATAGGAAAAAGAATCTTTATGTAACTCGAAGCAAACCCATAGGAAACTGTGTAAATGGGGACATGGTTTTAGCACAACATTGTTATGTAAGTCGAATTTTATGTAATTCAAGGTATTTGTAAGTCAGGGTTTTACTGTATCCTTGTTTTCTGCCTTGTTGTGTTCAAACCAATGTTTTTGTTTGTTTGTTTGTTTTGCCTTGCTTGTGTTATCCAGGGCTCGTTATTATTGTAAACTATGCCACAACCACATCCTGAATCCAGAGCTAATTTCGAGGTGTCAATGCAAATCGAGGAAAGGCTTCTCCATTTCAGGTAATGTTCTATTTATTTCAGAGTCAGCTCAAGCATGTATGAGTCAGAGATTGATTATTTAGCTAATATTCATGTCCAACACCTGTCAACTCAGTATTCATTACTGACGGTGGGGGAGTGAACAGTAATGGTTTCTGCCAAGCCTAGGAAAAATAAGTCAGTATTTTCATGTGAAATAGTTCTTGTGTTCAGACAGCTGCAGGATTTATCAACATCAGCATATGTAATAAATGGCAATTGATGATAGCGATTTGAAAAATCCTTAGTCTTGATTTTATTACATTTTACAAATGTCACCAATATTCTTACCCCCATTCAGTGTTCATGTCACCCTGTAAGATTTCATTTTTTCTTTGCACATGAAAATCCATATACATTTTCTGCACATGTTTTTCCATAGGCATTTCCCACACATTTTCCTCCTGAACAACACATTTTCGCAGGTACACTTCAGCTGCACATATATTTCACCATATGCACGTTATAAAGGTATAGATAGTTTTGTGTATTTTTTGTGAGATTTGTAGAGGGATGTCCCCAAAGCAATGGATCACCTACCTTTCCTATTTCTCCCTGTGCCTCCTTGTGCTTGTGTGCACACATCTACATGTCAGGGCAGCAGTGGATCAGTGGTTAAGAAGCTCACCTTGTTAGCTGGAAGGCCAGCAAGTCAGCAGTTCAAGACCTGGGTTAGTATGAGCAATTGGGGACATGAAAGGAGCCACATTCAGGCATCCCCTGAGCAGAGTTTCTCCAGCAAAAAATCTTTCAACCCAGAATAATTTCTAACACAATTATTATTACTGTACCTACCTGTACACATCAAGTGAGAATTAAATTTCATGCAAGTCACAGATAAAACCAGCAACATTATATTCCCTGACATTTTGTGTCAAACCATGAGGCAGGTCCTTATGATCTCACTGGGGTGTAGTAGGCAGAGATTGGGAGGGACAGAACTATTTTTGGCCTATATGGCTGTGGAAACAAACCTAAGCAGAATCACGGCAAAAGGGACCAGAATCCAGGTGGAACTCAAATGATCAGATAGCACAGTGTAACCTCGGTTAACAAACGGCTTGGTTAACATAAAATTGCATAACAAAAGGAAATCCATAGAAAATAGTGGCTCGGTCTACAGATTATTATTATTATTATTTGGAATGGATTAATTGGTTTTCAGTGCATTCCTATGGTAAATTGCATTTTGGTTAAAGTATTTTGGTTTTCAATGCATTCCTATGGGAATTTTGGTTAAAGTAATGTTTGCTGTAAGAAATGTCCCAGAGAACGCATTAATTATGTCAACCAAGATTTCACTGTATAGCAACATGATATTTGGGTGGTTGGGCAGGCAGAAAATTAAACTCAACAACTATATCTTCCAAAAGCATACTTTAAATATTGAAATAGAGGGAACAGGTATGAAACAAGTGGCAGAGTTCAAATACCTAGGAAGAACATTTACTGAAGATGATATAATGGGCAAAGTGATTAACATACGGTACGGTAAGGCAAACTAATTACAGTAATACCTCATACAAAGTCTGCTTCATACAACATCGAATTCATACAACATCGCCTAATTCCTTGAAAAAAGTTGCCTCATACAAAGTCTCTGCGACTTTGTATGAGGCATTGGGGTTTTCCCCAAGTTGCATTGTGCCTGGGCAGTATAAAAGGCAGGACACATGCATGCATTGCTCTTTTGGGTTTTTGCACGAGGCAAAAAGTGTTTAGGAGTGGTTTTGAGCATGGTTTTTGATTTTTTTTGTCAGATTTTTTAGAAGCATTCCTGGGATTTTTGCAGCATTCTTCAGGTTCTTGGACAATCAGGGTTGTTTGGCATGTTTTTGTAATGTATTTAGCCTTTAGACAATGATTTCTTAAAGTTCTGTCAGTTTCCAGTCTGTTTCCTTGACTTTGTCCTGAAGTCTGTACTGTTACAGTACAATGTATCTCTATGGAAATGATGTTGTACGAGGCATCACGGCAAGGATTTGGACGTTGTATGAGGCATCATGGCTAGGATTTTGCATGCCTCATACAAAGTCCAAATCCGTATCAAGTCCAAACTTGTGGAACCAAGTTTGGATGTTGTATGAGGTATCACTGTATTGGGACATTTAGCTCCACTCTTAAAACATAAGACAATAGTGACCAGCACAAAGAACACTTTATACAAAGGATATTCATTCCCACTTTATGTTACCAGTGCTAAACATGGACACTTACAACAAAACATAAATGAAAGTTGATCACCATGGAAACACAATGTCTGAGGAAGGTGGATAGGCTCACTAAAAGGGATAAAATCAGGAATGAGGTTATAAGGGAAAGAAATGGAATAGAAACAATTTCAAACTATATACAGAGTGATTTGCACATTTGGAAAAATGTCTTCAAATTCCATACCTTACAAGGGATACGTGAAAAGAGGAGAAGGACAAAGAGCATGAGGCATATTAGAGCTACAATGGAACCCCACTTTATGGACAGCTCGCTTAACAGAAAACTCACTATGTGGAAGGAAATCCAAAAGAAATGGCACCTCAATTATCAGAAAAAATTTGCTATACAGAAAGTTTTTTAGGGTGTTCCGATGCTTCCCACAGTGGTGGGAGAGTGTTTGGAGCATGTCCACTCTGTTTTTGCAATTTTCTCTCACATTTTGGCACCGCCAAAAGCACTCATCACAACCAGGAAGTGCTGAAATTTCCCCATCCCCTCATCAGCTGTTCAGCAGGTACTTTTCCTGCAATTACCAGGGCTGACCACTAGATTGCACTGTCGGAAATGTGCCAAATATGCATTGCAAACCAAAATAATAAGTTCACCAGCTCAGGGGGGAAAAGGCTTTTTTCTATCCTCTGGAATGAAAATATTGGCTTTCAATTCATTCCTATGGGGAAACGTGATTCACTTTAAGGAAAAATTGCTATAAGGAAAACCCCATGGAACGGATTAAGTCCATAAAGCAGGGGTTCACTATACACCAAATAATGGCAGTGAAAGTACAGTGGTACCTCGCAAAACAAATACCGTATTTTCCGGCGTATAAGACGACTGGGCGTATAAGACGATTGGGCGTATAAGACGACCCCCAACTTTTCCAGTTAAAATATAGAGTTTGGAATATACTTGCCGTATAAGACTACCTCTCTTCCAATGCACACCAAATAAAAATTAACCCACACTCAACCCGAAGACGCGCAGCCCTCCGAGTCGAATGGGCAGGTTCTGGTGGAGAGCCAATCCACGCTCACGTTCTCCTCGACGTACAGGAAGATGTGTGCAGCTTGCTTCCTCTTGCTTCATACTCCCCACACAGAGCAGGGACTCGGCCGCGGCACCCCCCACCATATGCGCCGGACATATGAAGCAAGGGGAAACAAGCTGCAGTTAAGTACCTGTCCTATAAGACGACCCCCGACTTTGGCACAGATTTTTCGGGGTTAAAAAGTAGTCTTATACGCCAGAAAATACAGTACATCATATAGCAAAAAATTCGCACAACGGAGCATTCGTTATGCAATGGCGATACCCCACATAACGATTTTTTCCCGTTTGTGGGTTTTTTGGTAACCGCTTAATGGGAACCTAGTTAACAAACATTTTTTCCTGGCCCTCATATTCTCTACACCTTTGTCATTCTGGTTGAAACTCTTTTGCTTTTCTTGAAGAGTTTGTGCTTTTCAGAACATTCAATAATAGTCTCAGAAGTGTTCTTGAAGCAAGGTGTGGTGCTTCTAAAATTTTTGCAAATTAGACATCAGTGGTGGGATGATAATGAAAACAATGACCTATGTCCATGGAGCATGAAGTTGTACTTACATTACACCAAGAGTCAGCATAAAATCACTGGCATGAGCATATTATGCAAGCAATCATAGCAACATATAACAGGCAGAGGGTGTTTCAGTCAGCACTACATATAGGGACTGCTGTGGCTCAGTGGTTAAGAAGCTCGCCTTGTTAGCTGGAGGGCCAGCAAGTTGGCAGTTTGATACCCAGGTACTGCATGACGGATTCAGCACCTGTCTCTGTCCCAGCTCTTGGGGACATGAAAGGAGCCTCATCTGGCCGTCTCCTAAGTGGAGTTCCTCCAGCAAAAATCCTTTCATCCCAGAATAATTTCTGACACTGAATTATTATTATTAGTCGGCACTATTGAAACAGATAGTAGCTGGCTTGCTGGGCTCCCTGGAGCAGACTACCAACATCACTGAGATGAGCCAGATTGTCAACTACCACATTCCTAAAGAGCAGAGACTGAATCACATTTTGTCTCCACTACCACCTCCTAGAATCATAGAATTGTGGGTTTGCAACAGATGCCAACTCTTAACTCCCTCCACTAAGTCAGGAAATCTACAGCTAATGCATTCCTGACAGACTCTGCTTAAAATTGTCCAATGAAGGGGAAACTATTTACATTCCACGATAATCCATTCCACTGTTAAAAAGCTTTTGGCATAAGAAACTTGTTCCTCATGTCACAGAAAGGGACTCCTTGAAGGTTGTGGTATTTCTGAGCCACAATCGGCCGTACCCTAGTAACGACAACCTTGTGTTGCTGGCTAATCCTTCTCACACTGGGTCAGGCAAAAGGAACTGCAGAATGAACTCATCAAAAAGGTGCCTTCATTTTGGCAGTTTCACGTCTGACCTATACACGAAAGAAGAAGAATCTGAAATATTTCTTGTAATATTAGTTTGGATCCAACTCTCTGGAGAAACAGAAAACTTTTTTTTTCATTTTCTATATGTCAGTATTTCAAATACATGAGGATGAAATTTAAGTGTTGGTTTCAGTTAGATTAGACATGTTGAACATGTGAGTCTTACATAATTGTTAACTTAATATGTCCAATTTTACTTATTTTAATTACATTGTAAACTGCTATGTTCCCACTTAATAGACATACAGGATACAAACCAAAAAAATAAAATCAACAAACTATTCCAGGGTTAGGCAACCTATGGCCTGTGGACTGGATCTGGCCCATGGTGTCAAATAATCTGACCCCTGCCTTTGCACCACCATCACTTCCGGAATCTGCCATAGACTCATTTATGGCTGACATTAATGGCAGGAGGACCACCAGTCTGGCCCCCTCAACTGTCTGAGGAAGTGTGACCTGGCTCCTGACTTAAAAAGGTTGGCAACCCCTGATCTATCCCATTGAATGGTTCTACTCATTTGGTTTAAACTTGAAGAAGACTACCATATCATCTCTCAGTTTTCTTCCTTTTTTAAAAAATCCTTCTGACTACTAAAAAGTAGCAGTGGTTTCTGGTTTATGAGACTATTAATAGAAGCTCAAGTACAACTTCCCCTCATCATTACCCTTTTTCATTCTCTTTACTAAAACACCCTATCCTTGTCCACATGTAGAAATAAAATATGAATATCTGAAAAATGTGCAAAACTGATGGAGAATGTGCACAAAGGTCCTGAACAGATGCTTAAATAACACAAACATTAGGAAAAGTATAGGCCAAGAAGAAGACATCTTGCTGCTCAGAACATAACTTGGATGGTTCTTAGGATGAGAAGCTGGTGGAAGAAGCAGAGCAAAAATGACACTGACAGATTTTCACATGCCATGAGAAGTGTGAGAATCAGTTTAGAGCTGCCACATCAAAAGTCAGTATAGCCAGGATGATGTCCAATTTCTGGTAGGAGAAGAACAACAAGAAGAAGATTACTAAGAAAGGGGAAATAACATCCCACTCCCTATCAATCAATCAGTTTGAACTACTTTACTTGCCACTGTGCTAGGCATAATGCCAGTTATGTCTTGTCAATATGAGTACGACCAAGTTGCTGTATCCAACCGAGCTGCTGTATCGACATAGAGGTCTACCAGATCAGCATTTCTTATCCCAAACACTGTTAGAAGCTGTGAGTAGGATAGATTTCATGACAATACACAAAGAACTGTTACATGCCTAGCAGTTCTAGCTGTCTGCTTTCAGCTCAGAGGTGTGAATCCTCAATGGCTTCATTCTCACAGGAAAGGATGCGGAATTACTATATTCTTCACCAGCAAAGATAGCAAAGCATTCCCTGTTGCTTCTGATGAAATGTTCACACCACATAGCTATTTTACTTTTTGCATGAAAAAATGCTGATCATTACACAAAATGGTGTTAGGACATAAGTCTTTGCCTAACTGGTTGGTCAGAATAATATGTATACTTGCATATCTGTTATTGTTCTGATACAGCCCTACTTCAACTCAGAAGAGGACCTGGATCAGGGTGCATTCCTGATTCCCAGCCTTGTTCTGTCTGCACCCGGGCCTGAGGATGCCCTGAGCCAGGGATCTCAGCCTGTACCTGGCCCAAGTTTGTTTTCCCCAGCAGCTGACCTGACAGATCAGGAGTCTGGCTCTGACAGTAATCTGCCCTCAGTCAGGGAGAGGTCCAGGAAACAGCTACACCTGAGACGCAGGCAGGCTAGAGCAAAGCACCAAAGAAGGCTCCCAGCTGATACCGATTAGCTGGGAGCCTTATAAGCAAGCTTCTTGCAGCCTGCTAGCGTTGGCACAACTCTTACGCGAAGACTGACATCCTGCTTGACTCCAGACTGCCTGCCTAGATCCTGACCTCCCTGCTGTGACCCTGACTTCTCTGCCAACCCTGACGACACCCCAGGACACCTTTTGGATTAGACTACTGACTTGGACTACTAGTAAACAGACATCGGCTTGTCTTTTAGACTTTGATATCTGGACTATCCTTGAACAAAACTCTCTGTGTAGCGCCACCGTGCAGCGACCATGCCTGCCCTGGTGGGTCAGCACAGCTACTATGCTTTAAGAGCATTGAGTATGTGACAGAGCAGGTGAACTGTATTGTCTCATTACCTTGCCAGTACTGTTGATAAAAGGAAGGTTGCAACCTACTGCTCAAGGACTGCTTCAAGACAAATTGGCGAACTAAGGCCATAACTCTGGGGAATTTGGATGTCTGGGCGTTGACAATGTGCACCACTGCAGCATTGTCACACCAAAAGTGAACTACTGAATTATCCCACCTATCCCCCCAGAGCATTAGGGCCCCCAAGATGGGAAAAAACTCCAGGAAAGTAAGATCGCGTAAACGATCCGTGCCCTGCCATGTCTGAGGCCATTGACCGTAGGACCACCTTCCTTCAAAGTAAATCCCATAACCCAGGGAGCCAGAGGCATCCGACTGTACTTGGAAATGCGGGCTGAGCATAAGCTCCGACCTCCAGAAGGAGATGCCATTAAAATCCTGTAGGAATGTGAGCCAAACCGTAAGGTCTGCCCGTAAACCTCTGGTCAGCCGTACCCTGTGGTGACGTTTTAAAAGGCCCGCCATGGCATCACACAGACGCCTGGCAAAGGCTCTGCCCGGTGTTACTACCCTACAGGCAAAGTTGAGGTGGCCGTGAAGCACCTGCAACTCTCGGAGAGACACCTTGCGCCTGGCAAACATTGCCAGAATCGCATCAGAGATCCGAGTCACCGTTTCCATGGGCAACCTGGATGTCTGGGCAATGGTGTCAATATCAATACCTAAAAAGGTGAGAGTGGTGGCTGGTCCCTCAGTCTTTTCAGGTGCTAGGGGAACACCCAGTTCCCGCATAAGCGCCTGAAAAGTGGCGAGGAGACGAGCACACGTGTCCATGCCGTGTTCCCCTCCGAACAAAAAATCATTGAGGTAGTGGGCTACAGACTGGGACTCTGATTTACAAACAAAAGCCCAGTGAAGGAAGGTGCTAAATCATTCGAAAGCCGAACATGAGATAGAACAGCCAAAAGGCATGGCCTTATCTACATAAAAATTGCCCCGAAAACGAAAACCTAACAGCTCAAAGTCGTCCAGGTGCACTGGTAACAATCGGAATGCCGATTTGATATCACACTTTGCCAGTAGCGTCCCTGGGCCACACGAGCGTACCATCTGTAAGGCCTGGTCAAAGGACATATACCTGACCGAGCAAAGGTCATCAGGTATCACATCATTGACCGAAGAGCCCGCAGGGTAAGAAAGGTGGTGAATTAGTCGAAATTCACCCGGGGACTTCTTAGGGACTAAACCCAAAGGTGACACTTTCAAGTTTGGGAATGGTGGGTCAGCAAATTGCCCAGCCACCCTCAGTGCGTTGACCTCCTTGGCTATAGATTGGGCGGCAATATCCTCATTACCCTTGAGAGAATGTAAGTTCGGGGCATCCTGAGGCCCGCGTACACCCTGAAATGGTATGCGGAAGCCAAACTGAAAACCCTCAAGTAGGTACCTCGCATCATCCTGTCTAGGATAAGCGGCAAGTCAACGTTCCAGCACCTGGACATTAATTGGGGAGGGGGCCTTTTTGATGGGTAGTACCGTCAGAGGGAGCTCTGACTGCCCCCTGCCCACCCCTTCCTCTGCCTCATGACCCACCAGCCCGTGGGCACGCGGAGGCGGCGTGAGAGCCAGAACAAGAGGGGCACTCGTGCCGGAACCGACACTGACGCTTGTTGCACACTCCGCTGGCGGAGAAGCTCCAACACAGCAGGCAGGCTGGAACCCCCTGCCCAGCCGGCTGGCGGGGAGTCTGTGTAGTAGCAGCCCGCTGAACGGCATGGCCACAGTGGTACCGGTCACCCGGTGGGGGTCATGTACAGCAGCTGGCCGCGTGGGGGTCATGTACAGCAGCCACAACTGCTGGCAGGGTTCATCCCACCTCATCTCAGGATGGAGGGCCACTCTCATCCTAAACTCTTCATCATAAGCCAACCATGACGGGCCAGGGAAATCCACTACAGCCCGATAAATATTACCCAGGTATTGGACCATCGGGATGACCAGGTCAGGACGTGCCCTCAGGTATATCGCCATATAAATCAGATAGGCCGGCAACCAATTGGCCCATGTGTGAGGTGGCTTACGACGATGGGAGGGGCAGGACGATCCTTATCCCTATCGTCCTGCCCCTCCCTCTCCTCCTTGGTGGGTTCGCGGTTCAGGAGGGAGAAAATGTCGACATATTCCCCCTGCCAAATCTTCTCCCTTGTGGCCTGGGAGAGATGATCACCCAGCGGCAATGAATAACCGGCAGTCGGCAGGGCCGCCGTCAGCACGGATTGAATTGGTGGTGCGTGCCGCGTGCCCTGAATAACCCCTGACACATTGGGCATGCCCACAGGGGCGGTCACCCCTGACATAACTGGGGGATAATTGGGCAACCAAGAATTCACAGGACAATGTGGATACAACTGTCCTCCTACAGTAACCTGTCGTGGCCATGGCCACTGAACCCCCCCCCCCCCCAGTATTGCTAGGTAGTGTCACTGGTGTACTTAATTGACCAGGATACTCACTTGGTGCACCCCCGTGGGCCGCCCCCACTGGGGGTTCTGGCCCATGGCGGGCGTTGGAGCTCGTGATGGATATCGAGCTCTGCGTGCCGCTGCACCCCTGCCACGCAGGACTGGCCCCTGGCGGAAAGCCCCAAAGTGATGTTCTGGTGGGGAGCTGCGAGGCACCAGCTTGGGCTGGCCTGATGGCCTCAAACAGCTCAACCCTGCTAACGGCCCGCTGAACAGTCGTGGCCGACATGTGGGCCAGAGCCGGAGGGTTTGGAAGCCCACCATCCAGAGGTGGTGGGGCAATGCCCATTGATGCCTGCAGCACAGCAATGCAAGCCAGGAGGGCATCAACGGTCTCGGACCCACCTGGATAAGGTGGGCCAGATGGGCTGGATAGGCCGCCGGGCAATTGTTGTGGGATAAACCCAGCTGGTGATCCCTGGCCCGAGTAAGGCCATGCCCAGTAGTCCAGCCCATGAGGGGCCGGAAGAATGGTGGGGCGGAGACCCGCACCAGGTCCAAGTGTGCCACCCTGCATAGCAGGGGTAGGAACCCCAGAAGGGCTGGCAGAAGCCTGACCCGCATTGGTGGCAGTGGGAACGCTAACCCCACCACCTGCTTGAGGGGGTGCCGCCCGAGCCCTCCGGCCCGGAGGTGGCCCCCGAGATGTTGGGGGGTTGGCAGAGCCCTCCCCCTCAGCCGCGGCTTAGAAGCCGGTGCGTTACGCTTGGGAGCCATGTCTCCCAAGCAATAGAAAGCAAGAAAAAGGCGAAAAATCCCTTTAGCAACCAAGATCGAGGCAAAAAACCGGGGAGCAAGCGGCGGAGCGAACTTCTCCGCTCCATCACTTCAAAAATGGCAGCACAGCTGCCTCGTGGCCACCCCTTTTAAAGAGGGTGGCCACGCCCCCTAACTCACCCGGATGTCTGAGTCCGGGTGGGGGGGCGCAAAGAGCGCGACAGCCATTTTGGCGCCGTGCTTGCATTATGCTCAACAACTGCTTGAAGCCTATGGACTGCTTGGAGCTCAACTACTGCTTGGGGCTCGGCTACTGCTTAATGCACTGCTCTTGCTACATTTGCTACTTTGTTTTGCTATTGGACTATTTGCAACTGGACTGTTGTTCCCCGTGATTGTTAAAGACTGGGAAGGAGAAAAGAATCTTCTGCTTTGCTTTTGAAACATCATCTTGACTATCTCTGCTATTGCTGTGCTTGACTTTGAAAAGCTTTTGAACTTTGCTTTCAACCTTTGATTTTACCACAAGTAAACAACTCTTCTCACTATGCAGTATGGTTCCTGTGTTGTTCATTAAGCAATCAGACCTTTGCTGACACACCCTTGCAGCACAAGAATTTACTCTACATCTTAACAAATGGCCTCTATGTTTCCTGGATAGGTGCACAATTCACATAATGGTTTGAACTGTGAATATTTTCCTAGAGTAGGATGATTACTTTTAAAATGGAGTTTTATTTAAGAATTGTGCAAATAACTCGAATGTAAACTACAGCTTCTTTTGTGTGTGTGAGAAGTTGAAGCAATAACTCAATGAGCAAGTTATCCAGCTATGGAGCCAAAAGTTGGGAGTTGAATTCCTCACTGCTCATCCCAGAAGAGACAGCCTGTGTGGCCTTTGGCAAGTTGAACTGTCCCAGGCCTCACCACAGGAGAAGGGAATGTTAAAAAACCTCTGTAAATCCTCTACCTATAAAAACCTAAAAAGGATCATCATAAGTTGTAACTGACTTGACTACACACAGTTATTATTCTAGTGTTTCTCTTAACTTTCAGACAGCCTTTCTGTGCTTGCTTTACTTCTCACAGATGACGAAAATCATAGAGACTAGGGAAACACTCTTTGCCTTAATATCAGATGTAAGGGAAGATTTATTTATTTATTTTTTGGGGGTTGAGAATTCTTTACAAAGGCATCTCAACATATATTGTTAAGAATGAGAAATATAAAAAAACAGCCCTTCCATCCCTACTTCAGTTACATTGAGTGGTAGATAGAATGCAAGCGTGGCGCCAAAATGGCCGCCGCGCTCTTTGCGCCCCCCCCCACCGGACGAAGGCATCCGGGTAGTTAGGGGGCGTGGCCAGCACTCTTATATAAGGGGCGGCCACGAGGCAGCCGAGCTGCCATTTTGCGAAGCGACGGAGCGGAGAAGTTTTTCCCTCTTACCTCCGTCGCTCTTGCCTTTCATCGGGAAGCCTCTGGCTGCTAATTTTCTTGACTTTTTCCGGCTTCCCATTGGTTAGCTGCTATGCCCTCTAAGAAGAAGGCGACTGCGAACGCGGCTCGTTCTGCACGGAGGCGCCAGCCAGGTCGGAGGACCGCGGCTGCGCCTCCCCAGCAGCCTCCTTTGCCTGAGCCCACCGGGACCGGTGGGATGGGGTTAATTGCCCCTTGGCCCGAGGCGGGGTGTCCGCGTACCGGCCCAGCAGGGGCCGCGGCCCCCAGCCCGCAAGCAGTGGCTACTGCCCCTGGCATGGCCCATTCTGCGCGGCCTTCTTCCATTGGTGCGCAGCTTCCTGCGGGGGGTTTCAGCCATGGGGGGTGGCTGGGTTCCCTCCCCTGGCAGGGTACCCCCCCGGCCCTGCAGGGGCCGGGCCTGGGGTCGTGGCCGTTTATGGGCCCCGGGGTCCAGGGACCTGGACCGGCGCCTGCAGCCAGTGGGCTGGCCGGCCCTTTGCCCCCACTTGGCTTAGGGGGCTACGTTAATGTTGAGGTCCTTCTGGCCCGCGTTGCGGCCCTCGAGGCATCCCTCGCGGGGGTTAACCACCCGGGGTGCCTTTTGGGGTGCAGGTTGATCCTTCGTCTGCCGGTCAGCGGCAGGCGGCAGAACGGGTCGAGCTGCCCGAGGCGCGTGGGCCGGCCTCGGCCACTGCCTCGCAGCTCCCCACTCAACAGGCTGATGCTGGTCAGGCCCCGTCGACGAGCTCAATTGCGGTCGTCAGCTCCGACGCCCCCAGCGGGCCGGAACCCCCGGTGGGGGCGGCCCATGGGGGTGCAGCATGTGAGTATGCGGTTCAATCTAGTGCACCCACACACCTAACCACGTTGGGGGGGGCATTCCAGTGGCCGTGGCCTCGCACGGGTGGTGCGACGGTTCAGTCGCCGACGTCCCACCCGGTGACTTCACCTCTCACCCAGGGCCCCGTTTTGGCTGCTACCTCTTACTCAGTCGGGAATGTGTTAGGGGTGACTGGGTTGGTCCAGGCTCCTTTCCAGATCCCCGTGGTTCCCACCGTGCCGGTGTCGGCATTGCCGACAGCGGGGTATTCCTTGCCCCTGGGGGACCATTTGGCCCAGGCCACCAAAGAGAAGATCTGGCGTGGGGAGTATGTGGACATCTTCTCCCTTCTTAACAGAGAGCCCACCAAAGAGGAGAGGGAGGGGCAGGATGAGAAGGATAAGGAACAGGCACGTCGTCGTAAGCCGCCACGTACGTGGGCCAACTGGTTGCCGGCGTACCTCATATACATGGCGGTCTACCTCAGGGCCCGGCCGGATTTGGCAATTCCGATGGTCCAGTATTTGGACAACATTTACCGGGCGATGGTCGACTTCCCGGGCCCGTCGTGGTTGGCTTACGACGAGGAATTCCGTATGCAGATTCCCCTGCACCCTGAGATGAGGTGGGACGAGCCCTGCCAGAAGCTGTGGCTTCTGTACATGACTCCCACGCGCCCTGCGCCTGGGGAAAGGTACCATTGTGGACATGCGGTCCAGCGAGCGGCCCCAGCACAGACACCCCGCCAGGTGGCGGGGCAGGGGGTTCCAGCCCGCCTGCTGTGCTGGACTTTCTCGTCCAATGGTTCCCGCAGTAGGAAGAATTGCCGGTACAGGCATGAGTGTCCCTCTTGCGCTGGCCTCCGCCTGCCCCAGGCCCGGAGGGGTGCGGGGCAAAGGTAGGGGCGGACAAGGGGCTGGCAAGACTGCCACAGAGGGAGCTGGTCCACCGAAAGGCCCCCTCCCCAATTAATGTGGACATGTTGGAGCGTTGGCTCGCATCGTACCCGAGGGAGGCAGATGCGGTTTACCTGCTTCAAGGTTTTCGACTGGGGTTCCGTATTCCTTTCCTGGGTGATAGGTCCCCCCAAGATGCCCCCAACCTTTTGTCCCTTAAGGGGAGGGAGGAGGTGGCTGCCGCCAGCATTTCTAAGGAGGTTGATGGGGGCAGGGTCGCTGGCCCTTTCCCTGCACCCCCGTTCCCCAACCTTAAGGTGTCACCCTTGGGCTTGGTGCCCAAGAAGTCACCGGGCGAGTTCCGCCTGATCCATCACTTGTCCTACCCAGCCGGCTGATCGGTCAATGATGCTATCCCTGATGACCTTTGCTCATCTTTTGACCAAGCGCTGCGCATGGTGCGCTCATGTGGCCCGGGTGCGCTGTTGGCTAAGTGCGACATTAAGTCTGCCTTTCGCCTCCTGCCGGTTCACCCGGGTGACTTTGAGTTGCTGGGTTTTAAGTTCAGGGGTGAATATTATTTCGATAAGGCCATGCCTTTTGGCTGTTCCATATCATGCTCGGCCTTCGAGCGTTTTAGCACCTTCCTACAGTGGGCTTTTGTCCGCAGGTCTGGGTCCCGGTCTGTAGCCCATTACCTGGATGATTTTTTATTCGGGGGTGAACGGGGCTGGGACACGTGCACACGTCTCCTCAACACATTTCAGACGCTAATGGAGGAACTTGGTGTCCCTTTAGCGCCCGAAAAGACCGAGGGCCCATCTACATAGCTAGTCTTCCTGGGGGTAGAGATTGACACGGTAGCGCAGGCTTCTAGGTTACCAGGGGATAAGGTGTCAAGGATAGTGGCCCTTATCTCGGACTTGCTTGCTAAATGCAAGGCATCACTGCGGGAACTGCAGGTGCTGCATGGTCACCTCAATTTCGCTTGCAGGGTGGTCGCACCGGGCAGGGCATTTGCTCGGCGCTTGTGCGACGCCATGACAGGCTTATCCAGGCCTCACCATAGGGTGAGACTAACCCAGGGCATTAAGGCAGATATGCTTATCTGGCTCCAGTTCCTGAGGGAGTTCAATGGGGTGTCATTTTGGAGGTCTGACCTTCTGGCTTCCCCTCGTTTCCAGATACAGTCCGATGCCTCTGGGTCCCTGGGTTATGGGATGTACTTCAATGGGAAGTGGGCCTATGGTGGGTGGCCACCAGCCTGGTCAGGTACGGGTCGCCTGCGTGATCTTACGTATCTGGAATTTTTTCCCATCCTGGGGGCCTTCATGCTATGGGGTGAGGAGTGGGCCAACTCGGTCGTTCATTTCTGGTGTGACAATGCGCCCGTTGTCCACATTGTCAACTCACAGACTTCCAAATCACCCAGGGTCATGGACCTGGTGCGCCAGTTTGTATTGCGTAGCCTGCGCCTTAATGTGCTGTTCCGGGCCAGGCATGTCCCGGGGGTCAATAATGATATCGCTGACGCTTTGTCCCGCCTGCAGATCTCCCAGTTCCGCGCCTTGGCCCCGGATGCGGAGGAATTTCCCTCGCCACTCCTGGACGAGATATGGACCCTTGGCAAGGAGAGGTGAACCGGGCGATCGGCATGTCGCTAGCGCCACACACGCGTAAGGTGTATCAACACGCATTCAATTCTTTCAGAGCATTCTGTGCCCAATTCCGGCTGCCAGATACCTGGCCGATCCCGGTGGCCCATATACTTCAATTCATGGTTTACCTGCATTCCCAGGGCCTTGCACCTCGCACCATAGCATCCAGGCTGTCAGCGCTGGCTTTTATGGCCAAAGTAGGCAGACATGCGGACAGTACCGCTGACTTCCGTGTGAGACACGTTTTGGAGGGGTGGGTGCGGGAGCGTGGGCGTAGCCCGGACGACCGCCACCCAATTTCCCCAGGGGTTCTTACTCAACTGGCACGGGGCTGGCAGGACCTATGTTTTGATAGGTATGAGGCAACCCTGTTTCATGCGGCTACAACGGTGGCCTTTTTTGGAGCGCTCCGCATCAGCGAGCTTGTGATGCTGTCTAAGGCGGATGCAAGTCGTAGGGCACTGGAACTCGAAGATGTCTATGTGGCCAAAGACTGGGCTCAGTTGAGGATACGCTCCTCTAAGACGGATCAGCATGGCGTAGGCAGTGGAGTAAGACTGCTACGGTGTTATTTGGCAGACATCTGTCCGGTTGGTGCCCTACAGGAGTTCCTTGCACTGCGTGGCATGCACCATGGCCCGTTTTTCTGTCACCAAGATGGGTCTCCCCTTACTAAATTTCAATTTTGGAAGGTGACCGGCAAAGCGCTGGCCGGTGTTGGCCTCCCAGGGGCCCGTTACGGCACCCATTCATTCAGAATAGGGGCGGCTTCCACGGCGGCTGCTTTTGGGTACTCCGGGGCTGAGATACGCCATATGGGGAGGTGGGGATCGCAATGTTTTCAATTTTATGTCCGGCCTCTTTCACCGTGAGTACCAGTCGAGTCACCGCACCTTTTCTCTTCCCTCGTTTTTTCCTTGACAGAACCTGGGTGTCGTATTACGCCAGTGACAGTATGGCTGGTGGGCCATAGCTACGTGCACAGGGCAGCGCGTTACGCTGCGGCGACAGAGTGGGGACCCCGACTGGGACTGGGTGCATACGCAAGTCTCACATGGTATGGTAAGCCCGGGATGTTGTGGCGGGAGCTGTTGCCATTCCTTTTCTCGGGCCGGAATGCTGACCCGCCTGACATCCTGATCATACACCTTGGGGGCAATGATTTAGGTCGGGTCACCGGCCTATCGCTGAAGCATGCGATTTGCGGCGACCTCGCCTACCTGCATTACGTGTGGCCCACCACAACCCTCGTTTGGTCAGACATGGTGCCGCGGCACGCGTATAGGGGAGGGTTCGACCTCCAGGCCCTTGACCGTGCTAGACGCATGGTAAACAGGGCTGTTGCCCGGTTCATTGTCGACAGGGGTTGGGGGCGGGTCAGTCGTCACCCCGCCATTAGTCTGCAAAATTATGACCTTTACACAGGGGATGGGGTCCATCTGTCGCGAGGAGGTATGGACCTCCTGTTGGGTGATTGGCGAGCAGGCCTGTTGACCGAGCTGACGGTCTGGGGGGGGCGTCGAGCCTTCTTTGAAGCCCCTCCGTGTGGCGGGTAGCACTGATAAGGTAAACATTTATGACCCACAGGTATCCGGCAGGTTCGCAATTGACTGGACAACACTAGACAGGCATAAGTTGGTTAAACGTTGTCCGGTCAACGACGAACCAGGCGACGGGGTGATGGCTACAGCTAGACAGCATGCATCACCCCGTGATTTTACGGATACGCGTCAGAGGGTGGGGTCATTAGTTAGATATTGACTACGGTCAACAATTTGTTTGTTGTCAACAAACAAATTGATACAAATAGATACATTGTAACAATTGCCGTTGGCAATTTTGGGTGGTACCTTACCAGTGTTACTTCGGCCTGCTTGCCTTAAGAATTATAATTGGTCAATTACCAATAGAAATTTATAATTCGGACTAGGGCATGAATCAATAAATGTGGCCCAATGACGTTATCCACTTTCATCGGTGTCTGAGTCCTTTATTGGGGGGTGCGCCTGCAAAGAGCCTCCTTGAAGATTGTGGATACATTTTATGTTTTTGAACCACAATCAGGCATACCCTGGGCAATGACAACCTTGTTTTCCTGGTTAACCTTTTTCACAGTGGATCCTGTACACAAAAGAAGTTACATTGCCTTACACTCAGCGTTTATTCCTAAACATAACATTTTAAATCTCCCAATATAACAGCAGATGGCAGTCAAACCCTGCTGCTGACATAAATCCTTAACGGAGATTGAAGAAGAGAAATATGAATACCTAGTACAGTATAATAATAATAATAATTTTGTGTCAGAAATTATTCTGGGTTGAAAGGATTTTTGCTGGAGAAACTCCCCTGAGGGGAAGCCTGAATGAAGTCCCTTTCATGTCCCCAAGAGCAGGGACAGAGACGGGTGCTCAACCCATTATGCAGTACCCAGGTCTTGCATTGCCAACTTGCCAACCTTCCAGCTAACAAGGTGAGCTTCTTAACCATTGAGGCACTGCAGCCCCCACATTCCTAGTGAAATCTCAGAGACACACACCTGGAGTTCACACTCACATTCATTTTAGATACTACTGAGTTCTGAATAATGTTGTTCTTGTTATTATTTTCCACTACAGGGTGAGGGTAGAAGACATGTGTGGTCCTTCAGATGATATTTGACTGCAGTTTCCATCAGCATATATCTGCAGGCTTGTGCATTTATCACATTCATTCTAGATACCACATTGTTCTTCTGTTGAGCAGTGATACAAGTTGTGTTTATGCATTATTAGCATATTTGTGCCTGGCCAGCCAGGCAGTTTTAATGTGTGTGTTGGTGGTTAGGGGTGGTTTTGGGTGTGCACAACCACCACCACCCACATAAAATACCACTCCAACCACCAACACTCACATTAAAAATTCCTGGCAAGGCAGGAGTGTTGTGTGTGTGTGTATGTGTGTGTGTGTGTGTGTGTGTGTGTGTGAGAGAGAGAGAGAGAGAGAAGCAGTGTGTGTGAGAGAGACAGAGTGAGAGAGTGAGAGAGAAAGAGAGAGTGACAGATAGTTAGATTAGACCACCAGAGGGGGTTAGATAGAGTGAGGGAGGAGACAAGAGTCAGAGGAGACAGGAGAGGAGGGTGGAGGCTACCTGCTGAGGCTGCATGCAGGTAAGTTGGGACTGGGAGTGAAGGTTTGTCTGCGAGTGGGTGGGTGGGGTGGTTTTGGGATGTGTGCGAACCCCCCCCCCCAACAACAACAACAACAACAACAACAAACCACCCCAACCACCAACACACAGATAATAATTGGCCAGCAAGGCAGGGGTGGTGTGTGTGTGTGTGTGTGTGTGTGTGTGTGTGTGTGTGTGTGTGTGTGTGTGTGTGTGTGTGTGTGTGTGTGTGTGTGTGTGTGTGTGTGTGTGTGTGTGAGAGAGAGAGAGAGAGAGAGAGAGAGAGAGAGAGAGAGAGAGAGAGAGAATGACACCCTTGCCATGATGGGGGTGGGGCAAGGTGGTGGGGTGGGTGGGTGGCGTGGGTGCCTGGCCCGTGCTTCCCTCCCCCACCCCCACCTCACATTCCCTTCTTTGTCAGTTGGGTCTTTTCCCCCCATCGCGGCCTTCTTCGTTGGGAGGTGCAGCGGCGTCTCCTTTGTCCCTGTGGGTGTCGAGGCCACATCTCCCGCAGGGACAAAATACAGGCCGGTGCACCTCCCTCCGCAGAAGGCCACACTGAGGAAAATGACCCAGGTGGCAAAGAAGGGTATGTGAGGTGGGGATTAGGGGGAGGGGTTGGGGCAAGGTGGTGGGGTGGGTGGGTGATCCGTGCCTCCCCCCTCTTCCTCCCCCCACTTACCTTTTGCCGGTTTGGGCTTTTTTCCTCTGGTGTATTTTTTTTAAAGTCGGCGTGCTGCGCTTTCCTGGCCTCCTCTGCGCTCGCGTCCCTCAGCCTGATTGGCTGAGAGGTTGTGCAGCGCAGAGGACTCTGGGAGTCATAGTTTTGTTTTTTTGGTCACTTCATGGGGCAACCCCCACTGGTGACTTCCGGAACCCTGCAGCGATGGCCAGGCGGGGTTAAGGTAAGTGCAGGCTGCTTGGTTCAGGATGGTTGGGGAGGGTGTGGGAGCCTTTGTTGCATTCCAATGGTTAACGTCTCTCCTTATAGGTAAAGATACAGTGGAACCTTAGTTAACGTAACTAATGCGTTCTTTGGGACGTTTCTTACAGCGAAAATTATTTTAACCGAATTTCCCATAGGAATGCATTGAATGCAATTTCCCATAGGAACACATTGATAATCAAAATACCTTAACCAAAACATGTTTTTCCATAATAATGCACTGAAAAACAATTAATCCGTTAAAAATAATTATGTAAACCGAGTCACTATTTTCTATGGATTTCCTTTTGTTATGTGGTTTTTATGTTAACCAAGCCATTTGTTAGCTGAAGCTCCGTTGTATATGTGTGAGATATCACAAAATGCATATCAAGCGTACAGTATATGTTGAATTCGCAACTATGTATTATACAGACTTCCTGGAAGAACATTACACAAAATTTTATTATTCACATACTGTCGGGACTCTTTTTGATGTTCTTTTTGTTTACTCTAGTTAGGGAGGGAACTTCCATATTTTAGGACTGCATCTCCCATAAGTCATCTGCCTGAGCCAGGATTCAAGGTCCTTTAGTAGATATGCTTATTATACTGTATGTGGTATACAAGTTGTATTTCTATATTATTATTAAGAGAAAGATCTGGAATGCTTTTTGCTGATAATTAATGCATAGCAGTATTAATTAGTTATAATACTGTTATTTTCCAATATTTATATAGGGTATAATGATCATGACTCCAGCCATGAAAACTCAAATGTAACCTCTTATCAGATCAAATCATTCATCAATCCATCTAGGCCAGGAGTTCCCAAACTTTTCAAGCCGGTGGCCAGGTCATGCGCTCTCAGTCAGCTTTGAGGACTGGTGGTCCATTTTGCCCTGCTTGCATGATGGGGGTGGCCATTTTATCCTCACAGCTTCAAAGAGGTGGACATTTTGTTTCTCAAATGCCCTTGGAGGGGTGGGAGGGGCTACATGAAATGGCCTTAGGTTGGGGACCTTTGATCTAGACAATGACGAGCAGCAGGTTTCCAAGAATGCCATACAGGAGACATACCTAGCTAAAGACAGATACAAGGAACTCAGCCTGGTATATTTGTGTATAAATAATGTGATCTACCACTGGACAATTAACATTAACCCACTTTTGGTTTTCATCCTCCTTACCATCTTTATTACCAAAGCTGCTCCTCTTTTTCTTCTTCATTCTTGCTACCTTCTGTCTTGCCAGACAAAAAATCACTAGGTAATCAGGGAATGTCAGTTCCAATTTTTCCTTTTTATCAGTTCTATGATTCAATCCATCAAAAAAATTATTTCCATTTTTATAAATGTGAGTTATTGCTTCTATGTCCATAATTCAAAATGCCAGGAAATGGTTTGAAATTGTCTTTAAACATTGTGCCCACATTGCCAGCAGGAAGAAGAATGGCAAGCTTCATATGCAACAAAGGGCAGTATATTGATGACAGCAATTTCAGCAGTTAAGATGGCCTGCAAGATACCCTCTTGTGATAACTACCATTCACACACAGACACCAAGGAGGTGAAAATCCCAGATTCCTTTTAAAAAATTAATTAATCACTTCCTAACCAAATACAAGCAATCAACATGGCTGATTTTGTGAGGGAGGGATATGAGTTGACAGGTTCTTTAGAAACTTATTTCTTGGGATGCAAAAACCTGACTGGGCAAAAGAAATCTCATGCTCAAGTATGAACATCTAAGCCATGGGTTCTCAACCTTTTAAATCTGCAGGCCAGACCATGCCACGTCAGACAGCTGAGTGGGCCAGACAGGTGGTTCTCCCCCCTGCCATAAATGCCACTGTAAAATGTGTCCGCAGCTGTCATAAATATGTTTATGAAAACAGTGGGTGCATTTTCAGCTGTCGTAAACGCTTCTGTTTCTGGTGGTGAAGGTGAAATGGTGCCACAGGCCAGTTCTAGCTGTAGGTTAAGAACTCCTGATCTAGGCTATCATCAAGCACAGTAATAAAACCTCTGAAACAACTAGCTGAAAATGGCTCATTTATGTTAGTAGTCAGCCATACAGTGATCTTGCTTACATCTACATTTTTTTTCTATCAGCTGACATTTGGTATTGCTTCATATCTGCAGCTGCAGCTGCTACTGCTGCTGCTGAGTTTTCACCTTGTTTGGTGTTTATTTGTGACTGGTAGTAAGCACAAGAGGGGATGATGTAGGCTATCTTGAGTACAGAAATTGATGTTATCAGGGTTTTTAGGGTGACCTTGGCTATGTAAAGTTTGGCATTCTTATTCCTGCTTGGCAATATGGACACAATATTGTAAGGCCATATGCAGACCATTTTCCACTCCTCTTTCCTCTGTCTTATTCTTACCCCATCTCTTTTTGGCTCTTCTTTCCTCTGTGCTTGATGATAACTCAGTTGTCCATACTTGAGCAAGGGATTTTTTTATGGTATCAAGCTGTTGTCCCTCCTTGCACTGTCCTAATTTACTCTCTTCCGCAGAAATCATCATCCTTCACTTTAATAAGATTCAGGTACTTAGTTTCAAAGAGAACTGAAGAATTACTACAGAATACTCAATAAGCATGTGCAACCAGAGTTTATAGAAGATTTCCTGTATAGACAAAGCTAAGAACATGTATCTTCTCTCAACAACAGATAGATCAATTTCAGATTGGGGGGGGGGTTGTGACATGTAAAGGGAAGCATTTTATTTTCAGGAAGCAGTGTCATGTCTCTAGGGAAAACATCTTTAGGACTGAATACATGTAACTAAAAATGGTAATAAAGCTTCTTTGTGATGAGGGGGATTTTTTAAAAGCAATAACTAGAATTTTAAAAGTGATTTTCCAAAGTACTGTATAAGATAGTGTTCTCTGTGGCAGCTCTGCTTTATGGAATACTTTACCTGTACTAGAGCTGTGTCTAGATCCATTGCTGCTTTCTTTCAAGAAGATATTGAGAACAGCCTTTTTAAGGGAAGCTTTTAGAGATATGCTGACTAGTAATTGAATTTGGTTTCCAATTGCTTCCTAGTTCGTATAATTGTTTGCTCTCAGCCACTTACACCTGGTATTTCTGTTAAAATGTGGTACTTTATTTGTAGTACTTGTTTAATTTTATTGAGTTTGATGTTTTACTCCCATCTTGGTTATGTATTCTTTTGTTTTTTAGTTATGTACAGTGGTACCTCGTACAATGATTTTAATCCATTTCATAGGGCCCGTTGTTGTACGAAAAAATTGTTATACGATGCATGCATCATATAGCGATTTTCCCTATGGGATGCATTGTACAACAAATATCTCTATGGGAAAAATTGTACAACAACAAAAATATGTTGTATGATTTTTCCCATAGAGATGCATTGTATCGTATAACAATTTTAGTTGTTATATGGGGCACAATGTTTTTTTTCAAATCCTCGTTGTTGTACGATTTAATTGCTGTACAAGGCATTCATTCTACGGGGTTCTACTGTACAGTATGTCCATTTTGGTCATAATCTTCTTTTGAACACCACCTAGAGTTGGTTTGCTATTGGGCACTGTAGAAGTGTAACAGACACACACACACACACACACACACACACACACACACACACACACACACACACACACACCAATGAATAAGCCAATGAACCAACAAACCAACAAGACAATGACACATCCAACAATCAAATAAGAGCAGTGAGCAATCAATTGCTGACAAGGAGTTGTTGTCAAGTGAACCCATTATGGAACAAATGGATGTCCGGGCATCACCCTAGATCAGTGTTTTTCACCCTTTGTTTTTTGGACTTCAATTTGCAGAAGCCCAAGTCAATTACCCAAAGCACTGATCAACCAATGTACAGACTTAAACCTCTGGGAATTGAAGTCCCCCTGTGGGGCAGGTTCCCAGTGGTGGGCATCAGCAGGTTCGCACCAGTTCGGCATAACTGGTAGCAGAAATTCTGGCTGGCCCCGCCCATCCAAGTTTTGAAATAAAGTAGTACTAATTCGAATGCAATGCAGGGCTTTCCCCCTGGCCACACCCACCATACCATGCCCACAGTGTGGTAGTAATTTTTTTGGAAGCCCACCACTGCTAGTGCTCTACATTGAGAACCACTGCCCTAGTTGGTTCATTGTCATTTGACTTGATAGTAACATTTGGCTTGACTAAAGAAAATGACATTTTTATTGTGCATTTGCTTTCTTACATGAAGCAGTAGCCATAATGTTTTCGACTGCTTTTAGACTTGTTGGAAAACTGAAAATCTAAAAAATGTATTGAAATTATTTGTTTTTAAATTCCAGGTGGGATAAGAGCTATGCAGGATTTTCTGGCCCCTCAGGAACAGTATAATATAAACAAAGCTCACCTTGGTTTACCTGATCCTAATGACGAGAAGTAAGACTGATTATTTTTATTGTTGTTTATGAAACTATTTCTCTCTGCCCTATATTAAAGGATAGATTCTGACTAGTATACAGCTGTTTTGTGGTCTGGAGTCTTGGAGAAATAAGATGGAACTGTAAAAAAAGAAAAGGATGGTACTTTTTATTTTAAGGTTGCATAGAATCCTGTTAGTTCATTAAGCTTGTACACTGCTGCTACTTAACATGTTATATGGCTTGTATCATATGCCAGTCATGTGAGTTGGTGAATGGCAAAAGTAACACATGGCAAGTTATTAACTCGTGGCAATTGTACTGCACTTTAAACCAATTGCACTTATGCTGACATAAGTAACCCATAGAATTCAGACCATTATGGCTCAAGAACCCACTCCCTCTTGGCTTTTTATAACAAAAGAAGTGAATTTGGCTGCATTTCTACTGATCAACATAGCAATCCCATGTAATATTATGAGGTATCTCCAAATCACCCTGACATCAGTCCTGGTTCATAATAAGCTTTGTTCAGAGAGCTATTGTCTGGTAAGTCAAATGCCCTGACAGCTGCGGTGGCTAGATTCACTTGGAGGTCAACCTGTATGAGCAGAAATAGGGTGAGGATGTCTCAGTGTAAGATCAATAGTCAATAAGTAGATATCGAGCCTATCCCAGCATTTTTATGGTATCATAACTCTAGGCCTAGAGGTTATTAGCTTCTGCATATTGGAGTACATATAGTCATTTTTAAATTAATGGTCAGTTTTAATTTGGGATTTTATTAATATACCATGGTGATTTTATAATTTTAATGTATTAAATTAATGACAATGGTTTTAATTCCGGAATTATATGTAACTACTTCACTGAATATTTATTTGAACGTGTTGGAAATGGAAACATCTGGGATGCCACATCCATTAGTAGTTGTTAGTTTTATCTGTTTGAACTGTATTTACTGTAACTGGCCATTGGCCATAATAAATAATTTGATTTGATTTCATAATAAGCTTTTCATTCACCTGCTATCCAAAAGTCCTCTCTCCCAGTTACTCCTTCTTCTCAAGTTTGAGTTCTGCAGGTAAAGGTAAAGGACACCATTGCTTAAAAGCCAGTTGTATCCGACTCTAGGGTTCAGTGCTCATCTCTGTTCCAAAGCTGAAGAGCCAACACTGTCTACTTCTGCAGATGTTTCCGTAGTCATGTGGCAGGCAGGCCTAGACACCAGATTGCACGGAACGCTGTTTACCTTCCCACCAAAGTGGCACCTATTAATCTACTTGCAATTTCTTGCTTTCAAACTGCTAGGTTGGCAGGAGCTGGGACAGAGATGGACGCTCATTCTGTCATGAGTTCTGCAGGACTCACCCTTAAATAGTTTTTGCTATTGAAACTGTTGAGGCATATCTTTCCTTCACAGAGAGTAGGAATTATAGCTTCAAGTTAAGTGGGAATTATAGCTTTCTATGCTCTAAATCCAATTAACTCTGAACATATTCCAAAGTATATTTAACATGTTTCTGGAAAAGGTTCTTGCTTTTATGTGCCATCAAGTCACTCCTGGCCTTTGATGGCTCTATGGAATAAATGATCTCTAGAATGGTGTCCTCAGCATTCCTACTCAGCACTCATATACTCAAGCCTATGATTCCTTAGGAGAATCAATCCATCTCATATTTGGTCTTCTACATTTCCTTCTACCTTCAACTTTTCTCAGCATTCTCTTTTCCAAAGAATCTTGCCTTCACATGAGATGTCCAAAGCCTCAGTTTGATCATTTTTCCCTCCAGATATAGTTAGGCTTGATTTGCTCTAGGACCCACTTGTCCATCTTTCTGACACTCTGGGGTGTCCACATATCTGACCACAGTTTGATTTTTATATTGACTAACTGGTGATTGCTCTATGTACAGTTATTTGTGCAGTTGCTTGAAGCATGTATTTGTGGTAATTGGAAGAGCTTTCCTTCATTTCTGTCTCTTGGCCAAATTTCCCAACAACATTTGGTACTGCTTTGTTTCCTACTTTTGTGTTCTAGTCACCTATGATTGTAAGCATGTCTTGTTTTGGTATGTGATAAATTTCCTCCTGGATGCTTGTGTAAAAGTTTTCATTTTCATCTTTAGCATCAGTAGTTGGAGCACAGACTTGAGTGATTGTTATGTTGATAAATTTTAAATGAAGTCTTATTAATATTATTTGGTCAGACCTTGTAATATATCCCTTAAATATAAATCTTGTCTCAGTATTAGAACTATTCCATTTTTTAAATTTGTTGTACATTTCCAGGGCAGAACAGTTGTATCTGTCTGACTGAAAATATGGCATTTTAATCCAATTTGAATCCATAATTAGCTGCCACCCTCACCAGCATTATATCTATCCATCTTCTTTTCCTAAAATGGCCATTATCTTGAAGAAGGTGGATGCATCTTAGCCTGATGTCACAGCTGTGACCATTCTACCTTGGATGAGCCTTCTCCTAATTTATCACAATGTTTATATCCCGCCTTCCTCATCCCCAAATGACCCAAGGCGGATCATGGGTTATGGTCTGCTCACAGCTTTGCTCTCAGCTTCATTGATACATACAAATCCCTCCACATTGTTAAGCTGAAGGGTACCAAATAGAGGTTGCTGTTATGTGTGATCAAATAGGAACCAATTTATAGTTACCCTAGTAGGGATTTCAAGATAAGTGAGATATTTCAGGCATGGTTTTACCAGTTCCACTCCTCCAGTGAGTTTCCACGGCCAAATGAGGACAGTCCATTAATCTATCCACTCTGGGAACTCCCAAATTGAGGCACTCCTTGAAAAATTGTAATATATACCTGATTAAAAAAAAACCCTTGAATATCTTCTGTATTGTGTGCTTTGCTTTGTGATTGGTCACCGAAGCAAAATGCAGGGTGAATTTTTAAGTCTGATTACAAAAGCAATTATCTCTCAGGAAATCCCTCCATTGGAAGAAAAAATGTGTTAATTATTGGAGAGATTTTACCATATAAAAGGGGTTCCCAACCCATGGGCCGGATCTGGCCCATGGCACCATTTCATGTGGGCTCCCACCCCCTCTGTCATACCCAGAATGCCATGTGTGGTAAATGGCTGCCCCCATCATGCAAGCAGGGCAAAATGGCCATCTGGTCCCCAAAGCTGTCTGAGAGAGCATCATTGTCCCTCAGGCCTGACACACAGGAAACAGGCAGAAGGAGAAACATATAGTGGCATTACTTTCCCTTCCATAAAAAGCTGTGCCCAACAGAGCAGAGCTCAATCTCACCCAAGGCTGAGTGTTTTTAATTCATTCTCAGTGGGCCAGCTCTTAAAGTGCAATTTAAGGGAGACTCACACTTGACGCAGTAGTGATAGTCTTATAAGACTTCCAACAATAGTCTTCACAATCAAATTGCATGATGCAGACAGCTTAGCAGTGATGCACTGCAGATATAATGCTACAGTATTTCAGCTATTAAATTGAACAATGTTTAGACCAGGAGTTCGCAACCTTTTTCAGCTGGGGGCTGGGTCATGCTCCCTCAGACAGTTTCGGGAGCCAGAAAGCCATTTTGCCCTTCTTCCACCACATGGCACTTCTGGGTGTGGTGGAAGCAGTGGGGGCCACATGAAATGGTGCCATGAGCCACATCCGCCCCATGGGCCGCAGGTTAAGAATCCCTGGTTTAGACCTATGAAAATAACAAGACCAGCCTGGATCATATCTTTTCCACATGCTTTTGGGAGGATCACATATCTCCCCCCCCCCTTTCTTTTCTTTTCTACAATTTTCATAAACTGCAGAGGGTACAAAATGCTTCACTGCCAACTGGATTAAAGTTTATGTAAGGATAACAGACAAAATCTAGTTATTTTGAAATTATAGTTGTACCATCAAAGATGTAATGAGATTCTATACTCTCTCTCTACAACACCATTCCCTTCTCTCCCACTATCTCTTCATTTGTCAAACAAATAAACCAGTATAAACTATCAGGGACGTAGGGGGCAGAACATGCCTCACAAAGGCTTCATTGGGCTCCCAGAATTTTTCTTGGGAACACCCTGCATGGCGGCCCTTAGATCCTGCGACTTGCTTGCCTCTATGAGCACGCTTCCCCCTAGCCCGATTCGCTGGGGGACAGGGTCAGAGTAGCCTTCTGCTTATGGCAGGTAATATATTATTTCCTTGGCAGAAGCTAGACTTCGAAGTGCTACTTTGTCTCTCTCTCTGCTACTCTGGCCCTCCCTTATAGAGCATTCCCCTCTCACCTCCTTCTTCCATCTGGAAATGCGATGAGAGTTGTCAAAGACTTCTTCAGCTCTGCTTAGTTTCCTTCTCTGCTTCTTTACAAAGGCAGGCACACAAACTAATGGCTTTTTGTAGTTTTATTGTTGGAAGCACAAATACTGAATACAGATATTACTTACTCTACACTTACATAAAAACACAGTGAATAAAACATAAAAGAAAACAAAATCTTACTAGCTTTTCCTAGCAGGTTCAATCTTAATGGTTTGGGGTGCCATAGCCCCTCATGGCTTTTACCCCCGAAGAGCCATTTTGGGATGCCCAACAACAAGGGCTCCCGCTGCAATCATGATTATTATGTGGAGGAGACAGTTTCCCCTGTCTCTGAAGTGTGCGTGTTTAGTGCTCAAACTGGGCTCTTTTTATAATAAAAAGGATCTTAGGAATGTGGTGATCTCATGGTGATCTCATGGGAGTGCACCTGCGTTCCCTTGAGAAAGGAGACGACTGGTACGTGCAATGTGACATTGAGCCCCCACCTTTGCATTCCTGATATGACCCAATCTGCAGGTGTCTGGGGTAATTAGTTTGACTGACAGGAGTGGAGATGTCTTACCCTGGCGTCAGTCTGTCCCATCATGGGATTGCAGGTGTCTGGAATAAGTCCAAGGCTGGACACTCATTTCTCCCTCCTCCCCTCAGGAGAGAGTTTTTATCTTATCTATGCATCATTTGTCATGTCAGGCTGTCAGCCTGGCATTCCAATGTGCTTCTAAAAGAAAGCTGGCATTTCTAAACCTAAGAAAATTACAAAATGTATCTTAACACTACATAGATCAAATGTCATTTTAAAATCAAGACAGGGTCGCATGTGGAAACCCTGACATAAACAAATGACCCCAATGAGAAAAATATGAGATGTTAAGTCTCTCTTTTGTTTACTTGAAACATAGAGAAGTAAATTAGGTTAAGGCTAAGTGTCAAACGATCAAATGGGAACCATTATTTGTTTGAACCAAAGTCTCTGTGAGCCTAGGTTTGTGCTGTAACCACTATGCCCTATTGAATTTTGTCCTGTTCAGAGATCTGCCATAGTCAAACTATATCTCTCATGGAGTCTTTAGACCAGTGTTTCCCAACCTTTGGTTTTTTGGACTTCAAATCCCATAAACCTAAGTCAATTCCCCCAAAGTACTGATCAGCCAATGTACTGACTTAGGCTTCTGGGAATTGAGGTACCTCCTGTGGTGTGTGTGCCCCATGTTGGCAAGCACTGCTTTAGACTCTTTTTTGCAATTGGAAGATAGTACTGGTGGATATAATCTTCTTGTACACAAATAGAGCTTGAACTGGGAAAAGGGGCTCTGAACTGTGACAAGAATTACAGCTGAATGTTGTAATCCTGCATACTTTTATTGGGACAGCACAGAGACTGTTTTTGAGTAAAAATCTGCATAAACTGTAACATTGGCACTAAAGTAAGAAAGTAATGCTTGTCAGTCTTTGTGACTTTACTGAACCCCAGAAGAAAGCAGAATGTTGATTTCACCTGGGATCTTAGTACTGCATATGTTTTTCCTTGCTGCCTCAAACATCTGTACAAAATTCAAGGTTCTAAACCTATGGCCTGTGGGCCAGACCAGGCCCATGACACCATTTCTTGTGGCCCGCATCACCACCACCGGAGGTGGACACAAACACATTTACATCAGCTGTCGTAAATGTATTTATCGTAAATGTATTTATGACAGCCACAGATGCATTTTATGGCAGTATTTATTGCGGGGGGGGGGGACTATTAGCCCAGCCCACTCAGCTATCTGAGGGTGTGTGGTCCAGCCAGTGGCTTGAAAAAGTTGAGAACACCTGTTCTATACAAATCACTATTAGAGGCCAAAACCAAGAAACAAAGGGCCAAACTAGGGAAGGGAACATAAGATTTATGAGTTGGTGTGTGTCCGTATGTGTTAATGGCAAATACAGTACAGTTATGAGGAAGAGGAGAAGGATCTATTTGGGACCATAAAGTTAGGGAGAAAATTCAAAGGCTTTTCCTTTAAAATTATTTCCTGATGGAAACTATCCCCAAAGTTTCATCTTCCCCTCCAAGGATAAGTTGTACAGATAAGGTGTGACCCTTTAAACACACCCTCCTACAAACATGCCAATAAGTGCACACATAAACGCAAGAATACACTCACCCCTACTCAGAAAGCAAATGATTGTTAGGTTTTTAGTACAGTATTTTAAACCGATCCTCTCACCAACATTATTTCAGGAAGTCAAGAGAAGAAAGGTCTGTTCTGAACTTGCTGAAATATCATTATTAAAATGAGCATGAAAAGTCAATTATGCCAGAGGGAGGTATTTAAGAGATGCACGTTTCCACACTGCAGGATTACACCTTGGGGATTACAAATACTGCAGATATCTTTGCAGCTGTTTAACTTGAAAGAAGAGAGGATTTTTACTGCCATGTGTTCTTCACCAAGTGAAGCCATTATTTCTTTGGTCCTTGGAACAAACTCCTGTCATCAAATGGGAGAGAAGAAGATTACTCCAGTTAAACAGAATACAGTAAAACCTCGCATAAAGAGTGCCTCACTTAGATACTAACTCGCTTAAAGAGCAGAATTTTCTCTGAATGGACACCTCACTTAACAATTAAAACCAACCAAAAACTCACTTAACAACTAAATTGGGGTTCACAATCCCCCCCACCCCCACCAGAAGTCACAATTGGTCACTTACAATGGTGTTTCGCTTAAAGAGCAAACTCACTTAAAGAGCAATCCTGTGGAACACATTATGCTCTTTAAGCAAGGTACCACTGTACTATGATGTCTAGTATTAGGCAAGGTATTTTTTCAAAACCTATTGGCTGAGAGCTTGTAGTCATTGTAGTCTACAAGATTTTGAAGAAAAGTTACTTTTCCAGATTATAGTTCCCAGACTTCCCCAGCCAACACAGCCACTTATAGAAACCACTAAAAATCATTGGAGTAAAAAAAATCAGATTAGTAGTCAAATTTCAGATGGCTGGATAACTCAGTGACCTAGACATTTGGCTGTGGAATCAGAAGCTAGAAGTTCAATTCTTCACTGTGCTTTCTGGAAGAGCCAGCCCAGCATAGTCCCAGGAGATGGGAATGATCCTTCTGAGTACTTTCTACCTAGAAAGTCCTGAAAAGGGTCAGCATAAATCAACACTGACTTGCCAGCACATAATTCATTATAATTAGTCAGATTTTACATGTAATTTATGAGTTTTAATCAAAATTGGATTCAAAATAAAACAAACGAACGGATTAGGTCCGAAATGTCCTTTCAGCTACTTGGCATAGTGGAGACTAACATGAACCTAAGAACCTTAAGGAGTATGAGGGCATGCCACTTTAGACCAAAGCCCTGGTTTCTAACCTTATGCTCTAAGAAGCCAGCATTATTAGGGCCTGGCAGTGCAATAGTCCGAGAATTAGTTTAATCCTACTTGAAAATCATGAATAATTGTGTCAGATTTTTTTTCTGATAATTTTATAGCATAAGTATACTGTTAACAGCAATGTCAGTAATGACTGCTTGAGTTTAGTGTTGTACTATATCAAATATCAGCTGTCCTTGATTCAGTCCTAAGTGCGGAGTGGGTGAGAACGCTGACCCTCATCTCTCTCTCTCTCTCTCTCTCTTTCTGTGCAACTTTATGTCTCAAATAACACTGGCATCCTTGAGGGCAATAAAATTTGAATAAGATGTAGCCATGAAAGTTCTAATGCCTACAGATATAAAGAATACTTGTTGATGATGATTTAGCAAGTTACTTAATAGACCTGGGCAAAGAATTTCAAATGAGAAGGTAAAGAGTGCTTTTGTATTCTCATCAGGCTGCATAATATCTCTGCACAAAACTACCACCCTTTCCCTTTAAAAATGAAAGAACACACATACAGATTGTGCAGAATAATTAGGAAACATATAACAATCCCCCTAATTTGTCTAATTGTTAAATGCCTATACAATAAAGCTACAGACATGATCATTTTGTACAATATGTGTTATTTGCATTTTAAGGTAAAGGTAAAGGTCTCCCTAGCTCGAAAGCCAGCCATATCTGACTCTAAGGTTCAGTGCTCGTCTCTGTTTCTTAAGAGCCAGCGCTGTTTGTGTCTGCAGACGTTTCTGTGGTCATGTGGCAGGCATAACTAGACACCGGATTATGCAGAACACTGTTAACCTTCCCACCCAAGTGGTCCCTATTTATCTACTTGCAATTTCTTGCTTCCGAACTGCTAGGTTGGCAGGAGCTGGGACAACGGGAGCTCATTCCCTCCTGCAGTACTCGGGAATCAAAGTGCTGACCATCCACTTTCCAGTCAGTGTCTTAGCCACTTGAGCCACTGCATAATTTGCCAGGTTTTATTAATTTGCACCAAAAAAATCATTCTCATTCTCATTCTTTTCTCCTGTTGCGATGGTCACAATACACCTCATTTTCTTGTAGAACAAGGAGAAGAATTATGTGGTTCCATCCTCCGATGAAAGGGTGAATCAAACAATGATTTATATCTCAAGTGATGCCTGTCAGCTCAACAGAGGTGTTTCATTTCTAGATGTCCATAATATTGACCACACAGAGTGGGCTATATGAGGAAATAACTTATGTGTATCCTTGCTATAGATAGCTCGGTGAATTGGATATCTGGTTGCAGAGCGAGAGTTTGGGAGCTTGATTCTTCACTGTGTATCCCTAACAACCAGCTGGTATAGGCTTGGGCAAGCTGTCAGGGATGTGCTGGGCACCTTGGGAGGGTGGTGGACAGGAAGTGATGGGGGTGCCTATTGGGGGGGTTGAGGGAGAAATCCCATACATTCCCATTACCTCTGCCTGCCTCAGGGGGGGGGGGTCACTGGAGCACACTGGGATGAGTCCCTGTATCCCTGTGGGCCAGCACACCACTGCATGCTGTACAGTCCCAGGGCACCCCTAGAAGAAGGAAATCGTAAACCACTTCTGAATTCTTTCTACTTAGAAAATGCTAAAATGAGTTGCCATATGTTAAAACTGACTTGGCGACACACACTTATTAGTATCTCTTGAGCATTATACCAAGTATGTCTGTCCAGTGGCACTGGAGGCAAGCCAGACACACAGTGGGCAGAAGCATATCCTCAGTCCCTAACAAGGGATAGGTGTGGAGCCATCTTATTTATGGACACCTCATTTTACTGGATAATATTCAACTTTTTTTATGGACATGTGATGACATTCAGGATCGTAACATTAGGGATAGGTGAAAACAACAGGTTCCAATTCTCTATCCCAGTAGACAAATTAGGGATGTACATCTTTTTTGTTTCTAATTTTTTACCTTTGGTATGGTTCATGTGCAAGGAAAGCTGGATACTTACAATAATTGCAGTGTAGGGAGCAGGCTCAGATCACAGACCACCAATATGGAAGAGCACCTTACTCCTCCCCAAATACATATTTTCCCCTTCCCTTTCTCCCTTGCCCATCCCCCCTTTTAATTTTTTAAAATGGTAACCATGTTAGTCTGTGTTTCAAGCATATCAGAGAGTAAACAAAACAAAAAGACAAAAAAACACTGTGGCACTTTAAAGACTAACTGCTGTATTTTAATGTTAGCTTTCATGGATCAAGTCCACTTCGTCAGACATAAGAGCGAGACTTCATGGCATCAGGTACAGAATGATTGGTTAGCATAACAGATAAGAATGCAAATCAATGTGGTTTTTACAACTGGTAATAGCAGAAGATCTCTGATGGTTATTCAGATTAGTTGTGAAGTTTTTGCCCTGTTGAATTGCGAATAGTTACTAGATGGATGCAAGACAAACATTGTGGCATT
Organism: Bradypodion pumilum; assembly: GCA_035047305.1. Classification (NCBI taxonomy): domain Eukaryota; kingdom Metazoa; phylum Chordata; class Lepidosauria; order Squamata; family Chamaeleonidae; genus Bradypodion; species Bradypodion pumilum. The sequence goes on along the minus strand of JAWDJD010000010.1, from coordinate 14,140,276 downwards.
AAACATTTGCTAATGAGTTTACCCTTCGGACCTAGCATCTATTGACAATATTGTGAGCACCAAGTTCTTCCTTTGTTCTGAAAGGTATCCTGAGGCTGTGGATGAAAATTCTACTGAAGTAGTTTCTGTAAAGTAGTTTCTGTCAATATTTTTTTAAAAACATTGATGCCGTTTTAAAATGCTTGGCAAAGTTGGACATTTCCATCAGTTTTGTGACCCAACAGAGAGCTCCAATAGTAGTGTGGCCTGTATTCTTTCCCAAAGAGCCTATGAGAAGGTTGCTGGCAGGCAACAGTCCATGGGGTCGCAAAGGGTATCTGGTAGTAATCGGCAGACCAGTAAACGAGCCAGGTTCTGTATCTCTCCACATTCATGCATAGTGTGGTGTTGTCTGCCAGCAGCCCCCACTTGAGCATGTTAGACTTGCATTTAGTGACTCCAACCCTCAGCCTCTTAACTGGTAGATGAGGTGCACAGGAGATTAGTTGAAACACTGCACCCACAATTCCTACTAGTGTGTCACACGCAGGTGCAGGATTCATGGCAAGTAAAATCAATCGGAGATGGCATATCCCATCTATAGGAAGATACAGAGATTGATGGCCAGTACATTTTTTTTGTGCTAATGGGAAAGCCCTTTATATAAAATTTTGCCTTTTAGGTGTCTTGTGTCCCCTTCCTTTTCTTTAGCCTGCCTGCATTTCTATTTTCCTACAGCACCAGGAGATCTATTGTATCCTGTAGATAAAATACAAAACCAAACACTAGTTCAAGCATGAAAGAGATATACAGTACAGCCAAATTAGGGAGTGGGTACTCTATATGAAAGAGACTGCCGTAGATTAGTGGTTAAGATGCTGAATTTTTTGTATATGTCCTTTTTATATATTGATTGTTGATATTTTGACTTGTTGTACTGATATATTGTATTATTATGGAATTTTGTAATCGAATATGTTGTTTAACTGCTTTGAGTTTGTCGTTGACAAAAACGGTATATAAGTTTAAATATAATAATAATAATAATAATAATAATAATAATAATAATAATAATAATAATAATAATAATAATAATAATAATAATAATAATAATAATAATAATAATAATAATAATAATAATAATAATAATAATAATGATGATGATGATGATGATGATGATGATGATGATGATGATGATGATGATGGCCATACTATTGTCATTATCAGAGATGATGGTGACTAGGTTTTATTTTTAAAAACAAAGAACTTGGCAAGAAGAGTAAGAAGCCCTTGTGATGACTCCAGATTTGTTTTAGGGCGCCACCAACAAATCATGTTGTCACTCTCTCATTTTTGGAAGTGACTCAAAGTCACAGAAGAAGACTGACAATGATGATGTTGACTACTGATTGTGTTAGACATTTGAATCTTTCCAATAAGGGAAACAGTTGTTTAAAGTAAGGATGAAAGCAAAAGATTTAAATGAGACAGAGATCTTGTGTTAAAAGCATGCAGCATCAATTTTGTGTTCTTTCTTAATTGAAGCTTATCTAACATCTAGGTAATTGCCTTAAATACCTGTTGAGTTGCTAATGTGCTGTTATGGCTTGTCAGTCTTTCATAAATCTCCAGGCCTTCAGATCTTGCTCTTTGATGCTACCCGTCACATTCTGGTCCAAAGGCTGGGCAGCAGGGTGGGGATGGAAGAGGAACTCAATAATACTAAGCACTCCTGCATTCACTTAATCTGGCAAAATGCATTGCACTCTTTATGAATGTGTAGGAGAGGCTGTGTAGAAGTCTGCAAAAAGGTCACTGATATTTTTGGAGTGATAAATCAGGAAAGTAGGAAAAAAGATTTGCATTTTGGGCTGTATAACATTCAGGGGCGGATTAGAGAGAGAGAGAGAGAGAGAGAGAGAGAGAAGAGAATTCTTTGAAGTAATATTTCTCCACTGACTTGTTTTATTAGCTCCCTTTTAACATGTTACATTATTGCTTATAGAATTTCATTTACTTGGATTGGCAGCTTGATAAATATGTCTATTGGCGATGATTTGGATTGCTCTGGGCATTAATATTATTAAAACCTGTCAGAAGGAAATGTCTGAAAGATGACTTACTGTAAAGATTACAGCACAAAATAAATCACACAGTGGTATTTGTTACCGTTTATGGCCTCTTGGAGCCGAGTCAATCCCTTTTTATGTTGCATTATTTTTCAAGTTTTTATAGCTTTACATTATATATCGCTGTCAGAAATGAACAGATGGGGTGTCAAACATGAGCTTTCTGAATAATTCCCACCCTCGGGTTATTTGTGTGAAGGACAAGTGTAAAACTCTGTTCTCCAGAAAAGAAAGACAGGCAAGGGTGGGTGAATGTGTTGTTACCTTAAAGCAAGTTCCACTTTTCTTTGTCAGCTTGTACAGGGTGATTTTAACTTCTGACCTTACCTGTCTTTTACCCCACTGTAGGGCCTGTGGTGGCTCAGTGTTTAAGAAGCTTGCCTTGTTAGCTGGAAGGCTGGCAAGTCGGCCGTTTGAAACCCGGGTACTGCATGACAGATTGAGCGCCCATCTCCGTCCCGGCTCCTGCAATTTGAAAGCAAGAAATTGCAAGTAAATAAATAGGGAACACTTTGGTGGGAAAAGGATCTTGAGGACATGAAAGGAGCCTCATTCGGGCGTCCCCTGAGCAGAGTTTCTCCAGCAAAAATCATTTCAACCCGAAATTATTTCTGACACGAAATTATTATTATTATATCCCATAGTGGGGCTTCTGAGAAATTCTAGCTGCTTAGATAAATTGCCACAGAGAGCTCTCTCTTTCAAGTTAAACAGGCTAAAAAGACTGCAACTGGTCCTTCAAAAAGCAGACTCTGCAACTTTTTCTTTCTTTCTAGATAAAGAGAAAAGCCTTTCCACCCCACCACAATTGGTGAAAACACCACACTGGGTGGCTTACAATGATTAAAAACAAACAACTATAGAGTAATATGAAGAACAGAATAACCCAAACAAAATAAAAATAAATGATAAACATTACTAAACATTAATAAAACATTAATAATAAAATACCTATCTAGATGGCATTAATAAATTTAGAGTCTTAATGTAATTAATAATTAATGAATAACTTATTTTTCCTAATCACATCCAAAAATAAATCAAACAACAAATAATACAGAACAAATAAAAAGTCCATTAATTGAGGAATCCTGCGCCTTTGTGCCTCTTGTCCACTTTACATGTCACCACCACCACCACCACCACCACCACCACCACGTCTGGAGGTTCAGTATTTATGGTTTCAGTTATCCATGGGTCTCAAAAATATTGAACAAAAAATCCTGAAATACATCATAAAATTATGGATTTCTATGGTGCATTGCCAAATGTGACCACTAGAAGCCAGCGCAATGTAAAATATTGGGCTTGCAGTTATCTGCTGTTTCATATACCCACAGTAGGAATCATAACATATCCACCACAGATTCATGGGAATGACCTGGATAGTCATTTGCATTTATTTATATATTTCTGCTTCTATGGTACATTATCAACAGTGTTTATACTTGGCTGAGAAGATCAACCATATGTTATAAATCGGGGCACCCAAACTTTTTGCACAGAGCACCTGACCACACCCCTGGAACAGCTGAGTGGGCCTGACCACACTCCCAAAAGTGGGCACATTTGCACATGCGTGTCAGGAACCACTCCCAGAAGTGGTTCTGGACATCTCTGCACATGTATAAATGCATCCCTTCCACTCCCGAAAGTGGTTTCATCACTCCTGGAAGTGGTTCTAGATGTCTCTGCGTATGTGTAAATGCATCCCCGCCACTCCTGGAAGTGATTTTGCTTCTCCCAGAAGTGGTTTCACCACTCCCTGAAGTGGTTTCACCACTCCCAGAAGTGGTTTCACCACTCCCAGAAGTGGTTCTGGATGTCTCTGTGCATGCACAAATATGTCCCCGCCACTCCCAAAAGTGGTTTCGCCACTCCTGGAAGTGGTTCAGGACACACATGTGCATTGGTGGGGGCAACCCCCATCCACTTCCTGGAGCAGCAAGGGTGTCCGGGGCCTGATTCAGCCTGCAGACTGTAGTTTGGGCACCCTTGTTATAAATAATCCATTACTAAAAGATGGAATTATTTAAGTACTAATTGAGTAGGCTTGTCACTTGCAAGATTTTTTTTTTGCACCTCCAGTAATCTGCAAATCAGCTTGCTCTGTTTGTGATTTGTCTTCAGGACATAACCATTCCTTTCCTTTGTAATATAAGTTCTCAGACACAAAATTTACGGCCATCGTAAACGTGTTTACGACAGCTGCGGACTCATTTATGGCTCTTGTAAACATGTGGGTACTGCAGTGGCTCAAGTCGCTAAGACGCTGACTGGGAAGCGGAAGGTCAGCAGTTCGATTCCTGAGTACTGCAGGACAGAAATGAGCTCCCGTCTTCATCCTAGCTCCTGCCAACCTAGCAGTTCGAAAGCAAGAAATTGCAAGTAGATAAATAGGGACCACTTCGGTGGGAAGGTAACAGCGTTCCGTGCGCTCCGGTGTCTAGTCATGCCTGCCACATGACCACGGAAACGTCTGCAGAAGCAGACAGCGCTGGCTCTTCGGCTTAGAAACAGAGATGAGCACTGCACCCTAGAGTCGGATACGACTGGCTTTCGAGCACGGGAAACCTTTACCTTTACCTAAACATGTTTATAATAGCCGTAAATGACTCTGTGGCCAATTCCGCTGCAATGGGCAGCGGCGGTGGTTGGACCACCAGTCTGGCCCACCAACTTTTTGAGGGAGTGTGCTTCGGCCTCTGACTTGAAAAGGTTGGGAACCCCTGGTCTAGTATCTCTCCACATTTGTAGTTAACTATTGAGCACCCCTTGATGAATGAGGGCTATTTAATGAATAAACTGACAAAGCTCAGTCTTGATGACAATCTCTGTACTTTGGGATCCACTATCAATCATTCTCATCACAAGTCCTAAATAAGATCACTTTTCAACAATATTCCTGCACCCTGCCTTATATATATATATTTGCCAACCATGCAAGCTGTCACTGTTGAACTCAAGGCAAAGACCCTCTCCAGGAAAAACCTTCCGTCACTCCTAAGTCTTGCCTTTGCCATCTATTTCCCTTCTACTTGTCCATTAGGAGATCCTCTTCACTACCACTACCATCACTGGTGGGCTTAGTGGCATAAACCAAAGGTATACAAAAGAATTCAATGCCCTGCCACCCGAGAAATTATCAAAATTATACCATCTTCACTAGAATTCTTGCAGAAAGGTTCACCTTACTTCTAACCCTTGTCTTGATATACAATGTCTGGCTGGATATCCCTCTATGGTAGTGGAGTAGACCATACAGCCAGCGACCCAATGCTGGGTGTTGTGCAGTGGTAAATAACCTGACTTCCCAAAGGGACCAATGGCTATGGGTGGATGAGTCCCTTTAGGTGGGGTGATGGTCCCCTCAGTGGAGGAAATGCCACTGGAAACCATCATATTGGGTCCAATGGCAAAATGAGTGAAGGAGGAACCACTTCTCATTCCCAATGGTCATGGAGGTGGAAGAGGCCATGCCAGATGGACACGCTGTGAAGGCGCACCTTGTTAATATCCTCAAGGCTGTGGCAGTCCACTGCAATCCTGGTGTTAAATCCTGCATGTCGCATTTCATACGAGCCACAATTGGAATATGTGGCTCCATGACCGCAGTGGCACTCTTCCTGCTTGTTGAAAATGATTTCCAGGAAAAAATGTATACTTGGAAATAAGTAGCGTCTGCCAATATAATTATTTTTTTAAAACACTCAATAGGGAGATTGATGTGATGTGTAGTAGAATATGAGGAGTACTTGCATGTCAATGTAGGATACAGGTTGTACACTGCAGACATAGATTGCAAATCCTGCCATCTGCTTGTTGAAAAGATGAAAGATCTAGATATTATGACACCTGTGTGAAGGTTTTTCCACCTCCATAGGACCAGGACTAGCTAAAACTGGTTGTATGGATTCTACCTCTTGAATCTGAGAGTACATGCACTAGTTAGAAGATTAGTTCTGCTGTGTGAGGGTTGTCTAAATGATCCTATATATTATCTGGTCAGTTCCTGATTTTGGTTGTGTTTGGAGAATGACTGAGCCTCTGGCAGTAATCAGTTTATATTTTAATTATCCAAAGTAATTCTAACAATTGTACATAGATAATAAATCTTATCATAATCACTTTTATATAAATGTTTGTTGGCGCCTTGGGTTGATCAGGTGTGAAGGGGATTAATAAGGAGAGCAAAGCTTTAAAGAGATCAGACCTGCCACATATTGGATTTAGGTTTTGAACCCTTTGAAAGGCCAAACTCTAAATACACTGGCATGAATAGTTTTTATCCCACACAGTAGCCTAGAACTACATCTGAAAATCACATTATATATCATGTAATATTCCCTTTCTTTAAAATAAAAAATAAATCAAAGATTTATGCCTTGTGTTTGGGAGCTGAAGGAAAATCTGATTACTCAGTTGAGTACATGGGAATTCAAAGACAAATTTTAAGAGCTATACATTCAAAGATGGATGGATGATGCATTTGCTTGTTGTCCCATTAAATGGATTGAAGTATCAACTTCTTTCTATTGTTTTCTTGAAGAAAGTTGGGGCTTCAGTGGCTCAGTGGTTAAGAAGCTCACCTTGTTAGCTGGAAGGTTGGCAAGTCAGCAGTTCAAGATCAGGGTACTGCATGACAGAGTGAGCACCTGTCTCTGTCCCAGTTCCTAGCAACCTAGCAGTTTGAAAGCAAGAAATTGCAAGTAGATAAATAGTGACTACTTTGGTGAAGGGAAAAGATCTTGGGGATAGGAAAGGAGCCTCATTCAGACATCCCCTGAGCAGAGTTTCTCCAGCAAAAAATCCTTTCAACCCAGAATAATTTCTGACATGAAATTATTGTTGTTGTTGTTGTTAAGAAAGTTGGAACTATTCCAATTTACCTGTAGAACATCTATGGGACACAATCCTCACCCATTCCAAAGGCAGTGCTAAGTGAAATAGAGCAAAGTTATGAAATTTACTGGGAACACTTGGTTTTTTCCAAACTAATTTTTTCTGCTAAGTCTCTCTCCCGCCCCCCCCCCCCCCTTTGCTTCATGTTCCCAAAGATCCCCAGCAAAGAGCCTGTAGTCACTGAAATAATTCACTGATCTCCCAAGAGAAGTCAGTTCTGCAGTGGCTCATATCTTTTTGCAGAGAATACAGCATACAGGAGCATTTAGTTAAGGCAAGAAGAGACAGATGATCATCCTTCCTTCCCTCCCCCACCTCCACCCCCTTTGCTCTCACAAGCTATCTGAAGAAGAATGCTTTTGTGATGAAGTGTGCTTCAAGCAGCATTGCCTTTTTATTTCCCTACCCAAGGCTCTGACAGGTGTTCCGTCCAGGGCATAGATGCATCCTATAACGTTTGAGTGAAGGGAGATATCATCTGTGACAGCTTGTGTACATAGATCATGGTTTTATGATGATGGAAAAGTGTGCACTGATTGATTTGCTGAGCTGGGCTGAGCTAAAAGTGCTTGCAACAAGATAGCTCCTTGCCAAAACACAATTTAATCAGCAGCTGACCGATCTATCATCTGGTCAGAAGGGAGGAGGATTGAAATGCTGGGGAGGTGCCATATGACTAATGGACACCAATGTCTATTCTTGGTGCAGGAGTACTGAGATATGCTGGCTAATTTATTTCCCCATATTATCCTCTAATATCACTGACTCCCTTTAAATAAGCCTGTACTAAATTGCAAAAAACACAGCCCTATGTTTTCCTTCCTGCCTCATATATTTGAACCCATATTCCAGCATCAGCTCTTCTTCACTGAAAGCTAGAAAGGTATTTGGCAATGTAAAGGCTTCTGCAAATTTCTGGCTCTGATAAAAGATCCAATGGCATGTATGACCTTTGCTAAATTAATGATGGAAGTTTATCTGTGAATCTTGGCAATCGTTGAAGGCAGCAACATGTTCTGCATATCTGTTTGCATCTTTTCCTAGAAATGTAGCACGCAGCCTTAATCCCTATGCTTGCTGGTTTTAGATGTGAGCCTCTCATCCATTGCTAAATGTAGCTTTCTCTCAGTTAACCATGAGTAGAGCTGTGGTATTCATTTGGGGTGAATTTGTTGCATTCTATTAAAAAGAAAGAAGAGCTGAGAAATTGGGAAGTGAAGAGTTATTTTTTTTATGAAAAAATGGCAGTTATAATAAATACTAACTACTTCAGAGGTAGTTTTCAAATGTGTAACTCTTTCTGGCTATTTTTTCTTCTTTTTGTTCCTGAAGATCCTCAGCTAAAAGACAGAAATCCACCAAATTCACGACAATGAGTCACATGTCTTCTAAGAATGTCCCCTCTGTATATCAAGCCGCTATGTGGCCTGGAGGAAGGAGAGGCTTTATCCCCTTCTATCACAAGAGGCAGGAACCAACAGCGGACGTTCTAGCATCTCAGCTTGGTGGTCTGTGGGTCTGCTTGAGATCTGCTTTTAAGGTCCACCCCACTTTAGGACAGGCCTCTTGGCATCAACTCTTGTGATGGCCCACCCACCTGCCATGAAGGATAGAGTGATTGTTGGGTTACCGTTGGGACCGAATAAGATTTTTTAATCTAAACTTCCCAATTGGCAGCATTAAATTATTATTTTTTATTTGTTTGTTCAATTTCTACCCCACCCAATCAGCCAAGGCTGACCAAATTTAAACTCAAAACATCTAAACACATTTTAAAAACATTGAATGTAAAAAACATTTACTTTTACATTATTAAAATTATTACCTACGGTACAACTAATTTTAAAAATTCAAAAAACTAAAACATTATTCGCTTACATAAAACAATTTGAAAAAATTATAACATACTTTCTTCTTTTATTAATCCTAAAAAAAAACCAAAAAAGCAGATCACAGTTAATAACAGCCAAGCCAAAAATTTTTTACATAAATAAACATTTAAAAAATTAAAATTGCAGACTAAGCAATTTTTTTAAAAATTTAACACAATTTAACATTCCAACACAATGTAAAACTATTGCAAAAATAAAATTGGTTCATTTTTTATTAAAACACATGGGGGGAAAAGCCTGGCAACGCCGGGCAACCCTTGCTAGTAATAGATAAAACAATTAAAACTAACACCACACCACACCACACCCATGAAAAAGGGTGCTGGAACCGAAGGCGGGAGGAATTCTGATCTATACCAACAAACCCAAGGTGGTCACCCTTGTACCACCACCCCATACTTGGCCCACCAGCCAGGTTTTAAGTTCTTTTCTGAAGGGCAGCAATTCCGTCTGGAGCCGCAGTTCTGTTGGCAGGAGGCTGGATGGATTTATTTATTTTTGCTATCCCACTCTGGTACATGGGACACTATGGGCTAGTAGCTAAGGCACTGTGGATTAAGTAAATCACATTAGATTGGCATGTAGTGCTGGTTTAGAGTGGTAATGGTGAATCCCTCAGAGCATTACTGGATGGGCTAAAACTTGGTACCTGGCATGATTTGAGTGAATCAGTTGGGCACACGGTGAGCATCATGAGACATTTCTGTGGTGCAGTCAACACCCATTCACGTGAACAGAGCTGAAAATGCCTGCAGAGATGCCTCCCTGACTGTGCTGACCTACCTGAGTGGGCATACTTGCTAAGTCTGGTTACCAGTAGTCTGAGCAAGCATCTAATCCAAAGGGTGTCCAAAGGCATCGCCAGGGTTGGCAGAGAAGTCAGGATCACAGCAGGCAGTTCAGGGTCTAGGCAGGCAGTCTGGAGTCGAGCAGGGTGTCAGTCTTTGCACAAGAGTTGTACTGATGCTGGTAGGCTGCAACAAGCTTGCTTATAAGCTTCCGAGCAAATCGGTATCAGCTGGGAGCCTTCTTTGGTACTTCGCTCTAGCTTGCCTTCATCTCAGGTGCAGCTCCTTTCTGGACCTTTCCCTGACTGAGGGCTGATAATTGTCAGAGTTTAGTATATGAGAGTCAAGACACAAGGCACAGCCAAAGGCTGGGTTAACTCAGGTTTATTGCATGGTGGACAGAGGGAACATGAGGTAATGGCGGACGAACAGCTCTATATATATGGTAGTAACGTACTTTGAATGTGGCTCCACGGTAGCCCGTTGGCTACTGGTCCGCGTGACGTCATGGCTGGTCACGCCCTTCTTGTCCAGGTGTAGGTAGCGGCGGGAAACTTCCCGCGCTGCGGTCTTTGATGGGTTTGAACCAAGAGAGCTTGGACGCTCGCTGCTGCCAGCTGGTGGTCATTAGCTCGCGTCCTATTACAGGGTTTATGTGATACAGCTGAAGGTTACATTGTTACTCATAGGCAAGGTTACATTGGTTTAGATACATTGATATCACATGTGGAAGGTTACACTATTAGAACACAACACTCCTCCCCCCTAGGATGAGACGAAGTCTCTCAGCCAAGGTGGCTTATTTCGAACACGCTGGGGTCTCGGCGCGGGCTGCCCTGCCCTGGCTTCGCTCCCTCCTCCTTGCTCCCTGGCTGCCTGCCCTGTAACGGGAGAGGATGACTTGTTAGTGGTTTGCCGCGGCTCTGCGGCTTTGTTGGAAGGTGTGTGCTTTGTTTGGGAAGAACCGGGGGCACTGGGGGCTAACGAAAAACCCCTCTTCTCGCTTGGATGGGTGGGGGAACACTCCAAAAAACCCCCCCGGCTAGCAAAATCAAAATCAAAATCGGCTTCGGGGGAAGCGGCAGCGGCGGCCGCACACTCCTTTTCCCTCCCCCCGGGCTCGGATAGAACTGGGGTATCAAAAGGATATGAGTCGGGCTCACTGCTTTCCCTCCTGGCTTCGGACTGGTGTCCCTCTCTGTCTCCCCCTTGGGCTAAACGGGTGGGGGAGAACCCTATCGCTGAATCCTGTCGCTGAGCCCCACTGATCGCCCCTCACTCACTCGGTGCCTCAGTTGGTCAGCGTGCCTCCTCCAGAGGAGGCCGGTGCTAGTTTCCACCCGATATGACACTAGCCCCGTCTGTTCTATTATCGACCCTGGCACCCAGGCTGGGCCTGCGTTGGCATAGTTCCTGCAGTGTACAGGATCGCCTACGCCGAAACCTTTCGAGACCGCTAAACCTATGTTCTTCCCTTTGTCCTCGACCCTCGACGGGTCCAACCTGGACAAAAGCGTTGTCAGTTTCCTCCGCATCAGCAGCTCAGCCGGCGAGTATCCAGACGCTAAGGGGGTCACTCTGTACGCTAATAGGAATTGACAAACTTGGTGATTTAGATCTCCCGAGCCCATGCGCCGCAGCGCATCCTTTGTGGTGCGCACCAACCGTTCCACTTGGCCATTCGTGGCCGGGTGAAACGGCGCGGATGTGACATGCCGAATTGCATTTGCCTCCATGAATGCTGTGAACTCAGCGGACGTGAAGCAACTGGCGTTATCGCTGACCAAAGTGTCGGGTAAACCGAACGTGGAAAAGACCCTCCTTAGCTGGCGAATGGTAGTGGCGGAGGATGTGCTCTTTACCGGGATGACCTCCAGCCACTTTGAGTATGCATCCACCACCAGGAGAAACATGGTTCCTCGGAACGGGCCAGCAAAATCTACGTGTACCCTGGACCACGGTCCCCTGGCTGCGTCCCATTCCCTATGCGGGAGGCGGGCCACCTCCGGTCGGGAGCACTGACATGCCTCACAAGTGCCAACCATATGCTCTATGTCGGCGTCCAGCTGGGGCCACCAGAAGTAACTCCGGGCCAACGCCTTGGAACGGACGATTCCCGGGTGGCTGACGTGCAACAGCTTTAGCACCTTCGGCCGCAGGGACGTAGGAACCACCACCCGTTGGCCCCACAAAAGGCACCCCCTCTCTAAAGACAACTCTACTCGCTTTCGGAAAAATGGGTCGAATTCCGCGCCTGGGGATGACGCCGGCCACCCCTTCTGCACCCACGAGCATACTTTCTCTAGTGTTCTATCCTTTCCGGTCGCCCTGGCAACGTCGGCCGGTACTATCGGGGGTGACTCCAAAACCTCTATTAATAATACCTGGCGGTCTCTTCTTACCCCTGCCTTCTGGTCGTCCGACAAGGGTAACGGCGACCGTGAGAGCGCGTCTGCATGGCTGATTTCCTTCCCTGGCCGGTATTCTAACTCATGTTGATATGCGTTAAGAAAAATAGCCCACCGCAGCATCCTCGGGGACAGGATCTGTGGCGTGGGCTTATTTGCAGTGAATATTCCTAACAGGGGCTTGTGATCAGTAACGACCTTGAACGGCCGACCATACAGAAAATCGTGAAATTTCTTGGTTCCCGCTACTATCGCTAGTGCCTCCCTATCGGTCTGTGCGTAATTCCGCTCTGCTTGGGACAGGGACCTTGAATAAAACGCTATCGGGGCCTCCCTTCCGTCGTTTAACACGTGGCAAAGCACCGCCCCCACCCCCACCGGGGATGCATCGCAGACTAAAACTATGGGCCGTTTGGGGTCGAAATGAGTCAGGATTGCCTCGGATGTGAGGAGTTGCTTTAACTCTGTGAACGCTCTTTCTTGCTCGTCACCCCACAGCCATTTTTCCTCTTTTTTAAGTAACCGATGGAGCGGCTCGGCAACAGACGCCTTCCGTGGAAGGAAGGTATGGTAGAAATTGAGAAGCCCCAGAAACGACTGTAGCTCGGTTTTGGAAGTGGGGCGAGGGGCTTTCTTAATGGCGGCTACCTTAGATTTGGACGGCCTAATTCCCTCAGGTGTGACACGGAACCCTAAGAACTCAACCTCTGTTTCGAAAAATACACATTTGTCTTTTCTCAGTCGCAGCCCCGCTTTTTCGAACACGGTCAGGACCTTATCCAATCTGCGAGCCAGCTCGGCCTTACTCCCCCCCGTTATCAACACGTCATCAAAATATGGCAACACCCCCTCCAGCCCCTTCAGGAGGCGTTCCACTAGCGACTGAAAAATGCCAGGTGCCGAGTTCACGCCGAACTGTAACCTCGACACCTGGAACGCCCCCTTATGTGTGACTATTGTTTGTGCCGCCGCTGTGGCGGGGGTTACCGGGAGTTGCTGGTAGGCCTGTGCTAAATCGAGTTTAGCGAAACACTTTCCCCCATTTAGCCTGGCCAGAAGGTGGCTGACCACTGGCACCGGGTATGCATTAGGGCGGATTGCCTTATTAATGGTACACTTATAATCAGCGCAAATGCGCACCTCCCCGTTAGCCTTCAGTGCTGTTACAATTGGAGTCTCCCACTCCACAGAATCCACAGGAACAAGAATCCCTTGACCCACCAGTTTGTCCAGTTCCGCCTCTATTTTGTCCTTTAGCGCGAACGGTACCCTGCGCGGTTTAAGTCTTATCGGGCGGACCTCCGGGTCTAAGTCGAAGGCTACAGGGGGTCCCTTGAACTTTCCCAGTCCACTTTTAAAAACAGCGGGGTGTGCGTCACACACCGCTTGTATTGGGTCCTCGCCTACGGCATGCACCCCCCCTATGAACAGACCTAAGGGCTGAAACCACTGGGTTCCGAGGAGGCTACAACTCCCCCCTTTTAGCACCACTAGGGGAAGTTCCGCAGAATGTCTCTTAAACCGAACCCGGAATGTCCCGACCCCCAACACTGGAATGCTGTTCCCCTGTACGTCCCGTAGTGTGGCCCTCAACGCCTTAAGTTTGGGCCGCACGTGGGGGTCGATTTTCAAGAACTCTCTCTGGGGAATTATAGAATAGGAGGACCCCGAGTCAACTTCCATCCTAATGGGGGTCCCTTGTACTAGTACCTCAACAAAGTAATGGGGCTGTCCCACAGACACGCTGAACACAGGAGCGTCGCCCTCGCTGTCGTCCGAGATGCGGCCCACGCCGTCCTGCTTCCTCGTGGCCCGGGCGCCATCTTTGGACCTCGCTGGACGGTCCGGTCTGGCTGAACGGTCTTGCGACTGTCTCCGGCCCTCTTTCCATTTCCTGCACGCCTTGGCGATGTGCCCCCGACGTCCACAGTTGAAACACTCGGCTTTTCTGAATGGGCACTTCACGCGCTCATGGGCCGCTCCGCAACCATCGCAGCGGCGCCCGCCTCTCCGGACCTTCTGGACCTCCTCGCCATCGCTGCTTTCTGAAGACGATTTCGAGGTCGGTTGGGTTGCATGCACCGACTGACCGGACTTCCCGTGCAACGAGTTTTCCGCTTTGCCGGCCCTCGGACGCCACTCACGCCACTTGTGCATCTCATCTACTCCAGCATTCGTGGATTCCGCGGCTTCCGCGGCCTCTACAACCTCTTCCAGTGTGGGTGGTGGCTCCTTGTTCATCAGGCTGCGCTGTACTTCCTTGTCCTTCAGGCCACACAGCACTCCGTCCCTGAGGGCCATCTCTAGGAAGTGGTCCCATCTGCAGGGGGCGGCGGCTACCCTCATAGCCGTTACGAAGGCTTCTACCGACTCGTCCGGCGCTTGAACTCGCCTCCAAAACGCGCTCCGAGCGGGAAACATTGCCCTCGAGGGTCGGAAACGCTCACGCAGCAGTCTCATGATGTCACCGGCTTTGAAATCGCTCATCTTCTTCGGTGCAAGAATGCCCACCAGCGTCCGCTTGGTTTCCATCCCAAGCATGCGGGTGAGGATGGCCCTCTTCCTTTCCTCGTCGTCTTCTTTGACTTTGAGTTCCACCAGTGCCGCCTGGAAGTCCATCTCAAAAAGCTCCCAGTCTTGCGGTTTGGTGATGTTGAACCCGCTCTGTGTCCTGGCTCCATGGGGATCCATCATCCCACCTTCGTCGCCAATTTAGTATATGAGAGTCAAGACACAAGGCACAGCCAAAGGCTGGGTTAACTCAGGTTTATTGCATGGTGGACAGAGGGAACATGAGGTAATGGCGGACGAACAGCTCTATATATATGGTAGTAACGTACTTTGAATGTGGCTCCACGGTAGCCCGTTGGCTACTGGTCCGCGTGACGTCATGGCTGGTCACGCCCTTCTTGTCCAGGTGTAGGTAGCGGCGGGAAACTTCCCGCGCTGCGGTCTTTGATGGGTTTGAACCAAGAGAGCTTGGACGCTCGCTGCTGCCAGCTGGTGGTCATTAGCTCGCGTCCTATTACAGGGTTTATGTGATACAGCTGAAGGTTACATTGTTACTCATAGGCAAGGTTACATTGGTTTAGATACATTGATATCACATGTGGAAGGTTACACTATTAGAACACAACACAGAGTCAGACCCCTGATCTGACAGATCACCTGCCGGGGCAGACTTGGGCCAGGTGCAGGTTGAGATCCCTGGCTCAGGACATCCTCAGGTTTGTGTGCAGGCAGAACTGGGCGGGGCATAGGGTGTGCCCCCTGATCCAGGCCATCCTCGGAGTCTGACAAGGACTGGATCACAACACTGATTTAGTCGGCTTGGGTAATTGTTGTCAACGTACAGCACTACACAGGGCCAAGGGATTTGCCTGTACAGCCAGAAGGGATAATTCGTCTCCTGCTCTGGCTCTAGAGATGCACTACCAGGCGCAATCTCAGGTCAGGGGTTTGTTAAATTTTAATGACTGTGGCCCAAGTTTCATTTCAAATAACTGTGTCTTGCCTCTTTATTTGACAAGTCAGGAGGTAAGAAAGTTTCCAAGTGCAAAGGAAGCCCTCACAGTTACCCACATGTTATTCTATCAGGTTTCCCAAGGTCTCCTATATCCTGAAAGGAATCCTTTCCCTACATGTCAGAGTTTGGAATTGTTATCTTTTTGGACTACAGCTACCAGAATAGGCCCAGCCAGCCATACTAGCTGGGTAAATCTGTGAATTGCAGTCCCCCACCAAAAAAGTTGATATCTCAACTGTGTGACTACCATCCTAATTCCCCCTGGATCCTTTCTCAAAACAAATGTTTTCTATTAAGCCTTTAGAACAGTGTTTTCCAACCTTTGGTTTTTGGACTTCATACTGAAGACAAGAATATAATTATTTTTCTTACAGAAGATAACAACAATCTTCAACTGTCGAATATTATCAATTAATATTATCAATTAATATTAGCTATTTTATGTGGTTTAATTATGTCAGAGTGCCTAGGTAACTATCTAAAGCCAGGAGTTCTCAACCTTTTTAAGCCGGGGGCTGGGTCATGTTTCGTCAGATAGCTTTGGAGGCCGGATGGCCATTTTGCCCTTCCTCTACCACATGGCACTTCCTGGTGTGGTGGAGGAAGTGGGGGCCACATTAAATGGTGCTGTGGGCCACATCCGGCCCACAGGCTGCAGGTTGAGAATCCCTGATCTAAAGCAGTGCTTCCCAACTTTTGGATTTTGGACTTCAATTCCCAGAAGCCTAAGTCAATTCACCAAATGTACTGACCTAGGCTTCTGAGAATTGAAGTCCCCTTGTGAGGCAGGGGCCGGGAACCACTGCTTTGGAAAAATGTGATAGTCCCAACCTCTTGTTGAACATAGTCTTTATAAATGAAATATTCACATATTGTTCTGGTTTTTAGCTCTGCCTCCACATATTTCTCCATTGCTTGTTGTTGTTGTTCATCTTGCTGTTGAGTTCTAGGTTAGAAACAAGAATAAAGTCTGCTCATGCTTTCTGGAGGGCCATCTGTATCTTTCATACTGTATCCCTACTGCTCAGCATTATAATTAAATCATTTTGTCCACTTAGGCCTCCAGAAGTCATAGAAGGACAACACAGTAAAAACTCACTAGATGCAACAGGAATGTTCCACTGGTGTGAAGCTGTTAGTTTTCAAAAGGCTACCTTGGTGGGTACCAATCTACATACACACATATTTGTGTTTATATTATGTACATACACAAAATAAGTTAGAAAAGTGTTGGTTTGTCAGTGTTTTCTTTCTGAACAAGCTTAAGCTTTCAACTCCTGCATACATGACGAGATAGAACAGTCTATAATAAAGGATCTGTTGCAGCTATTTATTTATATGTCGGTTCCATTTCTTTTCTTCATTAAATGTATATTTTGTATTTTTATATATGCACAAGTACATTTCTGATCATAAATCCACTGTTTCTTCTTCCTTGCTCTTGCTCATTGGGAGGAACCTACTGTACACCCTCCCATCTGCTCTGGAGGCTCCTGCAGCCCTCTGGGACAAATCCTGGGTAGCATGTAGCATTCAGGGGTATGGAAATCTATCCCAATACACATTACGCAGGTGGATGGGCACACATGGGCACAACCCTATTTTTTTACTTCTATATGAACAATACTTTATGCAAAACATAGAAGCTCAAACAATGGCAGCGAACACCACCATACCACGCTGAGCACATGCAATGCTATCTTATTTTAGAAGCTAAGCAGTCTGGGCAGGGCTGCCATCAGGGGCGGGACCATCAGGACTCCCATCCCAGACCCAGAGATGACAGTGGCCTGGCGCCGCTGGGAAACCACCTGATGTGCACATGTGCAAACAAACCATGCATGCACAGAAAACCACAGGGGTGTGGCAGCACCGGGAGACCACTGATGTATGCATGCACAAACAAACCACGCATGCGCAGAAAACCACAGGGGCATAGCCAAAATGTGGGGAGGGGGGCATATACCGAGCCCGGAAATTTCTGATGCCGGCCCTGAGTCTGGGGCATGGCTAGCACTTGGATAGGAAACCAGTAGAGAATGCCAAAGATCTCTGGAAAGGACTAGAACAGAATTCTGCTGAAACTTTGAAGTGTTACCACCAGCCAGAGTTGCCAATGTTAAGGTAGTTTGATTACTGCTCCAACTCTGCATAAGTCAGCTCCTCATGCTTGTAATAATTGAGAATTCCTAACCTTCGGATGAAGAGCTGGTGGATTTAAAGACATTATTAGATTCTAATTCCAGTCAGCAGTACCAAAAGTAGGAGATGGTGGGAATTATAGTCTAATCATTGGTAGTCAGCTACTGATCGTCCACTCCTCTTTAAAGCATTGTGCCACCCCAGTAATATGGCCAATACATTTGGATGTATAAAATCTGAAGAGAGGCTTGAGATTGGAAGCAGTTTAGTACCAGGCAGTACAATGTTGATGACTCCACTCCTGTAGGCCATAGAGCTCATGCTATTCTTCAATACCATATACATTTTTTCTCCTTTCCAATAAGATTCATTTCCTCACCCACAGTAGTTCTTATTAAAAGGTTACCAAATGGATCAGTTCCATTGTTTTGCACCATTTGGTAGATTAATAACTGGATTTAAAGCACATTTCACTAAATATAGCTTGAGGTTTCATTATTCAGTTTACACTAATCCAATTAGTTAGAGATGATCATTTAATTTGGCTATAATTCTAATCACTCATCAGCAAAGTTCCCCTGGTGTGAGTCTTTTATTTCCCTCTAAAGGAAAACCTATTGTGAAGAGATTGCTTTATGAATGTACTAGCTTGACAGCTCTTGATTGGACATGTGGACATATTCCATGCACCAATTATGCAAAGATTTCCTCAGTTACACCTCATTAATAGTCACCTTGCCATGTCAAAATGCACCATCATCATTCAAGCATGGGTACTCAGAGTCTGATTCTGTCAGGTTTGCATGAAATGGCGAACCAAGGCACATAACAGACCTGAAACTCTTCCCTATGGTGCCTTCGGATCCTGCAGCCCTTGTTTTCGGGGGTGGGTAGTCTTAACTGTTTTAACTGTTTTAATTGTTTTTAACATGTGCTTTTAATTCTTGTTGTGAACCGCCCTGAGTTGGCTTTGGCCGAGTGGGCGGTATATAAATGTGATAATTAAATTAAATTAAATTAAAGATGGAAAACCTTTCTAGTGGGCAACATTGAATGTCGTGTTTCCTAAGAAGTTACCACTGCTGTTTTCTCATTAAGGCAAAAAGACAGACAGTAAGATATGGAGAGCAGAGTTGCACATCTTTCTGTTTGTTCCTGTCCTTGTAATGCTGATTTCTAATTTTATTTTATTATACTGACCAAAAGTCTGTATTGATAATTTACAGGCCTGAGATTTCAGTTCTGACCAAGGCTCACAAAAGATGGCAGGTGTCTGATATTATGCAACAGAGATCTGTTTGCCAGAATAAGGTTGCCAGAGCTATTCTTTTAGATAAAAGCAGTTTACATTATACAGATGATTCTGTTTGGGCATTTCTAGAAGCGCAAGAGGAAGAAGATTGCAACTAATCTACGTGATCACATTGTATGCTGTGTTTTTGGGGATGCTACATCAACATTGATTGGACTGCGTAACTTTGTGATGCCTCTGCGAGCCAGTAATTTCACATTGAAAGAATTGAAGGATATTGTCTTTGTTGGAGCTCTGGAATACCTGCAAAGAGAATGGGAATTCATTCAGAATTTCCCCAAACTATACATCCTGAAGGTATATACATTTACCAAACTAGCCTCTATTTGTACTAATTTCTTTGTTATATAGTTGTCAAAAATGACTATAATGAAACTAGATCTAAGCTTGTAGAGGGGTGCTTGTAGAAGGGGTACACAAAAAGAGCCGCCTCAAAGACTGTGGTATTATTGAACCACACTCGGGTGTATCCTGGTAATGGAAACTTTGTGTGGCCAGCTAATCTTTCTCATGCTAGGTCAGGCAAAGGGAACTGCAGAATAAACTCAACAAAGGGTACCTTCATTTTGATGGTTTCATGTCTGGCCTAGACATGGAAGAAGTAAAGCATGTAGAATAGATCTCATTGTGGAAATGATATAATTTAATACTGAGATCATGATACATATTATATGAATATAAGATTTTTATTTTGTGGCAACTGAAACCATCACAGTATATTCAGTTGAATTGAAAAGACAGAAAAAAGAGTTATGAGGTGCAGAAGACATACAGGTGAAACTCAGAAAATTAGAATATCATGCAAATGTTCATTCATTTCACTTAAAAGGTGAAACAAATATATGAGATAGGCTCACTACATGCAAAGCGAGAGATGTCATGCCTTAATTCGTTATAATTGTGATGATCATGGCATACAGCGTACATGAGATTATATGATGACTATGGGGTACATGAGATTGAGGGGGTTGGGGTTTTCATAAACTGTAAGCCATAAGCATCAATATTATAACAAAGTAAGGCTTGAACTATCTCGCTTTGCATGTAATGAGTCTATCTCATATATTTGTTTCACCTTTTAAGTTGCATTACTGAACTGAATGAACATTTGCACGGTATTCTAATTTTCCGAATTTCACCTGTAGTTTTAAAAGAATACACAAGGCTTTTAAAGCACTGTGTGGCCTTTCTCTACTTTAAAAGTGTTGTTGTTGCAGCTGCTGTTCTTTTTAAATTGCCCTTTTCCAAACTGGAAATAAACTTTCAGCCATTACCATAAAAGAATGTAAATAATACATATTTTCTGAAGAGGTGTGACCTCAATCAATTAGAGAGTGTTAAATTGGGTCCCAGATCCTTTGAAGTCACTCATCTTTGCTTTATTACATTTAGAGAGAGGCCACATGCCTCTTACATCTCTTTATGTTGTGTTTTGCTTCTGGAAAAGTTGAGGAAGTTCAGATAATCTGATACATTGTCATTTGCCCATTGAGTTGACAGTTCTTATTGGTACTACAGGCTCCATGTACACTGAATGTGCAGCTTGTACACAGTCTCATATTCAATATATCTCCTTTGAGTGGAATAACAGTGCACACATTTGTTTTGCTAATTCTTGCTTGTTACGCCTGAAAAAATCAGATGAAAAAGAATAACCCTGAATTAAATTCTGAACAAAGTAAACCATATGAAAGGATTTTAACTCCAGATTTGATTCATCCTCCCATGGTACAAAAGAGTGCACATTTTACATCCTCATTGAGAAAATGGAGTTTTCGTCAGTCTTAAAGAGATGTTTGACATCTCAAATGAATTTTTTTTTTTTTGCACTAGTGTAAGTAGTGGCTCAAGTGGCTAAGACGCTGACTGGGAGGCGGAAGGTCAGCAGTTCGATTACTGAGTACTGCAGGATGGAATGAGCTCCCATCTTTGTCTCAGCTCCTGCCAACCTAGCAGTTCGAATGCAAGAAATTGCAAGTAGATAAATAGGGACCACTTCGGTGGGAAGGTAACAGCGCTCCATGTGCTCCGGTGTCTAGTCATGCCTGCCACATGACCACGGAAACGTCTGCAGAAGCAGATAATGCTGGCTCTTCGGCTTTGAAACAGAGATGAGCACTGAACCCTAGAGTTGGATATGACTGGCTTTCGAGCAAGGGAAACCTTTACCTTTACTAAGTGCGTAAAAATGCTAAATATGATCAGTAGTAGCACCAGATTTTTCTTTTGGTCTTAGTGTAAGCACACTAAGGGAAACAGTAGACAGATAGAATCTTGATGCAGCTGAACAAGATTGCAGCAATAAAATGGCTGTTGTCTTGATCTCAGGCTGGAGGTGAGAGTACTCACAATGCTTAGACAATCACCAGCAGGGTACCTCAAAAAATCTTATGAACTGTGAGATTTTCCACAACCTTAGTCCTAGATAATCTTGTTCGCAGCCATCACATACAGCAATCTTTGTAAGGTAAAGGTAAAGGTTGCCCTTGCTCAAAAGCCAGTCATATCTAGGGTTCAGTGCTCATCTCTGTTTATAGCCAAAGAGTCAGTGCTGTCTGACTCTTTGGACATTTGGCAGGCAGGCCTCAAAACCAGAGTGCATGGAATGCTGTTTTCCTTCCCACCGAAGTGGTCCCTATTTAACTACTTGCAATTTCTTGCTTTTGAACTGCTAGTTTGAACTGGCAGGAGCTGGGACAGAGATGGGAACTCACTCCGTCATACAGTACCCGGGAATCGAACTCTGACTTTCCAGCCAGCGAGTTCAGCATCTTAACCATTTGGGCCACCACAGTCTTTGTTACACCTCTTTAGAACCTGATTTTTCATAATGAATCTGTGGAATTCCACAGGTTAACAAATGGAATAATGCTCGAAGAATATTTATTTGTTTGTATAAGTTGTAAATGTCTGTGGTTGCTTAGTGGTTAAGTCCTTGTCAGCTGCATCTCTGTGACGTAATAATTTGTAGGCCATCATTCTCTCAATGAGGAGCACAAAGTTTTTTCCCTACACATATACAAAAAAACTCTCCATTTTCTCATTCTTGCCACTTGGAGACTATTTCTAAGTGTAAGAATGCCATACACAACGGAAAACTGGGAATTGCACAGGTTGAACCTGTCCCGGCCCGGTTCCAAAAGAATCATTTAAAATTCCCGCTTTTCAGACCAAGGGGATTTTAAGAAAAAAATATGCACTTTTTTCTTGCAATAGAGCTGCGCTTCTATTGAACACCAGCAGGTGGTGCAGCAATAGCAAAGGAAGACAGCAAAAAAAACTGTGCCATTTTATTGCTGCCTCTTTTGAAGTCGCGGCAGCAACAGCTTGCGGAATGAGCTCTTGTCTTTGTCCCAGCTCCTGCAAACCTAACAGTTCGAAGGCAAGAAATTGCAAGTAGATAAATAGGGACCACTTCGGGGAGAAGGTAAGCAGCGTTCCGTGTGCTCCGGTGTTTAGTCATGCCTGCCACATGACCACTGAATATGTCTGCAGAAGCAGACAACGCTAGCTCTTCGGCTTTCAAACTGAGATGAGCACTGAACCCTAGAGTCAGATACGACGGGCTTCCGAGCAAGGGAAACCTTTACTTTTACACATGGGAGTCCCAGTTTGGGAGGATAGGATTATGGTAACCCTATCTAATTGATAAATTTGTTCCTTGCTCTGAAGCTTTGCACAGTTTTCATATTTCCAACAGGAAATAAAAGAGGCAAAGGACTTTCATCACTGTCCTGAATTCTAATCTGAAGCATCAATACTTTGAAGAAATGTCAATGTTTCCATATGTATGTTTCAATTGAGGTTTGAATTGTGTGCCTAAGCCTGTGATCCCCATGTTCTTTGTTTTATTTTGTCAGGGCAGCGCACTTTCCAGTGGAGACATGAGATCAGCAAACATCAAGTACTGTAGCATGTGTGCCATTCTCTCAGCTCATGCCAGAAGTTCTGATGACCAAAGTCTAGTGGATACAAAATCTATCCTGGCTACACTGAACATACGCTCCTTGCAGTTCAAGCTGGATCCCTCAATAGGTAAGAAGGGGGAGCTGGTGAAGTTAGCCCAAAGAGCTGGAAAAGGGAGATCTAAATTCTTGTACGTGAGAAATCAGTAATGGTGTTTCAATGCACTTGTATAGGATTTAGAGCAGTGGTGCTCCAAACTTTTTGGGCTGTGGGATAGTCACGTGGTTCAGGGGGCTGGTCACTATGGCCCGGGGGCTAGATACAGCCGCTGATGCCAATTCATCAAGACCACGAAGCCCTCGTCGCTCCCGGAAGTGGAAGTAAAACGCACCCGTATGGACCAAGTGACCAAGGAGGTCCTGGGGGCAGCCTTGTCCACCAACCCTTGGTCGCCAACCCTTGCCCCTGTCCAGTGCCCTCCCGTGGTGCCCAACACACCCCTGCCCACCAATGATTTAATGTTTTGAGATGCAATGGAGGAAGCTGTCCAATTAATCTTCTGGACGCTAGATTCACCCATTCAACCAGCCTCTTCTGTGTATAGATTGAAGAAAGCTACCACTTTGTTTTTCTTGCCAGGCAGAATAGGAGCTGCGGTGGCTCAGTGGTTAAGAAGCTCGCCTTGTTAGCTGGAAGGCCGGCAAGTCAGCAGTTTGAGATCCGGGTATTGCCCGGCGGTTTGAGCAACTGTCTCTGTCCCAGCACCTGCCAACCTAGCAGATCAAAAGCAAGTAATTTCAAATAGATAAATAGGGACCACTTCAGTGGGAAAAGAGCTTGGGGACGTGAAAGGACTCTCATTCGGGTGTCCCCTGAGCAGAGTTTCTCCAGCAAAAATCCTTTCAACCCAGAATAATTTCTGACACGAAATTATTATTACCAGACAGAATAATATGTGAAGCTAGCCCTGCATTTCTTTAAACTTTCATGTGCTGCCCTATCCATTAATTTTTCTGTCTGAAATGGAGCCAGAATGCTGCCTTTTGCTCCGCGAACACCAGCTGTTTATAAATAAATAAATAAACTTACTGCACAACTGAAACACAAGTTTCCACCTTCACTTAACATTCACACCCTCTCTCAGGTGCAACTGAAAGGTTATGGCATGACAAGGTTGCCCAAATCTCATTTTTGTTGTTACATGCCAACTCTGATTTATGGTGACTCTATTAATATGATATTGCCAAAATGTCCTGTCTTCAACAGCCCTGTTCAGTTCTTGTAAAAAATTGATCTGTTAGGCCAGGGATTCTCAACCTGCAGCTCATGGGCCAAATGTGGGCCCCCCACCACCTTCACCATACCCAGAAGTGCCATGTGATGGAGGAAGGGGAAAATGACTGTCCGGCCCCTGAAGCTGTCTGAGGGAGCGTGACATGGCCCCCGGCTTTAAAAGGTTGAGAATTCCTGTGTACGGCTGTCAGTCCATCTCATATTTGATCTTCCTTTTTCCTGCAGCCTTCAACTTTTCCCAACATTATTGTCTTTTGAAGAGAATCTTGCCTTCTCATGACATCCTCAGAGTAGGACAGCTTCAGATTCATCAGTTTTACTCCAGAGACGGTTCAGGCTTGGTTTGCTCTAGGACCACTCAATTGTCTTTCTGGCAGTCTGGGGTATCCGCAAAGCTCCCCTAAGTGGGTCATATCCCCCTCGTCCCGGTCAGCTTTCTTTACTGCAGGGGTTCCCAACCTTTTCAAGCTGGGGGCCAGGGCCACACTCTCTCAGTCAGCTTCGAAGGCCAGATGGTCATTTTGCCCTGCCTGCACGATGGTGTTGGCCATTTTGTGCCAACAGTTTAAAGGGGCAGCCATTTTGTTTCTCAGATGCCTCTGGAGTGGTGGTGGGGCTCACATGAAATGGTGCCAGAAGCTGGAGCCGGCCCACGGGCATTAGATTGGGAACCCCTGCTTTACTGTCTGACTTTCACATCCATACAGAAAATAGAAAAAAGAATTATAAGAATAATTGTGCGTCTAATGATCTCTGATATAAGTACTTTATGCAACAATTCAGTGGTCTCTATCTGTGATGTTCAAACCAGGCATTTTCATTCTGCTTCTCAAAATCCTGCTAGCATTCTCAGCCTGTCCAAGTTCTGTATCAGGTTGCAAGATTTTTCCCCCTTTCTACACACATATGCATGCATATATTGGTATGAATTTTCCAGACGTATGCAGTTTGTAGTCATTTCCCTTGATGTTCAGATTACAAACTCATTTTTCTCTACTGATTTAAGCATGTTTGGTGGCCATTTTTCAAATATATACGTTTTTAGTGGAGATCAGTTTTCAAATGTATGAATGGTTTTATGAATATTTCCCTGTTGTTGAAATGTAGTGTAGTCCTTGGAAATGTGTGAATTTATCAGGCCATATTGTTGAGCTCCATTATTTATAGCTCAAGGCAGGAATGGGGTATTCTGATAGGGAGAGGCAAGTGCTGCAATTCATTTTCCATTTCTATCTAAGGGGCAGAGCAAACCTTGGGGGCAAATTTTGGCTCTGTTTATAGCAGTAGTTCCCAGCAAAAGGGGGGGGGGACTTAAATTCCCAGAAGTCTAAGTCAGTACATTAGTTGATCAGTGCATTGAGGAACTGATTTAGACTTCTGGGAATTGAAGTCCAAAAACCAAAGGTTGGGAAACCCTGGTTTATAGCTAAAAGGGTGGCATTATTTCTTGTGTTACCATAATTGCTGGAGTTACTTTGTAGTGGGAAGTAAACCATACGTTTGATGTTGTATGTATATGTTTAGGGACCTCCTTAGGAATGTTTTATCTTTGTATCAGTGACAAAAAGATTCTCATGAGCTGACACATTCCTGTCAAAGATTCTTCCATAATCTTACCCACAGAGGAGGATAAGCTATGTTACAAATGGGAAACAGGTACAAAAGCCATGCTATCCAGAGTGGTAGGAGCTAGGACTGCAGTGGCTCAAGTGGCTAAGACGCTCACTGGAAGGCAGCAGGTTAGCAGTTTGATTCCCGAGTACTGCAGGACAGAATGAGCTCCCGTCTTTGTCCCAGCTCCTGCCAACCTAGCCGTTTGAAAGCAAGAAATTGCAAGTAGTTAAATAGGGACCTACTTCGGTGGGAAGGTAAACAGCATTCTGTGCGCTCCGGTGTCTAGTCATGCCTGCCACATGACCACGGAAATGTCTGCAGAGGCAGACAGCGCTGGCTCTTCGGCTTTAAAACCGAGATGAGCACTGAACCCTAGAGTCGGATACGACTGGCTTTCGAGCAAGGGAAACCTTTACCTTTACTTTAGGAGCTAGAAGCAATTGTGGGCAGCAATACTTCATCTACTTTTCCAGCAGTAGGCCATTCTGAGCACAGTGGGACTTTCTTCTAAAGAAACAAGAAGCCTAGGATTGCAGAAGTACTGTAGTATGTTTTTTAGTTAGAATGAGAAGCTTCTTCCCCATTACTTTAATTTTTTTAACATAAAGTAAAGACAATTAAAAGTCTGCCTCTTAAACAATGCTTCTCAGCTGCTGACAGACCAGTTTTTGAGTTGTTTTGACATACTGCCACCCTGCTGTTCCTATTCAGTTGTTATTTTAAACTTTGCCACAGTAGATAAAGCCTCTTTGTTTCACATCAAAAACTTTGGCAAAAATGTATGGTTTTTTTAATGTGTGCGTGTGTGTTTTGTTTTTGTTTCTTACACCAATGTGTTATAGACTCAGAAGGCAATTCTCCTGAATAATATGGGTTCTGGGCAGATACCAGGAAATTTTAAGTCTGTATCTTACAGAGGAATAATTAACTGGATTTTATTCCTTCAAGTGATCCAATTATGTATATTGCCTCTGACAGGATAATCCGACATCTGCACATAAAATCTGATTCTGGCACCAGACTTGCACATCCTGGGACCAGACTCATATATTCAACTCTTTTTCTTTTGTGTCCAGATCAAACTTTGGACTGCCAAAATGAAGCCCTTTTCTTGGCTTTGTGGTTAGCCAAAGTTGTCTTCATTGGTATATGTTTCTGGGAGTAATCAGACTATCTGGATTCTTAATCTCACCATAGTCACACAGCATGTTGTTGTTCACCACCAGCCCCCACTCAATCATGTTGGTCTTACATTCCGGTGCTCCTACCTTCAACCTATTCAGGGTCTGCCAAGTTCTTCAGTCAGTTTTTTGTCCAGTGAGCTCCTTCATCCATCTTCTAATTTGGTTTTGGTTTTGCATACCCTCAAATTAGTATGTGTCTTATTCACATACTGTCAAGCACAGTGAGGTGGCTACTCCAGGAGATACATGCAGCAGTGAGGACCTGGAGGACAAAGCTATGGATACTACTCAGTCAGCAGTTCATTTTTTAATGTAGCACTTGAAACATTCGTCGTCAACTGCAACTCATATCCAAAAATGCATATATATTTTTCCTGAAGCAGGAAAGATGTCACTGGCGTGAATTTGTTTAAGGTGGATCTTAGCTTGCCATGAAGTGACCCACACATAGGGTTGCCATATGTCATGGAAAACCAGGAATTTCCCGGGTTGTAACAGTCCCGCCCAGTTCCATAAAAAACATTGAAATCTCCCGGTTTTCAAACCAAAGGGCATGCTTGGTTTGAAGGAAAAGAATCACGCCATTTTCTTGCTGCCTTAGAGCAGTGCATCTAATGAAGCTCCAGCAGGTGGCATCTGTAGCAGCAGCCATGCAGTCGCAGGACGGAATGAGCTCCCGTCTTTGGCCCAGCTCCTGCAAACCTAGCAGTCTGAAAGCAATAAATTGCAAGTAGATAAATAGGGACCACTTGGGGGGGGGGGGTAAACAGCATTCAATGCACTCCAGTATCTAGTCATGCCTGCCACATGACCATGGAAACATCTGCAGAAGCAGACAGTGCAGGCTCTTCAGCTTTGAAATAGAGATGAGCACTGAACCCTAGAGATACGACTGGCTTTCGAGCAAGGGAAACCTTTACTTCTGTCCTGGTTTTGTGGGAGGGAATTATGGCAACTCTTACATTGCCCTTGGAAAGTAAATATTGAAAATAAGTATGTATTACTCATTATATCTAAGGCACTTGGGCTTTAACTTTCTGTACCAAACAAGTAACTTTGTAACTTTGTTATCCATTACCCCATAATTAACTAGTTACTGGGAAACCTCTGTTCTAATCTGTCATTTTGTATGGTGCCAAGAGAAAAATGACAAGAAAAAGAAGAGGATTAAAGAAAAGTATCAGTCTAAAGATTCATTTTGCTTGGGTTCACAGAAAGAGCCTCCTCGAAGACTGTGGTATTTTTTACCCACGTGTTGCTGGCTAATCTTTCTCACACTAGAGCAGGGGAAAGGAAGTCAGCAACACGTGGGTCAAAAATACCACAGTCTTCGAGGTGCCTTCATTTTGGCAGTTCCATGTCTAGTCTAGACACAGAAGAAGAAGAAGAAGAAGAAGAAGAAGAAGAAGAAGAAGCATTCTGCTGTCATGGGTTTCTGTCACATGTTGCAGGATGGCACACAAAATTGTCACAGTCTCTAATTGTCTGAATCACATGGACTCCTGGTGGTAGTGACTGGGAAGCTATATGATCTGCTCTTAACAGTTAGAGCACTGTGACAGTGGAACCATCTGCCTCAAGAGGTGGTGAATGCTCCAACACTGGAAGAATTTGAGAGAGAATTGGGCAACCTTCTGTCAGATCTGCTTTGATTCAGATTCCTGCACTGAGCAGGGGGTTGGACTCGATGGCCTAAAAATCTCCTTCCAACTCAGTTAGCCTATGATTCTAACACAGTGATGGTGAACCTTTTAGCGACCAAGTGCCCAAACAGCAACCCAAAACCACACGTTTTTATAACAAAGTGCCAACATGGCAGGGCATACTCTGTGTTGAGGGGAGGGAGGAAGTACTCCCATTGGGCTGCTAGGCAAAGGGGTGGGGTTAACTGTGCTGGGGGAATGATGAAGCTGTCAGGCAGAGGGGTGGGGTGAACCCTGTGCTGGGGTGACAGCTCGCATGCCCACAGAGAGGGCTCTGAGTGCCACCTCTGGCAGGCATGCCATAGGTTCGCCACCACTGTTCTAAATGTTCTGCTGCCCTGCCTGTTGGCTTCACTCTCTTGCCCAGCTGAGGCTGGAGAGAGTGCAGAAACACCTGGAGGTGGCTGGCATGGCTTTCAAACGCCAGCGCCAGGGTCACACACACACACCCCACCAGACTGCTGCCCTGCATGTTGGCTTCGCTCCCTCGCCCAGCCGGGGCTGGAAGGAGTGCAAAAACACCTGGGGGTGGCTGGCATGGCTTTAAAATGCCAGTGCCAGGGTCACACCCACACCCACCAGACTGCTGCTCCGCCCGCTGGTTGGCGAGAAGCAGAAGAACCTGGCCCTCACAGCAGGGTGGACTTAAACCATTGTCCCTGTCATGGATGGACGCTCTAGGCTTCTTCCATCATTGCCCAGAGGAAGGGGAGGACTGGCGCAGCTGTGACCGCTTCGGTGGATGAAGGATTTTCCTGCTCACCCTCCTCTGGGTCTTATCTGTCACAGTCAGGATTGTAGTATGTTGTATTTAATATTGTATTTTGACCTGTAATTTGTATTTTGTACTTTTAACTGCATTATTATTTTTGTAGTGCATTATTTTTGTAGAGTATTCTTATTCTGTATTGTATTTACTGATATTTTTGATTGATATGTGTTTTATTGTATGAATTTATATTTTGTATTATGTATTTTACACTATGTAAACCGCTTTGAGTTCCCTTAGGGGAAGGAAAGCGTTATAGAAATATAAGTAGTAGTAACAACAACAACAGCAGCAGCAGCAACACATGCTACCCCATTACATTGTTGCTTCTCCTTCTCCATCTCTTCTGTCTCTGCCCACCCAAGCATCTCCACCTCTACTACGTCTTTCTCCTACCTTTCTTGTCACTCACTTCCTCAGGCAACTGCTTGCAAGCAGTTCTGTGGAGTGCAGCAGCAGAAACAAGCTGTCCAGAGAAACCATCTGATGCAACTTGGTTTTAATTAGAATAGAAGCCAGTCACAGGCTGTGTACTTTTTCATTATGTCAATATTTTTGCTCCCAAACAGTACACAGGCCTGTACCTGAAATATGTCATCATGGCAGGGTGCTATTACAAAAGATTACTTAATTGCACATTACTACTGTATATTTGAACTGCAGTAGCATATTAAGTTGTCAGGCTTAATTATTGTTGTATGTTTAGATTATGCCACAGTTTATTTAGCTCAGAACCAAGGTTTGCCAACCTGCTTACAACATAACATGACAGGATACTAATTAGAGCAATAGTGAGAAACCTATTTTTCCATGGGAAACAGTAGTCTCAAATAACTGCAATGACCTCAAAGAATTATAATCCTAGATCTTTGAAAGTTAGTTTTTGAACTATATCTCCCAGAACTTCCAGCATGGCGAAAGTCCATACTGATTGGAGGACTCCAAGACTTAGAATCACACAAAGTAATTTACCAAGCCGTATGTTAACCTTTAAAGATTTGTTTCAATTCAACGTCTCATCAGCTGAATCAGATTTTAGTTTCAACTAGAAAAGACTCAGTGAACAAAGGAATTTACTTATGTCATGACATAACATCACATTCATTCATTGATTGTTATCTACTAACACTTGGATTTATTTCATTGTGTTTTGAATTGAGTCATACAGTAGGGATATTGGTGCCTGTCTACTGTACCACATAGGATTTAGAAGACAAATGTCATAAATTCTTTCTATTGCTTTGTCTTACTCAGTAGTGATCTAGTATTGAAATAGAGCCATAAGTGAATATAAAGAGCACAAGCATAGGTTGCCCGGCGTTGCCGGGCTGTTATAAACTGTGATCAGCTTTTTGGCTTTTTTTGTGGATTAAAAAAAAACAAAGGATGATATCATTATTTCAAATTGTTTTATTTGACCAAATAACGTTTTAGTATGTGACTTTTTTTTGTTAATAGTTGTACCATATGTAATATTTTTTAAAATGTGAAAGTACATGTTTTTTACATTCAATGTTTTAAAACTGTGTTTAGATGTTTTGGGTTTTGATTTATTGTTATGTTTTTGACTTGTTTTTTACTCTTGTGGCCTCTAGGTGGGGCTTTATTGTTTTTGACTTGTTTTTAATATTCCGCCCTGCAGGTAGGGGTGTTAGTGGTTTTGGTTTCGTTTCACGTGTTTTTTCTCTCCTGGCCTCTAGGTGGGGCTTCTTCTGGTAAGTAGTCTTTGTTTCTTCATTTCTGTTCCGATCTCATGGAGGGAGGACGTGCTGGTGAGTTCTCTGGTTTTCTTTCTTCTGGGGTTTTTGTTTTGTTTTTGTGGTGGTGGGCTGGGAGGTGTTTCTGTTTTTTTTTTTTGTGGTTTGGTTGGGTTTTAGGTTTGTTTAATTGGTTTGTTTATTTCTGGTTTGTTTAATTTTGTGATTTCATTGTTGTTTATTTGTGTAATTTGTGGTAGTTGTGTTGTTAGAGTTAGGTATTTTCGTGTTGTAGTTAGGTGTTTTGTCTGCTTTTCTGGAATTGTGGATGTTTTTGTTTGTGGATTTTGTTGTTTTCTTTTTTGTGTATTAATGGTTTTTTTTAATTTTGGATTTATTTGTGTTTTATTAATTTTTATTAATGTTGGTGTTTGTTGTTGGTGTATACTTTTGCGTGAAGAACGGGCTGCCTGTCGGTTCCTCTTTTCCCCATTGCTGCTTCAAATTATGGTTTCGATGCAGCAATGGGGAAAAGGAGGAGGAGACAGTCAGCTGGTTCTTCCTCCGGGAAGGTTCGTTAGGTAGGTCGGGGGAGAAGGAGGCAGAGAAGAGCTTTCTGCCTGACAATGGTTCTCTCCTCTCTGTCTCCTTTCTCTCCTGGCTTACCTAACAGGAGATTGGCAGGCAGCGATCCGTAAGGGGCTCTTCCTTGAGGATTGCTGGCTGCTGCTTTTGTATTACCTCCATCGGAAGTACAAAGGCAGCAACCAGTCATTCGCCAGGGAGGGTGCTTCCCCTGACCACCTGCTGCCTGCTGTTTTTTTCCCACCCCGGCTCAAATGTCCTTGAGGCCAGCGGTGATCTCGCCGTGTCTTTGGCAGGGTAGTGTGGAGGAGAGGGAGTCCCTCTTCTCCCTGTTGCTCTGGGAAAGAAGGCCGGCGGGTGTCTCCCGGTGGATTTTTGTGGGTGTTTGTTTTGCGAGGCTGTGAGGCGCTGTGTCTGCATGCTGGGGACTTACGCTCCTGTTGTGTTTTTTAGTTTTAGTTTTGGCACGCCGGCTTTCTCAGTGTTATGTGCGCTCATGGCACGCAGGACACTGGGACTTGTAGTTTTGAATTTGTGGTTTGCGTTCGTGCTGTGGTTTTTTCCTGAGGCTCAATTTTAATTGGCCGCGTTGTGTTTTCCAACGTTCTTTTTGCTCACGCCTCTCAGCCTGATTGGCTGTGGCACGGTGCAGCACAGAGAACATTGGAAAGTGAAGTTCTTTTTCTTTTTTCGCATTTGTGGGGCTCTTGCCCCACTGGTGCCTTTCTAGTGCTGGGCATCAGCCGGTCTGCCCCGGTCTGACCGGACCGGTAGCAGACTTGGCTGACCACGACCCCTCCCCACCCCACCTCACCCACCTCTTCCTGGGAGAGCAGGCAACCCGACAGCATTGGCTTTGGCTCTTCGTTCTCCTCCAGAGCGGCTGCTGCTGCCTCCTTAATAGGCTGTGGGTGCCGCGGAGGGGGGAGGTGGTGGCATGTGCGCACCTGGCCCTGGGGGAAGGGGAGTGGGAGCTGATGTCACACGCCACCCAGAGGAGCTCGCCTGCCCACCCCGCATGCCTGTGCTGCTGCTCCCCTTGTCTCCTTCTAGCAGCAGCAGCACAACTTTCGTGATGCCTGGAGCTAGTCCTGCAGGAAAAGAACTTCCTGCAGGTGTCTGTCTGAGCATTGCAAAAGGTGTCCAGGCAGCATGGTGCAAGCAGGGCAACTCTTGCAATGCCTAGAGTCAGACAGACAGACATTCTGCAGGAAGTTCTCTTCCTGCAGGACTAGCTCCAGGCATCGCGAAAGTTGTGCTGCTGCTGCTGCTAGAAAGAGGCAAGGAGCGGCAGTGGCGGCAGGCGTCTGAGCTGCTCTGGGTGGTGTGACATTCCCCCAGGCGTGCACACGCCACCACCACCACCACCACCCGAGCGGCACCCATGCCTATTAAGGAGGCGGCAGCAGCCGCTTTGAAGGAGATTGGAGAAGGAAGAGCCGTTGTCGCTTTCCTGGAAGGAGGTGGGTGGGATCGGGAAGCAGCAGCATGGCTAGACTCGCTGGTCCTGGAGGACTAAAGGAGGAGGGGAAGCCAAAACCATCACGTGAGTACTCCTTCCCTAACTCCCCTGGGAGAAAGGAGCAGCCTGACATGGCGCCTTCTGGGTAAGTGTGTCTTTTTGTTTTGTTTACTTCCCCGTGTGTGAGTGGGGGGGGGGAGGAGAGGCTAAAGGGATCTCCCAGGGGTGGTGGGGGTGGAGGGGAAATGAGGGCTGTGAAGCTCTCTAAACAGCAGTGAGTCTTTAAGGTGCCACAACATTTTTATGTTTTTGTTTTGTTTACCTCCTGATCTGCTTGCACAGAATAAAACTTTAGTGCCATTTTATTCTGTGCAAGCGTATCAGAGAGTAAACAAAAAAATGTTGTGGCACCTTAAAGACTAACTGCTGCTTCGAGGTAGACTGCAGCTGGCCCAGGGCACTCCACGGTAAAACAGAGATGACCACTGAACTCTAGAGTTGGATATGACTGGCTTTCAAGCAAGGGATACCTTTACCTTTCTCGAAAGCCAGTTGTATCCCATACTAGGGTTCAGGTTGCTCATCTCTGTTTCAAAGCCGAAGAGCCAGCGCTGTCTGCTTTTGCAGACATTTCCATGGTCATGTGGCAGGCATGGCTAGACACTGGAGTGCACAGAACACTGTTTACCTTCCCACCAAAGTGGTCCCTATTTATCCACTTGCAATTTCTTGCTTTCGAACTGCTAGGTTGGCAGGAACTGGGACAGAGATGGGAGCTCACTCCAACATCCAGCACTTGGATCTCCAACTGCTGACCTGCCACCTTCCAGTCAGAGCCTTAGCCACTTGAACTCAGTAGTTAAGAAGCTTGCCTTTTTAGCTGGAAAGCCGACATGACCATTTGAGCTCCCGTCTCTGTCCCAGCTCCTGGCAACTGCAAGTTGATAAATAGGAACCACTTCGGTGGGAAAGGTAACAACATTCTGGTGTCTAGTCATGCCTGCCACATGTCTACAGAAACATCTACAAACAGACAGTGCTGACTCTTTAGCTATAAATAGATGAGCACTGAACCCTAGAGTCAGATATGACTGGCAGCTTTGGATCTGACAATAGGTAAAGGTAAAGGTTGCCCTTTCTCAAAAGCCAGTCATATCTGACTCTAGGGTGCAGTGCTCATCTCCATTTACAGCCAAAAAGCCAGTGTTGTCTGTGTTTGCAGATGTTTTCATGGGCTATGTGGCAGGCATGACTAGATTGGCCACCCAGTCACATGCCCACCGATTAGGCCACACCCACCAGTTAGGCCACACCTACCAGTTAGGCCACGCCCATGGTGTGGTAGTAAAAAAAATTGGTGCCCATCACTGCACCTTTCTCAACCCTGCAGTAACCTCCGGACCATTTTCGGTACGGGATAGGATGGACGGGTGCAGAAACGTATAGCAGGTTCCAACGGTTGGTTAACCCTTGGATTTATAGGTATAGATTTGGCAAAACATGGATGAAGACAGAGGAATACTCTTGCATCCTTTGCATTATCATTATTGTGCTTGCGAAAGTAGAATGGTCTCTTCTTTGAACCTTTGTGTCCTTAATTTTCCAACTAAAGCTTTTGCCTGTTCTGTGAATACTCTTCTTGCCCTTTACCATCTCTGTAAAGAGTTCTCAACCTTTTTAAGCTGGGGGCCGGTTCACGTTCTCTCAGACAACTTCGGGGGCCAGACCAGACAGCCATTTTGCCCTTCCTCCACCACAGGGCACCTCCTGGTGTGATGGAGGCGGTGGGCCCCCGAATGAAATGGTGCTGCAGGCCGCATCCGGCCTGTGGGCCACAGGTTGAGAATCCCTGTTGTAAAGGAAGTCCCAGTGTGCTCTCTATCTTGCAATCTTTTCACCCCGTACTTATCTCACTCCATTTCTACCTTCTATCCTTCAATATAGTCAATTTTTGCATAGAAAAACTTACCTATGCTGCGTGTGAAGATTAAACTAGTTGAGAACTCAGTAAGTCATCGTGTAAATTATGTCTTTGTTGGTTGAGGTTCTAAACTAGCCTAATTGATAAAAAAAGTTCCAAAATCTTGTTGCTGCTGAATTGAGTTTGAAACCATCACGACCGCAACACATATTTTTATTTTATTATATTCCACCAATGTGTTGTGCTGGGAACAAAGTGAAACCCACATCTGTCTTTACCAGGTACAGCATTATTTTAAAAAATCCACTTCCCACCAGAACGCGACTTTAGATCAGTGGTTCCCAATGTGGGGCACACACACCACATGGGACTTCAATTCTCAGAAGCCTAATTCAGTACATTAGCTGATCAGTGTTTTGTGGAATTGACTTATGCTTCTGGGAATTGAAGTCCAAAATCCAAAGGTTGTGAAACACTACTTTAGACTCTAGATCTAGGCACACTGACATAATTAAATGCCATAAAATAGCTAATATTAATTGATAATATTTGACAGCTGAGGAGTGTCGTTATCTTCTGTAAGAAAAAGACATTATTTTCATGTCTTCAATATGAGCTTATAGCTTGTCTAAAATACTTTCATCTTCTTGGTTCATCTCTCCAGTTTGCTGAGGGACTAGTGTAGGCTTCATTGACATAGAAATTGGATTAAGTACTTCATTAAAGTTCATCCTATATCCAGTAAGATTTTATTTGTCTATGTATACTCTATAACCTCTTTTTAAATTCCTTTCTCTTTTGACATAATATCCCAGCAACATGTTTAATACCAGCCAAATTCCTGCTTATACAGCCAATTCAAATTTTAATCCAATTTATTACCACATTGATAGTGTGGCCTTGTTTTCTTCATTAGCATTTTGGAAGGAGGACTAAATACTGTAAATGCTTGCCTGGTTTTAAATCATGAAGGGGAGCATAATTTTTGTTTTGTTTTGATATTCAAAAATACGTAAACAGGACAAAGCAGACTGAGTGTTGCAATTGATAATCGAACTGAATTACACCAGTCATTTCCTTATTCCAAACAATTATCTAGATTTTCAAAGAATTATAACATATTTTTGCAAAATTAGAATTGATTAGAGTGCCAATACACTATATTGATCAGGGATTTGGAAATCCTAACTTTAGAGAAATATTTGATTAATTTGAAGAGATGTGGAACAATGTATCAAAATATCTACCAACATGATGCAGAAGAGTTTTGCACAAGCATCAAACAAAAAAATATTAACATTGTGAATTTAAACTCTAGTCAAAGGGATTCTGAAACAATATTTTATTTTATCCATCCAAATATTTTATTTCACCTTTCTTCAGATGATGAAAGATAATATTACATCTCACAAAAATTGACCCAACCTAACAACTGTCCATGACTCTTATTGTTCTAACATTTGGTGTCTACTGATCGTTGATGAAGGAATGAAGGAAAGGGAACATGCCAAGATCATGCTACAGTGAACTAGAGGAAAGCTGTGGATCTTGCCATTCATTCATGATGAGTCACATTATCTCAACAGTTCAGTATTTCCTGCAGGACTTCTAATCTCCAGGTCAAGATGAAGGCATGACAAGCTTTTAGGTGGCTTACAGAAATCCAATACCCCCCCCCCTTTGTTTTTTTCAATGAATGCCCAGACATTCAATTGACATATCTTATTTTTATTTTATTTTATTATTTATTTATTTATTTATTTATATTCAAATTTATATGCCGCCCAATCAGGTAAACCCGACCCTGGGCGGCTCACAACAAGTTAAAACACACATAAAACAGTACATAAGAACATAAGAACATAAGAACAGCCTTGCTGGGACAGGCCACAGCCCATCCAGTCCAGCATTCTGTCTCACACAGTGGCTCACCATTTCCTTCAGGGTATTCCCAAGCAGATGCCTTCACCTGCTTAGGATTCCCTGGAAATGATATTGAGAGATATCCTGCCTATCTCTCCAACCCGGAGGTTGTCCTTAAGTATCCATAATTATAGCCATTGATACTCTTGTCCTCCATGAACTTGTCTAATCCTTTCTTAAAGCTGTCAAGACTGACAGCTGTCACCACTTCTTCTGGCAGGGAGTTCCATAGACCAGTAATCCTCTGGGTGAAAAAGTACTTTCTCTTATTTGTTTGAGAACTAGTACCCAAAAGTTTCATGGAGTGTCCCCTAGTTGTAGTGTTATGCGATAGGGAAAACAGTTTTTCCTTATCTACTTTGTCCACACCGTGCATGATTTTATACACTTCAATCAGGTCACCTCTTAGACGTCGTTGTTCAAGAGTGAAGAGGCCCAACCGTTGCAGCCTCAGATGGTAAGGAAGGTGTTCCACTCCCCTAATCAATCTGGTTGCCCTCCTCTGCACTTTTTCCAGCTCCATAATATCCTTCTGGAGGTATGGCGACCAGAACTGTACACAGTATTCCAGATGGGGCCTCACCATAGATTTATAAAGAGGCAAAATGACACTTGCTGACTTATTTTCTATACCCTTCCTAATGATCCCTAGCATTGAGTTTGCTTTTTTCACTGCTGAGGCACACTGGGTTGACACCTTCATTGAGTTGTCCACCAGGACACCAAGGTCCCTTTCCTGGTTTGTCGCAGAGAGTTCAGACCCCATCAGCTTATAAATGTAATTGGGGTTCTTTGCCCCAACATGCATCACTCTGCACTTACTAATGTTGAAGCTCATTTACCACTGTTTTGCCCACTCCCCCAGTGTCAAGAGATCGCTCTGGAGCTCCTCACAATCTCTCACAGTTTTCACTACCCTGTATAATTTAGTGTCATCAGCAAATTTGGCTACCTTGCTATTTACTCCTACCTCTAGATCATTTATGAAGAGGTTGAAAAGCAGGGATCCCAGTACTGAACCTTGGGGGACCCCACTCTTTACTTCCCTCCACTTGGAGAAGTGTCCATTTAGTGCTACCCTCTGTTTCCTGTCCCTTAGCCAGTTGCTGATCCAGAACAAGACCTGTCCCTTTATTCCATGACTGGTAAGTTTATTCAAGAGCCTTTGGTATGGGACCTTGTCAAAAGTCTTCTGAAAGTCCAGATAAACAATGTCAACTGGATCCCCCTTATCCACATGCTTGTTGACACTCTCAAAAAAATTCCAACAGATTAGTGAGGCATGATTTGCCCTTGCAAAAGCCATGTTGGCTCTCCTTTAGCAGCACCTTCTCTTCTATGTGCCTATTAATTCTATCTTTTAGGATGGTTTCCATCACTTTACCTGGGACACATGTCAAACTGACAGGTCGGTAATTTCCTGGATCACCCCTGGATCCTTTTTTGAAAATTGGTGTTACATTTGCTACCTTCCAGTCATCAGGCACAAAGCCTGATTTGAGGGAAATATTATATATTTCGGCTAGGAGATCAGCAATTTCATCTTTAAGTTCCCTGAGAACTCGTGGATGGATGCCATCTGGTTCTGGTGATTTGTTAGTGTTTAGCTTAACAAGACATGCAAGGACCTCCTCCCTGGTTATTTCTATCTTGCTTAATTCTTCGCTTTCCCTCCCTACGAAGATATGCTCTGTTTTGGGCATGTGGTCTCTGTCTTCTTCAGTGAATACTGAAGCAAAGAATTCATTGAGTCTCTCAGCAATCTGTTTCCTCTTTAATAACCCCTTGCTTTCCATTGTCATCTAATGGTCCAATGGCCTTCTTAGTTGGGTTCTTACTTCTAATGTACTTAAAGAAGTCTTTGTTTTTTCTCTGCGTATTTTTAGCTATACTCCTCAAAGTCTTGCTTTCCTTTCCTGATTGTTGCCTTGCATTTGTTCTGCCAGAATTTATGTTTCTGCCTGCTGTCCTCATTCGGACAAGCCTTCCATCTTCTAAATGAGCTTTTCTTGCTCTTGATCACTTCCCGAACAGCTCCTGTAAGCCACATCGGAGTCCTCTTGGACCTGGCAGTGCCCTTTTTCCTTTTGGGTATGCATTCCAATTGGGCCTCTGTTATTGTTTTTGTAAACAGCCTCCATGCCTCTTGCAGTGTTTGGACTCTCTCAATTTTCCCTTTCAGCTTCTTTTTTACTAGTTTCCTCATCTTTGGGAAATTTCCTTTTTGAAAATTTAAGGTCTCTGTGTTAGATTTTTTCAGTGACTTGCGGTCTATGATCAAGTTAAACATAATTGAGTTGTGGTCACTGTTCCCTATTGGATCAGTCACATTAACATCTTGCACCAGATCCTGAGTATTACTCAGGATCAAGTCAAGGATTCTTGTACCTCTAGTTGGGTCTTCAACCATCTGTCCCAGGGAACAATCATTTAGCATATCTAGGAACTTTATCTCTTTATCATGTGCTGAACAACAGTTCACCCAGTCTATATGAGGGTAATTGAAGTCCCCCATTATAACCAGGCTTCCCTTCTTGGATGCCTCCTTTACAACATTCTCCAACTGCCAGTCTCCCTCAAGAGTTTGGGTCGGAGGCCGATAGTATATGCCTACTGTTAGACCATCCTTGTGGCCTGGTACTCTTACCTACAGAGCTTCTAATGGTGACTCCAAATCACCTAGATATTCCAATTCATACGATTTTATCACTTCTTTGACATAAATGGCTACACCACCTCCCGTTTGCCCCTTCCTATCCTTCCTGTACAGTTTGTAGCTTGGGATAACTGTATCCCATTGGTTATCATCCGTCCACCAGGTTTCAGTGATACCAATAAAATAAATATTCTTATCTATTGCTAAGTATTCCAGCTCCCCT
Source organism: Bradypodion pumilum (assembly GCA_035047305.1). Classification (NCBI taxonomy): domain Eukaryota; kingdom Metazoa; phylum Chordata; class Lepidosauria; order Squamata; family Chamaeleonidae; genus Bradypodion; species Bradypodion pumilum. The sequence continues at coordinate 14,100,262 of JAWDJD010000010.1, read as the reverse complement.
ATTTTGTTCCGGAGGCTTCTGGCATTTGTATACAAGCATTTATATATGCTTTCCTGATACAGTCTTTTGAGTCCAGTTGCATTGTTAGACTGCCTCTTGCATCCTTCTGCTAGAGTGCTGGTGACTAGCTCCTTGTTCTGCTCAGTAATTTTTGCATCCTCCTCACTACTCAAGTACACACTTTCCCGAACCGGATGCTGCCCAGCTCCTGTCGGCTTTCCCCCAGTTATCAGTTTAAAAGCTGCTCTGCAGCCTTTTTGATGTTGAGTGTCTTCAATCTTCTTCCTCACAACCTAAATTTGGCTTCCAGGACAGACCGCTTGGCCTTCCCAACATCATTGGTACCAACATGTACCATGACAACTGGCTCCTTCCCAGTTCTCTCTAATAATCTATCTAGATTTCTTGTGATGTCTGCAACTTTTGCACCTGGCAGGCAAGTCACCATACGGTTATCATGTGCATCACAAATCCATTTCTCTGTATTTCTAATTATTGAATCGCCTAGTACAAGGAGCCTCTCTCCTGCAATCTGTTCATCTACATGCACCTCATCAACCATATTAAGAGAGAGAAACTCAGTTTGTTCCTGTTGTTTATCTTCCTGGATCTCATCAAGTGTGATGAAGGAGAGATCATCAGGTGGAACCAGTTGTTCCTCTGTGTGTTCCTCATCAGGTGTGATGAGGGAAAGAGCCTCAAATTTATTCTGTAATTTCAGACTCTCAGAGTGATCCCCTACTCTTCTCCTCCTTTGAGTCACATTCCTCCAAACATCTCCCTCCTGAGTTAGTGAAGGGCCTTCTCCCTCAGAACTGTGCCCTGTCTCTTCTTTGTCCAGCATAGTCTGCTCCGTTCTGTCCAAGAACAGCTCAAGCTCCTTAATTTGTTGATGGTTAGATATGCGGACCTCTAGCTGCTGGACCTTCTCTTCTAGTAGTGCAACCAGCTTGCACTTGCTGCAAGTGTAGTTCTCCATATGCTTTGGCAAGAACACAAACATGGCACAAGTATTGCAGGTAACTACAGCTGTTCCCTCAGAATCCATTTTAACAAGTGCAGTATTCTGGGCCTCAAAAATTTACACGTTTACTACCTTTCTACCTAGTAAGACTGTATTCTTCCCTTGTTACTAGTTTGCAATCTCGCGCACCATTATGCGCGCGGGCCTCTAAAGCAGCTCTACTCCAACTGCAAAACTTACCAGTGCTCACTTCCTTTGTTTGGCTCTCCTCAGCAGCAGCTCTGCTTAAGAGCACATGCAGAGTCAAAAGGGCTGACCCTGAAAGAGCTCAGAGCTTTTAAAGGCTAGTGTGGCTCCGCCCCTATGAGTCACAGTTCAGGGAAGGGCCTGGTGTGGCTCTGCCCCCCTGCTTCTGGAAGCTTCAAACTGCTTCCTCTGTTTGAACAGAGGTGGCTCTCAGCAGTTTAAATTATCAATTTAAATTAGTGGAGGCCTCTAAAGCAGCTCTACTCCAACTGCAAAACTTACCAGTGCTCACTTCCTTTGTTTGGCTCTCCTCAGCAGCAGCTCTGCTTAAGAGCACATCCAGAGTCAAAAGGGTACAACCAATTAAAACCCACCATACCCACCCACCTACCCCATTCCTCTTTCCATTAAAAGGAAGGAACATCATAAAAGTTTTTTTAAAAAAAAGCTTAAAGGAAGGAAAAAAATGTCTATGGATCTTATTTGGACTACTGGTTTATAAGTAAAGACCAATATAGTTCTGTATAACAAGGATATGCTCTGTCTTCAGATAAATCTGCAAGAATTGTGAATCAGTGATATTTCTGCAATAGGAAGGAAGGAAAGGGAACATGGCAAGATAATGCTACAGTGAACTAGAGGAAAGTTGTGGATCTTGCAGATCCACAGCCTTCTAGAGAGATGAAGAGATCTTGGCATTCATTCATGATGAGTCACATTATCTCAACAGTTCAGATGGCTACTGAAAGTGCGGAACAAGATTGGGCCTCCCCCAGTTCTAAATACAAAAATGCCACTAGAACTGACATTTGAAACTTTGACACTAGCAGTGATGCCAGAACTTGAATAGGTAGCCTTTATTAGTCTAGTTCCCAGAATCCTCCAACTACTACGGCCATTGTGTTGAGGTATGAAGCTGTACAATGACAGTGGGACAATTATTAAGGTTTGAATTGTTTGCAAGTTCCTATAAAAATTCCCCTCAGGCTCTGCCAAAAAATAATTACTCAGACCAAATATCTATACCTATAAAGAAAGGTTTGGGCCGTGCGTGTGTAGAATGCACACACGTGCAGCCTATCCCATTATGCACCACCCACACTTAACTTTTGTCCTTGACAACATCGCTGCAAGGGTCCAGAAGCCAAGAGTGGGGCCAACGCCCCATGAGCACTGGAAAACAAAAAACTACATTTCCCAGCATCCTCCATGCTGCGGCACGCCTCAGCCAATCAGGCAGGAGGACACGAGCATGGAGGAGGCGGGACAGCCGGCACCCCCCCCAAAAAAAAACGGCCAACACACACAGGAGAAAGCCCGTTGGCACTCCATTTGACCTCCCCAGGAGGACAGGGCTGAAAGCGTCGCTCTGTCCTGCCCTTGCCTCCCAGGGGGAAGTGAGCGCCTAACCCCAAGGGCCGGGGGCCGAAAGCACGGCTGCCTTCAGCACCCACATACCGGGGGAAGTGAGCTGCTTCCCCAGAAGGCCAGGGCAGAGAACGGCGCTCCATTCCGCCCTCGCCTCATGGAGGGAGGAAGCAAACCAAGGCAACAGCTGGGTGTCCAAGAAGGAAGGCAGCTTCCCTGCCAGGCACCTGCCTGTTTCCCTTCCTTGCCCCTCCTCCATGCTGGTTTGAATCTGGCCTCGAACCAGCATGTGGGAAAAACCAAGGTGACAGGTGGGTATCCAACAGGGAAGGCACCATCCTTGGTGGACAAACACCTGATACCCTTCCCTGCCCCTCCTCTGCGCTGGTTCGAAACTGGCCTCGAACCAGCATGGGGGGAAAACCAAGGTGACAGGCAGGTGTCCAACAGGAAAGGTGCCTTCCCTGCCAGGCACCCAGCTGTCTCCCTTCCTTGCCTCTCCCCTGCGCTGGTTCAAAGCTGGCCTTGAACCAGCACAGAGGAGAACCAAAGGTGGTAGGCGGGTGTCCGATAGGGAAGGCGCCTTCCCTGGTGAACAAACGGCAGTCACCCTTGCCCCTCCTCTGCGCTGATTCGAAGCTGGCCTCGAAACAGCGCGGGGGTGGACCCGCTCAGCTACCTCCTCTGAAAGCAACCCGAGGATCAGACGCTCTGACCAGCTTGCTTTTGGAGCAGGTAGCTGAGCAGATCAGCTGCCTCCTCTAAAAGCAACCCAGTCAGAGCCTTGATCCCCAGGCTGCTTTCGGAGGAGGTAGCTGAGCAGGTTGGCTGCCTCCTCTGAAAGCAACCCAAGGATCAGATGCTCTGACTGGCTTGCTTTCAGAGGAGGTAGCTGAGAAGGTTGGCTGCCTCCTCTGAAAGCAACCCAGTCAGGAGCCTTGATCCCCAGGTTGCTTTCAGAGGAGGTAGCTGAGCAGGTCGGCTGCCTCCTCCGAAAGCAACCCGGGGATCAGACACTGCGATCCCCGGCTTTGCATTTCCCCCTTTGCTGTTTTGAGGGCTGTCTTCGAAACAGCGGAGGGAAAATGGCAGGGTGAGAGGGAGGAATCCATCAGGGTAGGCACCTCCCGTGATGGATTCCTGCTTCTCGCCCTGCCATTTCCCCTCCGCTGTTTCGAAGATAGCCCTCAAAACAGCGGAGAGAGAATGGCAAGGGCGAGAGGCAGGAATCCATCAGGGTAGGTGCTTCTCATGACGGATTCCTGCCTCTCGCCCTTGCCGTGTCTTTGGCCATCCCCTTCTTCCTTTGCCCTCAACCTTCCCCAGCATCAAGACTTACGCAAGTGAATCATCTCTTCCCAAATAAGCCACACACACACAAACCACCCCACCACCAACACAAAATCAATACCTGCCTGGCAAGGCCGGGCAAAATAGCTAGTTTGAGATAAAAGAGAGAGAGAAAATATTTACTTATTTTGTACTCAGAAATCTTAACATGGTTTATTTCAGGATTGTTAGCAGATGGTGGAGATTTGGATTAATTACAAGGAGGGAAATGAAGGTTTCTTTTTTCATTATAGCTGTGTGGCTGAAAAAAATACAGAGAGAGTTCAAGATGGCTCCTTTCTCATGAACAAAGAGCCAACAGGAGACAATCAAATTTCAGGCAGGAAGGCAGGGGCTCTTTCTGATTTGTTAGCAAACAAACCATGCATGCATGTTAGTCCTGGTAACAGAAGTTTACACTTCCCAAGGATTCTGTGCTAACTCTTTGCATGCTGAATTGCCATACCATTGATGCTAGAGCCAAAAAGCAGTAACTTTCTTAAGGGGACTATGATCTCCACTACAACTGAAGGGAGTAGCTAAGATTAGGTTTCATGGCCCAAAACTGCTTCCTCTTGGGTTCAAGCATAAGCTGTTTTATCACCTTTCCTAATGGTTAGGTTATGTTGAGATAATATCTTGTGCTGATCAGTTAGTACAAGATTATTTTAGTCATTGGCCAAAAAAGTGGGTACTGGGAGAAATTTATTTCTTTGTGAATAATTGAGCAGTACTTGATTATTGTTATACTCCTTATAAGTAACATGAATTTTTGAGCAGAATTATCAGAAAGATACTGTTAAATGCCCAGATGATATTCAGTTAGCCATCCTTCCTTTAAAGAAATAAGAGATACCTATTGTAGCCTAGTTTTGTATGTCATTAAATAATTAACAACTTAACAAGTCACACTATTTGACTGACTGAGAATTCTAGGCAGTTTCAATTTTTTAATCAGAATTTTCCAAAATTACACATTCCTTGTGAATTTGAGATTCTTGGCAACAATCTTCTCTAAATACACAGCAGTTAATTAATTTGTCACCCAAGTTAAGTGTCACACAAAAGATATAAGAAGATCAATAGGGAAGGAAATTGCAAACATCATTGTTCATTCCATAGCATCATGCACAACACATTATGGAGAGATGGATCATGCTCTTTTACTACATACCACAGTCAAATAAGATTTCAGCAATATTACATATTTCCTATAGTTAAACAATTTTCTCTTCTATGTTAGGCTTTTCTTAGGGATACATGCCTTAGATGTCAGAGCTGAAAATTAAGCTTGTGTTTACTTTCTAATGACCAACTACAGCACAAGACATGGCAAAAGCAAGCAGGCCCATGGTGGCTATTTTGGACACCAGGACAAGTCCTGGTGTGCCACAGGGTTTGGCGCCCTCCCAGAGGTGGGCATAAGTATGACACCGGGTGGCTACACAATGGCACAAGTCAATTTTTGCCCAAGCAAGAAACTTTGAGGCAGCAGGGTGCTGTTTCCGTGGGGCGGATATTGCCGTGCACCAACCAGCCCCACCACCCCACCATGGCTGGTTGGTACACTGTCATGCACCAGCCCCCCCCATGGCCTTGGTCACTCTGCACCCAACTCCATAGGCTCTGCCCCCTCCCCTCCTGTCCACTGCCCTTTTAGCATAGCCAGCATGCCACTGAAAGCAAGATAAAGCAGTTGAAGAAAACCATGTGCTATAAAAAAATAAATATGTTTCTCCACTTGGGGAAGCATCTCATCTTCAAGTCATGCCAAATATTATTCAACTTGACCCGCAATTTCAACCGCAGGCTCTTCTACCCTATATTTTGCATGTTTAATGCAGTGAAAAGATTCTGCTTAAATGTTATATGTTAATTGGTTCATTTTCCCACATGTGTTCCCCTGGAAAATATATATATATATATATAGTCCTTCAAAATATGCATTTTGAGCTGAAAACATCATTGTCTGGAGAGAGAAAATCATTCTGATCAACATATTAATTAGAGAACTGCAACAACCCTCAGTTTACTTACAAGTACAGACAGAATAAGTGTTTTTCATCATCTTTAGAAAGGATAATTAATTTAATTATCCTTGTGAATTTAATTGAAATTTAATTGAAATCATTTTGATTTAAAGAAACAGCTCCAATGAATGTTTTCCCATTTGTAATACCAAAACTTTTAAAAATATAGATAAGTTTGGAAATGCAGCATAGAAAAAAAGGTTGTGTGTTTTTGCCTTCAGTAATAATGGAGCACATAATGCACAATGCAGGGATGGAGGTATCACAGTATGGGGTCAAAATTGCTGGGAGAAACATGAACAATTTAAGATACGCAGATGATACCACCCTAATGGCAGAAAGTGAGGAAGACCTAAAGAAGCTCCTGATTAGGTATTGAAAGAAGAGAGTGCAAAAGCTGGCTTGAGACTCAACATTAAAAAAAAACCCAAGATAATGGCAACAGGAAATCAATGCTGACTGCTCCTTAGAAGTTCAAATAGTAAAGATGAAGCTAAAGTACTTTGGACATCAAATGAGAAGAGAGGATTCACTTGAGAAAGCCTTGATGCTGGGAAAGGTGGAGGGCAAAAGAAGAAGGGGGCGGCCAAAGATGAGATGGCTAGATGGTATTGTAGAAACAATGGGTACAGAGCTGGGCAGGTTGAGGAGGATGGTTGAGGACAGAGGTGCCTGGAGGACAATGGTATCCAAAGAGTGCTTTTTTATTATCTCCATACTCATTATCATTTCCCCCTCTAAATTCATCTTTTTCTTTCCTCACACCATTATTGCAAGAACAGCGGAGGTAGTCACAGGAGAGGAAGTTGGGAGTCAATTACCACAAGCTATCTCCAAAAGGATTCCCATAATCACTGAGCTGAGTAAGTTCTTCTATAGGAGCAAATTTCACCAAAGTGATATATCTGTTGCATTATTTATTTACTTCTAGTCCTCTTTGGAATTCAAAGATGGAAAGTGACAGTATGCCATGCCCAAGAAACATGAAAAGGTTTGAGTTAAATGTTAATTCAGTGGCTTTGAAGAAGTCTGGATAGCTTATCAGGAGAATAAGTATAACAAAGTATTGTGGAGACCTGGCATGAAACTAAAGTAAAGCTTTTTCTTTATGAGAAGATTGTTTTTCCCTTCAAGGGTGGGCACTTATCCACATTGATGGTTGTGGGTGATTTGGAAGTGCTTTTAAATTCTGGCGCACCTCTGAGCTTTTCAGGCCATGTTCTTGGGTTTTTCAACACTTGTTAGAGGTTAAAATTTATGATAATACTAGGTTTCATAAGTGAGATACAGTAGAACCTCGGTTAACGTAATTAATGTGTTCTCCAGGACGTTTCTTACAGAGAAAATTACTTTAACCAAATTTCCCGTAGGAATGCAATGAAAACCAAAATTATTTAACTGAAATGCAGTTTCCCATAGGAATGCATTGAAAACCAATTAATCCGTTCCAAAAAAAATCCATAAACCGGGCCACTATTTTCTATGGATTTCCTTTTGTTATGCGATGTTTATGTTAACCGAGCCATTTGTTAACCGAGGTTCCACTACAAATTGGAAATGAGCCCTCCTTACTTAGAAAGAATATTTTTTTAAAAAAAAGAATTATGCAAGCCCAAATCTCTCCAACGTTTAGCTAGAATTCTAAATATGCATGACCCAAGTCTGTCAAATAAAAACCACTAGATATCTTGAAATTCATTATCCATCAGCATGACGGAATGAGTGCCCATTATTATTATTATATTTACATTTCTATACCGCTTTACTTCCCCTAGGGGAACTCAAAGCGGTTTACAGCATATAAATACAATATCCAAGTACAAAAGCAGCATACAAAATCTAAATTCAAACAATATACAAATTCAAAATTATAAAATTATATATAAAACATCAATTATAGCATCAAAAAAGTACATAATACTCAAAAGAAATACAATAATGAATTCAGGAACAAGTTACAAATTACAATCAAAACAATAAGAATATAAAATACAAATTACGGATCAGAGGTACAACATAACAACTGGAAAAAGCTCAACTTCCCCGAGACACATGCCAGCCGGGGAAGGAGCTGAACAAGGATATCTGTCCCAGCTCCTGCCAACCTAGCAGTTCAAAAGCAAGAAATTGCAAGTAGATAAATAGGGACCACATGGTAGGAAGGTAAACAGCATTCCGTGAACTTAGGTGTCTAGGTATGCCTGCCACATGTCCACAGAAATGTCTGCAAATGCAGACAGCACTGGCTCTTTGGCTATATAATAGAGAAGAACACTGAACCCTAGAGTCGGGTACGACTGGCTTTCGAGCAAGGGTGACCTTTACGTAAACACCACACACAATAAAATCTGGATTCCTTCTACTATTCCCTGATGCTTGAAGAGTCAAGGAAATTTGGAAATTCCCTGAGACTTCAGAGTAGACAGTATTAAGATCTTTACTCTTCCTTCTTGTATTTGATCAAGCCTTAAACACAGGCAGAGGAGAATTCTTCACAATCTGACACTCTTTTCCTAAAGGGAAAACAGTGCTCTACTGAGTGTATGTAGAAGGACAAAGGCAGTCATGGCATAGTGCTCAGAATAGATAAAGTGGTGGTACAGTAATACCTACCTACATTAAATGAGTTCAGGCCTCCAGGGCCAGGTGAATTAGACTAAAAGTTATTGAATGGATCATATCAAACCCTCTGTCTATAATCTTTGAGAATTCTTGAAAAACAGGTGAGGCCTCTGAAGACCTGAGCGAGCAAATTTTTATTCCATCTTCAAAAAGAAAAGAGAGGGGGAAAGAATCTGAGAAATTATTGAATAATTAGCTTGACATCAATAACAAAGAAGATTCTGAAACAACTCACTAAAGTGTCAATTTGTGAGCACTTTGAAAGGAGCATGTTGATTTCTAAGAGCCAACATGGATTACTGAACAAGTAGTCATACCACTTTCATCTTGTCTCTTTTATTCATATAAGTTTGCTAATTCAGGAAAATAAAGTCAATGTAAGTGTTTCTTGATTTAAGCAAGATCCTCCATGCTATTCCTGTGGCCAGTAACTAAAATGTGGCTAGATGATGCTAATGTTTTGTGAATTTTGTAGCTGTTTTATGGGCCATTACCAATGGAGAAAAGTTGTGACATGCCATAGGATTCTGTTATAGACCAGATGTGGTAGAATATTTCTAAAATGATATTTCTAAAATTATTTGAATAAATAAGCAGAGGAGATGTTTATCATATCTATGGATGACACCATGCTAGAGGGGATAGCTAATACAGTGAAACCTCATACAACAATCACCCCGTATAGCAATGAAATTGCATAACAATTAGGTTTCGGGGGGAAATCCCGCATAACAATTTTCTCTATGGAAAAAAATCTGTACAACATTCTTTCAATGGGAAAAACCACTTAACGAAACAAAATCATTGTACGATGCATCCCATAGGGAAAATCGTTATACGATGTATGCATTGTATAGCAATTGTTTCGTATAACAACAAGCCCCGTGAAACGGATTAAAATCGTTGTATGAGGTACCACTGTACTTCAGAAAACCAAATTAGTTTCAAGAGAACCTTTCCAGATTGAAGAACAGGGTTGAAACAAATACAATCAATTTCAACAAGAGAAAATGTGAGGTTCTGTATAGATGAACAGACATAGCAGTAGTACATGTGAAATAGATTTAAGGTTTTAAGTGGACCATAAGCTGCAAAATGAGTCAACAGTTTGTCATTGTCATTAGCTGCTACTCATGTCTGAGTATACATTTTTTCCTAAAAATCAACACCGAATGTTGGGTGGTGGTAAATATCCTGACTCCCTGATGAGCCCCTTTGGGTGGGAATTTAGCAATTTCTTTATTGTTATGGCCAATGGCCCTCTCAGTGGAGGAAAGGCCACTGGAAACCATCATGCCAGATGAACTGGCTTTGAAGGTGCACCTTGTTAATATCCTCAAGGCTGTGGCAGTCCATTGCAGTCCTGGTGCTAAATCTTGCATGTCTCATTTCATATGTGCTACAGGAGATGGCTCCGTGATCATTGTGTGTGGGTCACGTCCATGGCAAGCTGGGATTCACCTTAAACAAATTCACATCAATGGCATTTTTCCTGCTTCAAGGGGGAAATGTATTCTCGGATACGTTGCAGCCAACGATAATGACATACTCTTCCATACCTAAGAATATTTAAATAAGTGATCCCAGGAGATTAAGAAAGGTCTCTAGCTGATTGGCAGAATACTTACTTTGCATGTAGGTTTAATGCTTTTGGGGACCGTGGTGGCTTAGTGGTCCAGATGCTGACTTTGACAACTGGAAGGTCAGCAGGTCAGCAGTTCGAGATGACAGAGTGAGCTCCCATCTTTGTCGCAGTTCCTGCCAACCTAGCAGTTCGAAACAAGAAATTACAAGTAGATAAATAGGTATTACTTTGGTGGGAAGGTAAGCAGCATTCTGTGCACTCAGGTGTCTGGTCATGCCTGTCACATGACCACAGAAATGTCTGCAAATCCAAATAGTGTTGGCTCTTTGGCTGTAAATGGAGATGACCACTGAATCCTAGAGTCAGATACAACTGGATTTTGAGCAAGGGTGACCTTTCAGCTCCCAACTTACGAAACTGTTCCTTTTAGAACTTGGTTTAAAAATCTCTTGATATCCTTCTTAAACTGAGCCACTGGGATTCTCATATACTGTACTTGAATAAAATTAAATGAAATGAAACCTCATTTTTACTGCAGCTTTTCCTATTTTGGTTCTCTTCAGAGGTATATGTGCTGGACTATGACTTTCCTCAACACCCTTTTGGCATGGAAACCAAGAACAAAGTATTCAATGAGTGTTCTTCATTTCCCTACCTAGTGATGGGAAGTGAGGGGAGTCATACTAGCTGACATAAGTGGGGTCCACAATCAGGCATATCTTTAGGGCACAAGGTTGCACACTGTGCACCACTGGCGAATCCCAGGTTTTGTTATTCACAGTTTAAAATAATTATGGGAAACCCTCAAGTTTGCAAGTAGTTGAACTCCGTTTTTGGTGTGTTGTGTTGCCTTACAGAAATAGCTTCAAATGCACAATTCTTTGAACAGAACAGGACAGATGACTCTGAAGATTTCAACCTATCACCACATGTACCTCAAGGATCAATATTTTCAGATAGCTTTTTGGATTCTTTTTTGTGCACTGTAAGTTCTTCATGGAACTCCTTGCCTAGATGTCTTGTTCAAATGCTATTTCTATTAAAGTGATTTGTAAATGTGTTTCTATAAAAAGTGACCAAGAGAACTTAAAGCACATGTGGCAAATGTTTGTGAATCTACAGAGGAAGGCTAATCTGGAGCCTTCCATAACCTATGGCCCACAGCACCAAGCAGGGTGTAGGAACTATTTTTGCTGGGGGGGGGGACTTTGAAAAGGGCCCTGCTCCTAAGAAAAGGGCCTGCATTTTTTGCGGGTTGGGGGGATTGCGGATTGGGGGGGTAGAGACTTGAATTTTGCTAAAAGAGCATATGAAGGTGTGAGAATTGCATCAGAAAGGAAAAAGCAAGCTGGAAACAAGTGAAATTTAATTTCTATTAATGAAGACTACTCATTCCTTCTAATTTTTAATTAATTTTTTACTGTATTAAAACATAACACACCAATTACAATAAATACACTACTGAAATGTCAATGAATAATCTAACTATTATTAATAAACGACATATAAATCTTAAATACACGAATAATCTAACTATTGATAATAAACGACATATTAATCTTAAATACACCAAAGCCATTTATATCAGACTCTTGCAATTCAGTGCTCATCTGTTTCAAAGCAAAAGAGCCAACAGGTCATGTGGCAGGCATATCTTTTTTTAAAAATAAAATAAAAATTCTTCAGGTAAACGTGGCAGGCATGCCCCCCCCCCATGGCTCAACTGACCTCTCTCACCACCTCCCCCCACTCCTGCATTTTTACTTGTCCTCTGTATCCCCCCACACACACACCGCCCTCCCCATTGGCACCCTGCCCATGAGAGAAGGCCTACCTGCTCAGCGTTCGTGTCCCCTGGGCAGATGCAAGGCTGGATCCCTTTGCTCGGGCCTCACCCCTCTCTCTGTTGCGGCCTCCTCATGTGCTGGCTGGGCTAGCTGCCTGGGCCTGGAGTGCTGCAGCTTCACTGGTCTGGGGTGGGGAGGAGGGGGAGGCGGAGCCTTCCAAATGGCCTGGACTGAGATTGGATGGGGAGGAGGAGTGAGGAAGAGCCTTCCAAAAGGCCCAGACTGAGATGGGTGGTGAGAGGAGGAGACTTCCTAGTTCCTCCAAAAGGGCCCATGGCTGCATGGCAATTTCGGGGTGGGTGGGGTCGGCCCTCCCTGTCCCCCACTTCTGACTCCCAGGGCACCAAGTCATCTGGCCCATACCCTCACTCCAGCTGCCGCTGCTGCCGCAGCCACCACAACTACAATCCTTGTCTCCTCCGCTTGGCTTGGTGTGTCCCTGATGATGTTCCGTAGCAGGGCGGATGTTGTAAGGCTTACAACAAGTATAGGTTATGGATCCCTGCATTAAAACAATGGGACTTACATAGGCGCTGACTTTCCATTCAGTATTGATTCGATAGAGGTACAGTGGTTTAGACTAGCAAATTAATTTGGGACAATGTTGCAACAAAAGAGCTTTTTTTTTTGCCCTTGTTGCTGTTGTTGTTCAGTCGCACAGTCGATTCCGACCCTTTGCAACCCCATGAACAACCACACCCCATGGAAAACCACATTCAATATAAAGTGTTACTTACACACCACTGTCAGGGTCAATAGCTTTTTTTCCCCTCCAACACCACATTAATACTGGTGTAAGAAAGCATGGATCATCTACTGAACATACTAAAATCTCACATAAATTGGTGAGAACTTCTTGCACATGTATTTAGTTGCCTTTCATTTTACTTTGCAAAACCCAACAGTATGTAAACCAGCAAATAAAATACAGAATGCTTGTTACAAATCCTATTATTTCATCCAAGTATGTAAATTTAATCCTTTTGATGTCAGAAAAGTCTTGTGATGATATGTTAAAGAGCTCAGCACCATGCTGCTAAGTCTGTAAAATGAAAAATCCCTCTGAAAAAGATAAAGTGGTCTGAAGTAAAGGATAAGAATGGTAACTCCCTCCTTAAATGAGTAAAGAAATATCTTGCAAATCACCGATGTAGCCTATATGTTTCTACATAGCTAAAGGCAAACAGCAGGTAGTATGTGTTGTAGATTTTGCCAGTAGCTGTACTAGTTAAGGAAAAGAATCCTGCATCTTTACCTATAAGGAGAGACGTTAACCATTGGACTCCGGCATACGCTCCCGCACCTGTCCCTACTATCCCCTACTGAGCCGCCTGCACTCGCCTTTACCCAGCCCGACCATCACCACAAGGGTCCGACAGTCACCAGTGGGGCAACCGCCCCATGAACGCAAACAAAACAAAAGAACTTCAAACCCCAATGTCCTCCATGCCATGCCACCCCTCAGCCAATCAGGCTGACAGGCGAGAGCAAAGAGAACATTGGGAAAGCTGGTGCACCCAATAGAAAATGAGCCGTAGAAAAAAAGCCGCCGCATGAACGCTAACAAAAGGAACAAAACTTCAAGTCACAGCATCCACCGCGCCATGACCACTTCAGCCAATCAGGCTGAAGGGTGTGAGCACGCAGAACATTGAAAAAGCCAGTGCGCAAAAAATAAAATTAAAAAATGCCTCATGCAATGAGAGCGCAAGGCCGCTGCAGGCGGACACAGCACCTCGCGGCCTCGCTAACCAAAACCTGCAAAAAAACATGGTGAGAGAACTGCCGGCCTTCTTTCCTGGAGCAACGGGGATAAGAGGGACTCCATCTCCTCCCCGCTACCCCACTGAAGACACGGCGAGACTACTGCCAGCCTCAAGGTAAGTTGAGCCGGGGTGGGGGAAAAAACAAGCAGCAGACAGCAATTCGTCAGGGAAAGCACACTCACTGGCGAATGACTGGATGCTGCCTTTCTACTACCCACATCGCTATTTCGAGAACTAGCATGAAACAACGGTGGAGGTAATAGAAAAGCAGCAGCCAGCAATCCGCAAGGAAGAGCACCACCCCTTATGGATCATTGCCTGCCGATCTCCCGTTAGGTAAGCCAGGGGGAAAAGGAGGCCAAGAGAAGAGAACCATCGTGAAGAAGATAGCTCTTCTCTGCCTCCTTTTCATCCAACCGACCTAACGAACCTTAGTGGACAAAGAGTGAGCTGACTGCCGGCTGTTCCTTTTTCCCATCGCTACATCGAAACCTAATTTCGAAGCAGCAATGGGGAAAAGAGGAAATGACAGACAGGCCATTCTTCACACAACAAAACACAGCAACAACAAAACAGTTAACCAGAACGCCAACCATCAAAAGACAAAAAACACAAATAAATAAAAAATTATTCAAATAAACCCAGTAAACAACAAAACAATAAACAAAAAACTCAACAAAAACACCCAAAATACCAAAGGCTAACGAAAATCCATAAAAGCACACTAAAAACACCTATCTACAACACAAAAATACCTAACTCAACAAACAATAATATCACAAATTAAACAAATAAATACGGAAGAAATAAAAAAATAACAACCAGAAATAATCAAAACAATTCAACACATCTAAAACCCCAAATACAAACAAACGAACAAGCAGAAACACTTTGGGGGGTTTAAGTAGAAACTCTCTACTTAAACCCCACAGCCCAACACCACAAAATCAAAACAAAATCAAAACAGAATAAACAATCAAGAGCACTTGCCAAACATGTCTTCCCTCCATGCCTCTGGAGTCTGAACTGAACAAAGAAAGAAAATCGCAGTACTCTTAATCACAGGCCCACCTAGAGGCCGGAAGAGTAAAAAACAGTCAAAAATATTTTAAAAATCAAAATTAAAAATAAATAAAATAAAATAAAATAAATTTAAAAACCACAAATTCAAATCACCACCACCCAAACCACCCCTAACCAAAAACACACACATAAAAACTGTCTGGCAAGACCGGGCAAAAATTTGCTAGTATTCAATAATAACGTACTCAGGAAAAGTACTAGTCCAACTTCCACCTACTAGGTGCTATATTATGATTCCCCCCCCCAATTATTTGCTAGCACCTCTTGACATACTTTCAAGAGGTGCTGCCTGCCATATTTTATTTTTATATTATTTTTTATGTTTGACTTATATGCTTCCCCACTTGCGAAGTAATAGTACTGTATATGATATACTTTTCCAGTGGAAAAATTCAGACAACCAGTAATGATCCTGCGTGATTCATTAAGAGCTATGTCCACTTTTTCGGCATGTGCTGATTTATACCATATGTCAGTAGCATAATCTGTTGCAGAGTACCAGAAGGATAAAGTTGTGGTTCTTATTGCTTGTGGGTGTGCTCCCCAGTCAGAACCAGTTAATTTCCTAAGTGTGTTATATCTGGTCATAACTTTCTGTTTGATGTTTAGACAGGTTTTTTTGGGGGGGGCAGTGGTGGGCTCCAAAAAAAATTACTACCACACTGTGGCCGTGGTATGTTGGGCGTGGCCAGGGGGAAAGCCATGCATTGCACCCGAATTAGCATTAGTTTATTTCAAAACTTGGATGGACGGGGCTAGCCAGAATTTCTGCTACCGGTTCTGGTGAACTTGTGCAAACCTGCTGATGCCCACCACTGGGGTGGGGTGGTTGGGTGGGTCAGGGTTTTATCCTAAATGTTCCAAAATCCTACCTCCCTAGCTTTGGGGACATGAAAAGAGCCTTATTCAGGCATCCCCTAAAAATCCTTTCAACCCAGAGTAATCTCTGACACAAAATTATTATTATTATTAGCTAGCTCAGTGTTTCCTCTCTGCTTCTTTCCCTTTATGTAGAAAAAGCACAGCTCTGTTTTTAAATGGTTTGGTTCCAGCTGGTTGTTTTTATGATATAGGGAAAGCTCTTTTAAGGCAGAGGTTAGCTGATGATCAATGGACTCAAAGGTTCAGAGTACTGTTAAGGCAAGATCAACAGTGTAGATGAAATTCCTAGAGCATGGATGTTGTGTTCTGTAAAGCTGTGCCTTTAACAATGTACCTTAGCCATGTGGTAACAATGTAACCTTTCTGTGTGCAACATTATAACCTTCAGCTGTATCAATGTAAACCTGATAAGGGGACGCGAGCTAGTGACCACTAGATGGCAATAGCGAGCGTCCAGCTCTCATGGCTCAGATTCACCTGGATCAGCAGTGCGGGAAGATTCCCCGCCACCTCTTCACCTGGTCAAGAAGGGCGTGACCTTCTACGACGTCACGCAGGCAGCAACCAATAGTCTGTCGACGAGCCACATTCAAATGTATAGCCAGCTGTATATATTGAGCTACCCATCCGCCATTACCACATGTTCCTCCGGATCATCATGCAATAAACCTGTATTAAGCCAACCCTTTGGCTGTTTCGTTGTCTTTGGTCCCTTACACTAAATTGGCGATGAGGATGGGATAATGGCAGCCCACGGGACCAAGACATGCGCCGGTTTCGAGATCAGGAAACCGGGCGACTGGGAGATCTTCGAAATGGACTTCCAGGCAGCACTGATTGAGTCCGAAGTCACGGAAGAGGCAAAGAAAAGGGCCATCTTCACCAGGATGCTCGGACAAGAAACCAAAAGGACCTTGGTGGACCTGATCGCACCGAGGAGGGTGAGCGAATTCAAGGCCAAAGAACTCATGCAGATGCTGCGTGAGCACGTCCGGCCCGCCACGGCGATGTTTCCCGCTCGGAGTGCGTTCTGGAGGCGAGTCCAAGCGCCCGGGGAGACGGTCGCCGCATTCGTGGCGGCCCTGCGGTTGGCGGCCGGCCCGTGCAAATGGGAGAATGTCGAAATCACCCTCCGGGACTGTGTGCTGTGCGGCCTGAACGACGCCGAAACCCAGCGCACATTAATGAACCAGGAGCCGCCTCCCACGTTGCAGGAGGTCGTCAGAGCGGCACAGGCCGCGGAAGCGACAAAGGCTGGGGTCCAAGAACTCCATGACTGGCGGCCGAGGTCGAGCAAGGCAGAGACTCCGGTGCATGCGGCCCGGCGAGCTTCGAGGTCATCCGCGGAGAGCAGCGACGACGAGGACGTCCGGAGGGTCCGGAAAGAGAGCCGGCGGTGCGACGGCTGTGGAGCGGCCCACGACCGCGTAAAATGCCCGTTTCGGAAGGCCGAGTGTCACAACTGCGGCCGCCGCGGGCACATCGCCAAGGTGTGCAGGAAGAGGCGCGAGACCCAGAGAAGCTCGGCAGACCGTTCCGCGGGACAAGACCGCTCAACGAGACCCAAGGACGGCGCTCAGGCCACGCGGAAGCAGGACGGCGTGGGCCGCATCTCCGACGGCAGCGAGGACGACGCCCCAGTATTCAGCGTGTCCGTAGGACACCCCCGCTACTTTGTTGAGGTACTAGTTCAAGGGGTTCCCATTAGCATGGAAATTGACTCGGGGTCCTCATATTCAATCATTTCCCAGAGGGAGTTTTTGAGAATTGCCCCCCACAGGCGACCCAAGCTCAAAGCGTTGAGGTCCACACTACGGGACGTGCAAGGGAACAGCATTCCAGTGTTGGGGGTTGGAGAATTTCAGGTTAAATTCAAGAAGCACGCCGCGTCCCTTCCTCTAGTCGTGCTTAAAGGGGGAGATTGCAGCCTCCTCGGGACTCAATGGTTCCAGCCCCTGGGTTTGTTTATTGGGGGGGTGCACGCCGTTGGGATGCACGCCGTTGGGACTGACCCGGTTCAGGAGGTGTGCGAGGCGCACCCCGAAGTTTTCAAAAAGGGACTGGGGAAATTCAAGGGGCCCCCAGTGACTTTCGACCTGGACGCCAATGGGGAGGTCCGCATATGCGCCGATTACAAGTGCACCATCAACAAGGCGATCCGCCCGAATGCGTATCCGGTGCCGGTAGTCAGCCATCTGCTGGCCAGGTTACACGGGGGAAAGTGTTTCGCTAAGCTCGACTTAGCACAGGCCTACCAGCAGCTCACGGTGTCCCCTGCCGCAGCTGCTGCGCAGACCATAGTCACCCATAAGGGGGCGTTCCAGGTGATGCGCCTTCAGTTCGGCGTGAATTCGGCGCCTGGAATTTTCCAATCACTCGTGGAATGCCTCCTGAAGGGGCTAGAGGGGGTGTTGCCTTATTTTGATGACGTGTTAATAACGGGAGGAGTCGGGTCGAATTGGCCAAGAGGTTGGGGAAGGTCCTGACAATATTCGAAAAAGCGGGGTTGAGCCTGCGAAAGGACAAATGCGTCTTCTTCGCGACCGAGGTTGAGTTCCTGGGGTTTTGTGTGACTCCTGAGGGGATAAAACCATCCAAATCCAAGGTGGCCGCCATTAAGAAAGCCCCCCGCCCCACCTCCAAGCCCGAGCTGCAGTCGTTCCTAGGGCTGCTCAACTTTTACCACTCCTTCCTCCCCCGGAAGGCAGCAGTAGCTGAACCGCTACACAAACTGCTTAAAAAAGATGAGACATGGAAGTGGGGCGAGGACCAAGAAAGGGCATTTAGCGAACTAAAAAGCCTCCTAGCGTCTGATGCCATACTGACCCATTTCAACCCCAAATGCCCGGTAGTCCTGACCTGTGATGCATCCCCGGTGGGGGTGGGGGTGGTGCTGTGCCACGTGCTGGAAGACGGAAGGGAGGCCCCGATAGCATTTTACTCCAGGTCCCTGTCCCAAGCGGAGAGAAACTACGCACAGACAGACAGGGAGGCACTAGCAATAGTTGCGGGGACGAAAAAATTTCACGATTTTCTGTATGGCCGCCCCTTCACCATTGTAACGGACCACAAGCCCCTGCTAGGCATTTTTACCGCAGATAAGCCCACCCCACAGATCCTGTCCCCGAGGATGCTCAGGTGGGCCATTTTTCTCAACGCGTACCAGCACGCGTTGGTCTACCGGCCCGGGAAAGAGATCAGCCATGCGGACGCCCTATCAAGGTCTCCCCTCCCCCTGACGCCCAGCCAGGTGAGCAAGGGGGAGCGGGACCATCAGGTTCTTATGATAGAGGTGCTGGATTCGCCCCCCGTAATGCCCGCCGACATTGCCAAAGCGAGAGAGAAGGACAAGACGTTAGCGGCAGTTAGCTCCTGGGTGCAGAAAGGGTTGCCGGCGTCCTCCTCAGCGGAGGAGTTCGCCCCATTTTTCAGGAAAAAGTTAGAGCTGTCCCTAGAGAGGGGGTGCCTCTTGTGGGGGCAGCGGGTGGTGATTCCCACTTCCCTTCGGCCGCGGGTGCTCAAACTGCTGCACGTCAGCCACCCCGGCATCGTGCGATCCAAGGCGCTGGCCCGGAGTTACTTCTGGTGGCCCCAGCTGGACGCCGACATCGAGCACATGGTCGGCACTTGTGAAAGTTGCCAATGCTCCAGACCAGAGGAGGCCCGCCTTCCCCACAGGGAATGGGACTCGGCCAAGGGGCCGTGGTCCCGGGTGCACATTGATTTTGCGGGCCCGTTCAGAGGCACCCTGTTTCTTCTTGTCGTGGACGCCTTCTCCAAGTGGTTGGAGGTTATCCCAGTCACGAGCACCTCCTCGGCCCAGACCATTAAGCATTTGCGGAGGCTCTTTTCCACGTTCGGCATACCCGACACGTTAATTAGCGACAACGCTAGTTGTTTCACGTCCTCCGAGTTTAGGGCATTCATGGAGATTAACGCCGTTCGGCATATCACCTCCGCCCCGTTTCACCCAGCCACCAATGGTCAAATAGAGCGCCTCGTCCGCACCACGAAGGATGCGTTGCAGCGCATGGGCCCCGGGGACCTGAACCTACAAGTGTGTCAGTTTCTGCTAGGGTACAGGGTGACCCCGTTGGCGTCAGGATACTCCCCCGCAGAGCTCTTAATGCGTAGGAAACTGTCCACCATCCTTACTAGGCTAGACCCCACGAGGGTAGAGGACAAGGGAAGGAACATTGGGCTAGAGGCCACAAAGAGTTTCAGTGTAGGCGCCCCCGTGCATTGCAGGAATTACGCCAGCGCAGGCCCAGCCTGGGTACCGGGCGTAGTTGTGGAGCAAACCGGCCCCATGTCGTACCGCGTGGAAACCAGCACAGGGCTACTGTGGAGGCGGCACGCGGACCAGCTCCGACGCAGGGTCTCCGATGAGCAGGGCACAGACCAAACAGAGAAAAAATCAGTGTTAGGGTTCTCCCCCACCCGTTCAGCCCAAGGGGGAGGAAAAGGGGCCCGCGGGTCCCCACCAAGGGGGGAGGAGGATATTCTCATAGATATCCTGGGGGATCTTTCCGAGGAGGAGGAACCCGACCCCATACATATCTCGCGGAATTCCCCCACAAATGCGGATACCCCAACTGAGTTAGAATTTGATTTTCAGAACCGGGGGGGTTCGGAGTGGTCCCCCACCCGTCCAAGCGAGAAGAGGGGTTTTTCGTTAGCCCCGATTGCCCCCGGTCTGCCCACAATGGAGTTCTTCCCTTCCCCTAAGGCCGCCAAACCGCGGCAAGCCACTAACAAGTCTCCCTCTCCCATTACAGGACAAGGGACCAGGGAACAAAGAAGCAGTAGCGCCCCCGGGGGGGGTTAGCCCTCATCACGGCCCAAACGCACATGCAATAAGCCATCTTGGCTGAGAGACTTCGTCTCATCCTAGGGGGGAGGGATGTTGTGTTCTGTAAAGCTGTGCCTTTAACAATGTACCTTAACCATGTGGTAACAATGTAACCTTTCTGTGTGCAACATTATAACCTTCAGCTGTATCAATGTAAACCTGATAAGGGGACGCGAGCTAGTGACCACTAGATGGCAATAGCGAGCGTCCAGCTCTCATGGCTCAGATTCACCTGGATCAGCAGCGCGGGAAGATTCCCCGCCACCTCTTCACCTGGTCAAGAAGGGTGTGACCTTCTACGACGTCACGCAGGCAGCAACCAATAGTCTGTCGACGAGCCACATTCAAATGTATAGCCAGCTGTATATATTGAGCTACCCATCCGCCATTACCACATGTTCCTCCGGATCATCATGCAATAAACCTGTGTTAAGCCAACCCTTCGGCTGTTTCGTTGTCTTTGGTCCCTTACACTAAAATGGGGATATCAGTTCTTCTTCTACGGTGTCTAGGCCAGATGTAAAACTGCCAAAATGAAGGAACCTTTTGGTGTGTTCATTCCGCAGTTCCTTTCACCTGACCTAGTGTGAGAAAGATTAGCCAACAACACAAGGTTGCTATTACCAGGGTATACCTGATTGTGGTTCAGAAATACCACAATCTTTGAGGAGGCTCTATCTGTGTATTAGTCAATATTAGTCGATCATTTGTGTAAATATGTAAAGTAATAGTTCCAGAATACTATCCTGTGGGAGACTGTTCCTTTGATTCTTCCAGTAACTGTGCCTACTTTGGAATTCAACAAAAAATAGTCCGTTTTTGAGTAGAACAGTGACCATTTCTGTAACTCCGTGATTCTTGGTAAGAAAGTAGATCTTTCTGGGGAACAACTGATGGTGGACCATGTCACATTTTGTTGTAAGGTTGACAAATGCTGCTCCAGCTATTTTACATACAGTGGAAACTCATACAACAATCGCCCCATATAGCAATGAAATCGCATAACAATTAGGTTTCGGGGAGGATATGGCGTCCCTCATAACAATTTTCCCTATGGAAAAATCCATACAACAATTTTTCAATGGGAAAAGCCACTTAGCGTAAAATATCGTTGTATGATGCATCCCATAAGGAAAATTGCTATATGATACATGCATCATATAGCAATTGTTTCATACAACAACGAGCCCATACCTGCCAAGGTTCGGGAAATTTCTGTCGAACCCCCATATTTTACACTCTTTCCCGCCGTCATCCCATATTAGTTAGACTGCAGTTAGACTGGAGTTAGACTGGAGGCCAGCACAGGATAACCATAGCTGTCCAGTTTCCTGTTTTGGCTGGGAAATATCCCTTATTTGACAGAAATTTCCCGAAACTTGACAGGTATGAACGAGCCCTGTGGAATGGATTAAAATTGTTGTATGAGGTACCACTGTATTTCAAACTATCTTTTATACACTGGGTTTGATTTAAGATTTGAACCATACAACTATTCCCAAGTCTAAAGCCTGCCTGTTCTAGAATTAGAACAGCCTCAATTTTAGGGACGAGATGGTCTAATTTCATTTATTCAAACCCATTGTGTAAGTGGTATAGTAGGAAGATTGGCCTATAGCTTTGATCTGATGGCTTTTTGCTTGGTTTCAGTAATGTATACCAATTATTTTTTGTCTTCTGCTGAATTTTTGGAATTTGCTTGTTTGCCCAGGAGTTATTAAAGAATTGAAGGAGCCTTTCCTTTATGATTTGCCCAAAATGTTTAATTTGATTTTTACAGATATCAAGTCCCATTGCTTTGCTATTCTTACATTTGGGGGGTGCGGGGGGTGCGGGGGCTTTCTCTAGTTTGGCTAATATTAATGCAGTAGCAAGTGCATTGGATTTTTTGGATTTGTTCTGAATATGCCTTTGATGTTTTATTTTTTTATTATGCATTGGTGGGTCTTCCCTGTAAGAATCAGGGGGTACATTATTTGGTCTGAGGTTATGTTTCCATACAGTGTCTTTTTGTTTCATGCATTTCTCAGACTTTTCAGTAGTCTCCAGCCGCTACTTACCATGTCAAGCTCCGTTATAGTGTCTCTCAAACATGTTCTTTTTGTTTTTGCAAGGTTTGAGAACAAATTTTTCTACTAGCTTTTATTGCATGATCACTACAAGGATTTTCTTTTAAATGTGAAATATATATAATCTGGGTATTAGTTGTGTGTTCCTAGAGTGAAATGTGGCTTGTCTGTGGTCCACCACCTCTTGGAAAACAGGTTTGAGAACATTCCAGAATGGAAGAAACAAATTGATCGTAATTCTCTAGTTGAAGGGCAATTTGAAACACAGCTACATCTATCATTGTTATAAACTTTACTTAGTTGTTGGGTGTTTAAAAAAACCCGCCTCAGAATGTTGCTATGACTGTTGAAATCTATAAATAGAAAGTGTTTTTGTTTTCCATATTAGACCATTTCTTAAGGCAGAATGATTATGTGATTTATAAATCAATGCTTCTACAGGTATACAAATAGCCAGTTCAGCTGCCAAGATTTCTATGTTGTCCTCTTCTATATCATTAGTTGAAAAACTATAATATGTCGGGTTACAAAAATGGCACTACCATATTGTCTGTGGAGCCTCTCTGTCCTGGATTTTTTTTTATCATCACTGATTAGTTTTTCTGTGATTTCCGTGAACATAATGGATGTCACATTTCTTAGGACAAAGAAGGAGTAGAAAGCATACATTCAGTCATCCACTGGACAATGATGCAGAGCTGGCCAATCCTTCTCGCCCAGAAGTGTTATGCTCTAAACTTGCTGATGAGCAAAATGGCCCGGCAGTCCATTTTTGGGTCATAAATGGCAATAACCTCTATTAATATAGAGGGCATTTCTTCAGCCAAAGGAACCTAGCTATGAATTTGCTTTCTAAGCAGCCAGTGGAGGCAGACATCAGCCTAGCTAAGCAAATTATTCTAATGCAGGCCTTTATCCCAGGTGCATCACATTCAAGTGTTTGTAAGGTGTCTTTAAGGAAGGTGTAATTTCCAGAAAGGAGAACTATGATATTCATCACCCCGAAAACATATTTAAAAATGCCATCCCTATGGCCAAGTGCAGGGGTTCCCAACCATTTCACGCTGGGGGCTGGTACATACTCTCTCAGTCAGCTTCAAGGGCCAGATGGCCATTTTGCCTGCCTGCATGATGGGGATGGCCATTTTGTCACAACAGCTTCAAAGTGGTGGCCATTTTCTTTTTTGAATGCCCTTTGAGGGGTGGGGGGCACATGAAATGGTGCCATGGGCCGGATCCAGTCCACGGGCCTTAGGTTGGGAGCCCCTAGCCTAATGTCTTCATTCTGATTTAATTTAAGTGTACTACCCTTTCTTTCATTAGTGCAAAGATAATGTGGTCCTTTTCCCATCTGTTTCCTGTTACTTTTCTGCTGCAGACCTACCATAACCACCATGTACTGGCTCTGCTCCAGGCTCTAGTGACTGGAGGAACCAGCCCAGAACTGGAAGAGTATTTGGCAGAGGAGACTTCTCTGAGTGGCAGTACCACAAATTTGACAGCCGTGCTACCTAGGAACAGATGTAAGCTTTCTCTTATAGCACTGACAACCAGTTTCGTTCTCCCCCAAGACTTCATGGTGAGTTGTGTTAGGTGCCAGCTGACTGTCGTGTTTGGATGTCATTGACTAATTGAATTCCAGTGTGAGGAAACTCCTTTTGTGAGTCCTCTGCATTATTAAGAATCTGATTTCCACAGCTCTTTGGGAATTATTTTGAAGGTGTCCAACAGAAATTACAGGAAGGGTAGGGATCACACCCCTTTTTAGTTCCAGTGGCAGAAGTAGACTATTATTGGACGGACACAAGTGGATCATTATTAGGACAAGCAAAATAGGCTGACATGATTTTACCCCTAAATTAACCAATTGTGTACTCACAATAGACCAGGGGTTCACAACAAATGGCCTGTGGGGTGGCTACAGCTCCCAATGCTGTTCCATCCGGCCCATGGCGATGACAGTGGAAGTGGAGGCAGATGTGCCCATGCATGCGCAAACATGCCTTTGTGGCAGGGGGAAACCATGTGTCCAGCCTATTCAGCTGTTGGAGGGGGAGTTGTCCAGCCTGTAGTGCAGTAAGGTTGAGAACCCCTGCAATAGACCATCATTTAGAAAGAACCATTTGAAACAATAATTTCAGTGAGCTTAATGAGACAAGTTGGTTGAAAGTAAGCATATATCCAGAATGGAACTATAATCCTAGCCTGTTTTGAAAAGGACATGGAGATCTCAGGAAGGTGTTTTACATTGGGCAGGGCCACTGAGCCACTGACTCCTATGCTGTCAAAACTATGCAACAGTTGCTTTCTGCATTTCAGGCAGAATCCTCCCCCCAAAAAAAAGAAAAAAAGAAAAAAGAAAAGAAAGGATAGACATATCATATCTACCCTGAACTCTCTGCATGCAAAACAAATGCTCCACTATTGAACTACAGACCCTCTCTACCTTCAGAACTGGCTCCACATTCTGGGAGGCCCTTTGACAATACATCTACACATAAGCAAGCATCCATGACTCTTTCTGCTAATGGTCTTACATACAAAATCAACAAAGCGGTATTCCCTTTGTCTGATTTTTGCTAATATGTCTGATTTTTGCTAATATGTCTGATTTTTGCTAATATGACACGTTTCTTCACCAATGTTTCTACCAACTTGCCACTTTGGCCTCTTTTCTTGTCAACCATTATACTGTATCAGCACATGGCTGCTGTCACCAGAGCTGTTTATCTCTGATATGCCAGGCCACTATGAAATTAAAGAGCAAGAACCAAAAACCAGATGCATAGTTACAAGATGGGGGATACTTGGCTCAGTAATACTACAAGAGAGAAAGATCTTGGAATTGTTGTAGATCGCCGGCTAAATATGAGTCAACAGTGCAATATGGCTGCAAAAAAGCCCAATGCTGTTTTAGGCTGCATGAACAGAAGTCTAGTCTTCAAAACCTATTGCCAACATATGTTAGATCATGGAAAAAACAAAGGAATACCAGAAACAAGCTTACTTTTGCTTCATTGACTACACCAAGGCATTTGATTGTGTGGACCACAACAAAATGTGGCAAGTAATTAAAGAGATGGGAATACCAGAACACCTCATATGTCTCATGAGAAATCTGTACATGAGTCAAGAAGCAACAGGACAGAGTGTGGAATGACAGAGTGATTTGGAATAGGAAAAGGAATAAGATAAGGCTGCATTCTGTCACTCTGCTTATTCAACTTATACACAGAGCACATAATGTGCAATGCAGGGATGGAGGAATCACAATATGGGATCAAAATTGCTGGAAGAAACATCAACAATTTGAGATATGCAGATGATGCCACCCTAATGGCAGAAAGTGAGGAAGACCTAAAGAAGCTCCTGATTAGGTTGAAAGAAGAGAGTGCAAAAGCTGGCCTGAGACTCAACATAAAGAAAAACAAGATAATGGCAACAGGCCATATCAGTCCCTGGAAAATAGATGGGGAAGAAGTAGAAGCAGTAACAGATTTTACTTTCTTAGGATCCAAGATCACTGCAGATGGAGATTGCAGCCATGAAATAAAAAGGTGACTGATTCTTGGGAGACAAGCTATGAGAAACCTGGGGAACATAGTGAAAAGTAGAGACATCTCACTGCAAACAAAGGTCCGCATAGTCAAAGCAATGGTATTTCTGGTGGTAATGTATGGCTGTGAGAGCTGGACCATTAGAAAGGCTGAGCGAAGAACAATAGATGCCTATGAGATGTTTTAGTGTACTTTCTTATACACAACAGATGTGGTGCTGGATGAGAGTTTTGAAACCCCTGGACAGCAAGGAGAACAAATAGGTCAATATTAGAAGAGATTAGCCCTGAGTGTTCCTTAGAAGGACAAATAATAAAGATGAAGTTGAAGTATTTTGGACATCAAATGAGAAGAGAGAATTCACTTGAGAAGGCCTTGATGCTGGGGAAGGTGGAGGGCAAAAGAAGAAGGGGACAGCCAAAGATGAGATGGCTAGATGGTATTGTAGACACAATGGGCACAGGGCTGTTTGGACTAAGGAGGATGGTGGAGGACAGGGGTGCCTGGAGAGCGATGGTCCATGGGGTCGCAAAGAGTCGGAATCGACTGTGTGACTGAACAACAACAACAACTCAGCACTAGTTAGACTACAGCTTTAGTGCTGTGTCCAACTCCTGGAAGTCTATATGCTACAAGTTAGTAAATGGAGAAAACAATGGGAAACAGGCCACTGTGGTACCAGAAAATCATTATAATTCAAAATGTTGATCAGGAAAATCCCTTGATATATAACATATCTGAGATCATCTTGCAGGTCTTGCATGCATCCTGGGATGTTGCAATTGGTCAGATCAGTGAATTATAAACTGATGGGTTCTGAACTCTCTGGGACAAACCACGAAAGGGACCTTGGTGTCCTGGTGGACAACTCAATGAAGGTGTCAACCCAGTGTGCCTCAGCAGTGAAAAAAGCAAACTCAATGCTAGGGATCATTAGGAAGGGTATAGAAAATAAGTCAGCAAGTGTCATTTTGCCTCTTTATAAATCTATGGTGAGCCCCATCTGGAATACTGTGTACAGTTCTGGTCGCCATACCTCCAGAAGGTTATTATGGAGTTGGAGAAAGTGCAGAGGAGGGCAACCAGAATGATTAGGGGACTGGAACACCTTCCTTGCCATCTGAGGCTGCAACGGTTGGGCCTTTTCACTGTTGAACGATGGCGTCTAAGAGGGGACCTGATTGAAGTTTATGAAATCATGCACGGTGTGGACAAAGTAGATAAGGAAAATCTGTTTTCCCTATCGCACAACACTAGGGGACACTCCATGAAACTTTTGGGTACTAGTTCTCAAACAAATAAGAGAAAGTACTTTTTCACCCAGAGGATTACTGGTCTATGGAACTCCCTGCCAGAAGAAGTGGTGACAGCTGTCAGTCTTGACAGCTTTAAGAAAGGATTAGACAAGTTCATGGAGGACAAGGGTATCAATGGCTATAATTATGGATACTTAAGGACAACCTCCGGGTTGGAGAGATAGGCAGGATATCTCTCAATGCCATTTCCAGGGAATCCTAAACAGGTGAAGGCATCTCCTTGGGAATACCCTGAAGGAAATGGTGAGCCACTGTGTGAGACAGAATGCTGGACTGGATGGGCTGTGGCCTGCTCCAGCAAGGCTGTTCTTATGTTCTTATACAGTGGAACCCTCAGTTAACAAATGGCTCGGTTAACATAAAAATCACATAACAAAAGGAAATCCATAGAAAATAGTGGCTCAGTTTAAAGATTTGCCCCTCCCCCCAGAACAGATTAATTGTTTTTTATTGCATTCCCATGAGAAACTGTGTTTCAATAAAAGTATTTTGGTTTTTAGTACATCCCTATGGGAAATTTCATTCAATGCATTCCTATGGGAAATCTGGTTAAAGTACTTTTCGCTGTAAGAAATATCCCGGAGAATGCATTAATTATGTTAACTGAGGTTCCACTGTGTAAGATAAGTTCATCACCTCTGGGTTTGCTTTCTCCCTCCTTCATTCTTGGATCATCTCTGTCATCTGATTCCTGTAGCCACTGGATGGTGTCAGGATAGCCTATCCAGCCCCTTCCCATTCTTTGGCTGTAAACTTTGTTTCAGACTACTGTGCTCTGCACAATCCCCTAGATCAGTGATGGTAAACCTTCTAGAGACTGAGTGCCCGAGGAGGAGGTGTGTGGGCAGGCACCGTGCCTGCCCATATACACATGTGACATCACTGGCACACCACCCCCATGGGTACACCCACCTTCTAGGATGGGTGGGTAGGTGGAGTGTCTGGTCACCTTACCTCGCCCATACCCCTGCATCCCAGGTGAGAGTTCAACCTTCCATCTTACCCCTCCTTTGGCGGAGGGAGAGAGGTAGGTGGGGAAGTGACACTGCCATTGATGCCAGTGCGGTGGGGCTTGCCTGAGACAGCATGTGTGCCCACAGAAAGGCCTCTACGCCATTGACTCAGCCTTCCATCCTTCCTAGGTCAGTAAAATGAGTACCCAGCATTTTGGGGGCTAAATGCTAATTAACTTGTGAACCACCCAGAGATTGCACTAAGTGGTATGGAATGATATATAAGCATGATTGCTTTGCTTTGCTTTGCTTTGCTTTGCTTTGCTTTGCTTTGCTTTGCTTTGCTTTGCTTTGCTTTGATTTCCTACACCACTTGACCTCTTCCTCAGTACCAAAGGGAAAGGGACACTTGGTTTATGAATGCATCCTTCCATTTTCTGCCAAAAAGTAAAAAATAGCAGCTAAGAAACCCAGGCTTATGTTCAACTCTCCAGCAGCACCACAATAGTAAAGAACCTTCTTGCAGATCTCATTAAGTGGATGGGTGAAGAAAAAGGTTGCATGTTATTTGGAGGCTAAAATTTTACCTAAGCAGAAGCCAGAGGCCCAAGGTAGTTGAGCGGTTAAAGGCACAGCCCTTCCTGACCCAAGAATAATGACAAATTTTAAAGATGACTGAATCCTACATCTCAGACAGTGTGTGTCACTCAAACGGCACCTTGTCAATTTGCCAGTGCAAGTGATGTGATTTCACATGGGTGATTTCTCAATAGGATTTTTGCCTCAATACAGTGAAACCCCAGCATATGACTGCCCTGGGTTATGTTTGCCATGGGTTATGACCTCACATTTAAGTTTAAAAATTCCCCGGGTTCTGACTGATTTTCAGGTTACAGTCGTCCCCCACCCCCACAAAAGCAATGGAGCACTTTCCCTACCTTTTCTACACCATTTGGGGATCTTATCCGATGACGACACCACCTCCACACTGCATTGTGACTTCGGGTGAAGGGGCGCTGCCATCTTAAATCCTAACATGGTGGTGTCGGCCATTTTGAACTGCCAAGATTTCTGGGAGATGTAGCCCTGAACTCCAAAATGGACGATGCCACCATGTTAGAATTTAAGATGGCCACCCCCTCCACCCAAAGTCTCAGTGCAGTGTTGAGGTGCCATTGTCGTCATTGGATAAGGTCCCCAAATGGTGTGGAATATGTAGGGAGAGTGCTTCGTTGCTTTTGTGGGGGTGGGAAACGACCACGTCAGGTATTCTTTTGTGCTTTTTGTGCTTTTTTGTATTTTTAAAATATTTTGTTCCGGTCAGTACTTTTTTATTTTCAGTGCATTCCTATGGAGAAACATGCTTCAGGTTACATTTGCTTTGGGTTATGACAGAGGCTGTTGGAATGGACCTGAGATTTTACTGTATTTAAAGTCTGTGCTGAATACTTTCTCCATGTCATAGCTGTTTGCATTTCCCTTCTTCTTAGTCCATGGGATTTTTTTTTCTTTTTTATGGTGATCTGGGTGTTGGGACCAAATACAAAATAAAGGAACAAAGAATTGTACCAAACTAAAGATGAATAAATGACATTGAGAAATGTCTAACACAATATCAAAGCAATTGCAAAATGGATAAGAAAATTGTATTAACCAAGTTTCAGAAGCTGCTCTGCATTCTTGTCATCTGAAAGATTGTTAGACATTTGAAAAGTTTTGCTTCAAACTATGGACTTCAACCAGTGTGTGTTTTTCTTTTTACCATGGAATACTATATTGAGTTAATGTTTTTATTTCTCTTTCTCTCTCTCTCTCTGTCTTTGCAGCTTTACTTTGGGGAGGTATTCTCTAGATCTCTGGAATTGTACGGAATCATATGCCTTGGTGTCTACCGCTTGAAGGAAGAACCCAATCCATATGAAATTAGGAAAGTATAGTTCAAACTTCTCTACAGATACAGCCACTTGACTGGTTCAGTTTAAAGCTAAAACTTTGGTATTGATCATTTTGGACTCAGATTCTGTACTCAGTATTTCTTGTTTTAAGGTTAAGATGATTAATTCTAGGAACCTTAACACCCATGAATAGGAATAAACATTTCTCCATCAAATGACATTCATTGCACTTTTTTGTTTTCTGTTATAATTTAAAGTAATCTAAACCAGTAGTATGGTGCTTAGTGGTTAAGAAGCTCACCTTGTTAGCTGGAAGGCCGGCAAGTCAGCAGTTTGAGACCCAGGTACTGCATTTAAAAAGTGGTAGTATATTGTTTTTACTAGTTCACATCTTTCTTGTAATGAAGAAATGCCTACAATTTATTATGAGACCCCTTTATTTGATGTGTTAATGTTGTGATATCAACAAAAGAGATCTCACATGAAGCTGTTTTGTTCCAGGCTTTGGGCTGCGATGGCTCAGTGGTTAAAAAAGCTTGCCTTGTTAACTGGAAGGCCAGCAGGTTGGCAGTTTGAGACCCGGGAACTACACAACGGATTGAGCGCCCATCTCTGTCCCAACGTATAGCAACAAAATCGTATAACAATTAGGATGGGGGGGGGCGGGATTGTGTCTCGCATAACAATTTCCCCTATGAAAAAAACCATACAGCAATTTTTCAATGAGAAAAACCACTTAGCAAAAAAACAAACAAAAAAAAACCCCGTTGTATGATGCATCCCATAGGGAAAATCGCTATACAATGCATGTATCGTATAGCAATTGTTTCGTACAACAACAAGCCCTGTGGAACAGATTAAAATCATTGTATGAGGTACCACTGTATTTGCAATTGAAAAAAGGGAGATTTACAACTAATCTGAATAACAACTAGATATCATCTGCCATTACCACTTGTATAAAGCGATATTGATTTGTATACTTATCTGTTATGCTAACCAACCACTCTGTACCTCTGCACCTGATGTGTCTAAACTGTTGCCATGAAGCCTCACTCCCATGTCTGAAGTGGACTTGGTCCATGACAGCTAATATTAAAATATAACAGTTAGTCTTCAAAGTGCTACAGCATTTTTGTTTTGTTTCTCCTCGGATATGTTTATCTGAGCTACGTGTGGGTGTGTTTGTGGGTCCTACTTTGACTACAGTCCTGTGCTCTGCTCCAGGCATATGGTACAGCTGAGAGAACATGAGTAAGTGACTAGGTTTGGGAGTGGAGGTAGAAGCTGCCAGGTTATATTTAGAATGCATGTAAGCTGCTGAACAGGAGCATGTTTATACAATGAGTATACAGCAGTGTTTTTTATGAGTGTCTAGCTGTGGCATTTAAGGAGGAGGCCAGAAATGATGTGTTGTACCATCTGCCCAGGCCAGAAATTGCAATAACCTGCATCTTTGATTCTCTGCCTGAATATAGTTGCTTTGGCAGCAAATGTAAGCTAATTGCTTTCCTAGAAAAGAAAATACCTTTTTGAGAGCCACTGATCCATATTTAAGCTTATGAATGAAAATTTCTCAGCATAGCTGATCAAACTCTCCTAGAACAGCAGCTTGGGAGAAGGGAGCGTTCTCTAGAGCACTATTTCCCAACCTTTGGTTTTTGGACTTCAATTCCCAGAAGCCTAAGTCAATTCCCCAAAGCACTGATCAGCCAATGCACTGACTTTGTCTTCTGGGAATTGAAGTCCCCCTGTGGGACATGTGCCACACATTGGGAACCACTGCTCCATAGAGAAAGAAAATTGTTGAGCTATAAGGCAAGCTTGGGAATGAATGTAACACAGAGCTATGTCATTAAGGCATGTCAAAAATACAGGCAGCTATATTGATCCATATCATGAAACCAGTTCTAGTAGTTTTATCTCCTCTGCAATAAAATCTTTTACAGATCTAAATCACCTGTTCAAGGCCAACCTGCCATTGTCGCTAACAGTAGGGGGTCCAGAATGCCCCAGCCAGGTTGATTTCAAGAGTGAAAATATCTGTTATGAAAGACGCTGAAGGTTGGCAGTTCGATTCCCGAGTCCCAGCTTTGTCCCAGCTCTTGCCAACCTAACATTTCAAAAGCAAGAAATTGCAAGTAGATAAATAGGGACCACTTTGGTGGATAGGTAAAAACGTTCCGTGCACTCCAGTGTCTAGTCATGCCTGCCACATGACCACGGAAACATCTGCAGAAGCAGACAATGCTGGCTCTTCAGCTTTGAAACAGAGATGAGCACTGAACCCTAGAGTCGGATACAACTGGCTTTTGAGCAAGGGAAACCTTTACCTTTATCTTTATTGCTGATTACGTCCAACACAGAGAACCCATTCTGCCATTGTTGTAGTGATCCTGTAGATATATTTTTTTTTTTTACATTCCCTTCTTAAATATAGCCTCCTCACAACTCTGATATGACACTAAGTACTCCCTTCTGGTTCTGCAAAATACTTTTGTTTTTTCCCCTAAGAATTTTCCATATGAATGAAGCAAATATTCAGGCAAAAAAAAAAATCTGTTCCCTTCTAACAGAATAATTAAGTGGCATTCTAATTCCATGACTGAAAATGCCTTTGCCATTCTTCAGCTATAATGTTATTACCTAACAAAATCTCTTAATTTTTAACACCTCAATTCTTCTCACTAATTAAATTTAATAGGTTCTTTAACTTACACTGAATGGATGTTTATTAATTGATTAGTCTTACGGCCTTATCAATAACATAACTTACACTGTTCATTACAGAAGCCACAAAGAGGTGTTCTAAATGCAAGTCCAAAAAACTCAAATTGGATATTTATGGATTATGTCATATCAATATAGACCTTGACATTTTTCTGTGAGAGTTCAGGCCTTTATCATACTGAATATCCCCTCTGTTGTTGTTTAACTTTCTCAGTAATTAAATTCTCTCATTTTGATGATGTTGACTTTCCTTCCCTACAGGCATGTGATTGTTCGGCCACCCACCAATTTTGTGATTATTTCTAACGATCAGTTATTTTGTCTTGTTCCATTCAACCTTTCAGCAAATGACCTGACAAATGTGATAAAGTTTATTCAAGAAGTCAGAAAAAAGTCAAAGAAAGATGAAACAGTCGTTTTACCATAACATCCTTGTAATCTTACAATAGATAGTTTATTCTTTATTAAGTGTGTGTGCGTTGTGTACTTATTTTGTGTATGTGTGATATTTAGGGATATCATAGTGCAGGCATTCTCAACCTATAGTCCATGGACTAAACCCAGCCACCGAAGCTATTTCATCTGCCCTTCGTTCCTGCCGTCCCCCGGAAGTGCCAAAAACACACCGAAAAACGGCAGGAGAACTCACTAAAAACCCACAAGAACTCACCAAAAATGCGTGAGAATTCACAAAAAATGTGTGTTTTCACATGAGAACTTGTGCAAGAACTTGTGTGGAAACATGTGACCGGCCCACACGGCCATCCGAGGGGGAGTGATCTGGCCCATGCCCCAAAAAGGTTGAGAAAGCCTGCATAGTGTAAAAGGACTACCAGTAGAATGTGTAGAATTCTAAATACTCACTGAATTCTTCTTATTGATTTAACTGCCTCAGCGTAACAAGACACCTTCATTTTATAAAAATGTGCTAAATATTTTTTTAATCTTTAAAATGCACATATTCTTCAGAGACTCCCCTCCCCTAAATTATCTTGCAAGTTAGCTTAAATATTTACATCGGCTCAAGTAAGGATGAGTAGATGTCCCAAGTAAAGATTTACACATATAGAAGAATTCAGTTTATTCACATATGCTGAGGGATCCACTTTGGCATTTTATTGACATGCAAGAAAAACCCCACCAATGCTATTTTAGGCTGCAGAAAGTACAGTCTCAAAAACTTGTGAGGTACTAGTTCCTCTCAATTTGGTACTAGTTAGATTACATTTTAGAGTACTGTGTCCAGTTCTTGATATCATGCTTTAGGAAGGATGCCAACAAATGGGAACAAGTTCAGAGGAGGGCAACAAGGATGATCAAGGAGTGAAAACCAAACCATCAAGAAAGACTGAAAGAACTTGACATGTTTAGCCTAGAAAACAAGGGAGTGAGAGCAGATATGATAGCATTTATCAAATACTGTACTTGAAAGAGTGGCATAAAGAGTAGGGAACTGGATCTGTTCTCAATCACCCAAGAGTACAGGACACATAATAATGGACTCAAGTTACAAAAAGCCAGAAGTAGGGTGAATTTCAGGAAAACAATCTTAACTATTAGAGCATTATGACAATGGAACCAATTACCTGGGGAGGTGATGAGTGCTGTAACACTGGGGCATTCAAGAGAAAATAGGACAATCATCTGTGAAATCTGTTTTGATTTGGATTCCTGTATTGAACAGGGGCTTGGACTCAATAACCTAAAAAGTCCCTTCCAACTCAATTATTCTACAATTCTATGAAGGGTCCTTTAAACTAAAGGAAAGGAAAGAATTTTGTTGAGTCAAAAGTGTAGAGAAGGTATCAATCTCACATCTTCCATGACTTATTGCAAGACTAAGAGTACACTAGGACAGGAGTCCCCAAACCACTAGGCCACAGACTGGTACTGGGCCACGAGCTGTCCTGAACTGGACTGCAGGGGTGGGTAGTGCTGGGAGTGCTGATGGCAGCCTTCTGCCCTCAACATGCTCTGCTAGGTCTGCCCAGTGAACGGAATGAGAGCACAGGCTTCAGACACAGCAGATGGGCAAGTAGCTGGGGCCCTCTTCCACGTTGCTTAACTATGGCAGGGCTCCACCTCACCTGTGTGCAGTGTTTTATTATGCACTTGCACTGTCCAATCCCACCCACCCACACTTACTGGTCTGTACAAAATTTGATCAGCATGAAACCAGTATGTGGTGCAAAAAATGTTGGGGACCACTGCACTAGGCCTTAGCAATTTGCCCATCTCCAAGTTTTGTTGTGCATTTTGAAAAAACAAAATCCACACTAACCCATATTTACATTTTTTTATAATGAAAATGGCTTAAATGTGCACAATCAAAAGAAAACACAAGCACAGTTCAATCAATGGGGAAATGTATGTAACCAAACAACTGAATATAAAAACGCATACAACAGGAAAATTGATAAGAAAACTGCACATGAAGGAAGAAAACACTAGACTTTGCAACCTAAAACAAAACAAAAAAGGTGGGGTTTGAATCCTCCAGGTAGAATTTGGAGAAATACTTCAGAACTCACATTTTACTATGATCTAAAGCAGGGGTGCTCAAACTTTTTGGGCCACGTGCCGGTCACGTGTGCCAGTCATGTAGTTCCTCCCATCTGAAGCGGAAGTAAAACGTGCATGTGCAGAACACATGTGCATGCATAGAATGCTGCTGTAAATTACCCATGGCTGTTGTGAACAAGTTTACGATAGCCACAGGTCATTTACGGCAGTATTCTGCACATGTGTGGGCATGTTCTGTGCACACCCATTTTATTTCCACTTCTGGGAGTGGTGCGGGTGGCACAGGCTCGATTAATTGGTGCTGTGGGCCAGATGTGGCCCACAGGCCCTAGTTTTGGCACCCTGATCTAAAGTACTGTCAAAGGTCATCAGATAAGACCAAAACTGCTACAAAGACATAATGTAGCTGTACTTTGAATAGTGCCCTGGCCTTGTTTCACAGAACTGATTAGGGTAAAAGGAGAGTTGGTTTTTCCTCTTTTCCCTTAACACTAATGAGGTCTGAAAGACTGCAGCTTGAGCCCAGCCACCACATACTGAGAAGAAAGTAACCCAAGCAGCTGATACAGAGTTCAGACTAAACTAACTGCAAACTCCCTGGAGTTGTCCCAAGGTAAATCTGATAGTCTCTGTCATTTATAATCATTATCAGGCAACTGAGCTCACTATATATATATAGCAGAAATGTAACAATGAAGCACCATATAGAAATTTGATATGCCAGAGGCTAAAAGGACATAGCATAAGTGCCTTCCTTCTTCTTCAGCTAATCAATATCTTGGAGAGAACCTTCTTTTTAAGGTCTCATACACACATTTCCCCCGCCCCCTAGTTTGAAAAGATATCTGTTCAAGTAAAGAAGACAAATATTAAATTGCACAAACAGTTTTACAGAAGCCTCATTTTACAGAAACCCCATTTTACAGAAGGGTTGTTTGCTGAAAACGTGTCCCGTTTTGTAGAAAAACCCTATTTTACAGAATGCGATTTCCCAGAGCGCATTGTGTCTGGTGGGCGATAAAAGACCACCGCAGCCATTCTGGGCCCTGTGGGTAGCAATAGAGTAGTCTGGAGAGGGGTTAGAGTGTTTTTTATATTATTATTATTATTATTATTATTATTATTATTATTATTATTATTATTATTATT
This sequence comes from Bradypodion pumilum, assembly GCA_035047305.1. Taxonomy (NCBI): domain Eukaryota; kingdom Metazoa; phylum Chordata; class Lepidosauria; order Squamata; family Chamaeleonidae; genus Bradypodion; species Bradypodion pumilum. The sequence continues at coordinate 14,063,496 of JAWDJD010000010.1, read as the reverse complement.
ATTATTATTATTATTATTATTATTATTATTATTATTATTATTATTATTATTTGGGGGTTTGGGGATGTTTGTTTTTTCTTTCTTCAATGCGTTCTTATGGGAATGTCTCATTTTACAGAAAAAATCAAGTTAAGGAAAAATCTATAGAATGGACTTTCCCCATAAAATGGGTTTTTACTGTATATGGGCCTTGTTCTGAATGTCTTTTTCTTTTGTTGTTGAAGTTATATATTGTCAACTCACTTTCAACTTATGGCAACCCTGTAAATTAGCAACCTCAAAGTGACCCAATCATGAACAGCTCTGCTCATGTCTTGCAAATTTGTTGATGTAAACGGTTAGCAGAGTGGTATGCAGTGGCCAGCAAGAAGTTCGCACCTGGCAAGGTGGTTCCTTGTGAGAAAGAACAGGCAGACAGATCTTGGTGCAGAAGAAAACTCAAAGTAGGTTTACTCAGGAAGTAAAAAGGTGCAAGTATATACAGTCCAACAACTGTATCACAAAACAGACACATTCTCTTGGGCTGCTCAGTTGACCTCACTGAGACAGTTCATTTGTGTTATATACAAGTCCATAAAGTTCAGTAGCAGTCCAGTCCAGCAGGGTAAATGCAAGCTGTAATGACAGACAAGCCAGAGTTGTACAGCTTCTGCCCTCCTGGTGGAGGCTTACCCCAAGTAGTCCTTTTTTGTCCAGCAAGCACAGATGGCAAACACAGATGGCATATCAGGCAAAAGCCATCATCAGGATCAGTCCATAGAAGGCTCTAGAAGACGCAGGGATCTTCGTCCAGACTGTCAGCAGAGGAAGTTGAGCATTATAGCTGAATGTCTGCCATCCTGCTCTGACCTAGATACACTGGCCCATGGAGCACATCAGGGAAAAGTCCCAGCACCTGTGTGCCCCTGCAGTAGGGTCTTAAAGGCATCACAGTTACAATATGCCTTGCAACCAGTTAGGGTGTGAGCCGATGACTTACATCCCCTAACAAAATTCAAAATGGCTTTGTGTGTTGAATAAATATTAGTTGGCCATCCTCTTTTGCTGTGGCCTTTAAATTTTCCCAATGTACCGTTTGTGTATGCCCAAAAATGATGAAGATAATAATGAATGAATCTTCTTATAAGGTCTTTGTATTCTTAATGTTATTTTTATTTTGCAAACTCTTGTATATTAACTTGTAATGTCATCAAACAGAAACCAAACTCAGATACTTCTCTGCACAAAAAGTCTTCAAGTTCCTTTTGTAATCTTGACAATAGTAACCAAATTCAAAAATGTTCTCTTCAGCTTCTTCTCTATGTCCTTTGTAACAATATGAAACAATGATTCATTCCTCTATTACACTTTCTATCTCTCGTCCAAAACAGCTCATAAACCCGTATTCAGTTGGGAAGTCAAACTCCCATATAAATTGGCCCCAAACTCCCGACGTCTATCCGGTTAATTAGACATTTCATTCAATAAATTTCATCAGGGGAGTTTTTGCAATATCTGAAAGGTTACAAAACACATGTCTGTTACAATATTATATGTTCAAACCAGCTGCAAGCCCCCATGCTCATTATCCAGTCCAAGCTTACCCAAGCTTACCACTCTTGTGTTTCGCGTCCTCTCTGTCTCTTCTGTAATTTCTCTATGGTTGCTAAGGACGTTGCATACCATTAGAGTCCTATCTCTTAAATACAACTTGCTGCCTGCTCCTGACTGAATCTGCAAGCTCACATTACCACCTGTGTACTGACTGTTTTACTTACAAGGAGCACCATGGTTCTGATTCCTGTGTACTTGAAGATGCGAGATTAGTGGTCCAGGATGTATTAAATACCAGAGTAGTTCAACAACCGCCCACTCATTTTCTAATCGATCTCTTAGAAATCTGCTTGGAAAAGAACTATTTCAGGTTCAACCAAGACATCTTTTTGCAAGTAAAAGGAGTGGCAATGGGGTCCCCAATGGCACCAAGTTTGGCCAATCTCTATATGATTTCCTTTGAGAGAAATATTGTTTTAAATGCACAACTTAATCCATTTTTTCACCACATTTTATTATTTAAAAGATTTATAGATGATCTGTTTTTTGTGTTAGATGACTTTAATCTAATTCCAGACTTTGTTTCCTGGTTGAATATACAGAATGTGAACCTAAAATTTACCCATTGCATGAACAGGACTGAAATATCATTTCTGGACCTCTTGGTTTTCATAGGAAGGGACAATAAACTGCAGGTTAGGCTATTTAAGAAGAGCACAGATAGGAATGCCTATCTTCCATATGAGTCATACCATCCACCCCATTTACGCAATAGCATTCCATACGGAATATTTGCTAGAGCTAAACGTAATTCTTCACATCAAGAAGATTTTGAAACAGCAGCCAGGGGGATTAAGGAGAATCTTCTGGACAGAGGGTATCCTGAGCAGGTATTGGAAAAATCATTAAATAAGGTTAGAGGTGTGGCAAGGAGTGTACTATTAGAAAGACAGGAGAGACAACCCAAACAGGGGATTTTTTGGTCCATAGACTATTCTCCCAGAGCCAGAGATATACAAAATATTGTACGCAAACATTGGCATATATTATCTGACATTCCGGGGTGTCTAGAAAAACCCATGATAGGTTTAAGGAGGACTAGAACAGTTGGTAACTTGATTACTAGAGCAGATGCTGCACCGCGACAAGAATCACGGAGCAGTCTGGTCAAGGGCCATCACAGGTGCGGCCAATGCGTTGTTTGCAGGTTCGCTTGGGAGACTCAGCACATCAATTTTCCAGAATTAAACTTAAAAAAAACACTCAATTTTTTTAGTAATTGTAATAGCCAATTTTGTGTATATCTATGGATTTGCCCTTGTGGTCTCAAGTATGTGGGAAAATGCTCACGCAAATTAAAAATCAGGGTAGCGGAACATCGATCCAGGATAAGGGGACAGGTGGAAAATGCACCATTGGTAAATCATTACATGGAAAAAAACCATCTTGACACAGATTTTAAATTTGTAGTGTTAGAAAAACTCACGGTCACAACAGGTAGAGGTATCAACATGGAACAATTGCTATTACAAAAGGAGGCATATATTCATAGACTAGGAACCATGCATCCTAAGGGTTTAAACTATGAAACTGATTTAACCTGCTTTTTGTAAGTACACAGGAATCAGAACCATGGTGCTCCTTGTAAGTAAAACAGCCAGTACACAGGAGGCAATGTGAGCTTGCAGATTTAGTCAGGAGCAGGCAGCAAGTTGTATTTAAGAGATAGGAAAGTAGGCAAACTATATTCATATTCATAGACTAGGAACCATGCATCCTAAGGGTTTAAACTATGAAACTAGGAATCAGAATCATGGTGCTCCTTGTAAGTAAAACAGTCAGTACACAGGTGGCAATGTGAGCTTGCAGATTCAGTTAGTAGCAGGCAGCAAGTTGTATTTAAGAGATAGGAAAGGAGGCATACTATATTCATATTCATAGACTAGGAACCATGCATCCTAAGGGTTTAAACTATGAAACTGATTTAACCTGCTTTTTGTAAGTACACAGGAATCAGAACCATGGTGCTCCTTGTAAGTAAAACAGTCAGTACACAGGTGGTAATGTGAGCTTGCAGATTCAGTCAGGAGCAGGCAGCAAGTTGTATTTAAGAGATAGGACTCTAATGGTATGCAACGTCCTTACCAACCATAGAGAAATTACAGAAGAGACAGAGAGGACGCGAAACACAAGAGTGGTAAGCTTGGGTAAGCTTGGACTGGATAATGAGCATGGGGGCTTGCAGCTGGTTTGAACATATAATATTGTAACAGACATGTGTTTTGTAACCTTTCAGATATTGCAAAAACTCCCCTGATGAAATTTATTGAATGAAATGTCTAATTAACCGGATAGACGTCAGGAGTTTGGGGCCAATTTATATGGGAGTTTGACTTCCCAACTGAATATGAGTTTATGAGCTGTTTTGGACGAGAGATGGAAAGTGTAATAGAGGAATGAATCATTGTTTCATATTGTTACAAAGGATATAGAGAAGAAGTTGAAGAGAACATTTTTGAATTTGGTTACTATTGTCAAGATTACAAAAGGAACTTGAAGACTTTTTGTGCAGAGAAGTATCTGAGTTTGGTTTCTGTTTGATGACATTACAAGTTAATATACAAGAGTTTGCAAAATAAAAATAACATTAAGAATACAAAGACCTTATAAGAAGATTCGTTCATTATTATCTTCATCATTTTTGGGCATACACAAACGGTACATTGTGTTTGTATCCTTTTCTCCGTTTGGCCATTTTTTGCTGTGCTTTAAATTTTCCCAACATTACTATATTTTCAAATGAGTCTTCTCTTCTCAGAATGTGTCCAAACTACAATAGCCTCAGTTTAATCCTTTTTTTGCTTCTAGAGAATATTCAGGATTGTCTTGATATTGTTGCTGTTGCCAGAAAGTCACCTCTGATGTATGGTGACCCTATGAATGAGAGATCTCCAAACAGTCTTCTCCCCAGCTCTTGCAAATATAAGCTCATGTCTCATGTAGAAAATCTTTCTCATATTTGGTCTTCCTCTTTTCCTGCTGCCATCAACCTTTCCCAGCATTACTATATTTTTCATAGAGTGTGCCCAAAATGTGCCCAAATGATATGATTTGATATTGGCCCCACTTTTTTCTTCTTTTGGCAGTCCATCTATACCTATAAAATGGTGTGTTAACTGTTGGAATGTGACAAAGGATGTTTAGCCAGGCCCTACTAGCCCGTAATGGGCCTCCGTTCACTCGCCCAAACCCGGTTCGCAGGTAACTGTCGGGTTGAAATTTGCACCAGTGGGGCAGGAGCCGCCCGGATGCAAACAAAAAAAGGGCACTTCAATTCCCAACGTTCCTTGCGCCGTGCCACACCAGAGCCAATCAGGCCTAGCGGCACGAGCAAAAGGAATGTTCGGAAACATGCTGTGGCCAATCAAAAATAAGCTGCAGGAAACAAACCACTGCACTAACTAAAATTGCGCACACCAAACTACAAGCCCCAGCATCCTGCGCGCCATGAGCACGCAGAACGCTGAGGCAGCCGGCGCGTGAAAAATAAAAGAAAAAACCCCAGTGCATCACAGCAACACAGGCCATGGTAAGGAAACCCCCACTGTCGCTGCCCTTCCTTTCCACGGGCCAGGCATCAAGTCTGGCCCGCAAAAAAGAAAGACCCCCCTGGCCCCTGCCTTCCCTTTCCACGGGCCAGGCATCGAGCCCAGCCCGCAGAAAAGAAAGACCCCCCACCCGCCCCTGCCTTCCCTTTCCACGGGCCAGGCATCAAGCCCGGCCCGCAGAAAAGAAAGACCCACCACCCGCCCCTGCCTTCCCTTTCCACGGGCCAGGCATCAAGCCCGGCCCGCGGAAGAGAAAGACCCCCACCTGCCCCTGCCTTCCCTTTCCACGGGCCAGGCATCGAGCCCGGCCCATGGAAAAGAAAGACCCCCCACCTGCCCCTGCGTTCCCTTTCCACGGGCCAGGCATTGAGCCCAGCCCGCAGAAAAGAAAGACCCACCACCCGCCCCTGCCTTCCCTTTCCACGGGCCAGGCATCAAGCCCGGCCCGCGGAAGAGAAAGACCCCCACCTGCCCCTGCCTTCCCTTTCCACGGGCCAGGCATCGAGCCCGGCCCACGGAAAAGAAAGACCCCCCACCTGCCCCTGCGTTCCCTTTCCACGGGCCAGGCATTGAGCCCGGCCTGTGGAAAAGAAAAAACCCCACCCGCCCCGCCTTCCCTTTCCATGGGCCGGGCATCGAGCCCGGCCCGCAGAAAAGAAAGACCCCCCCACCCGCCCCTGCCTAACCTTTCCACGGGCCAGGCATCAAGCCTGGCCCACAGAAGAGAAAGACACCCACCCGCCCCTGCATTCCCTTTCTACAGGCCGGGCATCAAGCCCGGCCCGCGGAAGAGAAAGACCCCCACCTGCCCCTGCCTTCCCTTTCCACGGGCCAGGCATCGAGCCTGGCCTGCAGAAAAGAAAGACCACCCATCCGCCCCTGCCTTCCCTTTCCACGGGCCAGGCATCCAGCCTGGCCCACGGAAGAGAGAGACCCCCACCTGCCCCTGCCTTCCCTTTCCACGGGCCAGGCATCGAGCCCGGCCTGCAGAAAAGAAAAAACCCCACCCGCCCCACCTTCCCTTTCCATGGGCCAGGCATCAAGCCCGGCCCGCAGAAAAGAAAGACCCCCACCCGCCCCTGTCTTCCCTTTCTACAGGCCGGGCATCGATCCCAGCCCGCGGAAAAGAAAAAAACCCACCCGCCCCTGCCTTCCCTTTCCACGGGCCAGGCATCAAGCCCGGCCCGCGGAAGAGAAAGACCCCCACCTGCCCCTGCCTTCCCTTTCCACGGGCCAGGCATCGAGCCCGGCCCACGGAAAAGAAAAAAACCCACCCGCCCCTGCCTTCCCTTTCCACGGGCCAGGCATCGAGCCCGGCCTGCGGAAGAGAAAGACCCCCACCTGCCCCTGCCTTCCCTTTCCACGGGCCAGGCATCAAGCCCGGCCTGGGGAAGAGAAAGACCCCCACCTGCCCCTGCCTTCCCTTTCCACGGGCCAGTCATCGAGCCCGGCCCGCAGAAAAGAAAGACCCCCCACCCGCCCCTGCCTTCCCTTTCCACGGGCATCAAGCCCGGCCTGGGGAAGAGAAAGACCCCCACCTGCCCCTGCCTTCCCTTTCCACGGGCCAGGCATCGAGCCCGGCCCACAGAAAAGAAAGACCCCCCACCCGCCCCTGCCTTCCCTTTCCACGGGCCAGTCATCAAGCCCGGCCCGCGGAAGAGAAAGACCCCCACCTGCCCCTGCCTTCCCTTTCCACGGGCCAGGCATCGAGCCCGGCCCACGGAAAAGAAAAAAACCCCACCCGCCCCTGCCTTCCCTTTCCACGGGCCAGGCATCGAGCCCGGCCTGCGGAAGAGAAAGACCCCCACCTGCCCCTGCCTTCCCTTTCCACGGGCCAGGCATCAAGCCCGGCCTGGGGAAGAGAAAGACCCCCACCTGCCCCTGCCTTCCCTTTCCATGGGCCAGTCATCGAGCCCGGCCCGCAGAAAAGAAAGACCCCCCACCCGCCCCTGCCTTCCCTTTCCACGGGCCAGGCATCAAGCCCGGCCTGGGGAAGAGAAAGACCCCCACCTGCCCCTGCCTTCCCTTTCCACGGGCCAGGCATCGAGCCCGGCCCACAGAAAAGAAAGACCCCCCCACCCGCCCCTGCCTTCCCTTTCCACGGGCCAGTCATCAAGCCCGGCCTGCGGAAGAAAAAGACCCCCATCTGCCCCTGCCTTCCCTTTCCACGGGCCAGGCATCGAGCCCGGCCCACAGAAAAGAAAGCCCCCCCTGCCCCTGCCTTCCCTTTCCACGGGCCAGGCATCGAGCCCGGCCCATGGAAAATAAAGACCCGCCCCCAACACAAAACAACACAAACCAAAAACAGTCAAGAATACTCAAAACCAAAATAAAAACAGAAAAAGTAAACACAAAACATCCCAAAACACAATCCAAAAACACTCAAAAATAATCAAAACCAAAAATAAAAAACTAAAAGGAAACACAAAAACATCCAAAAGGGAAACACAAAAACATCACACAGACCCCCCCCAACCCAAAACAACCCCCCCCAAAAGCCAGAGAGCTTACCAGGAGACGTCTTCACTCCATGACGACCAGAACTCAACTGAGGGAACAAAGAGACTACTTACCAGAAGAGGAAGTGACACCCAGAGGACAGTAGAGAAAAATAGTACAATACAAGAAAAGCTCACCAGCCCCACCCAGAGGCCACAAGAGAAAAAACATTTAAAAATAATCAAAATAATTAGAAATAATTCCCAAATCAATGAAATAAGTTATCAAAACATTCAAAAATAGTCACAATAATCACAAATAATTAAAAAATAAGTTTTCACTCAAAACAAAACAAAACATCTAAACACAGTATAGAAACATAGATTTTAAAAAACATATTCTTACACATTTAAAAAAAATATTTATCCAACGTACAACTATTTTTAAAAAAATCACATAGTAACACATTATTTGGTTAAATACAATAATTATTAAAAAAATATCATCCTTTCCTCTTTTAAAAAACAAAAAACAAAAAAACAAAAATAAAAAATAACTGTTTATAACAGCCCGTGCGTAAAAATAACAATTTAAAAAACCACAATTAAAAACTAACCTCATTTGCATAAAAATAAAACAAAAACCTTCCAAAACCATTTTAAAGAGCCTGGCACCGCCGGGCAAAATCTGCTAGTAGTATCTATAAAACTCTCCTCCAATACTCCAATTCGAAATAATTAATAATTTTCCTCTTAGCTTTCTTCATTGCCTAGTTTTTCCAAACTCTTAGAAGTATACCTTAACAAGGTGAGGTGATTTGTGTATTGTCAGGAAAACAGAGCAAGGCTAGATTGCTTGTGAGTCTGGACTCTTACCAGAGTCACATAAGGCAGAATGGTCAAAGCTGAGATACCAGAATAAGCTGCATTCAGCCACATTAGGAAGGCCATTGGCTGAGATAATGCTATTAAAGTAGCTTGCTTTTGATCAAAAATATTCTATTAATTGTAATATTTTAAGTTGTTTGAATTTTATCAATATTTCATGTGTCTGTAATTTTAAATTGTGCAATATTCTGCTATGAATAAAGAAAGTCATATTAGGAGAAGAGAATGGCTAATTCCGGTGATAATGGGGTGGAGATAATCCTGAAGGACAGCTACCGTACAACAGCAATGGTGAAGATGACACTGGTGGAGGATCTTTCAATATAGAATGACAGTGACATTCAAACTAACATTTCAGAATTAGGCAGAAGACGGCAATAGTAAATCCTTTGGGAATACTTCATAGCAGGATAACTTGGCCAGACACATGCTTTACGGATCCACAAACTAAAAGGGACAAGATTCACCCAACAGCATTGCAGGAGTTTGAGGCTTAACTGGAAGAGTCTGGGAAAGTGCAAGTAGGATTCAGAGAAATACAGCAAAGTCCAGCCAGAAATCTTTTTCATATCGCTGTCACCTTCTTTAAAACCTCTGCTTTATTTTCCATTTAGAAAACTTTCTATGACGCCAGCTTCAGTTCATGAAATAATTTGGACTTTCCTAAGATCAGATGTGATAACAGGAAAACATCTTCTTTTATTTCAATTAAGTCAGCTGTCAAATGGAGAGAATTTGAGGGGGAAGTTACAGTGGTGTGTGTGTGATTCCACTTTCCATTAGAGCACGTGGGTTGTTTAGTGCTGATATCACCTTCTGTCACCTCTGCTTACAATATTTCCCGAAGGGAGAAACTTCCTCCCAACAACAGAAAGCAGCCTTTGCCCAGTTTGTTAAGGGCAGGGTAAAATGCAAACAGCACAAGTGGAGTCTTGTCTTGCTAGAGACAAGTGAGAAGAGCATGATGAAAGAAATGAGATGTAAAGGTATTTTTTGAAGACATGCCGAACTCTAGCAGATATAATCTGTACTCAAGGAAAATGAACTCAATACCATCTGTCAGTCAAGGATTAGTTGTTTGAGGGGAATTTCCAGTCCTTCTTTCTGACAAGATGGGTGGCTTGACTGTTTGCTTATTGAGGTAGATTTCTTTTCTTCCCTAGGATGTGTTTGGCTTGATTTCTCTACTGATTCTAAGGCAACGAAAGGATAAGCTTTTCAACTTGTCATTTCCCTTTCTTTTTCATGGAAACATAGCAGATCCACAGAGGCAATGGCAGGAATTATATTGTTAATAACCACTACGCTTGCTGTTCACTGCGAACCTAAAAGCAGACAAGAAAGCTTCATGATTAAAAGACTGATAAGACAGCAACAGTTTTATATGTCCTGTCAATGTTCAAAATTACTTGTAATAGTCACCAACACCCTTCGGTTCTTGCGCACCTTTTAGGGGTGGGTTTTTTAACTTTGTTTTATTATGTGTCTTTTATGTATTTACTGTCCGCTATGTAAACCGCCCTGAGTTGGGTTGTACCTGAGTGGGCGGTATATAAGCGTGAAAAATAAATAAATAAATGAAGACTGGCCTGGGGTTCAAGTACCTTCCAGGACCTCGCAAATACTCCCATTGGAGTATTAACAAAACAGTCCAATGGGCTCAAAGTTGACTCACCCTTCCATCTTTTTATAGTTGGTGAAGTGAGTTCCCAGATTGTTGGAGGGAGGAGGCTAATTGGTAGTGGGCCAGGATACCTTAGAGACCGCATCGTCCCAAGAGTGTCCGCTCGTCCAACCAGAGCGGATCGGAGGGGCTCCCTGATTGTTCCATCTGCCAGAGGGGCTTGTCTCTCTGTCACACGAAGGAGGGCCTTTTCCGTGTCCGCACCGGCCTTGTGGAACCTCCTGCCTGTAGAGTTGCAGGAGCAGATGGAGCTGCTACCTTTCAGAAAAGACCTAAAAACCTGGTTGGCAGGGCAGGTGTGGGGCCCAGATGGAAGAGTGGCCCCTGCCTGTTGGCTTATAAATTAAGCCCCCATTTCTTTTAATTGTCTTTTTTTAATGTGGGTTTGTGTGGGTTTTAAGAAGAATGGGGTAGGTGGGTGGGTATGTTGGGTTTTAATTGGTTTTAATTGGTTGTACTGTTTCATGTGTGTTTTAACTTGTTGTGAGCCGCCCAGAGTCAGGTTTACCTGATTGGGCGGCATATACATTTGAATATAAATAAATTACCTTGTGGATCACACAGAGAGTGCTCAAAGCTCGATGAGACAGTGCAGGGCCGCCATCAGGGCAGTACTACCAGTACTGCCGTATAGGGCCCGGAGCTGACAGGGGTGCTGCCACCGCCAACCATAACTGTGACATTACTGTGTGTGTGTGTGTGTGTGTGTGTGTGTGTGTGTGTGTGTGTGTGTGTGTGTGTGTGTGTGTGTGTGTGTGTGTGTGTGTGTGTGTGTGTGTGTGTGTGTGTGTGTGTGTGTGTGTGCCCAATAGGATTGCTCAGTATGGGGTCCAGAGACAGTGTAACTAGTATAGTGTAACTAGTATAGCTGGAGAGAGAGAGAGCATACACTACATTTGTATGTATTTTCCAAAGGACTAAAGGAAGTTTAGTTTGAGTTTTACACGTTTATTTGCATATAATTAAAAAATAGAAACAAAACTCAAAAATCTGTTATTGCTGTCTTCCGAACTGGAGAAAACTGAATAACACACATACATTTTTATTAGTAGTTCAACAGATCACACATTGGATACATTCTTTTAAGAAATCCAGTAATGTGTTGTTTCTTCTCTTCATGGCTACACTCTCTTCCTGGTGCTGGAAATGTAGAGAGAAATCTTGTTTAGATTGTTGGACCAGAAAGCCCTGTAGCAAGCTAAAATCATTTACTGTAGCTTAAATGTGTATCCACAGATACATACAATAATGGACATATAAATGGTTAAGTACATGAACACTAAGTAAGGTAAAGGTAAAAGTCACTCCTGTTGTTAGAGTAGACCCATTGACTGAAATTGTTTTCCTCAGTGCACTAGAGTAGGCCCATTGTTCAATTCCTCTTTAAGTTCCATTAATTCAGTGAACTTACCTTAGTGTGACTCACTGCTCTAAACAATAGGATTTGTAGGATTTACATAAATCTTGACTTCCCATTCAAGCAATTGATTGGGTGTAGTCTTAACTGGGATTAACAATAGGAGACTGGCCAACATGTTACATCCTAAAATCTCATGCAGATGACAAGAACTGAAACATTGAACTTTCCCTGCTACTCACCCACAATAATATCTCGTGTGAAGAGTATAAAGTACTTTAAAAAGATTTCACTCTTTCTTTTTCTGGAGCAATCTTTTTCCCTGCTGTTCCACATAGGGCATAACTGTAACCAGTGTATGGAAATCATATAACAGCTGATATTGGCAAAACATACAGGAAGAAATTCTAATGATATGAATTATTTAATAGTGGAATCGGATGATTTAGATTATTGTAAACTCCCCTTGTTTCAGATATTTGAGTGGCATCTGAAGATAAGTGTATATTAGTGTAAGTTCCTTTTCCATTCTGCAGTGAGCAGGTAACATTAAATCACTTCCAAGGAAGAACCTCTGATTCTAGTGGTTTTATATACAGTGAGGCTGAAGGTTAAAGCAATGCAAAACACAGGGGTGCTAGCAGACTATGTGAAACTTATTGGTTACAACTATGCTTTCCTGAAGTGGCTTCTTCAGTGCTGGGTCCAGTGCTCAAAAGGTCACTGCAGCAGCAGATGGTTGGACCGCCACCCCCAGACTCATCTGCAGCTGGGGTGGAGAGGCCATGGTGGCAACCAGCGTCAGGACCACTCCACCACTGGAGCCCTGGGCCGCTACGGCAGCTGGCGGTAGGACTTCGCTACTGCCCCCTGGACTCACATGCAGCTGGGGTGGAGAGGCTGCCACATCAATCGGAAACCAGGACCACCTCTGGCTGGGGCTCTTCATGACTGGGCAGCATACAAATGGGAAAATTAGGTTAAATTAAATTAAATTAAAAGATGCCGTAGTTACAAGTCTTTCCATATACAGTACTCCCTTTGTATTCACTTCTTAGACCAAAATAATATGATGATTACTTTGCCACCCTGCATGGCTCTCTTGCTACTCTTACCAGGTTGTCCTGAATTCTCTTTGTTCACAAATCATAGAATATTTTTACTTTACTATCAGAAATCTTTAGTCCGTGTGTCCTTTATTTGCAAATCTGCTTTTGCTTTTTTTAAAAAAAAAATCAGTTTGTATAGCCCAATCAACATATGACTCTGGGTGGTGTACATAAAATCCCCAAAGTTTAAACTATAGAGGAGAGGAAAATTGAGAAACATTTCTAAAGGACAGGATCTGCATTTTTGGGTCAAGCCCTTTTATGCATAATGCTATTATCACCTGAAGAAATAATCACATTAAGTGTTGGCTGTGGAGCATCAAAGTGAATGGTCTTAACTGTTTGATGTTAGAAAGCTTTAAGCCTTTCATGTGGACAAGGTACTGAGAACACTGATAAAGACCTAATGTGCTTTATGGAGCAAAACATGTGTATATTAAGTGGAAATACAAAGAAAATTCCACAAAAGAGATTCTGCCTTGAAGACAAAGCTCTGAATTACTCAACATCCTAGTTGCTTAGGGTAGTAAGCTACCCATTGAATCAGTGAGGATTAGATGACTCAACTGCTCCCTAAATTCAATTGAACACTTGTGGTGCAGTTTTTAAACTGCTGTACTGTAGCTAAAACTGCTGATGCTGTGAGTTCAATCCTGACAAGCCCCAAGTTGATTCAGCCTTCTGTCCTTCCAAGGTCAGTAAAATATGTATCTAGCATGTTTGTGGCAAAAAGGCTAATTACTTTGTGACCAGCCCCGAGTTATATGGGGCATTATATATGTGTAATTACTATTGCTATTGATTCAACAGGCCTACTCTAATTGCAATTTATTATGCTAAAGTAATCCAGAATGAGAGTAGGCTCGTTAGAATCATATGAATTTGAGTTATTAGGGAAATAACTCTGTAAATCTTCATTGATTTAATGGGGATATCAGCCTTACAGTAAACAGCCACAGAGTAAACATTTCATTGCTTGGAGATGACACTGCACGATGAAACTGTCCAAGCCAAATCTGTTCAGGAGGGATGGGTTGCACTTGAACCATGATGGGACCAGATTGCTGGCACTCAACATCAAAAAGGCTACAGAGCAGCTTTTAAACTGTTAACTGGGGGAAAGCCGACAGGAGCTGGGCAGCATCCAGTTCAGGAAAGTGTGTACTTGAGTAGTGAGAGGGATACAAAAATTACTGAGCAGAGTGAGGAGCTAGTCACCAGCGCTCTAGCAGAAGGATGCAAAAGGCAGTCTAACAATGCAACTGAACTCAAAATATCGTATCAGAAAAGCATATAGAAATGCTTGTATGCAAATGCCAGAAGCCTCCAAAACAAAATAAGGGAGCTGGAATACTTAGCAATAGATAAAAATATTGATATTATTGGCATCACTGAAATCTGGTGGATGGATGATAACCAATGGGATACAGTTATCCCAGGCTACAAACTGTACAGGAAGGATAGGAAGGGGCAAACAGGAGGTGGTGTAGCCTTGTATGTCAAAGAAGTGATAAAATCGTATGAATTGGAATATCTAGGTGATTTGGAGTCACCATTAAAAACTCTGTGGGTAAGAGTACCAGGCCACAAGGATGGTCTAATAGTAGGCATATACTATCGGCCTCCGACCCAAACTCCTGAGGGAGACTGGCAGTTGGAGAACATTGTAAAGGAGGCATCCAAGAAGGGAAGCCTGGTTATAACGGGGGACTTCAATTACCCTCACATAGACTGGGTGAACTGCTGTTCAGCACATGATAAAGAGATAAAGTTCCTAGATATGCTAAATGATTGTTCCCTGGGACAGATGGTTGAAGACCCAACTAGAGGTACAAGAATCCTTGACTTGACCCTGAGTAATACTCAGGTTCTGGTGCAAGATGTTAATGTGACTGATCCAATAGGGAACAGTGACCACAACTCAATTATGTTTAACTTGATCATAGACCGCAAGTCATTGATAAAATCTAACACAGATACCTTAAATTTTCAAAAAGGAAATTTCCCAAAGATGAGGAAACTAGTAAAAAAGAAGCTGAAAGGGAATATTGAGAGAATCCAAACACTCCAAGAGGCATGGAGGCTGTTTACAAAAACAATAACAGAGGCCCAATTAGAATGCATACCCAAAAGGAAAAAGGGCACTGCCAAGAGGACTCCGATGTGGCTTACAGGAGCTGTTCGGGAAGTGATCAAAAGCAAGAAAAGCTCATTTAGAAGATGGTAGGCTTGTCTGAATGAGGACAGCAAGCAGAAACATAAGTTTTGGTAGAACAAAGGCAAGGCAACAATCAGGAAATCAAAGCAAGACTTTGAGGAGTGTATAGCTAAAAACACTCAGAGAAATAACAAAGACTTCTTTAAGTACCTTAGAAGTAAGAACCCAACTAGGAAGGCCATTGAACCATTAGACGACAATGGAAGGCAAGGGGTTATTAAAGAGGAAACAGAGATTGCAGAGAGACTCAATGAATTCTTTGCTTCAGTATTCACTGAAGAAGACAGAGACCACATGCCCAAAACAGAGCCTATCTTTGTAGGGAGGGAAACTGAAGAATTAAGCCAGATAGAAATAACCAGGGAGGAGGTCCTTGCATGTCTTCTTAAACTAAATGCTAACAAATCACCAGGACCAGATGGCAACTATCCATGAGGTCTCAGGGAACTTAAAGATGAAATTGCTGATCTCCTAGCCAAAATATATAATCTTTCCCTCAAATCATGCTTTGTGCCTGATGACTGGAAGGTACCAAACGTAACACCAATTTTCAAAAAAGGATCCAGGGGTGATTCAGGAAATTACCGACCTGTCAGTTTGACATGTGTCCCAGGTAAAGTGATGGAAACCATCCTAAAAGATAGAATTAACAGGCACATAGAAGAGAAGGCGCTGCTAAAGGAGAGCCAACATGGCTTTTGCAAGGGCAAATCATGCCTCAGTAATCTGTTGGAATTTTTTGAGAGTGTCAACAAGCATGTGGATAAGGAGGAGCCAGTTGACATCGTTTATCTGGACTTTCAGAAGGCTTTTGACAAGGTCCTGCACCAAAGGCTCTTGAATAAACTTGCCAGTCATGGAATAAAGGGACAGGTCTTGTCCTGGATCAGCAAGTGGCTAAGGGACAGGAAACAGAGGGTAGCACTAAATGGACACTTCTCCAAGTGGAGGGAAGTAAAGAGTGGGGTCCCCCAAGGTTCAGTACTGGGATCCCTGCTTTTCAACCTCTTCATAAATGATCTAGAGGTAGGAGTAAAAAGCAAGTTAGCCAAATTTGCTGACGACACTAAATTATACAGGGTAGTGAAAACTGTGAGAGATTGTGAGGAGCTCCAGAGGGATCTCTTGACACTGGGGGAGTGGGCAAAACAGTGGCAAATGAGCTTCAACACTAGTAAGTGCAGAGTGATACATGTTGGGGCAAAAAAAACCAATTACATTTATAAACTGATGAGGTCTGAACTCTCTGCAACAAACCAGGAAAGGGACCTTGGTGTCCTAGTGGACAGCACAATGAAGGTGTCAACCCAGTGTGCCTCAGCAGTGAAAAAAGCAAACTCAATGCTAGGTATCATTAGGAAGGGTATAGATTAAATAAGTCAGCAAGTGTCATTTTGCCTCTTTATAAATCTATGGTGAGGCCCCATCTGGAATACTGTGTACAGTTCTGGTCGCCATACCTCCAGAAGGATATTATAGAGCTGGAAAAAGTGCAAAGGAGGGCAACCAAAATGATTAGGGGACTGGAACACCTTCCTTACCATCTGAAGCTGCAACGGTTGGGCCTTTTCACTCTTGAACGACGGCATCTAAGAGGTGACTTGATTGAAGTTTATAAAATCATGCACATTATGGACAAAGTAGATAAGGAAAAACTAGAACTAGGGGGCACTCCATGAAACTTTTGTTCTCAAACAAATAAGAGAAAGTACTTTTTCACCCAGAGGATCACTGGTCTATGGAACTCCCTGCCAGAAGAAGTGGTGACAGCTGTCAGTCTTGACAGCTTTAAGAAAGGATTAGACAAGTTCATGGAGGACAAGGGCATAAATGGCTATAATTATGGATACCTAAAGACAACCTCCGGGTTGGAGAGATAGGCAGGATATCTCTCAATGCCATTTCTATGGAATCCTAAGCAGGTGAAGGCATCTCCTTGGGAATACCCTGAAGCAAATGGTGAACCACTGTGTGAGACAGAATGCTGGACTGGATGGGCTATGGCCTGTTCCAGCAAGGCTGTTCTTATGTTATGTTTTTGGCTTCCACTCCAAGATCTTTCAATCAGCTTGCAGGCGCAAGAAACCGGGGTGAGACAACAAGGGTAAGGAACCATAGAAGTTGTCTCAATATCTAGAAGGCCAAATTTTCCCATTCCTGCATAATGGCTGCACCTTTTTTTTTTTTTGAGATATGAGCCTTTGTTAATAATCTGTATCTACCTTGTTGTGCTTTTTCTGGTACTTATAAGGGGAGAAACCCCATCTAATTAATCACAGGTGAAACAGACTGGCCCTTCTCCAATATGCTCAGAATATCTGTCAAGCTTTGATACTCATTTTCTTTCTAAATAACCCGCTAAAGCAATTTATGATTAAGTAATTAAATTGAATAAAGAGATACTTAGTAAATGGAACAATGATGAAGGGGGATATTATCACTTTATTCCAATTCCATAAGACAACATGTTTATCTTTTTTTACATATGTGTTCTCAATGGAAACTAAACACCAGTTTCCATTCATGGGTATGCACTCTTTGTTTCCAAAGGATCTTTCCCATATTGCACTGCAAATATCATCTCTTTTTCCATACTTCTCTGCAGTTTTCAATACTGTTTCTACTACCAGAAACACGTACCAATGATGATTTTATTTGGGCCAACAGCAAAGCAAAGAAAGTGGCTTCATTTTGGCAGTTCAAAGTTTGATCTAGACATGAAAGAAGAATACTGTTTTTCAGTATAACAATGTACCAATATCCATTTAAAATTAGATATGTTAGCATTAAATTCACATAAATATGTGTTTTATCATAAAGGGCATATAAAAGCAAGGATTGCATAAAAGTGAATGAAAAATGTGTGGTTTGTGAAAGTACAGTATTTCTAAAAATAATGCAAATGCTCATACATGTTTAAATCAGAAATTCATGTGAAAATGCATCACAAAAGCATTGGGAATCAAGAAATCTAAAACGGACATGGAATGAAAATAATCAATCATCCATTCTGTGTTCTTTAAAGAAGGATGATATCCTTTTCAACTATATGTATGAAAAGTGTGGAACCTGCCACTGCAATCTGATGAGGTGTCACTCACAATATTAGTTACTTGCTCAGTTTTGTTGATAGGCTGCCTTTCTGCCCATGAGACAACTCAAGGCGTCTGAATAGTCAGATCCCAGATTATATAATCCACCATAGCAGTTTCTGCAGTTGGAGTTCCATGTGTATAAAAGTATTAGAGCTGTGAGGACTGGTGTTAAACAAATCTAAAGCTGTACTCCTGTATTCATTTATCTCTTGCAAGTAATATGGATCAATCACAGTGAGAACATCTTCTGAACAAACATACAGAGTGACACTATGTGAGCTATTGTGCTGACATAGATATAAAGCTAATTGGTGGGTTTTTTTTACAAATTTACTGTTGACATTTCCAGTTATAAGAAAAAACAAACCATAGCAGTTATTTCTCAATATTGAGTTTTGTTACAATTGGCTAATTACAGAAGAAGCAAAGTGATGGGTTAGTGGTTAAAATGCTGAGCTTGGAGACTGGAAGGATGGAGTTTGATACCTGAGTGCTGAATGATAGATCTTGGGGTGTGAAAGGTGCCTCATTCAGGCATCCCCTGAGCAGAGTTTCTCCAGCAAAAATCCTTTCAACCCAGAGCAATTTCTGACACGAAATTTGTTTATTACAGAAGAAGGTGGCCCTCCAAAGCAAAGAAAAAACACATGTCAGTGATTGAAAAGTTAAAGAGGTTAATTATATGGACTCCCCACATCATCCTTGAAGAAAACAACAACCAAAATTAATTAATTAATAAGTATAAGAAGTGGTTGCACATCATCGTCAGCTGCAACTCTTTAGTGTCTTGCACGGAAGACAAAGAAGGAGCCACAGTGAGGGCTAAACACAGCTTTATTGCATGATGGTCAGGATGAACATGTGGTAATGGCGGAGGTACAGCTCCTTTTATACTGCAACAATACATTTGAAAAGGGCTAAACGGTAGCATATTGGCTGCTACCTGCGTGACGTCATTCTGAGTCACGCCCTTCTTCTCCAGGTGTTCCTTGCGCGGGAAGGTTCCCACGGCTGCTGGTGTTTGGGGAAATTTGAACCATGTGAGCTGAATGCTTGCAGCTGCCTTCTATGGGCAGCTAGCCCGCGTTCCTTTAACAGCTGAGTTACATTGTGATCATTGTCAGGTTACATTCAGACATTCTTAAAGTGATACAGTTACATACACAACACTCCTCCCCCCTAGGACGGGATGAAGTCCCTCAACCATTGTGGCTTCCCGCATGTGCGCTTGGGGCGTACGACTGCTTGGCTGAGCTCAGGGGAACTAGGGGCTCCGAGTTCTGCAGACTCTCATCCTGCAACGGAAAGGGGGGACTCATTAGTCATCTGGCGGGGACTCTGTGGCAACCTTGCGTTTGGTGAGGGGAACGGAACATGTAACTGGGATGTGAACCCCTGCCTATCGCTCGTGGCACCTGGTGACCCCCCCAGCACGAATCTCGGGACCGATGAGGAGACCCTTGTTGTCTCACCCCGGTTTCTTGCGCCTGCAACTGGCTTACTTGTGCTACCCCCTGCTGCCTGACTCGGTGGTCTTGGGAATGGAGAGAATGAACTTCCCCCTGCTGCCTGGGTTTGGGGTCTTGGTGATGGGGTAAACTCTAGAACAAAAGGACTGGGAGGACTGGAAATACCAGGGGCTGAACTGAAACCCCTCTTCTCGCTCGGACAGCTGGGGGACCACTCCGCAACATCCCCCTGGTATGGCAACATAAACTCAAACTCATCCCACTCGTTCAAAGTATCCTCCTCCCCGTGTGAGAATCCTGGGTATGCATTTGTAACTGGGGATGACCCCGTGTCTCCCCCTTGGGCTAAATGGGTGGGGGAGAACCCTAACGCTGACTCTCTTTCACTGGTAACTTGCCTTCTGAGCTGGTCAGCGTGCCTTCTCCACAGCACACCTGTGCTAGTTTCAACCCTGTAAGACACTGGCCCCGTTTGCTCAATGACTGTTCCTGGAACTCACATTGGTCCCGAGGTTGCATAATTCCTGCAGTGAACCGGGTCCCCTACCGCAAAGCTTTTGGAGCTCTCTATCTCTATATTTCTCCCCTCATGCTCCACCCTGGTCAGATCCAACCGATCAAAAAGTGTTACCGGCTTCCTCCACATGAGGAGCTCAGCCGGCGAAAGTCCTGAAGCTAGGGGAGTTGCCCTATAACAAATGAGGAATTGACACAGCTGGAGGTTCAACTCACCGGGACCCATGCGCCGCAGTGCATCTTTCGTAGTGCGTACTTGGCGCTCTACCTGACTGTTTGTGGCGGGGTGAAACGGGGCAGAGGTAATGTGCTGGATGGCATTCCTCTCGATGAACGCCTTGAATTCTGCAGACGTGAAAGTACTGGCGTTATCGCTCACATGGATGTCCGGCAGGCCGAAGCAACTGTTTAATGGTTGCAGCAGATGAGGTGTTGGACATGGGAATGACTTCCAGCCATTTGGAATATGAATCGACTAACAGCAGAAACATGGACCCGCGAAAGGGGCCAGCGAAGTTGATGTGTACTCAGGACCATGGCCCGCGGGTCGTGTCCCATTCCCTGTGGGGCAGCCGGGACTCCTCAGGCCAAGAGCTCTGGCAGCTCTCGCATGTGCCCACCAAGTGCTCTATATCCGCATCTATCTGGGGCCACCAGAAGTAGCTCCTGGCCAGTTCTTTGGAACGCACTATTCCCGGGTGACTGGTGTGCAGTAGCCTCAGCACCTTTGCTCGTAACTTCTCTGGGATGACCACCCGCTGACCCCAGAGGAGGCAGCCCCTTTCAAGGGAAAGCTCTACTCTGTGCCTGAAAAATGATTTGAAATCCTCCTCGGGGGGAGTTGTGGGCCACCCTTTTCTCACCCAGGAACTGACTTGGGACAGGATTTTGTCAGCCACCGTGGCTTTGGTGAGGTCTGCGGGAACTATGGGGGGGGGTGAGTCGAGAGACTCAATCAGCCGGACTTGGTGATCCTGCTCTACCTCGCATTTGGGGTCTCCTAAACTAGGGAGGGGAGATCGGGACAGCACATCTGCATGGGAGATCTCCTTCCCTGGGCGATGGACCAGTTCGTACTGGTAGGCGTTGAGGAAAATCGCCCAATGCAGCATCCTGGGGGACAGGATTTGTGGGGTGGGCTTGCCTGTAGTAAAGATTCCCAAAAGGGGCTTATGATTGGTCACAATTGTGAACTCGCGGCCATACAGGAAATCGTGGAACTTCTTTGTTCCCGCGATTATGGTCAGGGCCTCTCTATCTGTTTGCGCGTAGTTGCACTCCGCCTTTGAAAGTGACCTGGAATAGAAGGCCACCGGGGCTTCCCGCCCGTTCTCTAACACGTGGCACAGCACTGCCCCCACCCCCACTGGTGATGCATCACTGACCAAAACTACCGGTTTCCTCGGGTCGAAATGGGTCAGGACGGCGTCTGAGGACAAGAGCGCCTTGAGCTCTTTGAACGCTTTCTTTTGCCTATCTCCCCACCACCAAACCGCGTCTTTCTTAAGTAGCCCGTGCAGTGGCTCTGCAACGAATGCCTGCCTCGGCAAGAAGGAATGGTAAAAATTCAGGAGCCCTAGAAATGACTGCAGCTCCGGTTTCGCGGTGGGGCGAGGGGTGTTTTGCGCAGCTGCAACCTTGGACTCGGATGGCTTGACGCCCTCTGGGGTTATCTTGAACCCGAGAAAATCAACCTCCCTCGCAAAAAACACACATTTGTCCCTTCTCAACCTCAGTCCTGCTTTCTCGAATACAGTTAGGACCTTGTCTAGTCTTTTTGCTAGTTCCGATTCGCTCCCCGCTGTTATCAAAACATCATCAAAATATGGGAGCATGCCTGGAAGCCCCTTTAAAAGGCGTTCCACAAGGGACTGGAAGATCCCAGGGGCTGAATTTACGCCGAACTGTAGGCACGTTACCTTGAATACCCCCTTATGCGTGATGATGGTTTGCGCAGCAGCAGCAGCTGGGGTTACCGTGAGCTGCTGGTACGCCTGCGCCAGGTCTAGCTTTGCGAAACACCTCCCCACGTGTAAAGTGGCCAGTAGGTGGCTAACTAGTGGCACCAGGTATGCATTTGGCCGAATGGCCTTGTTGATTGTACATTTGTAGTCAGCGCAAATCCTGACCTCCCCATTGGATTTTAAAGCTGTAACAATCGGAGTTTCCAACTCCACAGAATCAACTGGAACCAAAATCCCCTGCCCCACCAATTTGTCCAATTCCGTCTCAATCTTGTCCTTGAGGGCGAAGGGGACTCTTCTTGGCTTGAGACGTATAGGCCGGATTTCTGGGTCCAACTCAAAAGAAACCGGGGGGGCCCTGTAAGTCCTGAGCCCCTTCTTGAAAACTGCAGGGTGCGCATCGCACACATCCCGAATTGGGTCAGTCTCTATGGCGCTTATGCTGGACAGTTCAATTCCCAGGGGAGCAAACCACTGGGTTCCCAAAAGGCAACAGGTCCCCTCCTTGAGAACTACTAGGGGCCGTTTTCCGGTGAACCTTTTGAACTTCACCGTGAAGGTCCCCACCCCCAACACCGGGATCCCATAACCCTGCATGTCCCGTAAGTTCGACTTCATGGCCCACAACTTGGGGCACGCATTTGGGGGAATGCGCAGGAACTCCTTCTGGAACAGGATGGAGTAGGACGACCCCGAGTCTATTTCCATCCTTACCAGGACCCCTTGTAACAGTACCTCTACGAAGAAACGCCGGTGCTCCAGGCCCACGCGGTTCACGTCCGCCGCGTCGTCATTGGCTGAGACCTTTCCAATACCAGCCGCCTTGCGTTGGGGTGCTTGAGGGTGTCTTGATGAGCTCTTGTCCTCCGTTCGCCCGCGCCTGCAGACCCTGGTGATGTGGCCTTTCCGCCCGCAGTTATGGCACTCGGCCTTCCGGAATGGGCACCTCGTTCAGTCGTGAGATGCCCGCAGCCATCGCAATGGTGGTTTCCTCTCTCGCTGGCTCAGCGCTTTTCTCCATGCCTCTTGACTCTCTGCACGTCATCGTCCTCACTGACGCAGGAGTCTGCAGTGGTGGATGACTCCTCGGAGGTTGTGGGTGGCCAGGGGGCCCACCAGGCTGCTTGTGCTGAAATCCACCGGGCCACTTGCACGGGCGACTTGGCCCTCGCAGGTGCAGCCCCCGGGACTTGAAGACTCTGACCCCGCTCCTCACTGCCTCGGCCGCTTGGGCCTCTCACAGTACCTCGTTGAACGTGAGGCGATGGTCGCGGGTCATCAACTTCCTCTGGACCTCCTCGTCCCTTAGGCCACATAGCATGTGGTCTCAAAGGGCTATGTCCAAGTCCTCCCATTGACAGTGGATGGCCGCCAGCCTGAAGGCTGCCGCGTAGGTGGACAAGGATTCTCCCGGGCGCTGGTCCCGCCTGTGGAATGCGACCCGGGCCGGAAAAATTGAGATGGGTGGCTGGAAGTGTTCCCTCAGCGTTGTGAGGATGCAGTCAATGGGTACCGCGTCGACCTTCCGGGGAGCCAGCAGGTTCATCAGTATGCGCAGCGTGGCCGGCCCCACCTGGGCTAGGAAGTGCGACCGCACCTTCCCCTCATCGTTGATGCCTGCAGCATCCATCGCGTGCTGAAACTGGCACTCGTACAGCTCCCATTGCTCAGGATCGCTGATGTCGAACTGGTGAGGCTTGATCTTGGGATACGCCATGGATCCCACCTTCATCGCCAATTTAGTGTCTTGCACGGAAGACAAAGGAGCTGCCGCAGTGAGGGCTAAACACAGCTTTATTGCATGATGGTCAGAATGAACATGTGGTAATGGCGGAGGTACAGCTCCTTTTATACTGCAACAATACATTTGAAAAGGGTTACATGGTAGCGTATTGGCTGCTACCTGCGTGACGTCATTCTGAGTCATGCCCTTCTTCTCCAGGTGTTCCTTGCGCGGGAAGGTTCCCGCGGCTGCCGGTGATTGGGGGAATTTGAACCATGTGAGCTGAACGCTCGCAGCTGCCCTCTATGGGCAGCTAGCTCACATTCCTTTAGCAGCTGAGTTACATTGTGATCATTGTCAGGTTACATTCGGACATTCTTAAAGTGATACAGTTACATACACAACAAACTCATATCCAAGAATGCAGTGTTTTTTTCCTGAAACAGGAAAAATGCCATTAGTGTGAATTTGTTTAAGGTGGATCCGAGCTTGCCATGAAGTGACCCACACTATGATCACGGAGCCATCTCCTGCAGCACATATGACATGAGACATGCAGGATTTAACACTGGACATCTGTCTGGCTGATCATCCCGCTACGGTAATGCAGTAGACCATATAGTGAGAGAATCAACATGGAGTTTTGGGCAGTGATAAATAACCTGACTTCATAAAGGGACCAATAACTATGGGCGGATGAGCCTCTTTAGGTGGGGTGATTGTCCCCACAGTGGAGGAAATGCCATTAGAAACCATCATATTGGGCCCAATGGCAAAATGAGCGGAGGAGGAACTTTGATTCCCAACAGTCATGGAGACAGAAGACGCCATGCCAGATGGACTGGCTGTGAAGGTGCACCTTGTCCATATCCTCAAGGCTGCAGCAGTCCATTGCAGTCCTGGTTGCACATATCTATTTAATAATTACACAGTCAAAAGAAGCACATTAGTATGCATCTACATACAGTACTGTGTAAAAGTCTTAGGCTACCACCAGCTAGATTGGGGAACATTTAACCAGTGATTTGGGGGCGGGGGAGGGAGTCAGCTCACCAACCACCTAGCTAGATTCATCAAAATTGGTGAGAATCTTCTACTGACTCTCCTCTCAGCCTTCTCCAAATTTGGTGATGTTTGTCCAGGTTTTGTTGTTGTTCAGTCGCACAGTCGATTCCGACCCTTTGCGACCCCATGGACCATTTTCCTCCAGGCACCTCTATCCTCCACCATTCTCCTCAGCCCACCAAGCTCTGTGCCCATTGTGTCTACAATACCATCTATCCATCTCATCTTTGGACCCCTTCTTCTCTTGCCCTCCACCTTTCCCAGCATCAAGGCCTTCTGAAGTGAGTCCTCCCTTCTCATTTGATGTCCAAAGTACTTTAGCTTCATCTTCACTATTTGTCCCTCCAATGAACAGTCAGGATTGATTTCTTCCAGTATTGACCTATTTGTTCTCTTTGCTGTCCAAGGGAATCTCAGGACTCTCCTCCAACACCACATCTCAAAGGCATCTATTCTTCTGCGCTCAGCCTTCCTAATGGTCCAGCTCTCACACCCATACATTACCACTGGGAATACCATTGCTTTGACAATGCGAATTTTTGTTTTCAAGGTGATGTCTCTGCTTTTCACTATATTCCCCTGGTTTCTCATTGCTTGTCTCCCCATAATCAGTCGTCTTTTTATTTCATGGCTACAGTCGCCATCTGCAGTGATCTTAGATCCCAGGAAAGTAAAATCTGTCACTGCTTCTACTTCTTCCCCATCTATTTTCCAGGGACTGATTGGACCTGTTGCCATTATCTTGGTTTTCTTGATATTGAGTCTCAAGCCAGCTTTTGCACTCTCCTCCTTCAATCCAATCAAGAGGTTCTTTAGGTCTTCCTCACTTTCTGCCATTAGGGTGGTATCGTCTGCATATCTCAAATTGTTGATGTTTCTCCCAGCAATTTTGATCCCATAATGTGATTCCTCCATCCCTGCATTGCACATTATGTGCTCTGTGTATAGATTGAATAAGCAGGGTGACAAAATGCAGCCTTGTCTTACTCCTTTTCCTATTCCAAACCACTCTGTCATTCCGTGTTCTGTCCTAACTGTTGCTTCTTGGTTCGTGTACAAATTTCTCATGAGGCATATGAGGTGTTCTGGTATTCCCATCTCTTTAATTACTTGCCACATTTTGTTGTGGTCCACACAGTCAAAAGCCTTGGTATAGTCAATAAAACAAAAGTAGACTTGTTTCTGGTATTCTTTTGTTTTCTCCATGATCCAACGTATGTTGGCAATGTGGTCTCTAGTCCCCCTGCCTCTTCTGAAACCAGCCTGCACCTCTGGTAGTTCTCTCTCCACATGTTGTTGAAGTCTATCCTGTATTATCTTGAGCATCACCTTGCTGGCATGTGGGATGAGCTTAATTGTTGGGTAATTTGAGCATTCTTTGGCATTGCCTTTTTTGAGGATTGGAACATACACTGATCTTTTCCAATCCTGTGGCCACTGTTTTGTTTTCCAAATTTGCTGGCATATTGAATGCAGTCGTTTGATTCCATCAACTTTTAGGGCTTTGAAAAATTCAACTGGGATGCCATCATTTCCACTAGCTTTATTGTTTGCAGTGCTTTTTAGGGCCTTTCTGACTTCACTCTCCAGAATGTCTGGTTCAAGTTCAAATTTCTCATTATTGTTATTATCAGGAGTGTTGAGGTCCTTTTTGTAGAGTTCCTCTGTGTACCCTTGCCATCTTTTTTTGATCTCTTCTGCTTCAGCTAACTGTTTTCCATCTTTGTCCCTTATCATGTTCATTTTTGCTTTAAATGTTCCCTTGATTTCCCCTTTTTTTTTTTTGAAAAGATCTCTAGTCCTGCCTCTTTTGTTGTTTTCCTCCATTTGTTTGCACTGTTCATTCAGGTATTGTTCCTTATCTCTCCTTGCTTTTCTTTGAAATTCTGTATTCAGGTGGTTGTATTTTTTCATTTCTCCTTGGACTTTTGCATTCCTTCTTTCCTTTGCTATTTTAAGAGCCTCATCAGACAACCACTTTGCTTTCTTACGCTTCTTTTCTTTTGGTATGGTCTCTCTTGTTGCCTCCTGCATGATGTCCCGCGTCTCTGTCCATAATTCTTCTGGTACTCTGTCTATCAGGTACAGGACATTAAATCTGTTCATGACCTCCACCATGTATTCTTTAGGGATGTTGTATAGGTCATATCTGTCTGGTCTAATTGTTTCCCCCATTTTCTTTAGTCTAAGCCTGAATTTTGTGATCAGTAGGTTGTGATCTGAGTCACAATCTGCTCCAGGTCTTGTTTTTGCTGACTGAATGGAGGTTCTCCATCTTTGACTGCAGAGCATGTAATCAATCTGATTTCGATGCTGGCCATCTGGTGATGTCCATGTGTAAAGTCGCATCTTGTGTTGCTGGAAGAGGGTGTTTGCTATGACTAGTGCATTCACTTGGCAGAACTCTATCAATCTTTGCCCTGCTTCATTCTGTGTCCAGGTTATGCCTCCCCAAATCACTTATTGAATTTTCCCCAAACCAACTGATGATGGCTTAAGACTTTTGCCAATTACTGTATATCTATATGTAAATGTTAATTTGTTAACTGTTCTCTCTCTTTAACCCAATCTCCCAAAAAGAAGCTCAAGGGTTTCACTTATGAGCATACTCTATGCTATGCCATATTGTTCTCCAGAGAACCAGTTACCAAATAGACCTTCCTTTATTAAAACCATCATAATACTCTTTCATTATAAGAGTTACCAATGAATAAGCTAATTTTAAACTTTTCGTGAAACAGCTATTTATTTATTTTTGCAAAATGTTTATTGCCCTGGAGAACGACAGTCTATACAGACTTTACATTTTACTTTACATTTTTACTTTTGCTGAGGATACCTAAATGGTTGTACATAAAAGCAGGGAAAGAATTTACTGATTAAATCAAAGGTTCCCAACCTAAGACCCACTGGCCAGATCTGACACACAGAGTCATTTCATGTGGCCCCCAAACTCTGGCAAGGGCATTTTAGAAACAAAATGGCTGCCTCTTTGAAGCTGTTGGGATAAAATGGCCACCCCCATAATGCAGGCAGGGCAAAATGGCCATCCGACCCTCAAAGCTGACTGAGAGAGCATGACCTGGCCTCTGGCTTGAAATGTTGGGAACCCCTGTATTAAATTCTTATTTGCTGATGGTGCTACAGCTAAGCAACTGCTCTCGCACAGATGGCAGCCAGACCTTCTGTGTACTTGACTAAGAACTAGACCTCTGCAGCAAAATAACAACTCAATGATGATGATGGTCCTTTTGATGCATCCCTAGAACAGCTCACAGGGCTATGACACCATCTGCCCCTCCCACATGTATTTGCTATTCCCTCTGAATTTAGCTGGATTTTCCCATTATTGATTCCAAGTGGCGATTAAGAGTCACTGACTGAAATCCTAGTGCTATTATTTGTACTGATAGGGCTTGTAATGTCATCAGCAGCAAAATACTTTTTAAGAAAATAAAAAATTCTGATTTCTCACCCAGAGTTTCCAAGTAATCCTGCAATTGTTGGGAACCTGTAGAACTTTGCTCTCTCTCTCTCTCTCTCTCTCTCTCTCTCTCTCTCTGTGTGTGTGTGAAGTCTGCAATTCCTGCAAATTGCTACTACTACAATGACTTTTTTCCCTGCAGCAGAAATATTGGACAATTAAAGAATCTGTCATCCCATCTCATGGCTTCCATAGGTTCCTGATGCTGAAAGGTATTACATGGGATCCCCTGTTGGTTTGAGTAAGAAGTTGGAAATATTTAGTTTCTGAAAAATCCCTGCTCTAAGTCATCCGTCTTATATCATAAAAACATAAGAACAGCCTTGCTGGAACAGGCCACAGCCCATCCAGTCCAGCATTCTGTCTCACACAGTGGTTCACCATTTCCTTCAGGGTATTCCCAAGGAGATGCCTTCACCTGCTTAGGATTCCCTGGAAATGGCATTGAGAGATATCCTGCCTATCTCTCCAACCCCGAGGTTGTCCTTAAGTATCCATAATTATAGCCATTGATACGCTTGTCCTCCATGAACTTGTCTAATCCTTTCTTAAAGCTGTCAAGACTGACAGACCCCATCAGTTTATAAATGTAATTGGGTTTTTTTGCCCCAACATGCATCACTCTACACTTACTAATGTTGAAGCTCATTTGCCACTGTTTTGCCCACTCCCCCAGTGTCAAGAGATCCCTCTGGAGCTCCTCACAATCTCTCACAGTTTTCACTACCCTGCATAATTTAGTGTCGTCAGCAAATTTGGCTACCTTGCTTTTTACTCCTTCCTCTAGATCATTTATGAAGAGGTTGAAAAGCAGGGGTCCCAGTACTGAACCTTGAGGGACTCCCCTCTTTACTTCCCTCCACTTGGAGAAGTGTCCATTTAGTGCTACCCTCTGTTTCCTGTCCCTTAGCCAGTTGCTGATCCAGGGCAAGACCTGTCCCTTTATTCCATGACTGGTAAGTTTATTCAAGAGCCTTTGGTGTGGGACCTTATCAAAAGCCTTCTGAAAGTCCAGATAAACGATGTCAACTGGATCCCCCTTATCTACATGCTTGTTGACACTCTCAAAAAATTCCAACAGATTAGTGAGGCATGATTTGCCCTTGTAAAAGCCAGGTTGGCTCTCCTTTAGCAGCGCCTTCTCTTCTATGTGCCTATTAATTCTATCTTTTAGGATGGTTTCCATCACTTTACCTGGGACACATGTCAAACTGACAAGTCAGTAATTTCCTGGATCACCCCTGGATCCTTTTTTGAAAATTGGTGTTACATTCGCTACCTTCCAGTCATCAGGCACAAAGCCTGATTTGAGAGAAATATTATATATTTTGGCTAGGATATCAGCAATTTCATCTTTAAGAACTCGTGGATGGATGCCTTCGGTTCCTGGTGATTTGTTAGTGTTTAGCTTAACAAGACATGCAAGGACCTCCTCCCTGGTTATTTCTATCTGGCTTAATTCTTTGGTTTCCCTTCCTACGAAGATAGGCTCTGTTTTGGGCATGTGGTCTCTGTCTTCTTCAGTGAATACTGAAGCAAAGAATTCATTGAGTCTCTCTGCAATCTCTGTTTCCTCTTTAATAACCCCTTGCCTTCCATTGTCATCTAATGGTCCAATGGCCTTCCTAGTTGGGTTCTTACTTCTAATGTACTTAAAGAAGTCTTTGTTATTTCTCTGAATATTTTTAGCTATACGCTCCTCAAAGTCTTGCTTTGCTTTCCTGATTGTTGCCTTGCATTTGTTCTGCCAGAATTTATGTTTCTGCCTGCTGTCCTCATTCGGACAAGCCTTCCATCTTCTAAATGAGCTTTTCTTGCTCTTGATCACTTCCCGAACAGCTCCTGTAAGCCACATTGGAGTCCTCTTGGACCTGGCAGTGCCCTTTTTCCTTTTGGGTATGCATTCCAATTGGGCCTCTGTTATTGTTTTTGTAAACAGCCTCCATGCCTCTTGGAGTGTTTGGACTCTCTCAATTTTCCCTTCCAGCTTCTTTTTTACTAGTATCCTCATCTTTGGGAAATTTCCTTTTTGAAAATTTAAGGTCTCTGTGTTAGATTTTATCAGTGACTTGCAGACTATGATCAAGTTAAACATAATTGAGTTGTGGTCACTGTTCCCTATTGGATCAGTCACGTTAACATCTTACACCAGATCCTGAGTATTACTCAGGATCAAGTAAAGGATTCTTGTACCTCTAGTTGGGTCTTCAACCATCTGTCCCAGGGAACAATCATTTAGCATATCTAGGAACTTTATCTCTTTATCATGTGCTGAACAACAGTTCACCCAGTCTATGTGAGGGTAATTGAAGTCCCCCATTATAACCAGGCTTCCCTTCTTGGATGCCTCCTTTACAACATTCTCCAACTGCCAGTCTCCCTCAAGAGTTTGGGTCGGAGGCCGATAGTATATGCCTACTGTTAGACCATCCTTGTGGCCTGGTACTCTTAGTCACAGAGCTTCTAATGGTGACTCCAAATCATCTAGATATTCCAATTCATACGATTTCATCACTTCTTTGACATACAAGGCTACACCACCTCCCGTTTGCCGCTTCCTATCCTTCCTGTAGAGTTTGTAGCCTGGGATAACTGTATCCCATTGGTTATCATCCATCCACCAGGTTTCAGTGATACCAATAATATCAATATTCTTATCTATTGCTAAATATTCCAGCTCCCCTATTTTGTTCTGGAGGCTTCTGGCATTTGTATACAAGCATTTATATATGCTTTCCTGATACAGTCTTTTGAGTCCAGTTGCATTGTTAGACTGCCTCTTGCATCCTTCTGCTAGAGTGCTGGTGACTAGCTCCTTGCTCTGCTCAGTAATTTTTGCATCCTCCTCACTACTCAAGTACACACTTTCCCGACCCGGATGCTGCCCAGCTCCTGTCGGCTTTCCCCAGTTATCAGTTTAAAAGCTGCTTTGCAGCCTTTTTGATGTTGAGTGCCAGCAATCTGGTCCCATCATGGTTCAAATGCAACCCATCCCTCCTGAACAGATTTGGCTTGTCCCAAAATGTTCTCCAGTTCCTGACAAATTTGAAGCCCTCCTCTCGACACCACTGCCTCATCCACGCATTGAGGCTTCTGAGCTCTGCCTGTCTGGTAGGTCCTGCACGAGGGACAGGCAGCACTTCTGAAAATGCTACCTTGGAAGTCCGGGACTTCAATCTTCTTCCTAACAACCTAAATTTGGCTTCCAGGACAGACCGCTTGGCCTTCCCAACATTATTGGTACCAACGTGTACCATGACAACTGGCTCGTTCCCAGTTCTCTCTAACAATTTATCTAGATTTCTTGTGATGTCTGCAACTTTTGCACCTGGCAGGCAAGTCACCATACGGTTATCATGTGCTTCACAAATCCATTTCTCTGTATTTCTAATTATTGAATCGCCTAGTACAAGGAGCCTCTCTCCTGCAATCTGTTCATCTACATGCACCTCATCAACCATATTAAGGGAGAGAACCTCAGTTTGTTCCTGTTGTTTATCTTGCTGAATCTCATCAAGTGTGATGAAGGAGAGATCATCAGGTGGAACCAGTTGTTCCTCTGTGTGTTCCTCATCAGGTGTGATGAGTGAAAGAGCCTCAAATTTATTCTGTAATTTCAGACTCTCAGAGTGATCCCCTACTCTTCTCCTCCTTTGAGTCACATTCCTCCAAACATCTCCTTCCTGAGTTAGTGAAGGGCCTTCTCCCTCAGAACTGTGCCCTGTCTCTTCTTTGTCCAGCATAGTCTGCTTCGCTCTGTCCAAGAACAGCGCAAGCTCCTTAATTTGTTGATGGTTAGATATGCGGGCCTCTAGCTGCTGGACCTTCTCTTCTAGTAGTGCAACCAGCTTGCACTTGCTGCAAGTGTAGTTCTCCATATGCTTTGGCAAGAACACAAACATGGCACAAGTATTACAGGTAACTACAGCTGTTCCCTCATAATCCATTTTAACAAGTGCAGTATATATATACATGTGTGTGTGTGTGTGTGTGTGTGTGTGTGATATATATATATATGTGTGTGTGTGTGTTTGTGTGGTAGCAGAAATTCTGGCTTGCCCCACCCATCTATGTTTTGAAATAAAGTGCTCATAATTTGGGTACAATGCAGGGTTTTCCCTGTGGCCATGCCTACCATACCACTCCCACAGAGTAGGTAGTATTTTTTTTAAATCCCACCACTGGGCAGGCATCCACCCAGTCACATGGCCATACCCACGAAGTAGGCCACAACACACCTATCATTTCCGCCACGAATTCCCTTTTGGAACCTTTATCAAAATTTATTGATCATTACATTAGACCCTTATCTACTGATACCCCTTCCTATGTTCGAGATGCTGCTCATTTCATTCAACTGTTGGAAAACTCACCTGTACCTCATGACTCTGTTTTATTAACCCTTGATGTGTCTTCATTATATACCAATATCCCTTTGCAGGAAGCCCGTACCATACTTTCTCACGTTCTGTCTTTACGCACTGATCCAGACCCTCTGACACATTTTCTTTTGGATCTTATTGATATTTGCTTTGAGCACAATTTTTTCAGATTAGGGAATAATTATTATCTACAGCTACAAGTGCTCGAATTCTGCGCCATCTGTTGCGAACATTTTCATGATCAATTTTGATAAAACCTTTATTTTAGATCCACAAGTTAATTCATTTTTCCCCCAGAAATTATTTTCTTTGTTGTTGTTGTTCTAGAAATTATTTTCTAGAAAAGATATATTGATGATTTATTTTTTGTTTTCAAAAGTTCATCCTTAGTTTCTGATTTTATCAACTGGATTAATATGCAACATGAGAACTTGACCTTCACACATTCCATGGACCATTATTCCCTTCCGTTTTTAGATGTCACTGTTTCATTTCTAATAATGTACTTAAAATGTGCCTATACCATAAACCCACAGACAGACAAGCTTATTTACAATACCACTCCTTCCATCCTCATTATTTAAAAAACAATATTCTGTACAGTTTACTACTTAGAGCTAAGCGAAACTCTACTGAACACCAGGACTTCATTGAGGCAGCTGTTAATGTCAATTCTGTTAAGTCAACATAAGAGAGGTTATCCCCCCATGTCATCAGGACTGCCTTCTCCAAAGTACAGGCGTGCCCAAGATCCATGTTATTTCATCGCCAAAATAGATCTCCTACGTCCAATATTTCCTGGTCGATAGATTTCATGCCTCTTGCTAATAATATCAAGAAAACTATTTTGAAGCATTGCCATATTTTGGACTCTGTTCCTGGTTGTTCCGATCTTCCCACAGTGGGCTTTCGCAAGACCAGAACCATTGCTAATATGGTCACTAGGACTGACACCCTTCCTCGTATTTCTCCGACACAAAGGTTTCCTCCCAGTCATTTCGCTTGTGGCCACTGTAAGTTCTGTAAGAACATGTAGCAGACCAACAAGGTAACTCTACCAGTGTGCGACTTTACGTTAAATCTAACCATGTTTAGCAATTGCAATAGTCCTGTTGTGTTCTGTAAAGCTGTGCCTTTAACAATGTACCTAGCCATGTGGTAACAATGTAACCTTTCTGTGTGCAACATTATAACCTTCAGCTGTATCAATGTAAACCTGATAAGGGGACGCGAGCTAGTGACCACTAGATGGCAATAGCGAGCGTCCAGCTCTCATGGCTCAGATTCACCTGGATCAGCAGCGCGGGAAGATTCCCGCCACCTCTTCACCTGGACAAGAAGGGCGTGACCTTCTACGACGTCACGCAGGCAGCAACCAATAGTCTGTCGACGAGCCACATTCAAATGTATAGCCAGCTGTATATATTGAGCTACCCATCCGCCATTACCACATGTTCCTCCGGATCATCATGCAATAAACCTGTGTTAAGCCAACCCTTCGGCTGTTTCATTGTCTTTGGTCCCTTACACTAAATTGGCGACGAAGGTGGGATGATGGCAGCCCACGGGACCAAGACATGCGCCGGTTTCGAAATCAGGAAACCGGGCGACTGGGAGATCTTCGAAATGGACTTCCAGGCAGCACTGATTGAGTCCGAAGTCACGGAAAAGGCAAAGAAAAGGGCCATCTTCACCAGGATGCTCGGACAAGAAAGCAAAAGGACCTTGGTGGACCTGATCGCATCGAGGAGGGTGAGCGAATTCAAGGCCAAGGAACTCATGCAGATGCTGCGTGAGCACGTCCGGCCCACCACGGCGATGTTTCCCGCTCGGAGTGCGTTCTGGAGGCGAGTCCAAGCGCCCGGGGAGACGGTCGCCGCATTCGTGGCGGCCCTGCGGCTGGCGGCCGGCCCGTGCAAATGGGAGAATGTCGAAATCACCCTCCGGGACTGTGTGCTGTGTGGCCTGAACAACGCCGAAACCCAGCGCACATTAATGAACCAAGAGCCGCCTCCCACGTTGCAGGAGGTCATCAGAGCGGCACAGGCCGCGGAAGCTACAAAGGCTGGGGTCCAAGAACTCCAGGACTGGCGGCCGAAGTCGAGCAAGGCAGAGACTCCGGTGCATGCAGCCCGGTGAGCTTTGAGGTCGTCCGCGGAGAGCAGCGATGACGAGGACGTCCGGAGGGTCCGGAAAGAGAGCCGGCGGTGCGACGGCTGTGGAGCGGCCCACGACCGCGTAAAATGCCCATTTCAGAAGGCTGAGTGTCACAACTGCGGCCGCCGCGGGCACATCGCCAAGGTGTGCAGGAAGAGGCGCGAGACCCGGAGAAGCTCAGCAGACCGTTCCGCGGGATAAGACCACTCAACGAGACCCAAGGACGGCGCTCAGGCCATGCGGAAGCAGGACGGCGTGGGCCGCATCTCCGACGGCAGCGAGGACGACGCCCCAGTATTCAGCGTGTCCGCAGGACACCCCCGCTACTTTGTTGAGGTACTAGTCCAAGGGGTTCCCATTAGGATGGAAATTGACTCGGGGTCCTCATATTCAATCATTTCCCAGAGGGAGTTTTTGAGAATTGCCCCCCACAGGCGACCCAAGCTCAAAGCGTTGAGGTCCACACTACGGGACGTGCAAGGGAACAGCATTCCAGTGTTGGGGGTTGGAGAATTTCAGGTTAAATTCAAGAAGCACGCCGCGTCTCTCCCTCTAGTCGTGCTTAAGGGGGAAGATTGCAGCCTCCTCGGGACTCAATGGTTTCAGCCCCTGGGTTTGTTTATTGGGGGGGTGCACGCCGTTGGGATGCACACTGTTGGGACTGACCCGATTCAGGAGGTGTGCGAGGCGCACCCCGAAGTTTTCAAAAAAGGACTGGGGAAATTCAAGGGGCCCCCAGTGACATTCGACCTAGACCCGGAGGTCCGCCCAATTCGACTCAAACCACGCCGGGTGCCGTTCGCACTCAAGGACAAGATAGAGGCGGAACTGGACAAATTGGTGGGCCAGGGAATCCTTGTGCCTGTTGATTCTGCGGAGTGGGAAACTCCAATTGTAACCGCACTAAAGGCCAATGGGGAGGTCCGCATATGCGCCGATTACAAGTGCACCATCAACAAGGCGATCCGCCCGAATGCGTATCCGGTGCCGGTAGTCAGCCATCTGCTGGCCAGGTTACACGGGGGAAAGTGTTTCGCTAAGCTCGACTTAGCACAGGCCTACCAGCAGCTTACGGTGTCCCCTGCCGCAGCTGCTGCGCAGACCATAGTCACCCATAAGGGGGCGTTCCAGGTGACGCGCCTTCAGTTCGGCGTAAATTCGGCGCCTGGAATTTTCCAGTCACTCGTGGAACGCCTCCTGAAGGGGCTAGAGGGGGTGTTGCCTTATTTTGATGACGTGTTAATAACGGGGGGGGAGTCAGGTCGAATTGGCCAAGAGGTTGGGGAAGGTCCTGACAATATTCGAAAAAGCGGGGTTGAGACTGCGAAAGGACAAATGCGTCTTCTTCGCGACCGAGGTTGAGTTCCTAGAGTTTTGTGTGACTCCTGAGGGGATAAAACCATCCAAGTCCAAGGTGGCCGCCATTAAGAAAGCCCCCCGCCCCACCTCCAAGCCCGAGCTGCAGTCGTTCCTAGGGCTGCTCAACTTTTACCACTCCTTCCTCCCCCGGAAGGCAGCAGTGGCTGAACCGCTACACAAACTGCTAAAAAAAGACCAGACATGGAAGTGGGGCGATGACCAAGAAAGGGCATTTAGTGAACTAAAAAGTCTCCTAGCGTCTGATGCCATACTGACCCATTTCAACCCCAAACGCCCGGTAGTTCTGACCTGTGATGCATCCCCGGTGGGTGTGGGGGCGGTGCTGTGCCACATGCTGGAAGACGGACGGGAGGCCCCGATAGCATTCTACTCCAGGTCCCTGTCCCAAGCGGAGAGAAATTACGCACAGACGGACAGGGAGGCACTAGCGATAGTTGCGGGGACGAAAAAATTTCACGATTTTCTGTATGGCCGCCCCTTCACCATTGTAACGGACCACAAACCCCTGCTAGGCATTTTTACCGCAGATAAGCCCACGCCACAGATCCTTTCCCCGAGGATGCTCAGGTGGGCTATTTTTCTCAACGCGTACCAGCACGCATTGGTCTACCAGCCCGGGAAAGAGATCAGCCATGCGGACGCTCTCTCAAGGTCTCCCCTCCCACTGACGCCCAGCCAGGTGAGCAAGGGGGAGCGAGACCATCAGGTTCTTATGATAGAGGTGCTGGATTCGCCCCCCGTAGTGCCCGCCGACATTGCCAAAGTGACAGGGAAGGACAAGACGTTAGCGGCAGTTAGCTCCTGGGTGCAGAAAGGGTGGCCGGCGTCCTCCCCAGCGGAGGAGTTCGCCCCATTTTTCAGGAAAAAGTTAGAGCTGTCCCTAGAGAGGGGGTGCCTCTTGTGGGGGCAGCGGGTGGTGATTCCCACTTCCCTTCGGCCGCGGGTGCTCAAACTGCTGCACGTCAGCCACCCCGGCATCGTGCGATCCAAAGCGCTGGCCCGGAGCTACTTCTGGTGGCCCCAGTTGGACACCGACATCGAGCACATGGTCAGCACCTGTGAAAGTTGCCAATGCTCCAGACCAGAGGAGGCCCGCCTTCCCCACAGGGAGTCGGACGCGGCTAAGGGGCCGTGGTCCCGGGTGCACATTGATTTCGCGGGCCCGTTCAGAGGCACTCTGTTTCTTCTTGTCGTGGACGCCTTCTCCAAGTGGTTGGAGGTTATCCCAGTCACGAGCACCTCCTCGGCCCAGACCATTAAGCATTTGCGGAGGCTCTTTTCCACGTTCGGCATACCCGACACATTAATTAGCGACAACGCTAGTTGTTTCACATCCTCCGAGTTTAGGGCATTCATGGAGATTAACGCCGTTCGGCATATCACCTCCGCCCCGTTTCACCCAGCCACCAATGGTCAAGTGGAGCGCCTCGTCCGCACCACGAAGGATGCGTTGCGGTGCATGGGCCCCGGGGATCTGAACCTACAAGTGTGTCAGTTTCTGCTAGGGTACAGGGTGACCCCGTTGGCGTCAGGATACTCCCCCGCAGAGCTCTTAATGCGTAGGAAACTGACCACCATCCTTACTAGGCTAGACCCCACGAGGGTAGAGGACAAGGGAAGGAACATTGGGCTAGAGGCCACAAAGAGTTTCAGTGTAGGCGCCCCCGTGCATTGCAGGAATTACGCCAGCACGGGCCCAGCCTGGGTACCGGGCGTAGTTGTGGAGCAAACCGGCCCCGTGTCGTACCGCGTGGAAACCAGCACAGGGCTACTGTGGAGGCGGCACGCGGACCAGCTCTGACGCAGGGTCCCCGATGAGCAGGGCGCAGACCAAACTGAGAAAAAATCAGCGTTAGGGTTCTCCCCCACCCGTTCAGCCCAAAGGGGAGGAAAAGGGGGCCGCGGGCCCCCACCAAGGGGGGAGGGGGAAAGGGGGGATGTTCTCGTAGATATCCTGGGGGATTTTTCTGAGGAGGAGGAACCCGACCCCATACATATCTCGCGGAATTCCCCCACAAATGCGGATACCCCAACTGAGTTAGAATTTGATTTTCAGAAATGGGGGAGTTTTTCGGAGTGGTCCCCCACCCGTCCAAGCGAGAAGAGGGGTTTTTCGTTAGCCCCGATCGCCCCCTGTCTGCCCACAATGGAGTTTTTCCCTTCCCCTAAGGCCGCCAAACCGCGGCAAGCCACTAACAAGTCTCCCTCTCCCATTACAGGACAAGGGACCAGGGAACAAAGAAGCAGTAGCGCCCCCGGGGGGGGTCAGCCCTCATCACGGCCCAAACGCACGTGTAATAAGCCATCTTGGCTGAGAGACTTCGTCTCATCCTAGGGGGGAGGGATGTTGTGTTCTGTAAAGCTGTGCCTTTAACAATGTACCTAGCCATGTGGTAACAATGTAACCTTTCTGTGTGCAACATTATAACCTTCAGCTGTATCAATGTAAACCTGATAAGGGGACGCGAGCTAGTGACCACTAGATGGCAATAGCGAGCGTCCAGCTCTCATGGCTCAGATTCACCTGGATCAGCAGCGCGGGAAGATTCCCGCCACCTCTTCACCTGGACAAGAAGGGCGTGACCTTCTACAACGTCACGCAGGCAGCAACCAATAGTCTGTCGACGAGCCACATTCAAATGTATAGCCAGCTGTATATATTGAGCTACCCATCCGCCATTACCACATGTTCCTCCGGATCATCATGCAATAAACCTGTGTTAAGCCAACCCTTCGGCTGTTTCATTGTCTTTGGTCCCTTACACTAAAAGTCCCAACTGCATATATTTAATTCTATGTTCTTGCAAGTTGGCTTATATCGGTCAGTCCAGTTGCCCCTTGAAAGTTAGGATCGGATAACATCAGTCACGTATTAGGAATGCCAATCTACAAGCTCCTATGGTACCACACTACTTTGACAAAAACATCATTGTACGGACATGAAGGTTGTCGTCCTCGAAAGTTACAATCCCCGCCCACACCAGGAAGAGGACGTAGAGAAGTTTCTCCTCAGATGAGAAGCTTTTTACATATATCATTTCTCAACTCTTATTCCTAAAGGTCTTAATGCAGACATCGATTATTCTGCTTTTCTTTAAGTCCTGTCTTGTCCTATTGTAATTCCTTTAATCTTTTATGTAACATTGCGCTTTATGTGGGGTTCCCTTTAAGAGCAATTCTCCAGTCTCTTTAAGCAGGTGGCTTTAGATTTTACCCTCCTGCATAAATTTCCTTCATCATCCCCCTTTACCTTAACGCTCTAGCCCAACATAAATTTCCCTTGAGAGGTGTCTGAGCGCATTTAAGATTGCAATGATTAAGGTATCAATTGTTTATATGATTGTTTATATGGTTCTCTGATTATTATTGAGTGGTTATTAGCCTTCTTCACGGACGATTTTATCTTTATCATTGTTTCACAGATTTCTGATGAAGAAACTTTTGAAATATCTTGTTTTACCGGATGGATATCATCGAATTCTTTGTGTTGCACCACATGGACTGTTATTGTGTTTATTAAATGTTAGCTCCTCTAGGACCTGAATCGATTGTGTCACTTTGCACTACATGGACTGTTATTATGTTCGTCTCAGTACTCATGCTTATACTAATATGAATGTTTGATTAGGATTATTACGCACCAGAATTATATATATATATATATATATATATATATATATATATATATATATATATATATATATATATATATATATATATATATATATATATATATATATATATATATATATATATATATATATATATATATATATATATATATATATATATATATATATTCTGTTATGATACTACACTATACAGTTCTTGGTCGTTGACTATATACATTCATTTTTATGTCGTCCTATTAAATTAAAATTTGGTATTCACCTTCTCTACGATTTGCCCGTTTACCTTTGGTTCTTTGGGTGTTTTTTCCTCCAACCTAGAAGTGAAAGCAAGAAATTGCAAGTAGATAAATAGGGACCACTTTGGTGGGAAGGTAACAGCTTTCTGTGCGCTCCGGTGTCTAGTGATGCCTGCCACATGACCATGGAAATGTCTGCAGAAGCAGACAGCGCTGGCTCTTCAGCTTTGAAACAGAGATGAGCACTGAATCCTAGAGTCAGATACGACTGGTTTTCGAGCAAGGGGAACCTTCACCTTCAAGATTTTTAATTTAAACATAATAATTCACAAATGATCATGAAAGTTCAAAACAAATTGCATTAGCCATAAAATAAACAAAAATGGAAAGAAAGTGAAATATATCCATAATTCCAGGCCCATGAATCTAGAGTTAACTTCCACAAAACTATTACTAACTCTTAGTGTTTGAGTTTATTTGTTTGTTTGCTATAAATGAAATAGAGGTTTTTTTGCACTTCTACCTTGAGGTAATATTTTGACTGAATTCTGACTCTCAATTTGGCAGAACTGGCTCTGCTAAATATTGACATTAAAATTTCCTGCATAGGTATTGTTATTCTTTGATGACCCCAAAACATTGCTGGTTGCTTGTGTTCTTCTGGATTGTTACTTTCCCCCCTTTTTCTTGAATCGATGTGTTTTTCTCAACGTGTTTAATAAATAAGCTTAGAGTGCTCAGCTGCACCAATTCTTTGAAATGCAATGAAGAAACAGTAATTATTTCACTATAATTCTCTCTCTACCTCTCTTTCAAAGGTGGTGTTTATGTCTACCCCACCTTATTTCACAAGAAAGGCTTGACAGTGGGACTCCTATGGCCATCCATGGCTGGCTGAGGTCTTGACTTTAGGTCCTTCAATAAAATTAATACTTTGACCCAAGCCTGGGCACCTTCCTGATTCTTTGGGCAGCAGTTCTCATAACTATTAGACAAGCTGCTTTGAGGATTACAGTTGCCATAGAGGTAGTACAACGGTGGAACCAACTGCCTCGATAGGTGGTGAGTGCTCCAATACTGGAAGTGCTCAAGAGAGAATCAGACCACCATCTGCTTTGATCTGGATTCCTGAGCAGGGGGTTGGACTTGATGGCTTTAAATATCCCTTCCAAATCAGTGGATTTGGTGTTCAAGGAATAATGACGACTCACATTTAGAAGTGAAATACAGCTCTTTATTGGTGGGGTTTGAAGACAGTTTGGATGGGGCAAAACTCGGACTTATATACAGTATAAACAGTTACAGTAACAATAATAAACAATGCCAATTGGCTAACAAGGTGTGCACACATTTCAATCTACTTATTTGCATAAGAAAGATACATTTCACCCCTGTCAGCTTCTAATTTGTGCGCCTCTCGAAATCTTGCGAGACTACACTGTCTGGCGAGATTTCATAGCACGGGAACATGGTGGTTTGAATCACCTTGACAGTTACATACACAGTTATCATACATAACAGTGGGTCTATAATTCTATAGTCCAGAACAAGTGGAGGATGTTAAATGTCATAGGAGCAATCAGCCAATGCCTCCTGTCTTACTGAAAAAAACTCCTCATCTTTCATTACCCTTGATGTCATAAAGATAATATCTGAGCCATTTCCCATTTCTTAGTAATAACTGTACAACAACAATAGGACATGAAACCGACTGTGCAGGGGATTCTGCTGAGGAGACATGGTTGCTCAGTTTTCTCAGTCTGTTTCTTACTAAAAGTGATTTACTCTGGGCTGGCTTTTGAGTTATAGGAGAGTTGGAAAAATGATAGAGTTGTTAGAAGAGCAAAGAGTTATTAAGTCCCCTTTTACAACTTCCCGTTCTCATCATTTTTAATAGCTTTGTAGTTTATAGTTTTAATATCAGCAATTATAATTTGAATTGGCCACTTCTGGGGCCTTAACTCAGGCCTGCTAATGAATCAGTGGTAACCCTGGGACTAGAACACACTAGGCTACAAATTCCTTGTACAGGGTCAATTAGCTCTTGGTCGAAACAATTTGGGGATTGTAATGTTCTTTCTGCACAAAACATTTCTCTCATAGGGCCAAGCTTATACTCCCTTGCTTTTTCTTCTTTTCTTTTAAAATACTCCTTACTGGTTAGTTCTGTGTTTTATATACCTCAAGGAGAAAAGATAAGCTATAACAGTGTAGGCGAACCTACGGCACATGTGCCAGGGGTGGCACGCAGAGGCCTCCCTCTGGGCATGTGTGACGGTGCGGACAAGACCCGCCCCATCCCCGGGAGGGGGCATTCCGGCTCTGCAAAGCATGGCCAGCCTGTCCGAGCTGACAAAAATATTGTTTGGATTATATCCTCACCTCCACTGACCACTATTAAAGGATGGAGGCATCTTTGGATCATGTATTAATTTTAAGCCTATACATTTGGCCCAACCTTCAAGCTTTCCTCCATTTATTTCTGTCTTTCTATATACCTAAGAAGTACTATAGCAGAGCTATTTTTGTTGTTTGAGAATAGATGTTACAAGTTTTTTTAAAAAAATATTCCTTGTTTGGTGATTTATAAGTAGATGTTCAAGACTGAACTTTGATTGTCAGAATTACAATATTGTCTACATTGGTCATATCTGCAGACAATATACTTGTTGCAATGGCCCACGGAGCGGGTCACCTGGTGTGGTAGGGGCCCACGGAGGTCAGAATGTCTGGCCGCAAGGGTAGGCACCTGAGACAAATGTGCGGTGAAAGTCCAGTCCCGATTCGCTTGGATGGTCTGTATTTATTACCCTGCCTCAGGATCTTTTGTGCATTGGTTGCGCATGACCCCGTTACAGAAGACTGCATACGTGGCATTTCTGATGGTCAGGACAATGCCTGTGCTTGGACATTGCCCTGTAGTTAATAGACAACCCATAATTAATTAAGGCTTGGGCTGGCGAAACTCATTGTTCTAGCCCTATCTTGGAGTTTATGTGTATTGGCTCTGGGTAGCTAACTTGATCAACTGGTTTCGGCTTATTTGCTTAGCCTAATCCGAGGCCAGAAGAGGAAGAGCGTGTTTTTACCTTGGAGTCATCACCTTATGACTTTTGTCCTATTTCCACTGTAGCCTCCAGCCAAGGCCTTATGAATTGTTCCCCAAACTATCAATATGGCCCGGACCCCAATTGCCTTTCCAGCCAAGCCCTGTTGGTACTCAGCTGTGTGCTAGCTTGAGCGAACCCATCGGGAAAGGTTTGGCCAATTTTGAACGCTGGCAACCCACATAAGAACATAAGAACATAAGAACAGCCTTGCTGGAACAGGCCACAGCCCATCCAGTCCAGCATTCTGTCTCACACAGTGGCTCACCATTTCCTTCAGGGTATTCCCAAGGAGATGCCTTCACCTGCTTAGGATTCCCTGGAAATAGCATTGAGAGATATCCTGCCTATCTCTCCAACCCGGAGGTTGTCCTTAGGTAGCCATAATTATAGCCATTGATAGCCTTGTCCTCCATGAACTTGTCTAATCCTTT
This sequence comes from Bradypodion pumilum, assembly GCA_035047305.1. Classification (NCBI taxonomy): domain Eukaryota; kingdom Metazoa; phylum Chordata; class Lepidosauria; order Squamata; family Chamaeleonidae; genus Bradypodion; species Bradypodion pumilum. The sequence goes on along the minus strand of JAWDJD010000010.1, from coordinate 14,020,017 downwards.
CTTAAAGCTGTCAAGACTGACAGCTGTCACCACTTCTTCTGGCAGGGAGTTCCATAGACCAGTAATCCTCTGGGTGAAAAAGTACTTTCTCTTATTTGTTTGAGAACTAGTACCCAAAAGTTTCATGGAGTGTCCCCTAGTTCTAGTGTTGTGCGATAGGGAAAACAGTTTTTCCTTATCCACTTTGTCCACACCGTGCATGATTTTATAAACTTCAATCAGGTCACCTCTTAAACGCCGTCGTTCAAGAGTGAAAAGGCCCAAACGTTGCAGCCTCAGATGGTAAGGAAGGTGTTCCAGTCCCCTAATCATTCTGGTTGCCCTCCTCTGTACTTTCTCCAACTCCATAATATCCTTCTGGAGGTATGGCGACCAGAACTGTACACAGTATTCCAGATGGGGCCTCACCATAGATTTATAAAGAGGCAAAATGACACTTGCTGACTTATTTTCTATACCCTTCCTAATGATCCCTAACATTGAGTTTGCTTTTTTCACTGCTGAGGCACACTGGGTTGACACCTTCATTGAGCTGTCCACCAGGACACCAAGGTCCCTTTCCTGGTTTGTCGCAGAGAGTTCAGACCCCATCAGTTTATAAATGTAATTGGGGTTTTTTGCCCCAACATGCATCACTCTGCACTTACTGATGTTGAAGCTCATTTGCCACTGTTTTGCCCACTCCCCCAGTGTCAAGAGATCCCTCTGGAGCTCTTCACAATCTCTCACAGTTTTCACTACCCTGTATAATTTAGTGTCGTCAGCAAATTTGGCTACCTTGCTTTTTACTCCTACCTCTAGATCATTTATGAAGAGGTTGAAAAGCAGGGGTCCCAGTACTGAACCTTGGGGGACCCCACTCTTTACTTCCCTCCACTTGGAGAAGTGTCCATTTAGTGCTACCCTCTGTTTCCTGTCCCTTAGCCAGTTGCTGATCCAGGACAAGACCTGTCCCTTTATTCCATGACTGGTAAGTTTATTCAAGAGCCTTTGGTGTGGGACCTTGTCAAAAGCCTTCTGAAAGTCCAGATAAACAATGTCAACTGGATCCCCCTTATCCACATGCTTGTTGACACTCTCAAAAAATTCCAACAGATTAGTGAGGCATGATTTGCCCTTGCAAAAGCCATGTTGGCTCTCCTTTAGCAGCGCCTCCTCTTCTATGTACCTATTAATTCTATCTTTTAGGATGGTTTCCATCACTTTACCTGGGACACATGTCAAACTGACAGGCCGGTAATTTCCTGGATCACCCCTGGATCCTTTTTTGAAAATTGGTGTTACATTCGCTACCTTCCAGTCATCAGGCACAAAGCCTGATTTGAGGGAAAGATTATATATTTTGGCTAGGATATCAGCAATTTCATCTTTAAGTTCCCTGAGAACTCGTGGATGGATGCCATCTGGTCCTGGGGATTTGTTAGTGTTTAGCTTAACAAGACATGCAAGGACCTCCTCCCTGGTTATTTCTATCTGGCTTAATTCTTCGGTTTCCCTCCCTACGAAGATAGGTTCTGTTTTGGGCATGTGGTCTCTATCTTCTTCAGTGAATACTGAAGCAAAGAATTCATTGAGTCTCTCTGCAATCTCTGTTTCCTCTTTAATAACCCCTTGCCTTCCATTGTCATCTAATGGTCCAATGGCCTTCCTAGTTGGGTTCTTACTTCTAATGTACTTAAAGAAGTCTTTGTTATTCCTTTGTTATATGCTGATGTTCAATTTAGTAAAAATTGCACTCCCATATATTTAATTTGATTTTTTTAAAATAAGTTTAATTCCATTTATCTTTGATTGTCAATCATTTGGTCCTCCATGGGTTTCCTGAAAAAGTAGTACAGGGCAGATGCCTCCCTGAAGACCATGAGTAACAATTGGGCATTCCTTGGGAATGTCTGGACACCTGAGTGGCTGAATTTTCCACCACCCAAAGCACTATACAGTTCATATATATTTTATATAAAACTGTGGTGAGAAATAAAAAAAAATGATAGCTGGAGTTGACCAATTGCCCAATCAAGAAAAAGATACAGATGAAATCTTTGAAAAATAAATTGCAAGAAATATGGTATAGTAGTAATAGGAAACTTCAATTATACTAAAACTTGTTGGGAGACAAATTTTGTCAGACACGACCTTCCCAAGAAATGTCTGGCTTGTGTTGCTAATAATGATCATAAGAATGGAACCTAAGCCATATGACATGGTGGCCAATGTTTTTGTGCCATGGGCCAGACCATACCTGTCAACCCGCGGCTCCGGAAAAACGGGACCTGCGCAGATCGCTTGTGCGCAGGTCGCTTTCCAAGCATGCGTGGAAGCGCTTTGCTGCTTGCGCAGCCCCTACGCAAGCGGTGTAGTGCTTCCGCGCATGCGTGGAAGGGTTTTACCCCTTCCAAGCATGCGCAGAAGCACTACGCCACTTGCGTAGGGGCTGCACAAGCGACGTAGTGCTTCCACGAATGCGTGGAAAGCGTTTCCCCCCGCTGCCAAATTACAGGGTTTTAGCAGTGCGGGGCGGGTTATGACGTCAATCAACATCAAATTATGGGATAATCCCAGCCAAATCGGGATGGTTGACAGGTATAGGCCAGACCGGCCCCTGACACACAGCTGTGCGGGGCGCAGGTGTGGTTCCTCCTGCCACTTCTGGTGCTTCCAGTTTCCGCAGCGGCGGGTGCAATTGTGGCATTTTCAGCTGCTTTTGCAGCCTCCACACCACTTCCCATGGAGGGGGAGGGCAGAACAGTTTCACTTTGTTTTTGTAATTTTTCACCGCATTTTTGCAGCAAAAATGCAATGTTTTCGGCACTTCCGGTGGTGGTGGGGAGTTTCTGGTGGTGCCTAGGTCTTCATTGTGGACCAGATTAATTGGCGCTGTAGACTTAAAAAGATCCTATTAGAGCAGGAGTTTCTAAACTTTTCGTGCCTCAGGCCTGACCACGCCCTCCTGACAGCTGAGTGAGCTGGTCACATGGTTCCTCCTGCCATAAACACTGCCATAAAACACATACACAGCTGTTGTAAATGCATTTACGATGCTGCGGACATGTTCTATGGCAGCGTTTACAGCAGGCACAGGCACGTTTATGCATGTGTCGGTGTGTTTTATGGCTGTCATAAATGTGTCCGCCACAGGCCATAGTTTGGCCACCCCTGTATTATAGCAATATAACAATGGAACCAATTAGTTCTTTTAATTGCTTTATTTGTTGTTATTTTGTTGTTTTTATATATTTTAAGCCACTCTAGTTGCTACATGCACCAAATGGGTGGGGTATAAATATGAAAAATAAATAAATAAAGACAAATAAATCGCTTGAGAGGTGTTGAACATACCAATACTGGAGACAATCTATTAAATATACTTTGATTTAGATTCCTGTATTGAACTCGATGACCTCATAGGCCCATTCCAACTTAGTTATTCTATGATTTCCCTTTTGTTTTCAACTTTTTTTCACTGTTTTCAAAATTCCTAATAAACTAAAAAAACAAAAACAAAACACCTCATAATTAATAAAAGCCTAGCTCAAAATATATCCTCAGAAGGAATTTACATACAATTATTCTCCCCCACCCACCCACCCACTTCCTTTTTTACCACTTTTGGTGTTAAGGGAATTGCAAGGTTCTTGCACTTACTAATTGAACAATCAAATTAACAAGAAAAGTGGGGGGAAGTAGACTAGGCTATTCAAATTATCAAGGTACTGTCATTGTTTGGAAATCAAATGATAGAGGTTCAGAATAATCTAGACATTCAACAACCATCAAAACAGTCACTGCAGCTTTTCAATTATATGTTTCTGTCATCTTAAGAATAGCAAAACAACAAGGAGCTGAAAGATAATTGTATGTATAACTTAGAGCAGGGTTGGCCAACACTGGTGCTCCTGCTGTTATTGAACTTCAATTCCCAGAAGCCCAAGTCAGCACACCTGCTGTTCAGGGCTTCTGGGGATTGACGTTCAAGAACAGCAGGAGCACCAAGGTTGGTTGGGATGGTAACATGGACCATCCTAACCAAGCGTGTAAATGGAAAATGCTGGTGAAATTATTTCTAATATTTAAAGCTACTGCTGACAATGAACTTAGCTCAGCAATGTTCCCATCTCCCTATTATACTCCTCCAGTATTTTCTTATTTTAATGCTGTTTTATAAAGTTTCAGAGACTTCTTGACTTTTCTTCTGCAAATCCCTGAACCAGTCTCAAGAAATTTATACTGACTCAGATCTTCTGCACTTATTTTATTTTCATTTGAATTGTTCCAAACTATACTGATTTCAGAATTTGGCCAAATAAATTGCAAAGGCCTAGATTAAAGAAAAGCTTATAAATTACATCTGACATGCTATCTTTCATATACAGAATTTAAGTTTTTTGTCTGTGCTTTGGGAAAAGTCCTATTTCAATACACTCCACAACAAGAGTGACTGATCAAAGGTCAACCAGATTCTGATTTGGTCAGAGGATTGAGTGCTGCATACTCAAAATAAAATAAAGTAAAGTAGATAAGAAATTCTGTCTTCCACAAAAACATATAAAGAAATATGTGACAGGATTGGCTGCTAGAATAAGTAGCAGTACAGATCCCTGCTGGCTTGCTGGCTTGTCTGTCGCTCTTTTCTACTTAACTAAGTTAGTGTATTTATCAGAATACATTTTTTCAGCAATATTTTTATGTAAATTGAAGATTTTTTTAACTTCATTTATGCCAGTTGATTCAATAATTTTTTAACTCTACTGAATCCTTCACATTCACTTGTCGGTAGGAATCAAGATGTGCTCAGTCTGATTGATGGCTTCTTGAATTAATTAGGCCAGTTGAGGTCTAAAATACCTTTCATTTTACATTAAAATTACTGCTGGAAACAATAGGTAACTGAACAAACTGAAGAATTCTGCATGGGTTTCCATTAGGTTAGCTACACTAATGTTCAACTGGGAAAAGCCACCTACTGTATAGGGAAATGCAGTTCCCAGACTCTCCCAGCTGGCATTTGTTCTGGGACTTAGGATCCCAAAATATATAAGAACATAAGAACATAAGAACAGCCTTGCTGGAACAGGCCACAGCCCATCCAGTCCAGCATTCTGTCTCACACAGTGGCTCACCATTTCCTTCAGGGTATTCCCAAGGAGATGCCTTCACCTGCTTAGGATTCCCTGGAAATGGCATTGAGAGATATCCTGCCTATCTCTCCAACCCGGAGGTTGTCCTTAGGTAGCCATAATTATAGCCATTGATAGCCTTGTCCTCCATGAACTTGTCTAATCCTTTCCTAAAGCTGTCAAGACTGACAGCTGTCACCACTTCTTCTGGCAGGGAGTTCCATAGACCAGTAATCCTCTGGGTGAAAAAGTACTTTCTCTTATTTGTTTGAGAACTAGTACCCAAAAGTTTCATGGAGTGTCCCCTAGTTCTAGTGTTGTGCGATAGGGAAAACAGTTTTTCCTTATCCACTTTGTCCACACCGTGCATGATTTTATAAACTTCAATCAGGTCACCTCTTAGACGCCGTCGTTCAAGAGTGAAAAGGCCCAACCGTTGCAGCCTCAGATGGTAAGGAAGGTGTTCCAGTCCCCTAATCATTCTGGTTGCCCTCCTCTGTACTTTCTCCAACTCCATAATATCCTTCTGGAGGTATGGCGACCAGAACTGTACACAGTATTCCAGATGGGGCCTCACCATAGATTTATAAAGAGGCAAAATGACACTTGCTGACTTATTTTCTATACCCTTCCTAATGATCCCTAACATTGAGTTTGCTTTTTTCACTGCTGAGGCACACTGGGTTGACACCTTCATTGAGCTGTCCACCAGGACACCAAGGTCCCTTTCCTGGTTTGTCGCAGAGAGTTCAGACCCCATCAGTTTATAAATGTAATTGGGGTTTTTTGCCCCAACATGCATCACTCTGCACTTACTGATGTTGAAGCTCATTTGCCACTGTTTTGCCCACTCCCCCAGTGTCAAGAGATCCCTCTGGAGCTCTTCACAATCTCTCACAGTTTTCACTACCCTGTATAATTTAGTATCGTCAGCAAATTTGGCTACCTTGCTTTTTACTCCTACCTCTAGATCATTTATGAAGAGGTTGAAAAGCAGGGGTCCCAGTACTGAACCTTGGGGGACCCCACTCTTTACTTCCCTCCACTTGGAGAAGTGTCCATTTAGTGCTACCCTCTGTTTCCTGTCCCTTAGCCAGTTGCTGATCCAGGACAAGACCTGTCCCTTTATTCCATGACTGGTAAGTTTATTCAAGAGCCTTTGGTGTGGGACCTTGTCAAAAGCCTTCTGAAAGTCCAGATAAACAATGTCAACTGGATCCCCCTTATCCACATGCTTGTTGACACTCTCAAAAAATTCCAACAGATTAGTGAGGCATGATTTGCCCTTGCAAAAGCCATGTTGGCTCTCCTTTAGCAGCGCCTCCTCTTCTATGTACCTATTAATTCTATCTTTTAGGATGGTTTCCATCACTTTACCTGGGACACATGTCAAACTGACTGGTCGGTAATTTCCTGGATCACCCCTGGATCCTTTTTTGAAAATTGGTGTTACATTCGCTACCTTCCAGTCATCAGGCACAAACCCTGATTTGAGGGAAATATTATATATTTTGGCTAGGAGATCAGCAATTTCATCTTTAAGTTCCCTGAGAACTCGTGGATGGATGCCATCTGGTCCTGGTGATTTGTTAGTGTTTAGTTTAACAAGACATGCAAGGACCTCCTCCCTGGTTATTTCTATCTTGCTTAATTCTTCGGTTTCCCTCCCTACGAAGATAGGTTCTGTTTTGGGCATGTGGTCTCTATCTTCTTCAGTGAATACTGAAGCAAAGAATTCATTGAGTCTCTCTGCAATCTCTGTTTCCTCTTTAATAACCCCTTGCCTTCCATTGTCATCTAATGGTCCAATGGCCTTCCTAGTTGGGTTCTTACTTCTAATGTACTTAAAGAAGTCTTTGTTATTCCTCTGAGTATTTTTAGCTATACGCTCCTCAAAGTCTTGCTTTGCTTTCCTGATTGTTGCCTTGCATTTGTTCTGCCAGAATTTATGTTTCTGCCTGCTGTCCTCATTTGGACAAGCCTTCCATCTTCTAAATGAGCTTTTCTTGCTCTTGATCACTTCCCGAACAGCTCCTGTAAGCCACATTGGAGTCCTCTTGGACCTGGCAGTGCCCTTTTTCCTTTTGGGTATGCATTCCAATTGGGCCTCTGTTATTGTTTTTGTAAACAGCCTCCATGCCTCTTGGAGTGTTTGGACTCTCTCAATTTTCCCTTTCAGCTTCTTTTTTACTAGTTTCCTCAACTTTGGGAAATTTCCTTTTTGAAAATTTAAGGTCTCTGTGTTAGATTTTATCAGTGACTTGCGGTCTATGTTCAAGTTAAACATAATTGAGTTGTGGTCACTGTTCCCTATTGGATCAGTCACATTAACATCTTGCACCAGATCCTGAGTATTACTCAGGATCAAGTCAAGGATTCTTGTACCTCTAGTTGGGTCTTCAACCATCTGTCCCAGGGAACAATCATTGAGCATATCTAGGAACTTTATCTCTTTAACTTCTCCAAGTTCTGCTAATGCTGTGAAAGACTCCTGCTCTCAGAGAATGATATGGTTACCTCCCTCTTTTTTTCTCAGGAACGTTAAAAAGCTCCAGTTTTTTGGGGAATATTTATCATGTAATGGACTGCTGCAGCCTTGAGGATATTGACAAGGTGCACCTTCACAGCCAGTCCTTCTGGCATGGCTTCTTCTGCCTCCATGACCATTGGGAATCAGAACAGTGAAGTGGTTTCTCCTCTGTTCATTTTGCTGTTTGCCCCAATATGATGGTTTTTAGTGGCATTTCCTCCAGTGAAGAAAGGGGCGCAAACGGTGAAGAGCTCAACTAGTGAAAAAACCGTTTGGAGAGATATCTTGGCTAAGAAAGGAGTACAACCGTCGTATTTTCATAAAAGTCTTTATAGGTGTAAATATAGCCAGGAACGTAATAACATAAAAAATTCCTCTATGGGTAGAAACAAAAACTATAGCTGATCGCTGGTAAATAGGAAAATGAGCCAAGATGAACAAAAATGAGCTGTACAAACATGGAAGTGCACAGAAATAGACGTCCATATGCACCTAATAATTTGAGCGGAGGCAGGACGCGGGTTTAAGAAATCAGCATTACACATTGATCTCCTTGAAGAAGATATTTCTTATTCGAAAAGTCGCTATAACTAGTATCGACTTAGAGAACTACATCGCTATTTCTGTGCACTTCCATGTTTGTACAGCTCATTTTTGTTCATCTTGGCTCATTTTCCTATTTACCAGCGATCAGCTATAGTTTTTGTTTCTACCCATAGAGGAATTTTTTATGTTATTACGTTCCTGGCTATATTTACACCTATAAAGACTTTTATGAAAATACGACGGTTGTACTCCTTTCTTAGCCAAGATATCTCTCCAAACGGTTTTTTCACTAGTTGATTTCCTCCAGTGAGGCAGACCATCACCACACCTAAAGGTGCTCAACTGCCCATAGCCATCGGACCCTTTAGGGAGTCAGGTTATTTACCACTGCCCAACACTTGGCATTGAGTCGCTGACTGTATGGTCTACTCCATTGCCATAGCGGGATGTCCGGCCAGACAATCCTACGTGCTGCAGGAGATGGCTCCGTGATAATAATGTATGGGTCACTTCAAGGCAAGCTGGGATCCATCTTAAACAAATTCACGCCAATGGCATTTTTCCTGTTTGAAAATAATCTTCAAAGGGGTGGGGGGATTTATACTCGGACATGAGTAGCATCTAATGACGATGACAGTTTATCATGTACCCTGTGCTGAGATGGAAATATCCTGTAAAATACAAGTGATAGTTGGTTGGTCTGTGAACTTAGCAGGTTTTAATAAAACATTGGCATGACTGTTTAGCTTTTTAAGCTTGTAGATTTCTGCATCCTGCAGTCATAAGGATAGCCATCTGCTAGTTTTGGGCTGTAATCATGTTGCTTAGCATAATAACACATATCCAAATAGGCTCATTTAATCAATTGAACTTATAGAACAGTTGACTTACTAAATCTGAAATGATCCAATTGTCCTCCTCTGGGCAGCTTACTAACCTAAGCAACAGGAATTCAGACAATAAGTAGAAACTAGGATTGCCATTGGGAGCAGTCTTACATTTGGAAGGCTATCTGGTGAAGTTATTGTCTGTTTCAAGGGTTGCACAGCCCTATTTTGATAAATAAACACAAGAAAGACCAGCAAGTTTGAAATTGCCCATCCATGTGGGAAGTACCTGGTTGATAGGCTAAGAAGGCACACAAGTAACCTAGTCAAAGTCTTCCCCAGCCTAAGGAAAGGTACACCTATAGTGTTGAAATGAATGTAAAGCTGGATTGGGATTTCTGAACTAGATTTAAAGTCAGCGTGTGCATATTCTTAGGAAAACATTTATTCCCACTGTAAACTGAGCAGTATATTGGTACAGAGGGATATTCAGGAATTAAAATCACTGCATTTATAAGCATGAGTGTTCTACTCCCTCAGCAGAAACAAGGGAGAATGGAATTGGAACTGAGAATTGGATAAGCAAAGAGAGTGAGCAAGCAATGTGTCAAAACAACCCCCTTTGGACAGAAAGAATTGTGAGTTGACACAATTTTTAACATATTTTGAAGTGGCACAGTGATAGATTAGGAAGGAAGCCATTGGCAGGAAAGTCTTTGCAATGCTTGTAAGTGATAAAGCATAAAAATAGAAGCAGATAGGAACAATTATAAGAATTCAAACTGCAGGGTATCCTGAAATCACAAACCTGGCATACAATAATTGGCAAGCCCTACAGACACAATTTGCTCCTTCATAGGTATTTGTACATACCAAGACAATTAAAAAATAAATCGCATTCAGAATCAATGCAATTTTAAAAAAAAACTAATGGGAGTTTTGAGAAAGCATTTTCCAATAAAAAAATGCACACTTAGCTCCATCATGTAGAGTTCTGGTGGCACAGTGGTTATACTGCAATGCTGCAGTTAAAGCTCTGCTCATGATCTGAGTTTGATCCCAACAAATGTAAGGCTGACTCCACCATTCATCCTTTTGAGGTTGTTAAAATGAGTACCCAGCTTGTTGGGAACAAACTGTAATTTGCAAAATAATTTTGTAAACCACCCAAAGAGAGCTTTAGCCCTTTGGGGGTGATATATAATATTCAATGTTATTTGCATGTATACTGATAATTTAAAGTTGATTTTAAACTTCACAAACTTGATCCAAATGTAGGAATATTTCAACATGTAGATGAGCATTAGAATATATTGTCTTTGTGTTTAAAACATTTTTAAACATTTCCTCTTTTGCATGCATAAATTAGCACATACAATTTAGTGCCAGCCAGCCATCTTTGGTCCTCCTTTTGAATGCTCTTTTTCGTGTGATGCATAATTGGCTCCCCTAATAATGAATGGCATTTTATATGTTGATCATACCAGTACTGGCTTTTTAAGAGCTTGTGCTAAGTGCTCCACCATTTTCTTCCAGGTTAATCTCTGGAGTTACAGACAACTTTGGTTGCTCAATGAAGATCTTCAGACATTTTTGTCCCCCAATTCTTTAGGCAATTTAGGACCACCTTCCCCTGGTCAGTGATAAGCATCCAGGAGATTTAACTGCTCCCAGTGTCCTAGTCAGTAATACAGTTCTCTATGGCTTCATCTGGTACCCTCCTTCACCCTACACCAGGGGTGCCCAAACTACGGCCTATGGGCTGTATCAGGCCCATGATGCTCTCGCCACTCCCAGAAATGGATGGGGACACTCCCGTAAATGTGCATGTGTGTCTGGAACCACTTCTGGGAGTGGCAAAACCACTTCTGGGAGTGGCACAGATGCATTTGTGTGTGTGAGTGGTCAGGCCCGCTCAGCTGTTCCAAGGGCGTGGTCAGGCCCCCGGCACAAAAAGTTTGGGCACCCCTAACACACACACACACACATACACAGAGGCATAATGCTTACCCTCGTCTTTGTTCTGCTTATGCATAATGTCAGCTCATAAACCTTTCATCAAATCAGTCAGCTGGAAAAAACCCATTACTGAAAGAACTGTTCATTCAGGTTTTGGGGTTGAGAAGATGATTTTTTAAAAATAAAAAAATAGCTGTGTTTGCTCTTAGCTGAAAAGACGTCTTTGCTCTGCCTCTCAGGTGCTGCTGGGCCTCTGAGAAGCCTGACACATCAGTCATCATGGTGACAGGGGCTGGAATGTGCTGTGTACACAACCAGAGAGGCAGCACTTTCAGCTTAATATTAGCTGATGAAAGGAAGGTTTCAACACAAAAAGGCCATGCCAGTTCAAGCACAAACACTTGTACATTTATGGAGGAGCTTCAAGACTGTGAGTCAAGGCCTTCTCAGCTAAAGGGATGCTTTTGGGTTCCTTTGGCATCAGCTAACCTTTTGACAGATAAAGTTAGTTACCTGAACTAGCCTATTTTCAGCAAATTCTGATAAATGTGCACAGGGAGACTACAAGGTTTGCAGTGATACAGGAAAAATCAGTGTATGGACTATTTATCCACGTTCTCCAATTATTCCTCTTTGCCATAGACATGACTTCTTTATGGATGTAGTTTACCTGTCCCCATTTGGCTTTTTGGGAGATGCCAACCTTAAAATGTTATAGCCAGCTTTCCTTCTACTGAGATAATAAATGAGGAGTAAGCAATATGCTCTCTTTGAGTGGCTGCTGAACTCCAGCTCTCAGTTTCCTTCCCCATTGGCAAGGGATGGCTAGGCCTGGTGGAAGGTGAAGTCAAGTGGTACCTCAACAAGCACCTTTGTGTGCTTCTGACACAATTTTTTTAAAAAAGCTACCAACAAATATCTGCTGGTGAGTTTTTAGACAGGAGTCTTCTCCAGGTTTAGGAACAAGACTGAACCCAGAGTCTTCTGACATTAAACTACCTCCAAGAGTGCAGCTCCAAGTGCTTATTAAAACTTATAACAAATCTACAGATAAAGGCTGGGATATCCCCATTCCACTCACCCAAAGGTTCCCAACCTAAGACCCATGGGCTGGATCAGGCCCACAGCACCGTTTTATGTGTCCCTGCTGCCCAGTGGTGAACATAAAAAAATTCCCTACCACACTGTGGGTGTGACCATGTGACTGGATGGGCATGGCCTGTAGGCCATATGACTGCTCTTTGCTATAGAGCTATGAAAATTGAAGCCTCTTCTATTTTCATCACTTCTATAGTGAACCTCTGAAGACATTTCCCCCTTGTCCAAGGCTTTTCCTGGGCTCCGTTTCACCCCAAAGCACATCTCCAACCACTCCAGTTGGGGATGTGCTTTGGGGTGAAACGGAGCCCAGGAATAGCCTTGGACAAGGGGGAAATGGCTTCAGAGGTTCGCTATAGAGTGATGAAAATAGAAGAGGCCTTTATTTTCATAGCTCTATAGTGAAGATCCCCCTCTGAAGCCATTTCCCCTTCGTCCAAGGCTTTTCCAGGGCTGTGTTTCACCCCAAAGTGCCTCCCCAACCACTCCAGAGTGGCTGGGGATGCACTTTAGGGTGAAACGGGGGAAATGTAGCCAGCCCCCTCCAAAGCCTCTTCTAGAAGGAGGTGGTGGTGGGCGGGGCAGAGAGGTGGGTGCAGCCAGCCATGTTTACTACCAGTACGCGCATACTGGTGCAAACCTGCTGATGCCCACCACTGCCCCCACCCCTCCAAGGGCATTTGAGGAAAAAATGGCCACCCCTTTCTTCTGTAGTATATGCGGGTTTTTTAAATATAATTTTAAATTAAATTAAATTAAATCAAGACATGGCCATTTTAGTGTATGAAACTAAGACACAGGACACAGCCTCGGGCTGGGTTAACTCAGGTTTATTGCATCGTGGACAGAGGGAACATGAGGTAATGGCGGATCGATAGCTCTTTATATACAGTAGGGATACATTTGAACGTGGTGCCATGGTAGCCCATTGGCTACTGTCTGCGTGACGTCATTGTGGGTCACGCCCTTCTTGTCCAGGTGTAGGTGGTGGCGGGAAAGCTTCCCGCGCTGTTGCCTTTGATGAGTTCGGACCAAGAGAGCTTGGACGCTCGCTGCTGCCAGCTGGTGGTCATTAGCTCGCGTCCTATTACAGGGTTTATATGATACAGCTGAAGGTTACATTGTTGCTATAGGCAAGGTTACATTGGCTCAGATACATTGTAATTCATGTGGAAGGTAAAACCATTAGAACACAACACCCCTCCCCCCTAGGACGAGACAATGTCTCGAGCCCACACTTCAACACACTCCCCCCCTTAGGAGACAAAGTCTCTCAGCCAAGATGGTTTATTTCGAACACGCTGGGGTCTCGATGCGGGCTGCCTTTCCCCGGGTTTGCTACCTCCTCTTTGTCCCCTGGTTTCCTGCCCTGTAATTTGAGAGGGAGACTTGTTAGTGACTTGCCGCGGCTCCACGGCGTTGTTGGGGGGTATGCTCTTTCTCGGGGAAGAACCGGGGGCACTGGGGGCTAACGAAAAACCCCTCTTCTCGCTTGGAAGGGTGGGGGAACACTCCTGAAAACCCCCCCGGCTCGCAAAACCAAAATCAAAATCAAAATTACATTCGGGGGACGCGGCGGCGGCCGCACATTCCTTTTCCCTCCCCCCGGGCTCTGATAGAACTGGGGTATCAAAAGGATATGAGTCGGGACCACCGCTTTCCCCCCCGGTTTCGGACTGCTGTCCCTCAATGTCTCCCCCTTGGGCTAAACGGGTGGGGGAGAACCCTATCGCTGAATCCTGTTGCTGAGCCCCACTAACCGGCCCTTCACTCACTCGGCGCCTCAGTTGGTCAGCGTGTCTCCTCCAGAGGAGGCCGGTGCTCGTTTCCACCCGATATGACACTGGCCCCGTCTGCTCAATTACTGTTCCCGGCACCCAGGCTGGCCCTGCGCTTGCATAGTTCCTGCAGTAAACAAGGTCGCCGGCGGCGAACCCTTCCGAGACTGCCAATCCTATGTTTTTCCCTTTGTCCTCGACTCTCGTCGGGTCCAGCCTGGACAGAAGCGTGGTCAGTTTTCGCCGCATCAAGAGTTCTGCCGGCGAGTAACCTGACGCTAAGGGGGTCACCCTATACGCTAATAAGAACTGACACACTTGGTGGTTTAGGTCCCCCGGGCCCATGCGCCGAAGCGCATCCTTTGTTGTCCTCACCAACCGTTCCACTTGGCCATTCGTGGCCGGGTGAAACGGCGCGGATGTAACATGCCGAATGGCGTTTGCTTCCATGAATGCCCCGAACTCCGAGGAGGTGAAGCAACTCGCGTTATCGCTGACTAAAGTGTCGGGTAAACCGAACGTGGAGAAGACTCTCCGTAGCTGGCTAATTGTCGTGGCGGAGGACGTGCTCTTTACTGGGATAACCTCCAGCCACTTGGAAAACGCATCCACCACCAGGAGAAACATGGTCCCTCGAAATGGGCCAGCGAAATCTACATGCACTCTGGACCACGGCCCCCTCGCTGCGTCCCATTCCCTATGCGGAAGGCGGGCCGCCTCTGGTCGGGATCCCTGGCATGCCTCACAAGTGCCGACCATGTGCTCAATGTCCGCGTCCAGCTGAGGCCACCAAAAGTAACTGCGGGCCAGCGCTTTCGAACGCACGATGCCCGGGTGGCTGACGTGCAGCAGTTTGAGCACCCTCGGCCGCATGGATGTAGGGACCACCACCCGTTGGCCCCACAGCAGGCACCCCCTTTCTAGGGACAACTCTAGCTTTTTCCGAAAGAATGGGTCGAATTCCGTGCTCGGGGATGATGCCGGCCACCCCTTTTGTACCCATGAGCTGACTTTCTCGAGCGTTCTGTCCTTGCCTGTCGCCCTAGCAATATCCGCTGGTACTACTGGGGGTGCATCTAAAACCTCAATTAGTAACACCTGGCGGTCTCTTCCTACTCTAGCCTTCTGGTCGTCCGACAAGGGCAAAGGGGATCTCGAAAGTGCATCAGCATGGCTGATCTCTTTTCCGGGCCGGTACACCAACTCGTGTTGGTAAGCGTTGAGAAAAATGGCCCATCGCAGCATTCTCGGTGATAGGATCTGCGGGGTGGGCTTGCTTGCCGTGAAAATCCCTAACAGGGGCTTGTGATCCGTCACGATTTTGAACGGGCGGCCATACAAAAAATCGTGAAACTTTTTGGTCCCCGCCACAATTGCCAATGCCTCCCTGTCGGTTTGTGCGTAATTTCGCTCTGCCTGGGACAGGGACCTTGAATAAAATGCAACCGGGGCTTCCCTTCCGTCATCCAACACGTGGCAAAGTACTGCCCCCACCCCCACCGGTGACGCATCACAGACTAGGACCACCGGCCGTTTGGGGTCGAAATGCGTTAGAATTGCGTCAGAGGTCAAGAGTTGTTTTAATTCTTTGAACGCCCTCTCGTGCTCGTCACCCCACACCCAAGTCTCCTCTTTTTTAAGCAGCCGATGAAGCGGTTCGGCCACGGACGCCTTCCGCGGAAGGAATGTATGGTAAAAATTGAGGAGCCCCAGGAATGACTGTAGCTCGGTTTTGGATGTGGGGCGAGGGGCCTTTTTGATGGCTACTACTTTGGATTTGGATGGCTTGATACCCTCGGGTGTAATCCTGAACCCTAAGAACTCGACCTCGGTTTCGAAAAAAACACATTTGTCCTTCCTCAGTCTCAGCCCCGCTTTCTCGAACACAGTTAGTACTTTGTCCAGTCTCCGTGCCAGTTCGGCCTCACTCCCCCCTGTTATTAATACGTCATCAAAATAAGGTAACACCCCCTCCAGCCCCTTCAGGAGGCGTTCCACTAGCGACTGAAAAAGGCCGGGTGCCGAGTTCACGCCGAACTGTAACCGCGACACTTGGAACGCTCCTTTATGTGTGACTATCGTTTGTGCCGCGGCCGTGGCGGGTGTTACGGGAAGCTGCTGATAGGCTTGAGCCAGGTCGAGCTTAGCGAAACACTTTCCCCCATTTAGCCTAGCCAAAAGGTGGCTGACCACCGGCACCGGATAAGCATTAGGGCGGATCGCCTTGTTAATCGTACACTTATAATCAGCGCAAATGCGCACCTCCCCGTTAGCCTTCAGAGCTGTTACAATTGGAGTTTCCCACTCCGCGGAATCAACAGGAATAAGAATCCCCTGGCCCACCAATTTGTCCAGTTCCGCCTCTATTTTGTCCTTTAGTGCGAAGGGCACTCTGCGCGGTTTGAGTCTTATCGGGCGGACCTCCGGATCTAGGTCGAAGGCTACAGGGGGTCCCTTGAATTTTCCGAGTCCTTTTTCAAAAACGGCGGGATGCGCATCGCACAACGCTTGTATTGGGTCCACCCCCACTGCATGTACTCCCCCTATAAACAGGCCTAAGGGCTGGAACCACTGTGTCCCTAGGAGGCTACAACTCCCCCCCTTGAGGACAACTAAGGGCAGCTCCGCAGAGTGTCTCTTAAACTCAACCCGAAATTTCCCGACCCCCAACACCGGAATGCTGTTCCCCTGTACATCTCGTAGCGTGGACCTCAAAGTTTTAAGTTTGGGCCGCACGTGGGGGTCGATTTTTAAAAACTCTTTCTGGGGAATTATGGAATAGGAGGACCCCGAGTCAATTTCCATCCTGATGGGGGCCCCTTGTACTAGTACCTCAACGAAATAATGGGACTGTTCCGCGGACACACTGAGCACTGGGACGTCGTCCTCGCTGCTGTCCGAGACGCGGCCCACGCCGTCCTGCTTCCTCGTGGTCTGGACGCCATCTTTGGGCCTCGCTGAACGGTCCGGCCTGGTCGAACGGTCTGGTGACTGCCTCCGGCCCTCCTTCCGTTTTCTGCATGCCTTGGCGATGTGCCCCCGACGGCCGCAGGTGTAGCATTCGGCCTTTCTAAACGGGCACCTCGCACGCTCGTGGGCCGCTCCGCAACCATCGCAGCGGCGCCCCCCTTTTCGGACCTTCTGGACCTCCTCGCCGTCGCTGCTCTCTGAGGACGACTTTGAGGCCCGTTGAGTTGCGTGCACCGACCTTTCCGCCTTGCCGGCTCTGGGACGCCACTCACGCCACTGGTGCATCTCGTCCACTCCAGCATTCGTGGACTCTGCGGCTTCTGCGGCCGCGACGACCTCTGCCAGCGTGGGTGGCGGCTCCTTATTCATCAAGCTGCGCTGCACCTCCTTGTCTTTCAGGCCACACAGCACGCCGTCCCTGAGGGCCATTTCTAGGATGCTGCCCCATTTACAAGGGGCAGCGGCTACCCTCATGGCGGCCACGAATGCCTCGACCGACTCGTCCGGCGCTTGGACTCGCCTCCAAAACGCGCTCCGAGCGGGAAACATCGCCCTCGCGGGTTGGAAGCGCTCCCGTAGCAGCTTCATGATGTCGTCCGCCTTAAATTCGCTCACCTTCTTTGGAGCGATGATGCCCACCAGCGTCCGCTTGGTTTCCATTCCAAGCATGCGGGTGAGGATGGCCCTCTTCCTCTCCTCATCGTCTTCCTTGACTTTGAGCTCCACCAGCGCCGCATGGAAGTCCATCTCAAGCAGCTCCCAGTCTTGCGGTTTGGTGATGTTGAACCCGCTCTGTGCCCTGGCTGCTCCTTGGGAATCCATTGATCCCATCCTCGTCGCCAATTTAGTGTATGAAACTAAGACACAGGACACAGCCTCGGGCTGGGTTAACTCAGGTTTATTGCATCGTGGACAGAGGGAACATGAGGTAATGGCGGATCGATAGCTCTTTATATACAGTAGGGATACATTTGAACGTGGTGCCATGGTAGCCCATTGGCTACTGTCTGCGTGACGTCATTGTGGGTCACGCCCTTCTTGTCCAGGTGTAGGTGGTGGCGGGAAAGCTTCCCGCGCTGTTGCCTTTGATGAGTTCGGACCAAGAGAGCTTGGACGCTCGCTGCTGCCAGCTGGTGGTCATTAGCTCGCGTCCTATTACAGGGTTTATATGATACAGCTGAAGGTTACATTGTTGCTATAGGCAAGGTTACATTGGCTCAGATACATTGTAATTCATGTGGAAGGTAAAACCATTAGAACACAACAGCCATCATCCATGTGTTGCTTCTTTAATTGAGCACAGTCAACACCACCTCTCATAGAAACAGAAACAACATAGAAATTCATCTTAGTTGCAAAAAAAAAACGGGAAGAAAAAATCTCTCAAGTAAATGATAGTTGCAGTTACTGTGTTTCTTAGACTAACACATTTTGAGTCAGAAAAAAGACTGAACTAGGCTGAACAACTGAAGCAGTCAGACAGAATAGACAGAATGAACTACAACACACCAACCACACAAAGACTCATTTTTGGAGGTAAGAATCATTTAGCCTGCTGATTGGCTGCTTAGATTCAAAACAGGCAAAGACTATGTTTGTTAAATGCTGGCCCTTCCCATCTCCATGTTACCATAATAATAATTTCGTGTCAGATATTACTCTGGGTTGAAAGCAGTGGTGGGCTCCAAAAAAAATTACTACCACACTGTGGGTGTGGTATGGTGGGTGTGGCCAGGGGAAAAGCCCTGCATTGCACCCAAATTAGGACTACTTTATTTCAAAACTTGGATGGGCAGGGCCAGCCAGAATTTCTGCTACCGGTTCTGGCAAACTGGTGTGAACCTGCTGATGCCCACCACTGGTTGAAAGGATTTTTAGGGGACGCCCGAATACCATGCAAAACAAACACAAAGCATGGTGGGATTGCCTGCTGTAAACTCAACGAGAACAGAAATAGGCTGGAGTAAATTCAGTTAGATGAGGCATCTGCTATTTAAGAAAAAACTTAAAACTGACTTTATAAATGTGCATTTTACATATACTGTAATCAGTTCTACAACATGACATGGAATTGTTGATCTTATCAAAGCTATTGTAAAAAAATAACTCAGAAAGTTAAAAATGAGAAATGTTGATTGTTACAGCTTATTATTAAAGGTGAAATAAATGAGAAAAGAAGTATAGTAAGGAGAAGAAATTGGGATTCAGTTTGGATGCAATAACTCATAAACATGCACTAATAGGAAAGTGAAAGCCAGAATTTACAACAATATAGTAAAATGGCATATACTGTACATGTATTAAAGCCTGAATCTGGCATGCAATTTAATAATACAAATCTAGGTTTTTTCTCACATTTTCCACCACAAATATGAGTTGAAAAATGACTAGAGTTTTACTTCAAATATCTATGTGAATATTCTGTCACAAAATGACAGAAAGGAGGAGATTAGTCTGTTCTCAGCAACAGTGAGATCAGATTGGCCTATGGTGGAAGAAGACATCCTAAATGCAGGTTTAGCAAGACTGGCATGATTTACTCATAAATTCACTCAAGCATTTTGTTTTGTACTCATATGGGATAAGAATGAGGCCAGCTGGCTCTTGGTTTGTAGGTGTCAGAACCTCTCAGGAAACCAAACTCTAATCCTAAATGATGTAATCTGACTGGTTGTATTCAACGTCTGTGTTCTCTCTTCCTCTCAGAAATCCATTTCAGATAATGCCAATCCATTATGGGCTAGACAGTTACACAACAAAAAACAATAGCAATATGTGACTTGGCCCAGAACTGCCATGAAAAATTGTCAGCAATTTTAGGAATAAGAAAGATAAACAAATCACTCTTTCTGGTGGAGTTGAGTTTGAATGAGGGTTATATATTTAAGTCAAAGAAGAGACTATACAAAAGCAGTCAATCTCTATGTCATAAAACACACAGCCTTCATTGGCCAAGAAAGCTCCTTATTTGCCTCAAAGTATTTGTTTCCTTCAATATTTTTTCCAGAGATCTGTCACTGGAAATGCAATGCGTAGGTACAGTAATACCTCATACAAAGTCCGCTTCATACAACATCGAATTCATACAACATCGTCTAATTCCTTGAAAAAAGTTGCCTCCGTTGGGTGGTTAATATAGGGGAGGATGCCTGCCCCATGGTTTCTTCGGTTCCTGCACCCCTCTCTTTTTAGGGGTGGGTTCTTATTGCTGGTTTTTATCTGTTTATTTGTTTTTATCTGTTTTTACCCACTGTTGAGAACCGCCAGAGTTGGCTTTGGCTGAGTGGGCGGTATAGAAATTTAACAGTAAAAATAAAAAAAATACAAAGTCGCTGCGACTTTGTATGAGGCATTGGGGTTTTTCCCAGGTTGCATTGTGCCTGGGTACTATAAAAGGCAGGACACATGCATGCATTGCTCTTGTGTGTTTTGCACAAGGTGAAGAGTTTTTAGGAGTGGTTTTGAGCGCAATTTTGGATATTTTTGAATGTTTTCGTCAGAATTTTTAGAAGCATTCCTGGGATTTTTGCAGCATTCTTCAGGTTCTTGGACAATCAGGGTTGTTTGACAAGTTTTTGTAATGTTTTTAGCCTTTAGACAATGATTTCTTAAAGTTCTGTCAGTTTCCTGTCTGTTTCCTTGACTTTGCCCTGAAGTCTGTGCTCTTACAGTACAATGTATCTCTATGGAAATGACGTTGTATGAGGCATCGCGGCAAGGATTTGGACATTGTATGAGGCATCGCGGCTAGGATTTTGCATGCCTCTTACAAAGTCCAAATCCATATAAAGTCCAAACTTGTGGAACCAAGTTTGGACGTTGTATGAGGTATCACTGTATTGTCCTTTCCTCCTTTTTTGCCTCATTCTCTGTATCACTGATTACTCTTCAATTATTTATTTATTTTTGTGGGCACTTTATTAAAAAGGTTCTAATGCTGTTTTTGTTTCTATTACATTTGGGCAAATGACATTATCCCATCCTAGCCCAACCACATCAAAATGCATACCCTATATATCTCCCGTTATTGCAGCCTTTCCATCCTCAAAAACCCAACTAAACTTCCACCTATCTTCCTATTCACAGAGTCAGTTCTGCTCTTTTTTTTTTCATTTCATGTACATTAGAGTACATATGTGGCTAAGATGCTGACTGGAAGGCAGGAGGTCAGTAGCTTGATACCCAAATACTGGATGGAATGAGGTCCCGTCTTTGTCCCAGCTCCTGCCAACCTAGCAGTTCGAAAGCAAGAAATTGCAAGTAGATTAATAGGGACCACTTTGGTGGGAAGGTAACAGCATTCTGTGCACTCCCGTGTCTAGTCATGCCTGCCACATGACCACAGAAACGTTTGCAGAAGCAGACAGCGCTGGCTCTTCGGCTTTGAAACAGAGATGAGCACTGAACCCTAGAGTCGGATACAACTGGCTTTCAAGCAAGAGAAACCTTTACCTTTACAGTAGGAAGGTAAGCAGCGTTCTGTGCCCTCCAGTGTCTAGTCATGCCTCCCACATGACCACGGAAACGTCTGCAGAAGCAGACAACGCTGACTCTTCAGCTTTGAAACAGAGATGGGCACGTGTTAAGGTATTTTCAAATACCTGTTGTTGCATCTTCTGAAGAACCGCGGCATAAATAATGTTCAGAAGTCTTTAGTTTCTTTTTCTTTAAATTATTTATTAACAAATGTAACCAACATCTCTATCAATGAGAACAATACAAATAACACAGTCACCTCCTCACAGGTGAGTGAGAGGAATGGAAATTGACAGTTGATGACAGTTACTTGGTGATGTCATCAGGTAGGTAGGAAAATAACAATCACTGATTGGTTCTTTCCAGATATTTGAAAATATGTTGAGCACTCATGATACAGCATAGTGCTGGCAGCACTGTACCCTAGAGTCAGATACGATTGGCTTTCGAGCAAGGGAAACCTTTACCTTTACCATTACAAGACTGCAGTGGCTCAAGGGGTTAAGATGATGACTGGGAGGCGGAAGGTCAGCAGTTCAAAACCCAAGTACTGCACGACAGAATGAGCACCCGTCTCTGTCCCAGCTCCTGCCAACCTTGCAGTTTGAAAACAATAAATTGCAAGTAGAGAAATAAGGACCACTTTGGTGGGAAGGTAAACAGTGTTCCATGCACTTTGGTGTCTAGGCATGCCTGCCACATGTCCATGGAAATGTCTGCAAATGCAGACAGCGCTGGCTCTTCGGCTTTGAAACAGAGATGAGCACTGAACCCTAGAGTAGGATACGACTGGCTTTTGAGCAAGGGTGACCTTTACCTTTACCAGAATTAGATTTATTACTTTAAAACTGAATTTGCACTCCTGTTCCCTCAGGGAATCTTATTGTGCATGTATCCAACCCTTCACCACAAATGTATCAATTTGTTTACATTTCTGTGCTACCTTTTTCCTATTTAAAAGATCCACGGTGGCTCACAAATGATTACAAAACAACAAACTGACTAAAGCCACAAATTGTGGTATTAAAAACCAATCAAGCACACAACAGTTTGAAACAAATTAGTCATACTATTAAAATCAGCTTTAAAACATATTAAAAGCTAACATACAACAACACAATCCAGGATACAAAATAAAAAACTGTTCAATAAGTTGTTAAAATCCTATTTAAAAAGATGAGCAATGGTTCTCTCATCTATTTTCTTTTGCTGTGGGAAAAATCATTTTTCTACATCTGTACCATCCTAATTACATCACACTTTCATTTCATTTCATCACTTGGCTCAAAGGTGGGCACATGCATTGCTTAAGAGATACTTGAGCTACGACTCCCCATTAGCCCTGTCTATTTGTCACGCCAGTGAGGGCTGATGGGAGCTGAATCCCAGCAATATGTAGAGGGCCACATTTCCTAATTTTTACATAACACAATGTGTGGAGGCAATTTAGAACACTTCTCCTCTTTATATTTTGCAAATTCATTCCCACTGGGAAAAATAAGTGGAATTGCATAGTGGTGGCAACATGCAGTGGAGCGCATCAGCAGGTCTGCACCAGTTCACCAGAACTAGTAGCAGAAATTCTGGCTGGGCCCGCTGTTGTGTCCTAAAGCCTGTGCCTCTAAACAATGTACCTATCCATGTGTATCCAATGTAACCTTTTCTATGTGTAACATTGTAACCTCCAGCTGCATCACTGTAACCTTAATAGGACGCGAGCTAGTGACCACTAGATGGCAATAGCGAGCGTCCAAGCTCATTGGTCCAAGACTCACCTAGAACAACAGCGCGGGAAGATTCCCGCCACTACCTTCACCTGGACAAGAAGGGCGTGACCTGCAATGACGTCACGCAGCCTGTAGCCAATAGGCTATCAAGGAGCCACATTCAAATGTATAGCCACTGTATATATTGAGCTGTTCGTCCGCCATTACCTCATGTTCCCTCTGACCAGCATGTAATAAAGTTGTGTTAAGCCAGCTCTTCGGCTGTCCTGGTGTCCTTGGTCCCATACACTAAACCCGCCCATCCAAGTTTTGAAATAAAGTAGTCCTAATTTGGGTGCAACACAGGGCTTTCCCCATGGCCACACCTACCATACCATGCCCACAGTGTGGCAGTAAAAAAAAATTGGAGCCCACCACTGGCAACATGGATATGGATATTGCAAACTGCAAAAGTGTGTACCTCTGCCAGAGGTGAATTACTTGGAAATTTTAACAACAAAAGTATCAACCACAAAATTTTCCACTATATTTCGGCTTCTGCCAGCAGTCTCCAAGGCAGATTTTCCATTTTAGGAAGATATAACAGGAGAAAAGTAAGCAATTAAGACCCTTTCTAAACACAAGGAAAGCTGGGAGTTTTAGAAGACTGCAGGAACAGCCAACATTGACCATATGCCATTTATCATGAAGGAGTGGAGGAGAAAAAAATCAGTTGTATATGATACCTCCTCTTCCAATGTTTTATGAAGGAATATGTGGGCTAAATAAAATAAATTTCATGTCAGAAATTACTCTGTGCTGAAAGGATTTTTGCTGGAGAAACTCCACTCTAGGGACAACCAAATGAGGCTTCTTTCACATCCCCAAGATCTGTCATGCAGTACTCAGGTATCGAAATCCAACCTTCCAGTCTCCAAGCTCAGCGTGTTTACCATTAAGCCACTGCAGTGCTGCAATATGTGGGCTTTCACCATGCAAGAGGAGGCAGACATAAATGGGAGACTAGCAGACCCCTGCTATAGCTTGTTGGACAATGAGGGCTAAGACAATTCAAATTCAAAAGCTGCCATAATTTAAAAGTGGAAACTAAAAGCAGATTGCATTTTATTATATAGTGTGTTATTCTGCTGTGATATACACATTCTTGTAAACAGTCAGAAAAAGTTGGAATCCTAATAGATACATAAGCATAATAGTCATAGGTGCCTCAGATCTTCTAGCATATCAGACTAAATGGATGGATGGATGGATAGGTAGGTGGATGGATGGATGGATGGATGGATGGGTAGATGGATGGATGGATGGGTGGATGGTGGATGGATGGAGTTGATTTCCTCAGACAGTGGAATGAGAATAAATGCCTGGTGTATTTATAAATAGCCCCATGTCCATGTATAGATAGACAAAATAAGCTCTAAATTACTTCACGTAGCAGGTTATATACCGGCTAGGCACAGGACATGAGACTACAAGGTGGTCACAACACAGTTTACCTAAGTGGAACATTACTGTAGCAATGTTATAGGTTTCAACCTAGAATCTGATAAGAACAGCCTTGCTGGAACAGGCCACAGCCCATCCAGTCCAGCATTCTGTCACACACATTGGCTCATCATTTTCTTCAGGGTATTCCCAAGCAGATGCCTTCACCTGCTTAGGATTCCCTGGAAATGGCATTGAGAGAGATCCTGCCTATCTCTCCAACCCGGAGGTTGTCCTTAGGTATCCATAATTATAGCCATAGATACCCTTGTCCTCCATGAACTTGTCTAATCCTTTCTTGAAGCTGTCAAGACTGACAGCTGTCACCGCTTCTTCTGGCAGGGAGTTCCATAGACCAGGGATCCTCTGGGTGAAAAAGTACTTCCTCTTATTTGTTTGAGAACTAGTACCCAAAAGTTCTATGGAGTGCCCCCCCCCCTAGTTCTAGTGTTATGCGATAGGGAAAACAGTTTTTCCTTATCTACATTGTCCACACCATGCATGATTTTATAAACTTCAATCAGGTCAATCTCATGCTTGCTAATAAGCTAAGAACATGTTTCAGTGTTTGATTTCTTCAGAAATGCTCTGGACTTTTTGCATGGACCTTATCTCAGCTTTTTTCTCTTTCCAGCCTTGTTTTATAGTTATTGCCCCCTCCCCTCAACTGTCAGTTTCAGGTCATTCAGAGTGTCATTGAAAACTAAAATGTTCTGAAACCAGATTTTGTGTGTTGCCATTTTTTATATCAGATTTCCGAGTCTCACTGCCAGAAGAAAGTGGCAAAGAAGTCCATTCAGCCGGCCAATCAAAATGGGGTCTTGAAGTAGATTAGAAATGGGTTTTCCCCTTTCTATGAAACAGGTTCCATAATATAGATGGCTTTTCTTTGGTACAGATCTTTTGGGCAGTGTCTGGTACAGAGGACGAGATCTGTACATGTGCTTTGAAATCTGTAATTTCTCTCTCCAGATTTTCCCACGCTGTTTGCTGTAGAGGATTTATTTATTTATTTATATTTATTTATTTATGAATTCTTATCCCACCCTCCTGATGAGAAACATCACTCAGGGCGGCTAACAACATATATAAAATACAATATAACCACAGATATAACTGCTGATTAGGCAGTTCAGTAATTTTTGGAGAGACTGTTACATAACTCTCCTGCCTCCCACCCCACCCTCAATTGTTGCTTTTCTTACATGGAATGTGGCACATTAGAAGAGAAAGTTAAATTACTCATGCGGAAGCTCTCCAAACAAACAAGAATTGTGGAAAATCATAATACTTCCTTGTATGGAAAATCACCACATGAGCAAGCATATCTCCTTTTCAGATGTGATACTAGAGGAAATATAAGTGGGATGAGCAAAGGTGGGATTAGACCAGACATACCCAAACTATGGCGCATGGGCCAGATACGGACCCCCAAGCCATTCCATCAGGCCCGCAACACCCTTGCTAAACCAGGAAGTAAATGCGGACACTTCTGCACATGTGCAGATGCATCCTTATTTACTTCCTGGTTCGGCTCAGACATCCTTGTGCATATGCAGAAACGTGCATATTCACCTCCTTATTTGGCGCAGACATGTTCGTGCGTGTGCAAAAGTGTCCACACCAAACCAGGAAGTAAATATGGCCACTTTCATGCATGCACAGAAGCGTCCACACTGAACCAGTACATGAATATGAATGTGCATGCACAAACACGCCCTATTCTGGGGACGTGGTCTTACCCACTCAGCTGTTCCAGGGATATCATCAGGCCCCCGCCACAAAAAGTTTAGACATCCCTGGATCAGACACTCACCTTCACATTTGTTGGGTAACACTTGAACAAGACTATAGTCTAGGAAAGAACATGAACTGTATGTCAATCTACCTTTTTGCAAATCTAAACTATTCAGGATAGGTACATATTTAACTCTGATACTGTAATTATCTTATTAATGCCTATTGAAAATAGAAGTTTTTTTCAGTGAACTTGTGCCCCTAAGGCTTTTTGTTCGCCTTTTTTCACATGTAGGCTTTGAAAGAAGACCTGGAGCTAGTTAAATTACTGATGGCCATGCAAAGAATTTAAAGCCTGTCTAAATGAAATGTTTTGACATTTAGAATCATATTCATCCGAACAGTATCAAAACATGTGCTTTAGGTTTGACATGTTCAAAATATTTTTCTTCAGAAATGTTGAAAAATTCAGTTTTGTCACCAAACAATGGGAGTTGTATCATAATTCAGTCTGCATGTGATTTTGAAATATTACATATTCTGAAACATTAAAATCCCACCTTTCTCTCTCTCTCTCTCTCTCTCTCTCTCTCTCTCTCTCTCTCTCAGAAAACCCAAGGCTGGATCTCACATTCACATCTTTGTTCTGTCTTTTGTTTGTTTTGGTGGGGTTTTTTTTACAAACAGGGTGCTAGTATTTTTGCTTTCTCTTCCCTCACTGAAGAAAGGACATTTAAAGAATGTTTAATATATTCATTAGTGTATATTAAAGTATTTTTAATCAATAGATTTTTGGGCTGGAGTGCAATCAACAAAACAACATTAAAAGCTGCCAATATAATGTTAATATTTTCAAACCAAAATGTTTTTATAACACTTTGAAAATGCATCTTAATTGGTGGAGTTTAAAGCCTGAAACCCTCATCACTCTTTTCAGGGGCACAAGGGTTTAGTTGCTCAAATGTGAAGGTTTCTATATGTGCATATTGCCTCATAAAGCATAGTGCAACCAATGCATGCACCTGTTAGCATTTTCCCCTGTCCCCTCGCCTCTGACTTCTATTTCTTGCACCTTCTTTTTCCTTTTTGTCATCTATAGCAAGGCAGGAAATGGAATATCTGTATCACAACTCAGGAGTCTCCTTTTGAAGAATCCCTGACAGAAGATAAGCAGCACAAATACTGGGGGAAAGTCCACCTCCTAAGCCTGTCCTACCCTGCCTCATGTTACAAGAGTTCACCAGTTGAAGAAATATATCCTCTTGTTGGTATTGCTCTGTAGCGATGTCGGGCCGCTAGGGCGGCACTAGGTCCCGGAGGAGACTGATCAATGACAACACGAGGCAACAGGAGCGAGATCAGATCAGTGGTTTATTGGGAAAATACATACACCTTTTATAGATCAGAAGGCAGGTAGAAAAAACCATCACCTGTTTACTCAATCACATCACCTGTTTACTCAGGTTAATTGGGAAACCTCTCGAAGGGAAGTTAATTATTTCAAACAAACACGGGATGAGGGAGACCATTGTTTAGGGCTTAGACAGGGGGTAAACATCTTCACTGTTTGCACCGGAGATTTCATTGGCCAGGAGATGAGTGTTTACCTAATCAGTCACTGGAGTTAGCGATCTGCCTACCTTGCAGAATCGTTGGTCAGGTCATGTAATTGGGTGAATCAAACCCTATCATTTATTCACCCCCCTTAATTTAGCTGCCCGCAGAAGCCACCGCCAGGAGCCTTCTCACCTAAGCAGCCTCCGCAGGGCTGTTCCATGCCAGATGGGCATGGGGAATCCGCATCTCCCCTTACTTTTTAATATTAAGAGCCTGACCGGCGATTTTGCGCAGGAGCGGCACCAGCTGTTGGTCGGGAGTGACGTCACGGGGTTTCCTTCTGAGGCGGCACCTCGAGATCAGTGAGGGAATGCATTGAGCGAGACAGCAAATTGCTATGCCCAGTATGACTATCTCCACCACTACCTTCAGCACCGTCTGAAGCCACCCCCAGGGGATCCACGACCACATCCACTTCCACAGAGAACTCCACCAAGCCCCCCACGCAGAGCCCTCTGTGATGCCTGCGACTATGGTGTGGAGATCTGTGATCTGGCTTTGAATTTTCCGGGAGTTGTCAGTAAGGTTGAAGCAGCACATTCCGTGAAAGGATTCGCAGCCCAGGTGGTGCAACAGTAGGAGGTAGTCGATAGCCGCTCGATTATCGAGAATGGCATGGCGAAGCTCTGCCTGCTCTTGATTAAGGAGCACTATCGCTGAGGAGGTATGGTTAATGGCCTTTGCTAAACCGCAGGCCAAGCGACCAATCCTCTTTGCGTTGCCGACGGCTAAGCCTGGCACGCCAACGATGCTGACTGCCAAAGAGAGGTATTCGGCAGGTCTCATTACCCTAAAGCTGCTTTCACATGAGCTGTCTAACAGGGTGGTGCGAGTGTGCCGTATGAGTGAGGGAACATTGGAGCCATTGGAAACATTGGGGATATTAGTGCGTGGGGCAATCATATCCTTAGTGGGGAGCAACAGTGTTAAACGACTGATACAACATATAGAGTCTGTAATATTAGCCGGAATGTAGTTAAACGTATACTGGTTACACGTAAAGAACCATCCAGATGGCAGGGTGATATGTGCATACTTCGAACCAAGTGGCACTGGGTCATTGCAAGTCCAATTGCCGCTGCCTACATCGAGGCAGCGGCGCCGGGCTCGGCCGGGTCCGGAGCAACCGTGTATTCGGCCGCAGGTAGAGTTCGGGCTGACCGCCACTCGAGGAGTGTGGAGAGTGGCCGCATCAGCCGGTAAAGTCATGGTTAGCCGCATCTCCCAACGGGCATATTCCGAGGAAGCCGATGGGATGTATGGGCTGAAGAGTCGCCTCACCAGCCAGTCCCCATCCCGGGGGGGTGCGCCTGGAGAATGGCACACCGGGACAAGGCAGGTGCTGAGGATCGAGGCAGAGCCAACGTCCTGCCTGAGGCAAAAATCGGACTGGTTGACAAGGGTAGCCAACCTTTCCCAAATGTTGTACTGCATCCGGGCAGAGAGGTCTCCGCCTGGCATTAAATCGCTGGCCTCCAGTGAGGCGGCCTGAGCACCTCCCCCCAAAAGCAGGGAGAGGGCCAGGATGATGGTGACTGCCATGGAGTTGGCGTGAATTCGGGCAAAAATCGCAACCGCAAAGCTCTCGGGAGTCAGTTACTCCCCCTCGCGCTGGATGGCGTCCTGGGCATCATGGCAGAGGGCCTTGACCATCCCCCAGGTGATCTTCGGTGCTGTCGTCTGCAACCGCTGTCTCTCCCGGCGGGTCCCCTCGGTCAGGGCGAGATCCTGCATCTCCAGGATCGGACTCGGGTCGGCCTGGGCCCACGCCATGTGGTTCCAAATGAGGCTTGACGCACCGAGCTGGGATCCAAATGACACCTGTGGGAGACATAACTGCAGCATACCCTCTCCCCCAGGTTATGAGCGGCACCGGGCCCCTCCAAGAAGGGTCTGGTGGCACTCGGTACCGGACCATAGGTCGCGGGAGGGCTTCCGAACGGCGGAAGTGCTTCTCCTGCGGCGTACAGTCCGAAAAAACATTGAGGTGGTTGTATGTGAACAATACCTTATTCAGACAAAACTGTGCTTCTCCCTGTGATTTGGGGAGGGCTGGTGGCTCCCCCCTTTCTGTTTGTTTGTCAATATAGGACTTTAGCGTCCGATTGACCCGCTCTACAATAGCCTGCCCTTGCGGATTGTAGGGAATGCCAAATGTGTGTTTGATGTCCCAGGTGGCCATGAAGGCGGCCAACTGCCTAGAGCTGTAGGACGGGGCGTTATCCGTTTTCACGTGCCGCGGCTTGCCCATCGCCGCAATGCAGGAAAGGAGGTGCTGCTCCACGTGGGAGGCAGCCTTCCCCTTCTGCGCCGTCGCCCAAACGAACTGAGAAAAGGTGTCAATGCAGACATGCATGTACTGCCATCTGCCAAACTGCGGCACATGCGTGACGTCCATCTGCCACACCTGATTGGCCTCTGTCCCTCGTGGGTTGACCCTACGAGGGCCCCCCCGGCGCCCCTGCGCAATGCTGGCAAGAGCGTACTACACCTTGGGCTTGAGAAAGTGGCAGATTGAACTGTCTGGCGAGTGCCTTGGCGTTTTGGTGAAAAAATGCATGACTTTGAATTGGAGTAGTGAAAACTCCCAAAACTGAACGTTGCTGAATTTCTCTTGCCGCCGCATCCGCTCTGCTATTGCCCGCGGAAATCGGACCCGGTAGGTCTTGATGACTTCGGATGTGGGCAATATAGAGCGGCTCCGTACGGTTCCGCAAGTAAAATTGAGCAGTGAGAAACAGACTAAGCAGATTCTTGTCTATCGCGGGGGTAATGTAAGCTCCCGGTAGACTGTGGAGCAAATTCCTAACGTACAGACTGTCAGTTATGATGTTTAAACGTTCCTTGGCGAAGGTGTGCAAAGCAAGGTTCACGGCTGCCAACTCCGCCCGCTGCGCGGACTTCTGTGGAAGAGTCAACAGCGTGCGCCAAGCTTCGCCCTCCTGCCAGGTCAAGACACCATATGTGCGTCCACCATCGGTAAAGACTGTCTTGGCCCCCTGAAGTGGGACCAGCGAAAGCAATTCGAACAAGCTGACTGTTCCTGTTTGAAGCGAGACAAGTCTGGGGTCTTTGGGCAAATGGTATGCCAAGCTTCCAGTGAATCCTTCCAAAGCTATCGGAAGCGAGTCACCTAGCTGCATCAGCTGATGAATTTGTTCCTTGGTGAACGGGACTATGATCTTAGCTAAATCGTGCCCAGAAATGTCCCTAGCTCTCAGCCTGCCGCGGTAGATCACCGCGGAGACCAGTTCTTGGGGCGGAACAATGTTCCGAGATGAGGTGTTAGGCAAGTACACCCACTCCACAATTTCCGCTCCCTTCTCTGAGTCTACTCCTAGCGCCCCAGTGAACATGGATCCTGACCGTACGATGTACAAATTCAGGATCGGGGCATATGGCCCCTGGGCGATCCTATCCACCCACCTCTGGCTGAGAACTTGGTTCACTTTCTCGAGCGCCAAGCGCGCATCTCGAGAGATTTTTATCCGGTCTGCCGGCTGCTTACCTAAGGTTAGCAGCGAGAAGAGCGGCTTTAGAAGATCCGTATCCAAGCGAAAATACGGCCTGGCCCAATTGATATTCCCCAAAACTTGCTGCAATTCTACGAGGGTGACTGAGTCTTGTAAGTTTATCTGGGGTAAAACCGGTGCGGCGAAAGAGCGGAGAAGCCGATGGCCCAAGTATGAGAAGGGCTCGGTTCTCTGCACTTTCTCCGGGGCAATGAGTAAACCCTTGTCCCCCAGGCTGGCCTGGAGGTCTGAAAACATTTCGCTGTCAAGCTGTGGCAACGCTACCAAAATGTCGTCCATAAAGTGACAAACTATGGCTTGTGGGTAGAGGTTTCGAAACTTTGCCAGCGCGTCGTGAACGTAAATTTGGCACAAGGTGGGCGAATTGAGCATGCCCTGTGGCAAATATTTCCACGCGTAACGCTGCGTGGGCTCACTGTGGTTCACGACCGGCACCGTAAAGGCAAACCTCTCCCGGTCCCTGGGGTCTAAGGGGATTGTATAAAAGCAATCCTTGAGATCTACGACTAGAATCTCCCACCCCTCGGGAATCATGTTCGGATTCGGGATGCCGCATTGAAGTGGACCCATTGGCTGTATGCATTTATTGATCTCTCTGAGATCGTGTAGGAGTCGCCACTTCTCCGACTTCTTCTTAATAACAAAAATTGGCGAATTCCAAGGACTTGTGGACTGTTCTATGTGTCCTGCGTCTAGCTGTTCCTTAACTTGCTGCTTGAGAGCAACCAATTTCTCCCCCACTACCGGCCATTGTTCTACCCAAACCGGAGTGTCGGTGAGCCATTTAAGTGGCAACGCCATTACCCGAAGGTAAGCGTAGCACCGTACTGCTGTAGAATGTCCCGTCCCCAAAGATTGACGTGCACGTCAAGAATGTGCGGCCGTATCACCGCCGTGCCGTCAGCCCTTGGGATTGTGACTTCTACCCACTCTCGGCTTCTAAACGCTTCCTGAACGCCGCCTACCCCCCACACGTCGGAGACCGGCTCAATGGCCCACTCTCTCGGCCACTGGCTTCTGCTTATCACGGTCACATCCGCTCCGGTATCGAGTAACCCTGAGAACACTCTTTTGTTCAAAAATACCTCGATAACGGGGCGCTGCTTCCACTCAATGTTGGTCTCCACTGTCGCCAAGACCTGGTATCCCTGCACTGCCTCACTCGCGCTCGAGCGGTCTGCTGAACCGGACTCTGAGCTGGCACTGAGCCTTCTCTGGCTGCCTGCTGGCGAGTGACAAGGAACCAAGATCAGTTGCGCTAAGGTGTCTCCCTTGTGGATTGTTTGGGGCAGGTGTGTCCAAAGCTGGACCTGGAGAACGGCTGAAAAATCCGAGTCAATGACTCCTGGAATTATGAAAATTCCGCGTGCTCCAGCTACACTACGGGGCAAAAGTAAACCTATAAAGCCTCTGGGTAGGGGTCCCATGTACTGGGAATCGACTAGATAGACTGTGCCCGGCAGATCGCATGTGACGTCCACCTGGCAAGCCAATTCTAGTCCTGCGCCACCCTTGGGGCTGGCCTGCGCCCTCGCAGTGCCTGGAATGTGCCTGGAACCTAGCCCAGTTCTGGGGAGTTCTGGATCTGGGTGA
This sequence comes from Bradypodion pumilum, assembly GCA_035047305.1. Taxonomy (NCBI): domain Eukaryota; kingdom Metazoa; phylum Chordata; class Lepidosauria; order Squamata; family Chamaeleonidae; genus Bradypodion; species Bradypodion pumilum. The sequence continues at coordinate 13,987,030 of JAWDJD010000010.1, read as the reverse complement.
AGGAAGCCTCTGTTTGGACTGGGGCCAGAGACGTGCCCGGATTCCGGTTTCCCGAACTCAGACAATACCTGGCCCAATGATAGCCTTTCTTGCACTTCGGGCAGGGGGTGTTCGGAGCCTTGGGACGGCCGGATTTTTGTCCGCCTCCCTTGGATCGGCACTCCCTAGCGAAGTGTCCGACCTTGCCACAGGTGTGGCATGCCCCTTTGGTCTTGCCATTGCCCTGAGGTCTTCTTCCCCCCTGCACTGCGGCCGCTAGCAGCCCCATCTTGTAGGAGTCTGTGCCAACGTCAGAGCATGCTCGGATCATGTCCGTTAAGGTCAAGTCCGGGCGATTGCCCAGGGACTGCAAGATTTTACGGCAGTCCAGGTTGGCGTTGTCCTTAGCTAGCTTGATCATAAGCTCTTGTTGGGCCTGCTCATTATCAATCTGCCTGCTAATTGCTTCCTCCAGGCGATTGATGAAGTCCATGTAGGGCTCCTGGGCTCCCTGCTTGATAGCAGTGTAGTTTTTTGCCGTTTTTCCAGACGCTGGGACCTTGAAGTATGCCCTGTAGGCAGCTTCGGCTGACATTTCTAGAGTGGCGAGAGGCAAGTTAATTTGAGCGTTGATGGGCTCAAAGGCACCTGAACCATACAACTGGTCAGGGATTACCGCGCCTCCCATCCTGGCAGCCCGAGTTTGCGCCTCTAGGCGGAACTCGCTGTCCCAAATCATGTACTGGCTGGGGGTTAGCATCATCCTCATGACGGCTTTCCAATCATGAGGAATCCACATGGTGGTTTCGCACACTTGCTGAAGCGTGCCCCTCGTAAAACGACTCTGGAGCCCTGTCTCTGAAATTGCTTTCCGTAAAGCCATGAGAAGCTTGTACGGGACTGGGGAGTGTACTATCTGCTGTGCGCCCGTGAGCGCATCCATCTCCAAGCGGATTGGACAAATCTGTCTGAGTTCAGCTAGTTGTTCAACTGACAATTCCCCCTTTTTAAGTTCTATCTCAGCTGTGCGCTGAAGGGCACTCTTCATGACTAGGGATCCTGGAGCTGTCAGAGGAGCGCCTGCGCTCCTCATTCCTTGCGTTCCTTTGGTGACGTCTGCAGCTGTCACCGCGGGAACGCTCCCTACGCTACTCTGCCGATAGCTAATTGACGGATAGAGTGCCGTGGGCGCAGTCGGTTCGACTGGCTTGCCTGATGGCTCGGCTAACGGGGGTTCTTTGGCCTCTACCCGGACTGGCTCGATCTCTGCTAAGAGTTTCCTACACTTCCTCCAAGTACGAACTATCCCTCCTGGAGCTTTCGGGGGTTGCTGAATACAGTCTCCTATCTGATCCCAGAGCTTCAGGGTCAACGTACCTACTTCTGGGTAAAGTAGGCAGTGTTCCCTGAGGTACGCCAAAAGTCTCACTAATTCCCTGCTGTGAAAGCGTAACTTAAATACCCTGGCCAGGATTTTAAACTCTTCCTCACGAGTTCTTTGGCTAGCGGACGGACCTGGTCTATGAGAACAAGTCCCCATATTACCTGCGATTGGGTCTCCGGAAGATTCCTCCTCGGGACGAGTCGACGCGTCTTTGCAGGCAACAGGTTCGGGCGTCGGGTGTCTGGGGTAGACCTCGGAGCGTGGACCTTCTGCCACGGGCCCTTCAACGGCCTCTGCGATGTCAGGGGCTCACAGCTGCCCTGAGCGGAACGCGTTTCCCTCTATGGCAACCCTCCTCGAAAGCGGGGAGTAAGCGGTAGGAATGTCTCTCTGGGGTGCCTCGCCGCAGGCTACTTCTCCGATCGGCTGGCTGCCGGCCGGAGCGCCGCGCTGTCCTCCGGGATGACGGGTCGCGGTTCAAGCGTAGAACCGGACCGCGTGAATCGCTACTCACGAGTGGACCTCTCCAGGGTCTCTTACTCACGAGTAAATCACGTCGGGGTCACCAGCTGTAGCGATGTCGGGCCGCTAGGGCGGCGCTAGGTCCCAGAGGAGACTGATCAATGACAACACGAGGCAACAGGAGCGAGAGCAGATCAGTGGTTTATTGGGAAAATACATACACCTTTTATAGATCAGAAGGCAGGTAGAAAAAACCATCACCCGGGAGTCAATCACATCACCTGTTTACTCAGGTTAATTGGGAAACCTCTCGAAGGGAAGTTAATTATTTCAAACAAACACGGGATGAGGGAGACCATTGTTTAGGGCTTAGACAGGGGGTAAACATCTTCACTGTTTGCACCGGAGATTTCATTGGCCAGGAGATGAGTGTTTACCTAATCAGTCACTGGAGTTAGCGATCTGCCTACCTTGCAGAATCGTCGGTCAGGTCATGTAATTGGGTGAATCAAACCCTATCATTTATTCACCCCCCTTAATTTAGCTGCCCGCAGAAGCCACCGCCAGGAGCCTTCTCACCTAAGCAGCCTCCGCAGGGCTGTTCCATGCCAGATGGGCATGGGGAATCCGCATTGCTCCACCTAAGATAAGGAAAAAAGTAGCTGTAGATGCTGAGAGAACTAAGCAAGACAATGGCCCTCAACATCCTCTGAATGGATATGTGCCTCAAATCCATAGACTCAGATACAGGAAGAGCTTTATGTAAAAAGCAACTATTATTGAGAGTATGCAAGAGCAAAGCCAAATTAAAAGATGCAGGAAGGAGCTCATACGGAACCTCTCCAAACAAACAACATTAAAGGATGATATGACTAAGAAACTCGACCTCCCCTACATCACTTAGAGGGCCCTGAATAGGCTCAGGGCCAGAGAGCCTAAATGTCAGACCAACATGCTAAAATGGGGGCTGCTACAAACAGCAACACACTGTGTGAATGTGGTGAGTGCAGGATCCAGATCATCTGTGGTTTGCCAATTATTACCAGAAGCATGTAACGGTGAGGATTTAAGTTTGGCAGATTACAAAGCTAAGGAGGCTTCATTTTGCCCTTTAAAGTCTGACCTAGACATGAAAAGAAGAAGACAGGAGTTCACCACTGGTCTCAGGATTTTAGCCTGAAATCTTAGAGAATGGTATGCTGCTGAGCTGGATACCCTGATTAGAACTGAATTTAACAAAGCTATACAAGGGCTGGGTTCTTCAAACAATACCACATTGGAAGAGAGTATCGAGAGCTAGATTGTGTTGCTCACAGATGATCACATTGACTTTTATGTTTTTTGTACATGTATGCCTACCTACTTACCTGGGGACAGTGGTGGCTTAGTGGTTAAGGTGCTGAAATTGATGACCAGAAGGTCAGCAGAAGGTCAGTTTGAGACCCGAGTGCTGCATGGTGGAATGAGCTCCCCAGCTCCTACCAACCTAGCGGCTTGAAAATAAGAAATTGCAATTAGATAAATAGGTATCACTTCGGTGGGAAAAGTAACAGGGTTCCATGTGCTCTGGTGTCTTGTTATGCCTGCCACATGACCATGGAAACATCTGCAGACTCCATTTACAGCTCTTTAGCTATAAACGGAGGTGAGCACCACACCCTAGTCAGATATGGCTGGATTTCCAGCAAGGGAGATCTTGGCCTTGACCTACATAGCTACCTATGTATGTGCATAGTATGTACACCCATCAGTGTTCAACACTGGATGTTTGGTTAATGGCAAAACGTAGTCCATTCCCTTAACAAATCAAATGAGAAAAGTTGAGATGTTACAATCATACCAAGCATGATGTGGATTTGCCTGTTTTACTTGTGTTGCCCCAAATTGGTGCAGCCACCCAACCAGCTTGCTTTAGTGAAAGTTCTGCATCTATGAAAAGCATGAAATGTTATTTCTTCTCTGCAGTGCTCCCATGTTCCCCCACCTTTCAATTCTGTAGGCTGCCTAGTCCAGTCTCCCTTGATCTCTGGCCTCTATTCTTCCAAATTAAATTTCAGCTTTTTGTAGAGCTTCAGGAGAGTGACAAGCCAGGGCTTGAGTTGTCTTTTAATACACAAAAGCATAAATAATGCCATCCATCACAACTGTCACTGTGAAAGATAGATTACTCCTTGTCCAGACACTAGAATGACATACAAGTGAAAGTTAGAAAATGTCTTTCCCTCCCATTTTTTTGCTTTATGGTTCCTCTCTTTTCCCTTTTCTTTCCTTAAGTTGCCAGACTGTTTGATTCTGATTAATGGTGCTGTCAGTGTGGGATTCCGCTTGCCCGGGTAATGAGTTAGGAATGTATTCCCTGTCACAAACACACCAGATGTCAGGAGCAGAAGGGCCCGGGAATGCCAGAAACAATATATAGTTCCTTCCCAGTCCCATGACAGACCAATATGCTACACAAGGTCTAATTTATATAGACAAAATGTAGGCATGGGGCCACAGTGGCAGAAGACTGCCAGAAAACCCACAGTACAATGTAGAAGAGAGGGGGAAGTTATGGGAGTCAGAATGTTAGCCAGGACACTAAATAGCATTGCTCACATCAAATGCCTTTAACAAGAATGGGCCAGGACTGCTTAAACTTCATTAACCTGTGCTTTACATCATTAGAGGAAGAAATCAGAGCTGGCAGAGAGCTTCCTCTGATTTAAATAGTTCAACTGGATCACTTGTCCAATGGCTACCTCTGTTTCACTGCTACCTGAAATGGAGAAAATGCTCACGCAGGAAACTGGCAGAGGCACTCTCAAGCCTTCCATGGTGGCATTGTTGATAATGGCAATAACAATAAAAATTTAAGAAGTTCAGAGCTTGTTCTTGGTCTCAGTTTCTCTCTGGGTACAACTACACTGGGAAGCTAAAGTGGAGTGCTTAAGCTTTGTTGTGATATGAATTGCAAGCATACCTGTCAAGTATCCCATATTGGCCGGGAAATCCTGTATTTCTCCGCGCATTCCTCCCCTTTCCCGCCACCGTCCTGTATTTGAACGGCGGGGAAAGGGGTTACTGCGCACGTGTGCCCATCGCAAATGGGCTCTGCACATGCACAGAGAGGTTCTGCACATGCACAAAGAGGTTCTGCGCATGCACAGATGAGTTCTGGTGCCGCATGCGCACCCGGGCCGGAGCAGATCCCGTATTTCCAGAAGCTGCACTTGACGGGTATGATTGCAGGATGTCTTAACATTTGAAACTGCTGTTTGTGCTCACATGAGGACTGTGGATTGATTTGTGAGTTCACTGTTCAGAACTGGTTGTGATGTGAGTCACGTTCCAGCCCTCTAGCCCACATTTCCCCTCTTTTCCTTTCTTCCTCAAGTCCCAACTCTGGATTTCCTTTTAAACTTTGTGTTAAATCAGCATAGCTTTCAAATACACACATTTATTTTTCATAACTGTTACAGCAGAACAACAATGGAACCAATTACCTATGGAGGTGGTGAGTGCTCCAATGCTGGAGACATTCAAGTGATAAAATTTGATCATATCTCTCAAGCACTAGCAGGGCTGCATTAGCTATCCGTTCCTTTCCGTATCAGGTTCAAGGTGTTAGTTCTAACTTTTAAAGCCCTAAACAGGACATCAGCCCGCATCACTCGATCCTCCCAGACAGCACAACTTCAAGTGCCGACCCTGAAATTTGCAAGGAAGGCCACGACTCGGAGGAGAGCCTTCTCGGTGACGGCTACAACTTTATGGAACTCCCTCCATGTTGTGTTCTGTAAAGCTGTGCCTTTAACAATGTACCTTTGCCATGTGTTACCAATGTAACCTTTCTGTGTGCAACATTATAACCATCAGCTGTATCAATGTAACCTAATAAGGGGACGCGAGCTAGTGACCACCAGAGGGCAGTAGCGAGCGTCCAGCTCTCATGGATCATAGTCACCTGGTTCAGCAGCGCGGGAAGATTCCCCGCGACCTCCTCACCTGGTCAAGAAGGGCGTGACCTCCTACGACGTCACGCAGGCAGCAACCAATAGTCTGTCGATGAGCCACATTCAAATGTATAGCCAGCTGTATATATTGAGCTACCCATCCGCCATTACCACATGTTCCTCCGGATCATCATGCAATAAACCTGTGTTAAGCCAACCCTTCGGCTGTTTCATTGTCTTTGGTCCCTTACACTAAATTGGCGACGAAGGTGGGATATGGCAGCCCACGGGACCAAGACATGTGCCGGTTTCGAAATCAGGAAACCGGGCGACTGGGAGATCTTCGAGATGGACTTCCAGGCCGCACTGATCGAGTCCGAAGTTACGGAAGAGGCGAAGAAAAGAGCCATCTTCACCAGAATGCTCGGACAAGAAACAAAAAGGACCTTGGTGGACCTGATTGCACCGAGGAGGGTGAGCGAATTCAAGGCCAAGGAACTCATGCAGATGCTGCGTGAGCACGTCTGGCCCGCCACGGCGATGTTTCCCGCTCGGAGTGCATTTTGGAGGCGAGTCCAAGCGCCCGGGGAGACGGTCGGCGCGTTCGTGGCGGCCCTGCGGCTGGCGGCCGGCCCGTGCAAATGGGAGAATGCCGAAATCACCCTCCGAGACTGTGTGCTGTGCGGCCTGAACGACGCCGAAACCCAGCGCACATTAATGAACCAAGAGCCGCCTCCCACGTTGCAGGAGGTCGTAAGAGCGGCCCAGGCCGCAGAAGCTACGAAGGCCGGGGTCCAAGAACTTCAGGACTGGCGGCCAAAGACGAGCAAAGCAGAGGCTCTGGTACAGGCGGCCCGGCGAACTTCGAGGTCATCCGCAGAGAGCAGCGACGACGAGGACATCCAGAGGGTCCGGAAGGAGAGCCGGCGATGCGACGGCTGTGGAGCGGCCCACGACCGCGTGAAATGCCCCTTCCGGAAGGCCGAGTGCCACAACTGCAGCCGCCGCGGGCACATCGCCAAGGTGTGCAGAAAGAATCGCGAGACCCGGAGGAGCTCCACAGACCGTTCCACGGGACAAGACCGCCCAACGAAACCCAAGGATGGCGCCCAGGCCACACGGAAACAGGACGGCGTGGGCCGCATCGCCGACGGCAGCGAGGACGACGCCCCAGTGTTCAGCGTGTCTACTAGACACCCCCGCTACTTTGTTGAGGTACTAGTCCAAGGGGTCCCCATTAGGATGGAAATTGACTCGGGGTCCTCATATTCAATCATTTCCCAGAGGGAGTTTTTCGGAATTGCCCCCCACAAGCGACCCAAGCTCAAAGCATTGAGGTCCACACTACGGGACGTGCAAGGGAACAGTATTCCAGTGTTGGGGGTTGGAGAATTTCAGGTCAAATTCAAGGAGCACGCCGCGTCCCTTCCCCTAGTCGTGCTCAAAGGAGGAAATTGCAGCCTCCTCGGGACTCAATGGTTCCAGCCCCTGGGGTTGTTTATTGGGGGGGTGCACGCCGTTGGGATGCACGCCGTTGGGACTGATCCAATTCAGGAGGTGTGCGAGGCGCACCCCGAAGTCTTCAAAAAGGGACTGGGGAAATTCAAGGAGCCCCCAGTGACTTTCGACCTGGACCCGGAGGTCCGCCCAATTCGCCTAAAACCACGCCGGGTGCCGTTTGCACTCAAGGACAAGATAGAGGCGGAGCTGGACAAGTTGGTGGGCCAGGGGATCCTTGTGCCTGTAGATTCTGCGGAGTGGGAAACTCCAATTGTAACCGCTCTAAAGGCAAATGGGGAGGTCCGCATATGCGCCGACTACAAGTGCACCATCAACAAGGCGATCCGCCCGAATGCATATCCGGTGCCGGTAGTCAGCCATCTGCTGGCCAGGTTACACGGGGGAAAGTGTTTCGCTAAGCTCGACTTAGCACAGGCCTACCAGCAGCTCACGGTGTCCCCTGCCGCAGCTGCTGCGCAGACCATAGTCACCCATAAGGGGGCATTCCAGGTGACGCGCCTCCAGTTCGGCGTGAATTCGGCGCCTGGGATTTTCCAGTCACTCGTGGAACGCCTCCTGAAGGGATTGGAGGGGGTGTTGCCTTATTTTGATGACGTGTTAATAACGGGGGGGAGTCGGGCTGAATTGGCCAAGAGGTTGGGGAAGGTCCTGACGATATTCGAAAAGGCGGGGCTGAGGTTGCGAAAGGACAAATGCGTCTTCTTCGCAACCGAGGTTGAGTTCCTAGGGTTTTGTGTGACTCCTGAGGGAATAAAACCATCCATGTCCAAAGTGGCGGCCATTAAGAAAGCCCCCCGCCCCACCTCCAAGCCCGAGTTGCAGTCGTTCCTAGGGCTGCTCAACTTCTACCACTCCTTCCTTCCCCGAAAGGCAGCGGTGGCTGAGCCGCTACACAAACTGCTAAAGAAAGATCAGGCATGGAAGTGGGGCAATGACCAGGAAAGGGCATTTGGCGAGCTGAAAAGCCTCCTGGCGTCCGACGCTATACTGACCCATTTCAACCCCAAGCGCCCAGTAGTTCTGATCTGTGATGCATCCCCAGTGGGGGTGGGGGCGGTGCTGTGCCACGTGTTGGAAAACGGGAGAGAGGCCCCGATAGCATTTTATTCCAGGTCCCTGTCCCAAGCAGAGAGGAACTACGCACAGACGGACGGGGAGGCACTAGCAATAGTCACAGGGATGAAAAAATTTCACGATTTTCTATACGGCCGCCCCTTCACCATCGTCACAGACCACAAGCCCTTGCTAGGCATTTTTACCGCTGATAAGCCCACCCCGCAGATCCTGTCTCCGAGGATGCTCAGGTGGGCCATTTTTCTCAACGCGTATCAGCACGCGTTGGTCTACCGGCCCGGGAAAGAGATCAGCCATGCGGACGCCCTATCTAGGTCTCCCCTCCCCCTAACGCCCAGCCAGGTGAGCATGGGGGAGTGGGACCGTCAGGTTCTCATGATAGAGGTGCTGGATTCGCCCCCCGTAGTGCCCGCCGACATTGCCAAAGCGACGGAGAAGGACAAAACGTTAGCGACAGTCAGCTCCTGGCTGCAGAAGGGGTGGCCCGCGTCCTCCCCAGCGGAGGAGTTCGCTCCATTTTTCAGAAAAAAGCTAGAACTGTCCCTAGAGAGGGGGTGTCTCTTGTGGGGGCAGCGGGTGGTGATTCCCACTTCCCTTCGGCCGCGGGTGCTCAAACTGCTGCACGTCAGCCACCCCGGCATCATGCGATCCAAAGCGCTGGCCCGGAGTTACTTCTGGTGGCCCCAGTTAGACGCCGACATCGAGCACATGGTCGGCACCTGTGAGAGTTGCCAATGCTCCAGACCAGAGGAGGCCCGCCTTCCCCACAGGGAATGGGACGCGGCTAAGGGGCCGTGGTCCCGGGTGCACGTTGATTTCGCGGGCCCGTTCAGAGGCACCCTGTTCCTCCTTGTAGTGGACGCTTTCTCCAAATGGTTGGAGGTTATCCCAGTCACGAGCACCTCCTCGGCCCAGACCATTAGGCATTTGCGGAGGCTCTTTTCCACGTTCGGCATACCCGACACGTTAATTAGCGATAACGCTAGTTCTTTCATGTCCTCCGAGTTTAGGGCATTCATGGAGATTAACGCCGTTCGGCATATCACCTCCGCCCCATTTCACCCGGCCACCAACGGCCAAGTAGAGCGCCTCGTCCGCACCACGAAGGACGCGTTGCGGCGCATGGTCCCAGGGGATCTGAACCTACAAGTGTGTCAGTTTCTGCTAGGATACAGGGTGACCCCATTGGCGTCAAGATACTCCCCCGCAGAGCTTTTAATGCGCAGGAAGCTGACCACCATCCTCACTAGGCTAGACCCCACGAGGGTAGAGGACAAAGGGAGGAACATCGGGCTAGAGGCTACTAAGAGTTTCAGTATAGGCGCCCCAGTGCATTGCAGGAATTACGCCAGCTCGGGCCCAGCCTGGGTGCCGGGCGTAGTTGTGGAGCAAACCGGCCCCGTGTCGTACCGAGTGGAAACCAGCACGGGGCTCCTGTGGAGGCGGCACGCGGACCAGCTCCGTCGCAGGGTCTCCGATGAGCAGGGCACGGATCAAGCAGGTAATAAGTCAGCGTTAGGGTTCTCCCCCACCCGTTCAGCCCAAGGGGGAGGAAAGGGGGACCGTGGGCCCCCACCAAGGGGGGGAGGAGGGTTTCCTCATAGATATCCTAGGGGATCTTTCCGAGGAGGAGGAACCCGACCCCATACATATCTCGCGGAAAGTCCCCACAAATGCGGATACCCCTACCAACTTAGATTTTGATTTTCAGAACCGGGGGGGGGTTTCGGAGTGGTCCCCCACCCGTCCAAGCGAGAAGAGGGGTTTTTCGTTAGCCCCGACGGCCCCCGGTCTGCCCACAATGGAGTTTTTCCCTTCCCCTAAGGCCGCCAGACAGCGGCAAGCCACTAACAAGTCTCCCTCTCCCATTTCAGGACAAGGGACCAGGGAGCAAAGAAGCAATAATGCCCCCGGGGGGGGACAACCCTCTTCACGGCCCAAACGCACATGCAACAAGCCATCTTGGCTGAGAGACTTCGTCTCATCCTAGGGGGAAGGGATGTTGTGTTCTGTAAAGCTGTGCCTTTAACAATGTACCTTTGCCATGTGTTATCAATGTAACCTTTTTGTGTGCAACATTATAACCTTCAGCTGTATCAATGTAACCTAATAAGGGGACGCGAGCTAGTGACCACCAGAGGGCAGTAGCGAGCGTCCAGCTCTCATGGATCATAGTCACCTGGTTCAGCAGCGCGGGAAGATTCCCCGCGACCTCCTCACCTGGTCAAGAAGGGCGTGACCTCCTACGACGTCACGCAGGCAGCAACCAATAGTCTGTCGATGAGCCACATTCAAATGTATAGCCAGCTGTATATATTGAGCTACCCATCCGCCATTACCACATGTTCCTCCGGATCATCATGCAATAAACCTGTGTTAAGCCAACCCTTCGGCTGTTTCATTGTCTTTGGTCCCTTACACTAAACTCCACATTCAATTATGCCAGACCCCTTCCCTTGTCTACATTCAGGAAGCTGCTTATATCTTTCCTTTTTAATGAGGCCTTTGAGAAGGTGTCAACAATGGCTCAGTTCTAGGTTTCTTATTTGGTCTTTCTCTGCCTTTAATAGGATTTTTGTGTTTTTGTATTTTTAACATGAATTTTTTAATATGTGAGTTCATCTTGTTAGCCACCCAGATTAGGAATACCGCCTAGATGAGTGGGTTACAATGGAATAAATGATAATAATAACTCAGGAGAAAATGGAACAACCATCTACCAGATCTGCTTTGATTGGCATTCCTGCATTGTGCAATTAAATAATTGTTGGACTCAATGGCTTTATTGGTCCCTTCCAACTCAGTTATTCTATTATTTCATCTTGCTTTCTTATTTTTCCCATTCTCTTTTTATTTTATTTTAAAATCTATCTATCTATCTATCTATCTATCTATCTATCTATCTATCTATCTATCTACGTAAAGGTTTTCCTTGCTCGAAAGCCAGCCGTATCCAACTATAGGGTTCAGTGCTCATCTCTGTTTCAAAGCAAACTCAATGGTCATGTGACAGGCATGACTAGACACCGGAGCATACAGAACGCTGTTACCTTCCCACTGAAGTGATCCCTATTTATCTACTTGCAATTTCTTGCTTTCAAACTGCTAGATTGTCAGGAGCTGGGACAAAGACGGGAGCGCATTCCATCCTGCAGTACTTGGGAATCGAACTGCTGAATTTTATTTAATTATTTAATTACTTATGTACTGCCCATCTGGGTTATTATCCCACTCTTCTACCAAGTTCACCATTAGCTCATCAAGTGCAGCAATGTTTTCAAAGATTCTTGCAATAGTTCTTGAAGATTCCAGAGGAACATATCTGATCTACCCAGACTTGCCAGTGAAACCCTCCAAATTCAAATCACACAGCTACAGGATCCCCCCATTTATAAGAACATATAAGAACATAAGAACAGCCTTGCTGGAACAGGCCACAGCCCATCCAGTCCAGCATTCTGTCTCACACAGTGGCTCACCATTTCCTTCAGGGTATTCCCAAGGAGATGCCTTCACCTGCTTAGGATTCCCTGGAAATGGCATTGAGAGATATCCTGCCTATCTCTCCAACCCCGAGGTTGTCCTTAAGTATCCATAATTATAGCCATTGATACCCTTGTCCTCCATGAACTTGTCTAATCTTTTCTTAAAGCTGTCAAGACTGACAGCTGTCACCACTTCTTTTGGCAGGGAGTTCCATAGACCAGTAATCCTCTGGGTGAAAAAGTACTTTCTCTTATTTGTTTGAGAACTAGTACCCAAAAGTTTCATGGAGTGCCCCCTAGTTCTAGTGTTATGCGATAGGGAAAACAGTTTTTCCTTATCTGCTTTGTCCATACCGTGCATGATTTTATAAACTTCAATCAGGTCACCTCTTAGACGCGGTCGTTCAAGAGTGAATAGGCCCAAACATTGCAGTCTCAGATGGTAAGGAAGGTGTTCCAGTCCCCTAATCATTTTGGTTGCCCTCCTCTGCACTTTTTCCAACTCCATAATATCCTTCTGGAGGTATGGTGACCAGAACTGTACACAGTATTCCAGATGGGGCCTCACCATAGTTTTATAAAGAGGCAAAATGATACTTGCTGACTTATTTTCTATACCCTTCCTAATGATCCCTAGCATTGAGTTTGCTTTTTTCACTGCTGAGGCACACTGGGTTGACACCTTCATTGAGCTGTCCACCAGGTCACCAAGGTCCCTTTCCTGGTTTGTCGCAGAGAGTTCAGAATCCATCGGTTTATAAATGTAATTGGGTTTTTTTGCCCCAATGTGCATCACTCTGCACTTACTAATGTTGAAGCTCATTTGCCACTGTTTTGCCCACTCCCCCAGTGTCAAGAGATCCCACTGGAGCTCCTCACAATCTCTCACAGTTTTTACTACCCTGTATAATTTAGTGTCGTCAGCAAATTTGGTTACCTTGCTATTTACTCCTACCTGTGCGATGATTCACTTCAGTGTGTGTTCTATGTATCAAGTCTTACCATTGGCTCATCTAGTTCTCTCATTACCCCACCACTAGTGTCTCTTGTAATGGCACCACAAGGTTTTGTAGTGTCTCTCAGGCACAGCAGGAAATTCTGAGGTGTATAAAATGTTGTGCAAAAGAGAGCATGTACTGAACAACCTTCATCAGTGAGTTCTGGTCTCTGGAGTTTAATCAATATACTTAGGTTTTCAGTATTAATTTTTAATCAAGAACAAGAGCAACAGCCATCCAAAGACCGAAAATGGATTGAGCATCTCAAACTTATTTCTACCAATGACATGATTGGCTTTCAAAACACCAGGTACAAGCAGTATCGTGTTTTCCAAATACTTCCAGCTGCTGGCAGACTTGCATCAACAATGCCTTTTCTTCTAAATCATTAGCTCTTTTTTCTTCCTCCCTGTCACAGAATGTTCTCATTTAAAATTGGTTCATTCCTTCTCAAAACCCTGCTAATCAGAACCAGAGCCAAAGAGGCTGAATATCAGGAAATAAGATGATATATTGCTGTGGCTTTCATTGTATAAGCCTGGGGCCTAGGCAGGTCGGTATAGGAAGGGGGCTTTGTTTTAGTAACATTAGTTTTGCTTGTATTCTTATGATCAAAGGAACACATCACTTAATACACACACAGAGAAACACACATATCACATCACATCATTTTGCAAATTTGTGATAACCCAGAACCACTGAAAACCTTTTTAAAAAACCTTGTCACATCCTGTGTCCTTTTTTCTCTCACAAGGGCTCCACCACCCCTCTTTATTAAGAAAACCCTTGTTTCTAATGTGAACTGTGCGATGTAACCAGTCATTCCTTAATGTATTTTAATGCCACGAGAAAGGGAGGTCCTCTAGACTCACCTGTGGATCTGCCACCTTGATATTTAGGAAGACCAACAGCCTGTAGAAGAATAACTCTGCCAGCTGTATAGGGATGCTCTTCATATGAGTCAGAACTAGAGGGATCCTAGGAATTGTCTTCCAAAAATACAAATTTGCAATGGAACCAGGCTTTTCCAGAGTTCAGACATCAAAGGTGACACAAATGATGGCAGATACAGAGGGAGCTTGAGTCTTTCTCCTCTTCTTTTCATCTTTATGAATGATTGATTATCCCGATGTTGTGTTCTGTAAAGCTGTGCCTTTAACAATGTACCTTAGCCATGTGTTAACAATGTAACCTTTCTGTGTGCAACATTATAACCTTCAGCTGTATCAATGTAAACCTGATAAGGGGACGCGAGCTAGTGACCACTAGATGGCAATAGCGAGCGTCCAGCTCTCATGGCTCAGATTCACCTGGATCAGCAGCGCGGGAAGATTCCCCGCCACCTCTTCACCTGGTCAAGAAGGGCGTGACCTTCTACGACGTCACGCAGGCAGCAACCAATAGTCTGTCGACGAGCCACATTCAAATGTATAGCCAGCTGTATATATTAAGCTACCCATCCGCCATTACCACATGTTCCTCCGGATCATCATGCAATAAACCTGTGTTAAGCCAACCCTTCGGCTGTTTCGTTGTCTTTGGTCCCTTACACTAAATTGGCGACGAAGGTGGGATCATGGCAGCCCACGGGACCAAGACATGCGCCGGTTTCGAAATCAAGAAACCGGGCGACTGGGAGATCTTCGAAATGGACTTCCAGGCAGCACTGATTGAGTCCGAAGTCACGGAAGAGGCAAAGAAAAGGGCCATCTTCACCAGGATGCTCGGACAAGAAACCAAAAGGACCTTGGTGGACCTGATCGCACCGAGGAGGGTGAGCGAATTCAAGGCCAAGGAACTCATGCAGATGCTGCGTGAGCACGTCCGGCCCGCCACGGCGATGTTTCCCGCTCGGAGTGCGTTCTGGAGGCGAGTCCAAGCGCCCGGGGAGACGGTCGCCGCATTCGTGGCGGCCCTGCGGCTGGCGGCCGGCCCGTGCAAATGGGAGAATGCCGAAATCACCCTCCGGGACTGTGTGCTGTGCGGCCTGAACGACGCCGAAACCCAGCGCACATTAATGAACCAAGAGCCGTCTCCCACGTTGCAGGAGGTCGTCAGAGCGGCACAGGCCGCGGAAGCTACAAAGGCTGGGGTCCAAGAACTCCAGGACTGGCGGCCGAGGTCGAGCAAGGCAGAGACTCCGGTGCAGGCGGCCCGGCGAGCTTCGAGGTCGTCCGCAGAGAGCAGCGACGACGAGGACGCCCGGAGGGTCCGGAAAGACAGCCGGTGGTGCGACGGCTGTGGAGCGGCCCACGACCGCGTAAAGTGCCCGTTTCGGAAGGCCGAGTGCCACAACTGCGGCCGCCGCAGGCACATCGCCAAGGTGTGCAGGAAGAGGCGCGAGACCCGGAGAAGCTCAGCAGACCGTTCCGCGGGACAAGACGCTCAACGAGACCCAAGGACGGCGCTCAGGCCACGCGGAAGCAGGATGGCGTGGGCCGCATCTCCGACGGCAGCGAGGACGACGCCCCAGTATTCAGCGTGTCTACTAGACACCCCCGCTACTTTGTTGAGGTACTAGTCCAAGGGATTCCCATTAGAATGGAAATTGACTCGGGGTCCTCATATTCAATCATTTCCCAGAGGGAGTTTTTGAGAATTGCCCCCCCCAGAGAACCCAAGCTCAAAGCGTTGAGGTCCACACTACGGGACGTGCAAGGGAACAGCATTCCAGTGTTGGGGGTTGGAGAATTTCAGGTTAAATTCAAGAAGCACGCCGCGTCTCCCCCTAGTCGTGCTTAAAGGGGGAGATTGCAGCCTCCTCGGAACTCAATGGTTCCAGCCACTGGGTTTGTTTATTGGGGGGGTGCACGCCGTTGGGATGCACGCCGTTGGGACTGATCCAATTCAGGAGGTGTGCGAGGCGCACCCCGAAGTTTTCAAAAAAGGACTGGGGAAATTCAAGGGGGCCCAGTGACATTCGACCTGGACTCGGAGGTCCGCCCAATTCGTCTTAAACCACGCCGGGTGCCGTTCGCACTTAAGGACAAGATAGAGGCGGAACTGGACAAGTTGGTGGGCCAGGGAATCCTTGTGCCTGTTGATTCTGCGGAGTGGGAAACTCCAATTGTAACCGCACTAAAGGCCAATGGGGAGGTCCGCATATGCGCCGACTACAAGTGCACCATCAACAAGGCGATCCGCCCGAATGCATATCCGGTGCCGGTAGTCAGCCATCTGCTGGCCAGGTTACACGGGGGAAAGTGTTTCGCTAAGCTCGACTTAGCACAGGCCTACCAGCAGCTTACGGTGTCCCCTGCCGCAGCTGCTGCGCAGACCATAGTCACCCATAAGGGGGCGTTCCAGGTGACGCGCCTCCAGTTCGGCGTAAATTCGGCGCCTGGAATTTTCCAGTCACTCGTGGAACGCCTCCTGAAGGGGCTGGAGGGGGTGTTGCCTTATTTTGATGACATGTTAATAACGGGGGGAGTCGGGCTGAATTGGCCAAGAGGTTGGGGAAGGTCTTGACGATATTCGAAAAAGCGGGGTTGAGACTGCGGAAGGACAAATGCGTCTTCTTCGCAACCGAGGTTGAGTTCCTAGGGTTTTGTGTGACTCCTGAGGGGATAAAACCATCCAAATCCAAGGTGGCCGCCATTAAGAAAGCCCCCCGCCCCACCTCCAAGCCCGAGCTGCAGTCGTTCCTAGGGCTGCTCAACTTTTACCACTCCTTCCTCCCCCGGAAGGCAGCGGTGGCTGAACCGCTACACAAACTGCTAAAAAAAGACCAGGCATGGAAGTGGGGCGATGACCAAGAAAGGGCATTTAGTGAGCTAAAAAGCCTCCTAGCGTCCGATGCCATACTGACCCATTTCAACCCCAAACGCCCGGTTGTCCTGACCTGTGATGCATCCCCGGTGGGGGTAGGGGCGGTGCTGTGCCACGTGCTGGAAGATGGAAGGGAGGCCCCGATAGCATTTTACTCCAGGTCCCTGTCCCAAACGGAGAGAAACTACGCACAGACAGACAGGGAGGCACTAGCAATAGTTGCGGGGACGAAAAAATTTCACGATTTTCTGTATGGCCGCCCCTTCACCATTGTAACGGACCACAAGCCCCTGCTAGGCATTTTTACCGCAGATAAGCCCACCCCACAGATCCTGTCCCCGAGGATGCTCACGTGGGCCATTTTTCTCAACGCGTACTAGCACGCGTTGGTCTACCGGCCCGGGAAAGAGATCAGCCATGCGGACGCTCTATCAAGGTCTCCCCTCCCCCTGACGCCCAGCCAGGTGAGCAAGGGGGAGCGGGACCATCAGGTTCTTATGATAGAGGTGCTGGATTCGCCCCCCGTAATGCCCACCGACATTGCCAAAGCGACAGAGAAGGACAAGACGTTAGCGGCAGTTAGCTCCTGGGTGCAGAAAGGGTGGCCGGCGTCCTCCCCAGCGGAGGAGTTCGCCCCATTTTTCAGGAAAAAGTTAGAGCTGTCCCTAGAGAGGGGGTGCCTCTTGTGGGGGCAGCGGGTGGTGATTCCCATTTCCCTTCGGCCGCGGGTGCTCAAACTGCTGCACGTCAGCCACCCCGGCATCGTGCGATCCAAGGCGCTGGCCCGGAGTTACTTCTGGTGGCCCCAGCTGGACGCCGACATCGAGCACATGGTCGGCACTTGTGAAAGTTGCCAATGCTCCAGACCAGAGGAGGCCCGCCTTCCCCACAGGGAATGGGACTCGGCCAAGGGGCCGTGGTCCCGGGTGCACGTTGATTTCGCGGGCCCGTTCAGAGGCACCCTGTTTCTTCTTGTCGTGGACCTAACCCCGGGGACCTAACCCTACAAGTGTGTCAGTTTCTGCTAGGGTACAGGGTGACCCCGTTGGCGTCAGGATACTCCCCCGCAGAGCTCTTAATGCGTAGGAAACTGACCACCATCCTTACTAGGCTAGACCCCACGAGGGTAGAGGACAAGGGACGGAACATTGGGCTAGAGGCCACGAAGAGTTTCAGTGTAGGCGCCCCCGTGCATTGCAGGAATACGCCAGCGCAGGCCCAGCCTGGGTACCGGGCGTAGTTGTGGAGCAAACCGGCCCCGTGTCGTACCGCGTGGAAACCAGCACAGGGCTACTGTGGAGGCGGCACGCGGACCAGCTCCGACGCAGGGTCCCCGATGAGCAGGGCACAGACCAAACAGAGAAAAAATCAGCGTTAGGGTTCTCCCCCACCCATTCAGCCCAAGGGGGAGGAAAAGGGGACCGCGGGTCCCCACCAAGGGGGGAGGAGGATATTCTCGTAGATATCCTGGGGGATCTTTCCGAGGAGGAGGAACCCGACCCCATACATATCTCGCGGAATTCCCCCACAAATGCGGATACCCCAACTGAGTTAGAATTTGATTTTCAGAACCGGGGGGGGTTCGGAGTGGTCCCCCACCCGTCCAAGCGAGAAGAGGGGTTTTTCGTTAGCCCCGACGCACTGGCTGTGATGTTTACTCTGAAGGACAGCAACGGCACCCAATGTAAACAATTGTTTTTCAATCTAATTGCCTTCTGTTGTAAATCACCCTGCACTACCTGCCCGGTGTGACCTATGAGAAAACAGCAACCCCTAAACAGCTGATTGCCCCAAACCCACACTGCACAGCATGGGAGAGGTGGAAAAATTCCAACTCAACAGCCAATTCATGTGTGGGTCAAGAATTCCTAGCAGGC
Source organism: Bradypodion pumilum (assembly GCA_035047305.1). Classification (NCBI taxonomy): domain Eukaryota; kingdom Metazoa; phylum Chordata; class Lepidosauria; order Squamata; family Chamaeleonidae; genus Bradypodion; species Bradypodion pumilum. The sequence continues at coordinate 13,968,547 of JAWDJD010000010.1, read as the reverse complement.
CCAGAAGTGACCAGATAAACTCATACTGCATTTGATGGTGGATGGGCAGGTGGGTATCTGGCTCCTGCCCCAACAAACAATGAGGGGGGTTGAGCACAGAAAGCCAGCCTCTCAAAACCCTCCCACCAACTCATGGTTAACCGTAACAGGCCGATCCCTGTTTCCATCTTTTTTCTGAGCAGGCAGGGGATAGCAGACGGCTTCCACTCAGTGCATGTACACACCTAGATGTCTGCCTAGTCTGCTGCTGAATGGTCTTTGAGATGCAACTATTTGTAAATAAACTAAGATTCATAAGGATTCCAAAGCAAAACAAATCTGGCAGATTTTTAAAAATTATTTTGGAAGAGCAAGTAACCTACTCTACAAAGCAAGTAGAGAAGTATCTTCAGCTATATATCAAAGAAGCAGAGTCTTCAGTGGCTCAGTCACTAAGAAACTCGCCTTGTTAGCTAGAAGGCCAGCAAGTCGGCTGCTCAAGACCCGGGTACTGCATGACGGATTGAGTGCCCGTCTGTGTCCCACTCTTGGGGACATGAAAGGAGCCTCATTGGGTGTCCCCTCAGCAGAATTTCTCCCGCAAAATCCTTTCAACCTAGAATAATTTCTGACATGAAATTATTATTATCAAAGAAGGAGCATTGTTCATATGACAGTCCTTTAGTGTGAAAAAATATGCTTTATGAGCACTCAGTGTAGCTTCTATTTTCATCTGTAAAATGTTATAGAGTATATTTTCAGGATCCTGCCCTCCTCCAGTCCCCTTTCATTACTACTTTTAACATCCAGACATTGCTAAGTAATTGTACGTTTTGCTACTTAAGTCATTTTCCAATTCCACCAGCCCCATGTACATACATACATATCTTTATTTGACCGTCAGTCAGCACAAAATAACTCACAGAGATTTAAACTAACATTTAAGCCTAACAATCTTTACCTTCAGGATATACATACTCTATGTTAATAGGCCTTAGTCAATACTGTCAATTTTAATCTTGCAACGTTTGAGAGCCAAAAATAGGAATTTAGAAAGTTGTATGGCTGACAAAGCAGCAACACTATTCAAGAGAAATCAAACCTGATTTTATCTAGGCACAAATCTGATTTGGCAAAGAAGAGGAGCTATGAGTATTTGTCTAATGTCAGCATAGAAGGGACAATTCAGAAGGAAATGCTCAGTTGGCTCAACCGCTTTCTGGGGACAGAGACAGGTTCTTTGGGCATATGGTATGCCTTTGTATCTTCCCAATAGAACAGCTGTATTGAGGGCGTTCAATCTAGCCGCCATATAAAGCCTGCAATATTCCACATAAAAATTTTCGGCCAAATATGGAGCTGGAGTGCTCTGCCAAATCTGGTCCCCCAAATAGATCTCTGGCTTCAAAAAACCAATATCCCCTTGCTTGCTCAGCCTTTGGGCTATTATGGCTCTAGCTTGGGTATAAGTCATGGATTCTAGGTACAAATGGGACAACCTGCAAACCTGAACTCTATCAATAATGTCCCTTTCCCAGGATGATTGAAAATTATCCCTTAATATTAAAGGGGCAAGGCCCACAGGTATAAAACACAGCTTGAGCCACAGCCACAGCTTTGCTTTCCAGGCTACATGCCAAAAAGCTTGCCAGCCAACTTCTAATCTCATAACTGCTCCTGCTATTGACGCTCGGATCCTAAGTATAGATCTAAGGAACTGTGATTGAATTGACTTCAGTTTCAAATAATGTGGGTTGTCCAGGCCGCTAATTCGGACAGCTATCTTTCCCAAAGAGTTTGTCGGGAAGTGTAGGCTCTCCCGAGACCATCCTGGCTTGGCAGGAAAGGCAATTGGGTATGGGCGAATCAGCAGTAGGGAGCCTTAGTGACTCCATCTTTACTTGGCAGAGGGCACTGAGAGCAGTAGAGCAAGTGTCCCGAGGAGAGAGACTCAAGGTCTCGCAAACAGCTACAGTGTCCCGCCCATGTCTGTGCATAAGGGCTGAGCAGACACTAACCACAGTAGACCAAACAGCTATGCATTTGTACTCAGAGCCTTCTAGGAGTTAGATAACATGGGAACAATGAGTCCCACCACAATCTGCTGATATAACCTGCCTATGGGCAACCTGGGCACCCTGCTACCTGATGGGGAAATTCCCTGGAACACAACCTACGAGTCAATGCTTCCGTGGGATCAATTGGGGTAGCACGTCAGGGCGAGTGAGGCATTGGGGAAGCTAAATCTCACCATCAGACAAGCAGCTCATAGGGATGAGCTTATGAACCTGGCCAGGGAATATCAGATTAGGGTACATAAGAACATAAGAACATAAGAACAGCCTTGCTGGAACAGGCCACAGCCCATCCAGTCCAGCATTCTGTCTCACACAGTGGCTCACCATTTCCTTCAGGGTATTCCCAAGGAGATGCCTTCACCTGCTTAGGATTCCCTGGAAATGGCATTGAGAGAGATCCTGCCTATCTCTCCAACCCGGAGGTTGTCCTTAGGTAGCCATAATTATAGCCATTGATAGCCTTGTCCTCCATGAACTTGTCTAATCCTTTCTTAAAGCTGTCAAGACTGACAGCTGTCACCACTTCTTCTGGCAGGGAGTTCCATAGACCAGTAATCCTCTGGGTGAAAAAGTACTTTCTCTTATTTGTTTGAGAACTAGTACCCAAAAGTTTCATGGAGTGTCCCCTAGTTCTAGTGTTGTGCGATAGGGAAAACAGTTTTTCCTTATCCACTTTGTCCACACCGTGCATGATTTTATAAACTTCAATCAGGTCACCTCTTAGACGCCGTCGTTCAAGAGTGAAAAGGCCCAACCGTTGCAGCCTCAGATGGTAAGGAAGGTGTTCCAGTCCCCTAATCATTCTGGTTGCCCTCCTCTGTACTTTCTCCAACTCCATAATATCCTTCTGGAGGTATGGCGACCAGAACTGTACACAGTATTCCAGATGGGGCCTCACCATAGATTTATAAAGAGGCAAAATAACACTTGCTGACTTATTTTCTATACCCTTCCTAATGATCCCTAACATTGAGTTTGCTTTTTTCACTGCTGAGGCACACTGGGTTGACACCTTCATTGAGCTGTCCACCAGGACACCAAGGTCCCTTTCCTGGTTTGTCGCAGAGAGTTCAGACCCCATCAGTTTATAAATGTAATTGGGGTTCTTTGCCCCAACATGCATCACTCTGCACTTACTAATGTTGAAGCTCATTTGCCACTGTTTTGCCCACTCCCCCAGTGTCAAGAGATCCCTCTGGAGCTCCTCACAATCTCTCACAGTTTTCACTACCCTGTATAATTTACTGTCGTCAGCAAATTTGGCTACCTTGCTTTTTACTCCTACCTCTAGATCATTTATGAAGAGGTTGAAAAGCAGGGGTCCCAGTACTGAACCTTGGGGGACCCCACTCTTTACTTCCCTCCACTTGGAGAAGTGTCCATTTAGTGCTACCCTCTGTTTCCTGTCCCTTAGCCAGTTGCTGATCCAGGACAAGACCTGTCCCTTTATTCCATGACTGGTAAGTTTATTCAAGAGCCTTTGGTGTGGGACCTTGTCAAAAGCCTTCTGAAAGTCCAGATAAACAATGTCAACTGGATCCCCCTTATCCACATGCTTGTTGACACTCTCAAAAAATTCCAACAGATTAGTGAGGCATGATTTGCCCTTGCAAAAGCCATGTTGGCTCTCCTTTAGCAGCGCCTTCTCTTCTATGTGCCTATTAATTCTATCTTTTAGGATGGTTTCCATCACTTTACCTGGGACACATGTCAAACTGACAGGTCGGTAATTTCCTGGATCACCCCTGGATCCTTTTTTGAAAATTGGTGTTACATTCGCTACCTTCCAGTCATCAGGCACAAAGCCTGATTTGAGGGAAAGATTATATATTTTGGCTAGGATAACAGCAATTTCATCTTTAAGTTCCCTGAGAACTCGTGGATGGATGCCATCTGGTCCTGGGGATTTGTTAGTGTTTAGCTTTACAAGACATGCAAGGACCTCCTCCCTGGTTATTTCTATCTTGCTTAATTCTTCGGTTTCCCTCCCTACGAAGATAGGTTCTGTTTTGGGCATGTGGTCTCTATCTTCTTCAGTGAATACTGAAGCAAAGAATTCATTGAGTCTCTCTGCAATCTCTGTTTCCTCTTTAATAACCCCTTGCCTTCCATTGTCATCTAATGGTCCAATGGCCTTCCTAGTTGGGTTCTTACTTCTAATGTACTTAAAGAAGTCTTTGTTATTCCTCTGAGTATTTTTAGCTATACGCTCCTCAAAGTCTTGCTTTGCTTTCCTGATTGTTGCCTTGCATTTGTTCTGCCAGAATTTATGTTTCTGCCTGCTGTCCTCATTTGGACAAGCCTTCCATCTTCTAAATGAGATTTTCTTGCTCTTGATCACTTCCCGAACAGCTCCTGTAAGCCACATTGGAGTCCTCTTGGACCTGGCAGTACCCTTTTTCCTTTTGGGTATGCATTCCAATTGAGCCTCTGTTATTGTTTTCATAAACAACCTCCATGCCTCTTGGAGTGTTTGGACTCTCTCAATTTTCCCTTTCAGTTTCTTTTTTACTAGTTTCCTCATCTTTGGGAAATTTCCTTTTTGAAAATTTAAGGTCTCTGTGTTAGATTTTATCAGTGACTTGCGGTCTATGATCAAGTTAAACATAATTGAGTTGTGGTCACTGTTCCCTATTGGATCAGTCACATTAACATCTTGCACCAGATCCTGAGTATTACTCAGGATCAAGTCAAGGATTCTTGTACCTCTAGTTGGGTCTTCAACCATCTGTCCCAGGGAACAATCATTTAGCATATCTAGGAACTTTATCTCTTTATCATGTGCTGAACAACAGTTCACCCAGTCTATGTGAGGGTAATTGAAGTCCCCCATTATAACCAGGCTTCCCTTCTTGGATGCCTCCTTTACAACATTCTCCAACTGCCAGTCTCCCTCAAGAGTTTGGGTCGGAGGCCGATAGTATATGCCTACTGTTAGACCATCCTTGTGGCCTGGTACTCTTACCCACAGAGCTTCTAATGGTGACTCTAAATCACCTAGATATTCCAATTCATAAGATTTTATCACTTCTTTGACATACAAGGCTACACCACCTCCTGTTTGCCCCTTCCTATCCTTCCTGTACAGTTTGTAGCCTGGGATAACTGTATCCCATTGGTTATCATCCGTCCACCAGGTTTCAGTGATACCAATAATATCAATATTTTTATCTATTGCTAAGTATTCCAGCTCCCCTATTTTGTTCCGGAGGCTTCTGGCATTTGTATACAAGCATTTATATATGCTTTTCTGACACAGTCTTTTGTGTCCAGTTGCATTGTTAGACTGCCTCTTGCATCCTTCTGCTAGAATGCTAGTGACTAGCTCCTCGCTCTGCTCAGTAATTTTTGCATCCTCCTCACTACCCAAGTACACACTTTCCCGAACCGGATGCTGCCCAGCTCCTGTCGGCTTTCCCCCAGTTATCAGTTTAAAAGCTGCTCTGCAGCCTTTTTGATGTTGAGTGCCAGCAATCTGGTCCCATCATGGTTTAAATGCAACCCATCCCTCCTGAACAGATTTGGCTTGTCCCAAAATGTTCTCCAGTTCCTGACAAATCTGAAGCCCTCCTCTCGACACCACCGCCTCATCCACGCATTGAGGCTTCTGAGCTCTGCCTGCCTGGTAGGTCCTGCGCGAGGGACAGGCAGCACTTCTGAAAATGCTACCTTGGAAGTCCGGGACTTCAATCTTCTTCCTAACAACCTAAATTTGGCTTCCAGGACAGACCGCTTGGCCTTCCCAACATCATTAGTACCAACGTGTACCATGACAACTGGCTCGTTCCCAGTTCTCTCTAACAATCTATCTAGATTTCTTGTGATGTCTGCAACTTTTGCACCTGGCAGGCAAGTCACCATACGGTTATCATGTGCATCACAAATCCATTTCTCTGTATTTCTAATTATTGAATCGCCTAGTACAAGGAGCCTCTCTCCTGCAATCTGTTCATCTACATGCACCTCATCAACCATATTAAGGGAGAGAAACTCAGTTTGTTCCTGTTGTTTATCTTCCTGGATCTCATCAAGTGTGATGAAGGAGAGATCATCAGGTGGAACCAGTTGTTCCTCTGTGTGTTCCTCGTCAGGTGTGATAAGGGAAAGAGCCTCAAATTTATTCTGTAATTTCAGACTCTCAGAGTGATCCCCTACTCTTCTCCTCCTTTGAGTCACATTCCTCCAACCATCTCCCTCCTGAGTTAGTGAAGGGCCTTCTCCCTCAGAACTGTGCCCTGTCTCTTCTTTGTCCAGCATAGTCTGCTCCGCTCTGTCCAAGAACAGCTCAAGCTCCTTAATTTGTTGGTGGTTAGATATGCGGGCCTCTAGCTGCTGGACCTTCTCTTCTAGTAGTGCAACCAGCTTGCACTTGCTGCAAGTGTAGTTCTCCATGTGCTTGGGCAAGAACACAAACATGGCACAAGAATTGCAGGTAACTACAGCTGTTCCCTCAGAATCCATTTTAACAAGTGCAGTATTCTGGGCCTCAAAAATGTACACGTTTACTACCTTTCTACCTAGTAAGACTATATTCTTCTTATGTTCCTAGTTTGTAATCTCGCGCGCCGTTAGGCGCGCGGGCCTCTAAAGCAGCTCTACTCCAACTGCAAAACTTACCAGTGCTCACTTCCTTTGTTTGGCTCTCCTCAGCAGCAGCTCTGCTTAAGAGCACATGCAGAGTCAAAATGGCTGACCCTGAAAGAGCTCAGAGCTTTTAAAGGATAGTGTGGCTCCGCCCCTATGAGTCACAGTTCAGGGAAGGGCCTGGTGTGGCCCTGCCCCCCTGCTTCTGGAAGCTTCAAACTGCTTCCTCTGTTTGAACAGAGGTGGCTCTCAGCAGTTTAAATTATCAATTTAAATTAGTGGAGGCCTCTAAAGCAGCTCTACTCCAACTGCAAAACTTACCAGTGCTCACTTCCTTTGTTTGGCTCTCCTCAGCAGCAGCTCTGCTTAAGAGCACATGCAGAGTCAAAATGGCTGACCCTGAAAGAGCTCAGAGCTTTTAAAGGATAGTGTGGCTCCGCCCCTATGAGTCACAGTTCAGGGAAGGGCCTGGTGTGGCCCTGCCCCCCTGCTTCTGGAAGCTTCAAACTGCTTCCTCTGTTTGAACAGAGGTGGCTCTCAGCAGTTTAAATTATCAATTTAAATTAGTGGAGGCCTCTAAAGCAGCTCTACTCCAACTGCAAAACTTACCAGTGCTCACTTCCTTTGTTTGGCTCTCCTCAGCAGCAGCTCTGCTTAAGAGCACATGCAGAGTCAAAATGGCTGACCCTGAAAGAGCTCAGAGCTTTTAAAGGATAGTGTGGCTCCGCCCCTATGAGTCACAGTTCAGGGAAGGGCCTGGTGTGGCCCTGCCCCCCTGCTTCTGGAAGCTTCAAACTGCTTCCTCTGTTTGAACAGAGGTGGCTCTCAGCAGTTTAAATTATCAATTTAAATTAGTGGAGGCCTCTAAAGCAGCTCTACTCCAACTGCAAAACTTACCAGTGCTCACTTCCTTTGTTTGGCTCTCCTCAGCAGCAGCTCTGCTTAAGAGCACATGCAGAGTCAAAATGGCTGACCCTGAAAGAGCTCAGAGCTTTTAAAGGATAGTGTGGCTCCGCCCCTATGAGTCACAGTTCAGGGAAGGGCCTGGTGTGGCCCTGCCCCCTTGCTTCTGGAAGCTTCAAACTGCTTCCTCTGTTTGAACAGAGGTGGCTCTCAGCAGTTTAAATTATCAATTTAAATTAGTGGAGGCCTCTAAAGCAGCTCTACTCCAACTGCAAAACTTACCAGTGCTCACTTCCTTTGTTTGGCTCTCCTCAGCAGCAGCTCTGCTTAAGAGCACATGCAGAGTCAAAATGGCTGACCCTGAAAGAGCTCAGAGCTTTTAAAGGATAGTGTGGCTCCGCCCCTATGAGTCACAGTTCAGGGAAGGGCCTGGTGTGGCCCTGCCCCCCTGCTTCTGGAAGCTTCAAACTGCTTCCTCTGTTTGAACAGAGGTGGCTCTCAGCAGTTTAAATTATCAATTTAAATTAGTGGAGGCCTCTAAAGCAGCTCTACTCCAACTGCAAAACTTACCAGTGCTCACTTCCTTTGTTTGGCTCTCCTCAGCAGCAGCTCTGCTTAAGAGCACATGCAGAGTCAAAATGGCTGACCCTGAAAGAGCTCAGAGCTTTTAAAGGATAGTGTGGCTCCGCCCCTATGAGTCACAGTTCAGGGAAGGGCCTGGTGTGGCCCTGCCCCCCTGCTTCTGGAAGCTTCAAACTGCTTCCTCTGTTTGAACAGAGGTGGCTCTCAGCAGTTTAAATTATCAATTTAAATTAGTGGAGGCCTCTAAAGCAGCTCTACTCCAACTGCAAAACTTACCAGTGCTCACTTCCTTTGTTTGGCTCTCCTCAGCAGCAGCTCTGCTTAAGAGCACATGCAGAGTCAAAATGGCTGACCCTGAAAGAGCTCAGAGCTTTTAAAGGATAGTGTGGCTCCGCCCCTATGAGTCACAGTTCAGGGAAGGGCCTGGTGTGGCCCTGCCCCCCTGCTTCTGGAAGCTTCAAACTGCTTCCTCTGTTTGAACAGAGGTGGCTCTCAGCAGTTTAAATTATCAATTTAAATTAGTGGAGGCCTCTAAAGCAGCTCTACTCCAACTGCAAAACTTACCAGTGCTCACTTCCTTTGTTTGGCTCTCCTCAGCAGCAGCTCTGCTTAAGAGCACATGCAGAGTCAAAATGGCTGACCCTGAAAGAGCTCAGAGCTTTTAAAGGATAGTGTGGCTCCGCCCCTATGAGTCACAGTTCAGGGAAGGGCCTGGTGTGGCCCTGCCCCCTTGCTTCTGGAAGCTTCAAACTGCTTCCTCTGTTTGAACAGAGGTGGCTCTCAGCAGTTTAAATTATCAATTTAAATTAGTGGAGGCCTCTAAAGCAGCTCTACTCCAACTGCAAAACTTACCAGTGCTCACTTCCTTTGTTTGGCTCTCCTCAGCAGCAGCTCTGCTTAAGAGCACATGCAGAGTCAAAATGGCTGACCCTGAAAGAGCTCAGAGCTTTTAAAGGATAGTGTGGCTCCGCCCCTATGAGTCACAGTTCAGGGAAGGGCCTGGTGTGGCCCTGCCCCCTTGCTTCTGGAAGCTTCAAACTGCTTCCTCTGTTTGAACAGAGGTGGCTCTCAGCAGTTTAAATTATCAATTTAAATTAGTGGAGGCCTCTAAAGCAGCTCTACTCCAACTGCAAAACTTACCAGTGCTCACTTCCTTTGTTTGGCTCTCCTCAGCAGCAGCTCTGCTTAAGAGCACATGCAGAGTCAAAATGGCTGACCCTGAAAGAGCTCAGAGCTTTTAAAGGATAGTGTGGCTCCGCCCCTATGAGTCACAGTTCAGGGAAGGGCCTGGTGTGGCCCTGCCCCCCTGCTTCTGGAAGCTTCAAACTGCTTCCTCTGTTTGAACAGAGGTGGCTCTCAGCAGTTTAAATTATCAATTTAAATTAGTGGAGGCCTCTAAAGCAGCTCTACTCCAACTGCAAAACTTACCAGTGCTCACTTCCTTTGTTTGGCTCTCCTCAGCAGCAGCTCTGCTTAAGAGCACATGCAGAGTCAAAATGGCTGACCCTGAAAGAGCTCAGAGCTTTTAAAGGATAGTGTGGCTCCGCCCCTATGAGTCACAGTTCAGGGAAGGGCCTGGTGTGGCCCTGCCCCCCTGCTTCTGGAAGCTTCAAACTGCTTCCTCTGTTTGAACAGAGGTGGCTCTCAGCAGTTTAAATTATCAATTTAAATTAGTGGAGGCCTCTAAAGCAGCTCTACTCCAACTGCAAAACTTACCAGTGCTCACTTCCTTTGTTTGGCTCTCCTCAGCAGCAGCTCTGCTTAAGAGCACATGCAGAGTCAAAATGGCTGACCCTGAAAGAGCTCAGAGCTTTTAAAGGATAGTGTGGCTCCGCCCCTATGAGTCACAGTTCAGGGAAGGGCCTGGTGTGGCCCTGCCCCCCTGCTTCTGGAAGCTTCAAACTGCTTCCTCTGTTTGAACAGAGGTGGCTCTCAGCAGTTTAAATTATCAATTTAAATTAGTGGAGGCCTCTAAAGCAGCTCTACTCCAACTGCAAAACTTACCAGTGCTCACTTCCTTTGTTTGGCTCTCCTCAGCAGCAGCTCTGCTTAAGAGCACATGCAGAGTCAAAATGGCTGACCCTGAAAGAGCTCAGAGCTTTTAAAGGATAGTGTGGCTCCGCCCCTATGAGTCACAGTTCAGGGAAGGGCCTGGTGTGGCCCTGCCCCCTTGCTTCTGGAAGCTTCAAACTGCTTCCTCTGTTTGAACAGAGGTGGCTCTCAGCAGTTTAAATTATCAATTTAAATTAGTGGAGGCCTCTAAAGCAGCTCTACTCCAACTGCAAAACTTACCAGTGCTCACTTCCTTTGTTTGGCTCTCCTCAGCAGCAGCTCTGCTTAAGAGCACATGCAGAGTCAAAATGGCTGACCCTGAAAGAGCTCAGAGCTTTTAAAGGATAGTGTGGCTCCGCCCCTATGAGTCACAGTTCAGGGAAGGGCCTGGTGTGGCCCTGCCCCCCTGCTTCTGGAAGCTTCAAACTGCTTCCTCTGTTTGAACAGAGGTGGCTCTCAGCAGTTTAAATTATCAATTTAAATTAGTGGAGGCCTCTAAAGCAGCTCTACTCCAACTGCAAAACTTACCAGTGCTCACTTCCTTTGTTTGGCTCTCCTCAGCAGCAGCTCTGCTTAAGAGCACATGCAGAGTCAAAATGGCTGACCCTGAAAGAGCTCAGAGCTTTTAAAGGATAGTGTGGCTCCGCCCCTATGAGTCACAGTTCAGGGAAGGGCCTGGTGTGGCCCTGCCCCCCTGCTTCTGGAAGCTTCAAACTGCTTCCTCTGTTTGAACAGAGGTGGCTCTCAGCAGTTTAAATTATCAATTTAAATTAGTGGAGGCCTCTAAAGCAGCTCTACTCCAACTGCAAAACTTACCAGTGCTCACTTCCTTTGTTTGGCTCTCCTCAGCAGCAGCTCTGCTTAAGAGCACATGCAGAGTCAAAATGGCTGACCCTGAAAGAGCTCAGAGCTTTTAAAGGATAGTGTGGCTCCGCCCCTATGAGTCACAGTTCAGGGAAGGGCCTGGTGTGGCCCTGCCCCCCTGCTTCTGGAAGCTTCAAACTGCTTCCTCTGTTTGAACAGAGGTGGCTCTCAGCAGTTTAAATTATCAATTTAAATTAGTGGAGGCCTCTAAAGCAGCTCTACTCCAACTGCAAAACTTACCAGTGCTCACTTCCTTTGTTTGGCTCTCCTCAGCAGCAGCTCTGCTTAAGAGCACATGCAGAGTCAAAATGGCTGACCCTGAAAGAGCTCAGAGCTTTTAAAGGATAGTGTGGCTCCGCCCCTATGAGTCACAGTTCAGGGAAGGGCCTGGTGTGGCCCTGCCCCCTTGCTTCTGGAAGCTTCAAACTGCTTCCTCTGTTTGAACAGAGGTGGCTCTCAGCAGTTTAAATTATCAATTTAAATTAGTGGAGGCCTCTAAAGCAGCTCTACTCCAACTGCAAAACTTACCAGTGCTCACTTCCTTTGTTTGGCTCTCCTCAGCAGCAGCTCTGCTTAAGAGCACATGCAGAGTCAAAATGGCTGACCCTGAAAGAGCTCAGAGCTTTTAAAGGATAGTGTGGCTCCGCCCCTATGAGTCACAGTTCAGGGAAGGGCCTGGTGTGGCCCTGCCCCCCTGCTTCTGGAAGCTTCAAACTGCTTCCTCTGTTTGAACAGAGGTGGCTCTCAGCAGTTTAAATTATCAATTTAAATTAGTGGAGGCCTCTAAAGCAGCTCTACTCCAACTGCAAAACTTACCAGTGCTCACTTCCTTTGTTTGGCTCTCCTCAGCAGCAGCTCTGCTTAAGAGCACATGCAGAGTCAAAATGGCTGACCCTGAAAGAGCTCAGAGCTTTTAAAGGATAGTGTGGCTCCGCCCCTATGAGTCACAGTTCAGGGAAGGGCCTGGTGTGGCCCTGCCCCCCTGCTTCTGGAAGCTTCAAACTGCTTCCTCTGTTTGAACAGAGGTGGCTCTCAGCAGTTTAAATTATCAATTTAAATTAGTGGAGGCCTCTAAAGCAGCTCTACTCCAACTGCAAAACTTACCAGTGCTCACTTCCTTTGTTTGGCTCTCCTCAGCAGCAGCTCTGCTTAAGAGCACATGCAGAGTCAAAATGGCTGACCCTGAAAGAGCTCAGAGCTTTTAAAGGATAGTGTGGCTCCGCCCCTATGAGTCACAGTTCAGGGAAGGGCCTGGTGTGGCCCTGCCCCCCTGCTTCTGGAAGCTTCAAACTGCTTCCTCTGTTTGAACAGAGGTGGCTCTCAGCAGTTTAAATTATCAATTTAAATTAGTGGAGGCCTCTAAAGCAGCTCTACTCCAACTGCAAAACTTACCAGTGCTCACTTCCTTTGTTTGGCTCTCCTCAGCAGCAGCTCTGCTTAAGAGCACATGCAGAGTCAAAATGGCTGACCCTGAAAGAGCTCAGAGCTTTTAAAGGATAGTGTGGCTCCGCCCCTATGAGTCACAGTTCAGGGAAGGGCCTGGTGTGGCCCTGCCCCCTTGCTTCTGGAAGCTTCAAACTGCTTCCTCTGTTTGAACAGAGGTGGCTCTCAGCAGTTTAAATTATCAATTTAAATTAGTGGAGGCCTCTAAAGCAGCTCTACTCCAACTGCAAAACTTACCAGTGCTCACTTCCTTTGTTTGGCTCTCCTCAGCAGCAGCTCTGCTTAAGAGCACATGCAGAGTCAAAATGGCTGACCCTGAAAGAGCTCAGAGCTTTTAAAGGATAGTGTGGCTCCGCCCCTATGAGTCACAGTTCAGGGAAGGGCCTGGTGTGGCCCTGCCCCCCTGCTTCTGGAAGCTTCAAACTGCTTCCTCTGTTTGAACAGAGGTGGCTCTCAGCAGTTTAAATTATCAATTTAAATTAGTGGAGGCCTCTAAAGCAGCTCTACTCCAACTGCAAAACTTACCAGTGCTCACTTCCTTTGTTTGGCTCTCCTCAGCAGCAGCTCTGCTTAAGAGCACATGCAGAGTCAAAATGGCTGACCCTGAAAGAGCTCAGAGCTTTTAAAGGATAGTGTGGCTCCGCCCCTATGAGTCACAGTTCAGGGAAGGGCCTGGTGTGGCCCTGCCCCCTTGCTTCTGGAAGCTTCAAACTGCTTCCTCTGTTTGAACAGAGGTGGCTCTCAGCAGTTTAAATTATCAATTTAAATTAGTGGAGGCCTCTAAAGCAGCTCTACTCCAACTGCAAAACTTACCAGTGCTCACTTCCTTTGTTTGGCTCTCCTCAGCAGCAGCTCTGCTTAAGAGCACATGCAGAGTCAAAATGGCTGACCCTGAAAGAGCTCAGAGCTTTTAAAGGATAGTGTGGCTCCGCCCCTATGAGTCACAGTTCAGGGAAGGGCCTGGTGTGGCCCTGCCCCCCTGCTTCTGGAAGCTTCAAACTGCTTCCTCTGTTTGAACAGAGGTGGCTCTCAGCAGTTTCAATTATCAATTTAAATTAGTAGAGGCCTCTAAAGCAACTCTACTCCAACTGCAAAACTTACCAGTGCTCATTTCTTTTGTTTGGCTCTCCTCAGCAGCAGCTCTGCTTAAGAGCACATGCAGAGTCAAAATGGCTGACCCTGAAAGAGCTCAGAGCTTTTAAAGGATAGTGTGGCTCCGCCCCTATGAGTCACAGTTCAGGGAAGGGCCTGGTGTGGCCCTGCCCCCCTGCTTCTGGAAGCTTCAAACTGCTTCCTCTGTTTGAACAGAGGTGGCTCTCAGCAGTTTCAATTATCAATTTAAATTAGTAGAGGCCTCTAAAGCAACTCTACTCCAACTGCAAAACTTACCAGTGCTCACTTCCTTTGTTTGGCTCTCCTCAGCAGCAGCTCTGCTTAAGAGCACATGCAGAGTCAAAATGGCTGACCCTGAAAGAGCTCAGAGCTTTTAAAGGATAGTGTGGCTCCGCCCCTATGAGTCACAGTTCAGGGAAGGGCCTGGTGTGGCCCTGCCCCCCTGCTTCTGGAAGCTTCAAACTGCTTCCTCTGTTTGAACAGAGGTGGCTCTCAGCAGTTTCAATTATCAATTTAAATTAGTAGAGGCCTCTAAAGCAGCTCTACTCCAACTGCAAAACTTACCAGTGCTCACTTCCTTTGTTTGGCTCTCCTCAGCAGCAGCTCTGCTTAAGAGCACATGCAGAGTCAAAATGGCTGACCCTGAAAGAGCTCAGAGCTTTTAAAGGATAGTGTGGCTCCGCCCCTATGAGTCACAGTTCAGGGAAGGGCCTGGTGTGGCCCTGCCCCCCTGCTTCTGGAAGCTTCAAACTGCTTCCTCTGTTTGAACAGAGGTGGCTCTCAGCAGTTTCAATTATCAATTTAAATTAGTAGAGGCCTCTAAAGCAGCTCTACTCCAACTGCAAAACTTACCAGTGCTCACTTCCTTTGTTTGGCTCTCCTCAGCAGCAGCTCTGCTTAAGAGCACATGCAGAGTCAAAAGGGCTGACCCTGAAAGAGCTCAGAGCTTTTAAAGGATAGTGTGGCTCCGCCCCTATGAGTCACAGTTCAGGGAAGGGCCTGGTGTGGCCCTGCCCCCCTGCTTCTGGAAGCTTCAAACTGCTTCCTCTGTTTGAACAGAGGTGGCTCTCAGCAGTTTCAATTATCAATTTGAAGACCAATATCATCTGACAGATTTCGTGAGGTACCTGGGAGAGCATTGTTTGTTCTACCCAGAAGCGAGTACATTGAACCCGGGGGTTTGGGATAAAGTAGGAGACTGCCTCAAACAGGAGCTCCATGCTCCTGCTGACATCATCGGAACTTGGACCAAGTGCAGACAGATCATTTCATTAGAAAGTCCAGTCCAGACAGAGACCAATGCGCCAGAGTATGTGGAACCATCAGCCCCAATGCGGCTCTGTCCAACCATCCAGTTTAGGCATGGGGGAATGGGGGATTCTCCTCCAACGGTGTCTGCAGGAGCTGTGGGAGGGGGCAGAGACTCAGAAAATGCAGGCGTTTCCCGGGCGACCAAAAGCCCTTTTCAATTGATGGTAGAGGAGGAAACACGCACGGGAGAGATACTGGCCAATGAGTTGGCCGCGCTGCAACAGCTATGTCCTAGTCCACTTAGAAACGGATGCCCTCACGGGCAATCACACAGCAGTGTACACGCCAATCCCATACAAGTTGCTTATGGAAATCCGCAAAGCTATTGTAGACACAGGACTCCAAAGCAGATTCACAAAGGGCACATTCCGGCAGCTCTGTGAAGCTGCTTTACTCATTCCTCATGACTGGAATGCCATTATGCGAATGATGTTAAACCCCAGTCAGTATCTCTTATGGGACAGCGAGTACAGGCTGGAAGCACAAGCTAGAGCAGCTAAGATGGGCGGAGCGGTGATCCCGGAGCTGCTTTATGGCTCCGGCCAATTCGAGACAATTCAGGCACAGTCCCTCCTGCCAGTAGCCATGCTCCAACTGGCCTCGGAAGTAGCCTTTAAGGCATTTCTCAAGGTTCCTGCTTCCAGCAAGTGAGCTAAAAATTACACTTCCATCAAACAGGGTGCGCAGTAGCCCTACATGGATTTCATCAATAGGCTAGAGGAAACAATTAGTAGACAGGTAGACAATTCAGACACACAAGAAGACCTGATAAAGAGACTGGCAAAAGACAATACCAACCTCGACTGTTGCAAAGTCTTGCAGGCACTGGGCCATAGACCTGATCTGACACTTACTGACATGATCAGTGCTTGCTCTGACATTGGCACGGACTCCTACAAAATGGGTCTGTTGGCAGCGGCAGTGCAAGGGGGAGATAGACCCAAGGGAGCTTGCTTTCGCTGTGACAAGACATGGCATTATATTAGAGACTGCACGTTGAAACAACCTGAGAAGAAGGGGGCGGTTATCCGGCTGCCCGGCCACGCCAACCACCCAGTGCCCAAGGTGCCACAAGGGCTTCCGTTGGGCAGGTCAATGCCGCAGTTCGGGAAACCGGACCACGGGTGTGTCTCTGGCCCCAGTACAAACAGGGACAATGCCTGCCCTGGCAGCCCCAGGGCAGGGATCTCAGTAGTCTCATCCAGTCTGGCGCCCAGTGTTTCCCAGGCACAGGCAGAAACCAAGGGCAGCGCAGGACTGGATTTACCGTGCCAGGAGGAGGTTACTTGTGACCTGCCAGGCGCAGTCTATCTGGTCAATTCCCAGTATCAGGGACCCCTGCCACATAACATCGTGGGTATAGTCTTGCCTCGGAGCAGTGCTGGGGAAAAGGGAATCTTTGTGATCCCGGGAGTCATCGACTCCGATTACACCGGAATCATTAAGATCCAGCTTTGGACACAGTTGCCCCAGACAATTGGCAAAGGAAATTCAGTAGTGCAATTGATCATGGTTCCGTATCATCTGCCAGGTGGGGGTAAGGAGATTGTCAGAGGAGATGCAGGATTCGGGTCTACAGACCGCCAGAGAGAGGAAGGGGCAGTGGAAGTATTCCAGATCATAGCAACAGTGGAACAGAGCATAGAGTGGAAGGAGCGACCAGTCATTAAGGTATTTCTGAATGACAGATCATTTGAGAGACTGTTAGATACAGGAGCAGATGTGAGTGTAATCAGTCGGAAATTGTGGTTGCCAGAGTGGGCCACTGAACCAATTTCAGATGTGTGGGGTGTAGGAGGAGTTCAGGAAGCTTATAGGAGCCATGAGTGGGTAGAGGTCACTACTCCAGAAGCAGAAGGCCTAGCGGTCATCCGACCTCACATTTTAAATGTGCCTATCAATCTCTGGGGTAGGGACATTCTGCAGCAGTATCGTGCAACCCTGACATTTGGGTAATGGCCCTACCGCTCAAATGGTTAACCGATGAGCCGGTATGGATAAACCAATGGCCCGTTGTTGGGGAAAAAATAGTAGCTTTGAAGCAGCTTGTTAAAGAGCAGCTTGAAGCAGGACACATAGAGCAATCCACCAGTCACTGGAATTCACTGATATTTGTAATTAAGAAAAAGTCTGGTAAATGGAGACTTCTTCATGATCTCAGAGAGATCAACAAATGCATTCAGCCCATGGGACCACTTCAGTGTGGCATTCCCAACCCAAACATGATCCCTGAAGAGTGGGATATCCTAGTTGTGGACTTGAAATATTGCTTTTACACCATCCCTTTAGATCCTAGGGACAGGGAAAGGTTTGCCTTTACAGTGCCAGTTATTAACCATAAGGAGCCTACCCAGAGGTTCGTGTGGAAATTTTTGCCACAGGGCATGCTCAACTCGCCCACTCTGTGCCAAATTTATGTCCATAATGCACTGGAAAAGTTCCGGAACTTGCACCCCAAAGTCTTAGTTTGTCATTTCATGGATGACATATTGATCGCAGTGCCAGAACTGAGCAGTGACACATTCCGTGACCTCCAGAGCACACTGGGGGAAAAGGGATTGATCATTGCACCAGAAAAAGTTCAGAGAAGAGTTTGTCGGGAAGTGTAGGCACTCCCAAGACCATCCTGGCTTGGCAGGAAAGGTGAATGGGTGAATCAGCAGTAGGGAGCCTTAGTGACTCCATCTTTACTTGGCAGAGGGCACTGAGAGCAGTAGAGCAAGTGTCCTGAGGAGAGAGATTCAAGGTCTCGCAAACAGCTACAGTGTCCCGCCCACGTCTGTGCATAAGGGCTGAGCAGACACTAACCACAGTAGACCAAACAGCTATGCATATGTACACAGAGCCTTCTAGGAGTTAGATAACATGGGAACAATGAGTCCCACCACAATCTGCTGATATAACCTGCCTATGGGCAACCTGGGCACCCTGGCTGGTAAAGTGTAACCCAATCAGCCAGGTGCAACGTAGTAAGCTTCATGACATGGGGGTCTTACGTGGGTGGTGCGTGCTGACTCCCAATTATAGTCAATAAATACAGTCCACCCCAGAATTCGGGACTGACTTTCTTCATCATACATCAGTCTCGCGTGTCTTCCTTGAGTTCAGCACCTCGGCTCCATAGACCATTACTACAAAATAATCTGAATGGGAACCCAGGGGGCTACCCACCAACATAAGGGGAAGGACTTTTATCTGGAACAATCTCAGGACAACCTTCCCAGATTGAGCTTGTTTCTTAGGGTTCTAATTGTTAGGGCAGCTTTAGATGCATTTGTAGATACATAGTCTCTATGGGCCAGAAAGGACCTATTAGAACTCCAGCCCCATGTATTTCCATGACCAAGCAGGGTTTCAAACCATGCTTCTTGAGTCCCAGGTCATAGCTCTGTCTGCTACGCATTCATTCAGAATGAACATTCATTCAGAACCCTATATTCTTCCTCTTTAGGCTGAAGTAACAAGATGCGTACACATATCTCATCTGATCCTATTCCTGAGTGCAATTCTTTTTCCCTAAACTAACTAGGATCCAGTCAAGGAACATATAATCTGGGGGGTGGAGGGGGGGGGGACGGGGGACAATTGTCCAAAGAAGGAATGAATACTAAATATCCCTGTATATTGGGGAAAAGGTTCGTATAACAGAATGTTAAGTAAATACAGTGGTACTGTATCTCACTTAAAGAGCATAATGGGTTCCATGTGATTGCACTTTAAGCGAGTTTGCTCTTTAAACAAAACACCATTGTAAGTGACCAATTGTGACTTCTGGTGGGTGGGTGGGTGGGGATTGCGAACCCCGATTTAGTTGTTAAGCAAGTTTTTGGTTGGTTGTTTTAAGTGAGGCGACCATTCAGAGAAAATTCTGCTCTTTAAGCAAGTTAGTCTCTAAGCGAGGTGCTTTTTATGCGAGGTTTTACTGTACATACATATGATTAACTGAGCATGTCTAATAAGCAAAATTAGAGAGAAAATCAGGGCATTTATTCAACAGGCAGAGCTGCCAGGGACAGTGACAGGTGACATGCATGTCAAATAGTGGGGTCTTCCCTCTTTGTTTGCAACTAGAAAGCTGAATTATTTAAGCAAAAGCCCTCTGAACTTTACAGACTGCCTCAAAATGAAAGATTTATGCTTATCACAGCAGGTCAATGGCCTTTATAACTAAAGTTCCTGTCAAACTGGGTCAAAACCTGGTCAGCATTCAATCATGCCTTCACCTTTGCTAGTCCTGCTGGCTAGGCAAGATTGAATTTCAAACACTCCCAAATGTGTAGATTGATAAAAGCTCATGAAAGGGATATGCAGCACCCACTGACTGAGCACCAGTCTCTGAAAGAGTTCAAAATGCCTTTATTCGAAGGCCTCCCTGGTTGCTTAGTTTTAAATCCATCCTTCATGAGTGAGTTGGAAAAGACTAATTTTCACAGCTGCTAACACTCAAAACAGGTGTTTTAATGAAAATCAGAAAGGAGGCAGATTCAACCACACTACAGCTGAAGCCTTCCAAGCAGCAGATAAATGTAATTTATTATGCCAATGTTCAGGAAACTCATGGATAAGAAATCTAAAGCTTAAGGAGAACAGGAAGAGGGAGTAACCAACAGGTTGCTTTCTTGGAGCTCACTTGAATCCTCCATGGATTAATCTCCCAAATCTTTTATAGTCAGCATGTCATCACCAATGGAATGGTAGTTTCAGTGAGTTAGAACTAGTCTTACCACTGTGTAGTGCAGGGGTTCTTAATGTTTTTCTGCCATGGGCCAAACCACTCTGAATGGGCCGGACTGGTGCCATAAAACATATCTGTGGCTGTCATAAATGTGTTTACAACAGCCATGGACTCATTTACAGCTGTCATAAAAGTGTTTATGTGGCTATAAATGAGTCCATGGCCTATTTCAGCAGAGGCAGATGCAGGAATGGCTGGAGCGCAGTTGGGGGCCAGAATATTTGACACCGTGAGTTGGATTTGGCCCATGGGCCATAGGTTGCGAACCCCTGGTGTAGTGTTTAAGATGTAAAGTGCTGACAGGAATTTTGCAATCCCAAATCAGAGCTAACCCAACATATTTTACTACCTGAGTTATCGCTGTCAGATCAGAACCTATTGACAGCAACCCCAGGAGGGCTTTCAAGATAAGTGAGATATTAAAGCAGGGATTCTCAGCCTGTGGCCCATTTCATGTGGGCCCACACTGCCTCCACCACACCAGGAAGTGCCATGTGGTGGAGGAAAGGCAAAATGGCTGTCTGGCCCCCGAAGCTGTCTGAGGGAGAGTGACCCAGCCCCCAGCTTAAAAAGGTTGAGAACATATATATTAAAGGACTGGTTTTACCAATTTCACACCCCAGTGAATTTCCATGACTGAGTCAGGATTCAAACCCAGGCCCCCACTCTATTCATTACACCTCATTATCATATCTGATACAGAGTATCAAAATCTACCAACCCATATATTAAGGATTTACTTTCAAAGAAAGGAAAAATAATTTGCAAGGAGAAAATTTTCATAAAAATAATGGACCAATGTTTTGGAGTCTTTTCTGCTTCGCTTTCCCCGCAATTTGATAATATCAGACTATGAAGAAAAGATCTGTAGAACATGAAAGCCCCCTTTCTGAGTTTTCAGTGATCTGATAAAAATACTACCCAAACCAGTATTTTTTTAAAATTTACGTTGACAGATCAGATAGTCTTTCTCCCCCCCTTCTTTCTAAAAACATTTGGGGTTAGGGGATCATAAATAAAACTAGACATAAAACTAACAAAATTATAACAAGACTTTTCAGTATAACAAAGAAAGGTCCAAATAGATACAACCATACTTTCTAATGTTTGTGCCAATACTTTTAAAAGATTGGAGAACTCTCAGTATACAGAATAAATGGTACTAAGGGTAGAAAATCTCATTTAAAATGTCAGAATTTACTTGTTCCTTGGCTCGTTGAATTAGCCTTGAGTGAGATGGGAAGAACGGACTGTCAAAACCAAAATGTTCAGGAATTTATCTGCTGAACACTGTGGAGTTGGTCATGTATCAATGGCTGGGTAGTGTACTTGTTGTTTGTTATTTCTGAGAGTGTAATGCAAATGGCCAGGAATGGTTGTGGATTTATTCCTTAAATATCTTCTAAAGTAGTTTTCAAGCAAGCTATTGCTAGCTCTTCCTTAGATTTATGACACTGCAAAATAACCCACTAAAATGTGGCTTCATTCCAGTGGTGGTATTCCTCGGTTCCCATAAGCCCAAGCGTATGCTCGCAGACATTTATATTTGAGATGTGTAGAACAAGGCCAAACAAATGATTCATGCTAACCTGCGTGTCGAACGGCAGACCATATTGAAAAGATCAACCCCATTCCAGCTTGTGTTCAATTTGGAAATGCCAAAGACTGTTTCATAGTCTTCTGCAATGTTCATTATAACAGTCCCCAGATGGCAGATGGCTATTAGCTCACCGTGACCTATATAAATGTTAAATGCAGAGCTATTGCCCCAGTGAAAATCTCAAAATAAATAACAACAGGAGGGATGCTGTGCTGCTGTCATTGGGATTTAAAGCTTATGAATTTATGCTAATTTATCCCAAAGTTAGCTATGGAATGAATCTTGTCCTTTCAGAGGGGTGCTTAGCACCTGTTTGTAGCTGAAGCCAAATCCCATGTTGACCTGCCTGCCTCTCTTTCTGCCTCTCATTCATGGACAGCTTCCTCATGAGGAACCAGCATTGCCTTTGACATTGCAGGCATTATGCTAGTTAGTATTGATTAGGACCAAACAATACCATTGTCAGGTCTCCCTGATAGAACAGGTCAGCCTTTGTTTGCTGGCATTATGCAGCACTCATGTTAACAATGATTTCAAATTGTCTGTTGTCATCAATATTGATCACTCTTATGCCCCACAAAGGTCTTGGTCTGTTAAGCATGGTTAAGAGTTTTTTGTCTCACCAAATTAATTTCTTCTTTACCCAGCACATTTCCTTGAATTATACAATGTGGCAATTAACCTGCAATGTAGCAAGATGGCCAAGATGGTGACAAGGGGCTATTCAACAATTATGTGATCCATTTTTTTGGGGGGGGGGAATTGATCACACACACACCCATGTAATCCGACTGTAATTTTCACTTCGACTTTCTACCCCCTTTAAAATCACATAATCCAGAGCTTTTGTATCGAAACTCTAATTTGTAGAGCTTTTCACTATTGGCGCCTAATGCACAACAGCTCCAAATGGATTACGTAATCTTTGACCTGACACACACACACACCGCCCCCCATGTAATTTCCCCATAATTCAGATGGCAGGCCCCCTCCCCCTTCAAGGATCACATAATTATTGACTGGCCCCTAAGAAATATCTGGGAAATGACCTAGTGTGAAAAATATAACAGCCCTACAAAGTAGAAAAAGATTGTCTGCCCAAATTAAATGTTGTTGTGTATGTAACTTTAAAAGTGCTTAAAACAGTTTGTAATTATTATTGTGGGATTGGGGTGATCCTCCATTTTGTCTTCTTCATGGTGCCAAGATATCGCGGGACTTGCATTCCTGCCCTTTCTAATGAGACATGCGAAGTCTCCCCAGTCTCCAGTCACCCCACAATCACTCCACTTCTCTCCAAACCAATCCTGTTGCTTCCCACCCAAATGTATCCATTGTATAGTGTATATAAAGCGCTGCTGTGCCATTGCTGTTCCTGTTCAGTTTGCTTACAATAAAGTTGTGTTGGGCCCTGTTATGCTGGCTGCTTCTCTTCAATTCCTGAACATCAAAAATGTTTACTGCTTTTTATATGCAATTATTTTCCTTGGACATTGAGGTGAAAATGTATAAAGTGACCAGACATTGACTGTGGTTTATAGGCATAGAACAGTGGTGGTGAACCTTGGCACTCCAGGTGTTCTTGAACTTCAATTCCCAGAAGCCCTGATCAGCATGAGTGCTGACTTCGGCTTATGGTAATGGAAGTCCAAGAACAGCTGGAGTCCCAAGGTTCACCAACACAGGCATAGGACTTGGGGATGGAACAGTTTGGACTAAAAATCCTGAAATCACCTAAATGTCACTCAACTGGAAGAAAGATATAAGTGAGAAGGCATTGTGGCCCACAAGAATAGATAGTACAGGTGTAATATGCAGAAGGCATGTCATGGAATGAAAGAAGAACACAGCAGGGAAATATCAGGTGGATGAAGTAATAGATGATATAGCCAGAAGAGGAAGGGAATTATCTGTTCTCCATCATCTCAGAGTGCAGGATGAGTAATAATGCACTGAAGCTACAGGAAACCAGATATAGGCTGAATATTAGGAAAAATGTCTTAACAATTAGAACAACATGACAGTGTAACTAACTCCCTCAAGAAGTGGTGAGAGATCCAATACTGGAAACGTTCAAGAGAGAATTGGACAACCATCTGCCATATTTGCTTTGATCTGGAATCCTACATTGAGCAGGAGGTGGACTTGATGACCTAAAAGGCCCCTTCCAACTCAGTTATTCTGTGATTCTATGATCTGAACCAAACTGACTACTCTAGATCTCCTTTTGGAGTTCATTATATAAGAACAGGTGCAGCTACATTGGTAGTTGACCTAAGGCTGCCAGAGATCCATATTTGTGCCATCAGGAGTTGGACATCAAGGGGCTTTAAGTCCAACAGCTGGCTAATAACCATCTGCATTTTTATTTCTATTTCCAACTGTTAAATCTGTATGGATCTTCAACCACTGCAACATTCTGTATGGAGGGATGTGTCATTTCTAAAATGGGGTCCTCCTAACCTGGGGCT
This sequence comes from Bradypodion pumilum, assembly GCA_035047305.1. Taxonomy (NCBI): domain Eukaryota; kingdom Metazoa; phylum Chordata; class Lepidosauria; order Squamata; family Chamaeleonidae; genus Bradypodion; species Bradypodion pumilum. The sequence goes on along the minus strand of JAWDJD010000010.1, from coordinate 13,944,832 downwards.
AGATGAGATTGTATCAATTACTTGGATTAGTGGGAGATTGGTATACATTCTGCAGAGATTGTATCTGACTTCCCAGGATGCTGTTATTATCTCGCTGGGCAAAACAATGACCTGCATGTCCAACTGAGTTTTGAGTTCATTTGGAAGGCAAACACTGATTTCAGTTTGCTCTACAACTGCATGCCAAATACAGTTATGTTTTGTTCTAATAGACTAAACAGGCACATATGCCTTAATGCCAAAGGTTCAAAGAGAAGGGACACAGCAAGATCAAAAGTCAACAAATAATCACTTTCTTCTACTGGTAAGCCATTGAAAACTTTCCTCCAGGCAAGCCCTGCTATTTAGGCTTGTTAGGCAGCATTTTCCACAGTCTTTGGTTAGAATAGACTGTTATCTTAGCCACTCTTGTGGCATTCATGAATACTGAGCCAGATCCAGTTTGGAAGCAATGGGGCCCATACCTTTCTCTGGGCATCCCTTTAAGATAGGGGTTGCCAACCTTTTTAAGTTGGGGGCTGGGTCATGCTCCCTCAGACAGTTGAGAGGACTGAACTGGTGGTCCCCCTGCCATTTATGGCTGCCGTAAATGAGTCCACAGCTGATTCTGCCGCCACTGGCTGGAGCAAGGGTGGGAGCTGGATAATTTGGCACCGTAGGCCATAGATTGCCTACCCCTGCTTTAAGAGATGTTTGGGCAAATTAGATCACAGGTTTTGCCCAGCATAGGTCAACTTACACCCATGGTGACAGTTGTAAACACAGCGGTAGAGTGCCCATTTGCTTTCCTTTAGGGTCGTGGGTCCCAAAATGGGGCACATTCCCCATATTGATTTTTGAGGGAAAGGGGGCAATTTGAGAATAAATTAGACCAAGTTTGTAAGAGCAGAAGTTGGTTGCCCCCCCCAGTGGGTCCCTCTTCCCCAAGCAGTTCTCATATCATCCAGATGGAGTGAGGAGAAGGGAGGAGGGTTGGAGATGTCTGCGGGCTACACTGTTATCTGCTGGACATTCCAGAGATGGGGGGGGCTAGTTAAAGAGTGGAAAAACTGGGCGGAGGTGAAGCTCTGGGATTGATATGTGTAATTGACCCCAGGAGGCAGAGTGATTGGGTTACATCGGCAGGAGGCCAGAATTAAGGGGAAAGAGGCTGGGGGTAGTGAAATGCATTATATATTCCATGTACTGATTTTTTAATGCACTACTTTTCTTCAGTCTTGAAGCTGTTTCTTTTATTCTTTGGTGGGTGGGTGAATCTCTCACTCCCCACCATACTGGTGGGGGTGAGAAGGGTAGTGAATGAAGCCCTGTTTGGCTTCTAGTCAGTTTTATTGTTTTAACACTGTTTTGCTTTTAATGGCGCTGTATGGCTTTTTTGCTGCAATAAACTAATCACACTGAAGACAATTGGTTCCTGACTGGTTGTTTTCTTAAGGAAGATAGAAAAGTCTTAGAGTTGGGAGACTTTCCACGCTATCCTCTCCAAGCTGAGTCATGGTGGTAGTGGCAGGATATTTTGGAACCCATGTTGGAGGTCGTGCAAGTGATTGATGTCTGTTGCCCCTGTGTGTAACGAGAAGAAGAATTTCCAATTCCCCAAGTGTCATGTCTGATGGTCAGTGGAACTGCCCTGCTTGTGTATGTTCCTGTCAATTTCCTCTGCCCCAGAGTGCAGAAACCAGAATTCAAAGCCCCAAGTGTGGCTGAGAAGGAACCTTGCTCTGCTGTGCAAGTCCATTAAAGTGTCTGCTGCCAACTGCCCCAATGTGTAGTGTGGCTGAAGCCGACATCTGCTTACTGCCCAAGTGTGTGGTTTGTGATTAAGGAGTCTATACAGAGCCATCATTGCAAAGAATGGAGTTTCTTGTTTTCGTAGCTAGTGTGGAAAGTGAATGGAGTTTTCCAGAAGACTGGTGAACTTCCTGAACAGCCCAAGCTGAAGCTGCTTGGCTGAAAGCACCCCGGTTGGGTGCAGAAGAGAGCAGGGGACAGGACCTATCCCCAAGTTCAGCTCTCCCGGCTATGGGGGGCCTCAGACAGGAGGTGGGCTGGCTACCTGGCCCAATTGACTGTGATGAAGTGGATGGGAAGGAGTTCTGGGAGACCTTGTTGCAGCTATTCCAGGCGTGGATAATGAGGGGATGCCAGGGGCCCCCCGGATCACTGGCGCCAGGTGGACCAGAGCAGCCTCCCAGCACAGAGGCGAAATCAGGAGTTATGGCTCTTCCTAGAGTGTTTTGAGGATGCCTGCCGTGATCAGGAAATTCCATCATGGCTGTGGCTCCAGCTAGCTGTGGCAAAAGCTCAGGATCCTTTTGCCTCTTTCATGGACTCCCTGGATCGAGACCTGCAGTGGGAGCAGATAAAGTCACACCTTTGGCTGGAGTACGACCAGGATGGTGAGAGTGCCAGGGAGCCCAGAAGGGGAGGGGGCCCTGCTGGATGTATGGCCTGGGTTATGTGGGTGCGGAAGTGGACTCCCCCTCGGAGGACGCAGCCTGGGTCCAGCAGTGGCTGATGGAGCCAGGGAACCCCACCCTGATTGAAATGTATTTGAGAGAGCCGATCGGAGAATCTGTCTTGGCTGAGCAATTGAAGGCTGGGGAGGGGCCAGGCTCCCTTCCCTCAGGAGAAGGAAATCTGCCGATGGGAGTTGTGATGGAGGAAGAGTCGCCGCCTTCAGTGTGCGAGGCAGAGGGTGGGGGTGAAATGCCTATTCCCCCAGAATTGGGTTCCTTCTCTCCTGCTCCTTCTGTGGGCCCAGCTGTAGTTGAAGCAGGCAGTGAGACCAGCCCCTTGGCTGAGGGGACAGGCTGGAGCAAAGAGGAGGGGCCGCTGTGGGTCCATGAGGCCGAAGAAGAGACTAACCCTTGCAAGGACTGTTTGCCTATGTACCATGCTTTTAAACAGGAGCAACTCCAGGATGAGACTTTGAAAGGACTGAGGTCCCTGGCGAACTCTGAGTTGCAACACCCTGACCTGTTTGTGGACTGGTTTGGGTGGCATGAGGGCTTGTTGTATCGGGAAACTTTGTGTGGGGTTGGAGGGCAGTCCCGTTTGCAGCTTGTGGTACAAAAAATGCACAGGCTGGAGCTGATTCATATTGCTCATGGTTCTGGTCTTACCAAACATGCCGATTTCAAAACAACTCTGAACTGGGTTGCCAAGCTATTTTTTCTGGGAAGGTATGGTGGCTGACGTAAGAGAGGTTTGTGATTATTGTCAGGGTTGCAAAAGCCAGAAGGCAGGAGGTGAGGGCTTGGATGAAGAAGGGGGAGAAATTACCACCTGTTTGGAATTCTTGAAAGCCAACTGGGAGGGTAGAAATATTCCTCTGTCCCAGGCCCTGACTGAAATCCTGGAAGAGTTTTCTGGGCTGTCCATGTTGCCCAAGCAGATAGCTGAACTGAAGGTGGGCACATGGGTATTGCTAAAGCCCTCCCTTGTCCAGGGTGAGGAAGTCAACTGAGAGGGCCCTGGAGTAATTTGCCCACAGTTGCATGCCCTAAAATTCCTAGTGGAAGTCCCGGGGAAAGCCCCTAAAGTGTTTCAGGTGAACGATCTGAAAGCTGGGTTTGTCCGTGCTGTCGTTTGGCCCAACCTAGTTCTGAATGCCGCTTGGGGAGGGATGAAGGGAGGAGGGGGAGGTGTGAATGGTGCCCAGAGAAGATCAGTCTCTGGAGTGAGGGGTGGTGTTGGTTATGGGTGAATTCCCCTGTGGTTTCTGATGTGAGTGAGCCTCATAAAAGCAGGCTTGATTTCTGTATTTGCCTTGCTAAAGAATGCTGTTATGTTTCTGTTTTGTCACTTGCTTTGTTCCTTGTTTCATGCTTTGATTGCTGTGCTTTTAGGTAATTAACTAGGGCTCCCTGCTTCTGGCTGTGGCTAAAATCAGGGTGCTAAGACCCCAATGTCTGCCTTGGGGGGGGGCTGTAAGAGCAGAAGCCAGTCGCCCTTTCCCCCCCAGTGGGTCCCTCTTCCCCAAGCAATTCTCATAACATCCAGATGGAGTGAGGAGAAGGGAGGGGGGTTGGAGATGTCTGCGGGCTACACTGTTATCTGCTGAAGAGTGGGAAAACTGGGCAGAGATGAAGCTCCATGATTGATATCTGTAATTGACCTCAGGAGGGAGCGTGATTGGGTTACATCGGCAGGAGGCTGGAATTAAGGGGAAAGAGGCTGGGAGTAGTGAAATGCATTATATATTCCATGTACTGATTTTTAATGCACAACTTTTCTTCTGTCTTGAAGCTGTTTCTTTTATTCTTTGGTGGATGGGTGAATCTCTCACTCCCCACCATGCTGGTGGGGGCGAGAAGGGTAGTGAATGAAGCCCTGTTTGGCTTCTAGTCAATTTTATGGTTTTAACACTGTTTTGCTTTTAATGGCTCTGTATGGCTCTTTCGCTGCAATAAACTAATCACACTGAAGATAATTGGTTCCTGCCTGGTTGTTTTCTGAAGGTCTCAGAGTTGGGGGACTTTCCACGCTACCTTCTCCAAGCTGAGTCTTTCATGCTTCCTCCATATGAATAGGAGTTCACTTTTTTAATAATAAGAATTATATTTCACGGGGTTGGGGGCATCAGGATTTTAGAGATGCTTAGGTGGGACATGGCCAAGAAAAGGTTGGGAACCACTACCATAGGGCTAGTTATCTTATTCTTGCATTCATTGCTCTGTTGTGGCTTCCTCTTCCATGTCTAGGCCAGAAGGGAAACTGCCAAAATGAAGCCATCTTTTGGGGAGTTCATTCTGCAGTTTCTTTCATCTGACCTGGTGTGAAAAGGATTAGCTGGCACAAGGAGGCCATTGCCCGGGGTCCACCCAATTGTGATTCAAAAATACCACAATCTTTGAGGGAGCTCTTTCTGTGTACCCCATCATGGTCTGTGGTAAACTGTGGTATGTTGTGACAAATGTAATTAATAAACTGTGCTTCTATTCTCTCTATCAAGCATGAAATTATATTTCCTTCTTAGCCTCCAAACTTCTGATACCAGGCATGTGTCCTGCATAGCAATCATTTTATATTGGATGTTATAAATGTTTATTATGGTTTTCTCATTGTCATTGTAAACCACTTTGGTGCTTGTATGAAAAGGCAATAGAAAAGTTTTAAGTCAATACAATAAAAAGTAGGGAATGTGGTTATGTTTGTAGACAGCACATGATGAAATAATGTTCAGGTCTACTCCACTATGTTCCATGGCAGTGCACCTTTAAATCAACTGGCTATTGAAATTGTGTCTGAAAATTAATTTCTAGTAAGGCCTTGCCTGACAGCTGACAGATTGCTATAAGGCAGTGTATATTTTGTTTGTGCCCTCCTGTGAAATGGAGGTCTTTGAACAAAACATTTCATTCTTCTCCACTTTTTTTCTTTTTCAGTTTCTCACCCCATCAAAACATTATTAGCACCATCTCTGTCAGCAGACTTGTCAAGTTCTGTATTTGCAGAGCTTGGGTTCTCCCTTCATCACTACAGTGTGCTGACAGTACTCTTGCCAAAGAAGCAGCTCATGGAACACATGACGCTAAAAGCCAGCTACCCATTGTCACCAAGTAACTCGTGGCCTCAGAGTTATAGTGGGTTGAGAGGTACAATATAATGCTAGTTTGCTCAGTGTTTTCCTAGCTCCTGGAAATGGCAGAGAATGAAATCGTGAGAGCTGCTCATGATGAAAAAGAACTAAAGCTGTGTAGATCTTGCACAAATCTACCCCCCCCCCCAAAAAAAGAAAGATAAAAGATGGGTAATAGCTTTATTACTTACTTGGTTGTATTTCACACATTTATAACAGCCTCTGGTGCATTTACAGCAGCGTTTTGCACATGTGCGGACACGGACATGTTTTACTTCTGCTTCTCGGAGTGGTGAGGGTGGCTTGGGATAGATTATTAAGTGCCATGGGCCGGATCTGGGCCGGGGACCATAGTTTGGGCACCCCTGCCTTAGAGGCTAGAAGTTCCCAGTGTAGGATCTAGAGCAGAGGTTCCCAACCTTTTCAAGCTGGGGGCCGGGTCATGTTCTCAGTCAGCTTTGAGGGCCAGACAGCCAGACAGTTATTTCAGTGTTTAAATGGTATTTATTTTATAATTTGTACTTGTGCTGTAAATTTTGTAAGGTCATAAATTGTGTATTGTCTAAGTGATACTTTGCTACATTCTGTATTTTATTGTAATTGTATCTCATTGCATTCCTTGTATTTATTGTATTATGCATTTTGTATTGTTGAGAAAACTTTCTTTTGTTGCAGAGAGCTTTCTCTTCTTATGTTGTTAGCCGCTCTGGGTGGCGCTCGGGCCAGAAGGGCGGGATATAAATAAACCTATAATAAAAACCTAAAATAATTTTGCCCTGCCTGCATGATGCGGGTGGCCATTTTGTCCCAGCAGCTTCAAAAGAGTGGCCATTTTGTTTCTTGAATGCCCTTGGAGGGGTGGTGAGCCACATGAAATGGCACCATTGGCTGGATCTGGCCCACGGGCCTTACATTGAGAATCCCTGATCTAAGGGTTAAAGAATCTTCTTAGGGTCCTTTGATATGACTGTGTTGCTTTTCCCCTTTGGTGATTTTTTCCTGGCTGTGCAGAAGTACATCATACATCAGGGGAAAGTCCACACAAAAATGAATTTTTATGCCATCTTGTACTAGATCACGCTGAGTTGTTACTCTTCTGGAGGTTTTTAAAATCATGACATGCGCATCAACAGCATAGTATGCCACTGGGCAACTCGGTACTTTCCAGCACTTTTGAACCACAGCTCCCATAATTGTTTACTAGATACCACACTGGCTAAGGATGATATAGGTGGGATCCAAAATACGTTGACACAGATCTCTAACCAAGTGATTTCTCTGGCCTGGAAGCTTTGCTCCGTATTCTCAAATATGCATGTACTGACTGTGATAACCCAGGTATAGAGGAAAGGCATGGGTAAGAGCTGGTGCCCAAAAGTGCTGAAATATGCAGCAACTCAGCATGTTATGCATGGACAAAATTAGTAACACAGGAGGTCACATGACCCTATCAGAAGATGGAAAAAACATTTGTAGGGAAGCTAAGGTGTTAGTTTGCTTGCTTGTTATAAATCAGCCGATCAGCAGGCTTCTTGCCTTCTGCTTTTTAAAAGGTAATTAGCCCTATTCGCTGTTATGTAAATTTTCATCTTTTCTGTCTTGTATATGATCCTCCATCTTGTGAGGCACATACTCTGTGGCGCTCTCAGCAATGTAGCAGAGAGCGGGAACATTTTTTCTTATCATTTATTAGACTCAACAATTCTTTTCACTGCTAACAATGCTATGCCTTTATGTCAAGATTTCTCACCACCATCTTTGTCAGTAAATATTGCTTCATTTTCTGTTGTCTAACCGATCATTGGTGAATTCTTAGGAAAGTTGCTTATCATTCTGAGCCTGAAACCTGTCCCAAAACTCAACAAAAAGAAGATTCTGTATCTGAGCATCACTGGGTCGTTGCTCAAATGAAATCACAGCACGTTCTCTGATGACAGATTTCATCTGCAGCTCAGCAAAAATGGAGTTAATTTTTTCTTTGACAGAAAAAACAACAACACAGGTTTTCCCCATTGCATCCTTTGGCATGCCTAATACTTTATTTGCTTGGCTATAAATTTAGAGCTCTAGAGAATAGAGCCAGCCAAAGGCTGCATGTGCAGGATACCATAATGTAAACTGCATATGTCCCACAAAGTTGTTAAAAGGGGAACTAGCAGATGATAATATGCCCAGAGCTGCTGTTAATATCAGATGATTTCCTCCCACTATCTATAAAAAGCAAGGACTCCTTCTCAATCCATTCTAGACTTTTCTGGCTCTAGGAACAAAAATAAGGGGATGATTCTTCTCTACTAGATTCTTTTTAAGTGCTGATCTGTCTTTCAGGCCTTGGCTACAGCTTTCAAATCTGTGCTGGGAACATACATGAGCATACCTGTCAAGTTTTGGATTTGAAAATAAAGGAAATTTTGACCACACCCCTCTGTGAGTGTGGCCAAATTTGTGGGCATGGCCAAATATAGCCATGTGACTTGCTGGGCTCTAGTCATGCCTGCCACATGGCCATGAAAATGTCTGCAAACCCAGAAAGCACTGGCTCTTTGACTGTAAATGGAGATGAGCACTGCACCCTAGAGTTGGATACGACTGGCAGATTTTACTTTCTTAGGATCAAAGATCTCTGCAGATGGTGATTGCAGCCATGAAATAAAAAGGCAACTGATGCTTGGGAAACAAGCTATGAGAAACCTGGGGAGGCATCACCTTGCAAACAAAAAATTGCATAGTCAAAGAAATGGTATTCCTGGTGGTAATGTATGGGTGTGAGAGCTGGACCATTAGGAAAGCTGAGCGCAGAAAAATAGATGCCTTTGAAATGTGGTGTTATAAATAGGTCGATCCTAGAAGAAATCAACCATGACTGCTCATTAAAGGTCAAATAGTAAAGATGACGCTAAAGTACTTTGGACATCAAATGAGAAGAGAGGATTCACTTGAGAAGGCCTTGATGCTGGGAAAGGTGGAGGACAAAAGAAGAATGGGGTGGCCAAAAATAAGATGGCTAGATGGTATTGTAGATACAATGGGCACAAAGCTGTGTGGGCCAAAGCCCCATCTTCTTGGGGGACTTTTGTTTTGTTTTCTTTCTTGTTTACTCAGTGGCTTAAGTGACTAAGATGCTGACTGGGAGGCAGAAGGTCAGCAGTTCGATTCCTGAGTACTGCAGGACGGAATGAGCTCCCGTCTTTGTCCCAGCTCCTGCTATCCTAGCAGTTCAAAAGCAAGAAATTGCAAGTAGATAAATAGGAACCACTTTGGTGGGAAGGTAACAGCGTTCCATGTGCTCTGGTGTCTAGTCATGCCTGCCACATGACCACGGAAATGTCTGCAGACGCAGACAATGCTGGCTCTTCGGCTTTGAAACAGAGATGAGCACTGAACCCTAGAGTTGGATATGACTGGCTTTCGAGAAAGGTAAACTTTTACCTTTACCTTACTCACTTTTAGTTATTTTTTTTCCTGGGAAGCAAAGAAAGTGCAGAATAGTAAACCAGCCCCCTAGGGTTACCAACTGCTTGTAAGCAGCTTGGCTTTAATGAACTAGCCCTGCACATGGCTAGACACTCCACACACACACACACCCAATTAGGGTGGAGGAGCAAGGGATTAATTCCCCCAAATTAACCAATCGATTTGTTCCCCACTGCAACCAGTTGAAGCAGCAACACCTGAGAATGACGGATCCAGTTTAAGGAAGGGAATTAGTAAAGTAAAAAGCAACCTCTGTAGTTTCCAAGCCTCCCAGCAGCTGAGGAGTTAATCTCCCTCCAGATGGTTTGTTAGAAGGTGGTGTGCTCTCTCTCTCTCTCTCTCTCTCTCTCATAGAGTGATCAAGCAAAATCCCCCCTCCCAAGTAAACTCTAGAACAGAAACGGAAGCCTCCAGCCAGGAGGCAGGGCAGAAACAGCTCAATAAAGCATGACAGTGAGAGAGAAGTCTCTCACTGATTTGCCCCTGCATATATTAAATATTGCTCACCTCTAGAGTAGACTCCCATCCCATGGTGGCTCCGAACAGCAGCAGCAAAAACAAAGCCTCCATGACCATGTGGCAGGGAAGGGAAATGAAAGAGAAACTACAGAATGCCCCCACCACCTTCTCTCTCTCCCCTTTCACAAGCGAAAAGCCACACAGCGACCTCTGGTGGCCGGAAAAACATACTGAAGCTTCGCCTGTGAGGGCTCCGGTCAGGATTTTTTTAAAAAAATAATAATAAGGGATATTACGGGAAATTAATAAAATGGGAGGGGCGGGAAGAGGGGTCAATATAAGTGGTTTTCCTGGGGAAAACCAGGATACTTGACAGGTATGCATGAGTGTCTGTGGATTCTTGTATTTTCTTACTGTTTAGTTAAGATAAAGGTCTCTCTTGCTCGAAAGCCAGTTGTATCCAACTGTAGGGTTCAGTGCTCATCTCTGTTTAAAGCCAAAGAGCCAGCACTGTCTGCATCTGAAGACATTTCTGTGAACATGTGGCAGGCATGCCTAGACACCAGAGTGCATGGAATTTATTTATTTATTTAGTATATTTTTATACCACTTTCCCCACCTATTGGTGACCCAAAGCGGTTTACAGGCAAACAAAGTTGGTAAATTACATAAAACTTGAAATATGCTGTTTACCTTCCTACTGATGTTGTACCTATTTACCTACTTGCAATTTCTTGCTTTTGAACTGGCATTGGAATATGTTGGGAAAGACTAACGAAATCCAGTGCATCTGTCATCTTTCCAAGTACCGTATTTTCTCAAGTATAAGCCGACCCAAATATAAGCCTAGGTACCTAATTTTCACCTGAAAACCCAAGGGTGGGAAACGCAGTAACTGCTAGTGAGTTTCAATAATCAATATGGTAAAATCAATTAAATTGTCTATCCGGCACAGTCTTGGGACCTTCATGGTTGTTGACCCGAGTATAAGCTGTGTCCCCTTTTGGGGACTCATTTTTGGGGCTGAAAAGCTCACCTTATACTCGAGTATATACAGTACTCCATTCTCTTTCTCACTCGCTTCCTCTCTTTCCCTGTGAGTTGGTTTGAGCTATTGTCCCTCTTTAGTCTAGTATATTAGCAGAAACTTTAAAGCTTCACACTAACAGGCTGACAATAAAAAAACCACCTAGCTGGTAGTAAGTATGTAGATGCATTCTGGAGTGAACACTCTTCTTCCTAAGAATGGTAATCGACTTGCAAATTACTTATGACTGTTTTGAGTTTATGTAACAATTTTGCTTGTGCATCTCAGTGGCAGGGCATGCCTCATGTAAATGCAATTTTTTAAAAAAAATCACACAAGATTCCTGGCTGTTGGAAAATGCAACAAAAAACTTTAGGGGAAATTCCTTGTTTTACGAGCAATAGCTCACTTCATTTACTATCTTTGCAATCCCAATTTTTAATGAACCATTTCAGACATATTCCTATGCACACATATCCTACCTACGCTACCTGTGCCTTTTCCATCCTGCCAGGAATCTACTCAAGCACCTCCTATATTGAAGTTCTACTTGCAGTAGACACTGTCAATAAATGCTTTTTTTTATTAGAGCCAAACTGTACACTACAGATAGTACATCCTTAGAAGTGAGGAAATCTTCAAATATTGAAAGATGGCTGACTACATTGTGTAAACTTCAATTTGAATGGGTTTGCAAATTAGCTTCTTTGCTTTGTGACTGATGATCACTGAGACTTGAGCAAACAGAAAGTTAATTTGAGTGTTGGGGAGCTCAGGTATGAAACTAAGGCAAGGCAGTATCACATCAGCATGCTTTCAGTTTCTAACATGATGTTATCTGTAGCTGTATCATATTGTTTGACCCTTAGGCAACAACTAATTGAATAAATACAGCTGCTTGACATGACTGAGGTTAGATCGGTCAGAGGCCACTGGTCGCTATACCTAACAAACATGAGCTAGAATTATGTAACTTAGTTTACATGCTATCTATCTGATAGAAATGGGATTTTCACATTTTTGAACAACAAAAGCCAGTGGCCTGCTAGAATCAGTGGGGCATGTAAGGAGTACCATAAGTCATCTTGGTGGTATGTCCAACATAAATTCACACGAATAGGGTCGGAAATGCCCACAGAGATTACTCTCTGACTTGGTCAGCCCAAGTAGTAACTGTCAAGGTATAGCACAAGGGCAAGGGATTCACCCATCTGATCTAGAGAGGGGACAAGGTGCCTCCTGCTCCAGTATCAGGAATTGTACTACCAGCCTCTCCACAGGTCAGGGGATTAAATTTATTAAATGTGGCCAAAGCTTTAGAATACAATCTGGCTTTGGAACTGGTTTTGGAAGTGGCAAGAAGCGGCTGGAGTGAAGGCAATTTGTGTGTAAGTGCCTGAAGGGAGCTACATTCTTAGCTATAAGCTATAAAACCGGCTGAGTTTTTCAGAAGAAAAAAAAAGGGGGGGAAGAGCTGGAGGTACTGTAATGGCGACGGTCAGGGAAAACGAAAGTGATCGTGTATAGACTGTGGTTTTTTTTTTTCTACATACCAGAGGACCGCGCCACATTCTGAGATCAATAAAGTGGATTAATTTTCCTTTTTCTTTTTTTCTACCTCCTCTCTGGACTGGAAAAGAGGAGAAGCTGTGGGAGTTTTTTTTTCTTTTTTTCTCTTCTCTCCTGCCTAAGCTGCCTGCTCATTTAGGGAAGAGGGGGAAGAGGGGGGGCCTCTTCTCACTTCAAAGTTAAGGCACTCGCTGGAAAAGGGTGCTTTGATTATCCACTTCAAAGGAAGGATTATGTGGCTTTGATTGTAGGGTTCCATCACCGTGTGGATTACAAATAGCTGCTCAACTTCTCACCTTAACCCCTTGGTGGCTGGATTTTTCTTTCCTTCTGAGCTCCCCCCCCCCTCAGCAACCTGATTAACTGTTTTTCTGAAGCCTTTTTGCTGTGGTTGGAAGACGTCATTTGACTGCTGGTTTTGTGGGAAAGGATTATTTGTGGTTAACAATTTTTACTTTTAAACTGCCTGTTTGGAGAGCTGTTTTCTTTTGTTTTCCTTTGTTTCATCGTTGTGGATTACAGTAAATTTTGGATCTTCTGCTGACATAAGAACTTGCCGGTTGTATTGGTGGAACCTATGGCTGCAGTGTAGTAAGCCTTACTGTATTGGAATTGTTACAGCGATCTGCAACATTGGGTTTGAAATATATTACATCACTATGGATAAAGGTACGAGAGCGAAAGCAAAAGAAGAAGAACAGGTTGTAAAACCTAAGAAGATTGAAAAAGCACCAATGGATGAATTTGTTCAGCCAACAGCTCTGCCCACAGTGTCATTGGACCAGACTCAAATTATGGTGGAAATTGGCAAGTTGTCGCAAAAAATGGAGAAAAATGAGGCTTCAAGGGTGAAAGATAAAAATGAAATGTTTAAAAGGCAAGAAAAGATTATGTCAACACTGACAGATTATACCAAAAAGGTGGACTTAAGTTTGAATAAATTTGAGGGAATGCTGAAAGTGGTTCAAATCGAGGTGGATGCGGTAAAGAAGGAAGTAAAAGGGACTCAGGAGGTGGTGCGGGACAGTAAGTTAAAACTGCAGGAACAAGAAATGAGGATAGATGCTGTCGAAGATATGATGAGAAAGCAGAACATTTTGATCCGTCAGGTACCGGAACGCACTCCGGATCTGTTAAGAGAGAGGGTGGTTCAGTGGTTAAATGGTTTAAAAATGGGGAAGGAATTTGTTCAGGAGGATTTAGGAAGTGTATTCCGGGTGGGTCCAAGAAGAGGGAGAGTGGCTCAAAGAAATGTGTTGGTTAAATTTGCAAATTGGGCAGATAAATTAAAAGTAATGGCTCATCTGAAAAGTGTTGGTTCAGATGCGTTGAAATTTGATGGCTCAGATGTAGAAGTCTACAATGATATTTCACTAAAAGAAAGAACATGGAGATATAAGATGAGGCCTGTTACTAAATTATTGATGGGTAAAAATATAAGGTATAATTGGAGATTTCCACAACAATTGCGCTTTTTCTATGATAAAAGAATGCAAGTTATTGATGAAGGCACTAATCCGTTGGAATATCTGAGTTTGTTGGGATTGGTACAAGTAGATTCGGAAGAATGGAAAAATCTTAAGAAGGAAATGATGGATTCTGGAGCTTTGGGGAGGGAATATGGGAGGGAGGAGCCCGGTGGGGCAACAGGTGGAACACCACAACGAGGGGAGGAGGAGGAGGAGCCGTCCTTGATTATGATGGAGGAGGAGATAGGTAAGGAAGGATGAGCATTAGATAGTAGTAATCTTAATTATCTAATAGAGGTAGAATGGGTAAATAGCGCATAGCGCCGGCAGTAGGGCGCATCTTGCAGGTCCCCCCTCTCCCCTCTTTGGTTGACAGAGGCGACTTTTCGTTGGAAGGTGGGGAGAGTGAAAAATGTGCGTTTTATGTAGTGGGTATGGTGAAGGGTTTTTGGTGGCACGCCCGATGGAGAGTTTAAAGTTGGGAGAAGAATTTGGTTATGGATAGTATTAAAATAATATCGTGGAATGTGAAAGGTACAGGTTCTGTTCTTAAGAGACGGAGGTTGGAATCGGCGTTGAAAAAAGATAGACCAGATATTTTATTTTTACAGGAAACACATCAGAAATCAAAAGATACGAATAAACTTTATCTGGGTTGGATGCAACACTATGAGATGGCGTTTGGAACATCTAAAGCAAGAGGGGTGGCAACTATGATTTCTAGGAAGTTAGGATTTGAAATCACAAAAAAGATTGCTGATCAAGAGGGTAGGTATTTGTTGTTAAGAGGAAAATTGGAGGATGAGGAAATATTGTTGGTAAATATTTATGCTCCAAATGACCACCAAGTAGTGTTTCTTGAAAAAATTCGGAAAATAGTGGAGTGGGAAAATGTTGCAAAAATTATTGTGGCTGGTGATTTTAATTTGATCAGGTCAGGAATAGATTGCACAAACATAGCTAGAAGTGGAATGGGTGTGAAAGGGAAGGCGATGGACAAATGGATGAAAGTTATGGGTTTGAAGGATTCGTGGAGAGAGTTTAAAGGCTTGGAAAGGGCATATTCCTTTTTTTCGCATGTACATGGGACCTACTCGAGAATAGATTATGTTTTTCTGTCGGAAAACTTAATTGGGGATATAGAAAGTACGGAAATTGGGATTATTAAGGAATCGGATCATGCTAAAGTATATTTGGAATTGAAAGCATCAAAAAATATTCAAAGAGTTAGAAATTGGAGGTACGATCCTAATTTGTTCAAAGATCAGAAAAGCAAAGAGGCAATTATGGAAAGTTGGAAAGAAAGTTGGCAATGGAATGATAATAATGAGGTTGATTTTAACATTGTATGGGATACCATGAAGTCAGTTTTTAGGGGGGAAAGCATAAAAGTGGCAAGCCTCAAATATAAAAGGTATAAAGCAGAACACATAGAAAAAGAAAAGGAAATAAAACAATTACAGGAAGAACACGCAAAAAGTAAAGATAAAAAAATTCTCTTGAAACTACAAGGACTTAAGGCAGAAGTAATGGGTAAAGATATTGATAAAGTTAAACGAGACTTGATTTATTTAAATAGAGAATATTTTGAATTTAGTAATAAGAACTCAAAACTATTAGCAAGAGCAGCTAAGGTTAAAAGGGAAAAAAGAGAAATTGGGGTGTTAGTTGACAGGCAAGGTTTAAGGTGTAATAAGAATAGCGATAAATGTAAAATAGTTAGGGAATTTTACCAGGTGTTATATGCAGAAAAAGAAATAGATATGGAAAAGCTTAAAAGGATATTGGAGAGGCAGTTAGGGAATGGGATAAAGCAAGAGCATAGGGAGAAAATGGAGGAAAAGATAACTGATAAAGAGGTTAAGGGGGTAATAAGCGGATTGAAGATAGGGAAAGCCCCGGGGGATGATGGATTATCAACAGAGTTTTACAAAGAATTTAAAGAGGTGGTGGTCCCGAAATTGGTGAAGTTATATAACTATATACTAGATGGAGGATCAATCCCGACTTCATGGTATAACACTACAATTGTTCTTTTGCCAAAACCTGGTAAGAATTTGGAAAGAGTGGATT
This sequence comes from Bradypodion pumilum, assembly GCA_035047305.1. Taxonomy (NCBI): domain Eukaryota; kingdom Metazoa; phylum Chordata; class Lepidosauria; order Squamata; family Chamaeleonidae; genus Bradypodion; species Bradypodion pumilum. Next base: position 13,929,177 of record JAWDJD010000010.1, on the reverse strand, counting down.
CGTACAGACCAATTTCGCTTATAAATCAAGATGCGAAGATCTTCACGGCAATATTGGCTAACCGTTTAAATAGTTTTATGGGGGAATATATAAATGTTGATCAAGTTGGGTTTCTAAAAGGACGACACATGGCGGATTTGACTAGAAGGGTATTAGATTTAATAGACAGTGTTAATCAAACAAAGGAAAAAGTGGGACTACTATCATTGGATATTTTTAAGGCATTTGACTCATTGCAGTGGTCTTCAATTAAGGAAATAGTTAGAAAATATGGGTTTGGAGATAAATTTAATAGGGTTATTGATTTACTATATCAAAAAGGAAATGCCAGGGTTAGAGTAAACGAGGAGCTCACGGATGTGGTAAAGCTAGAGGCAGGCACTAGGCAGGGTTGTCCATTATCTCCTATTTTGTTTATAATGGCAATGGAGATTTTAGCTAAAAGTATAAGGGAGGATTCAAATATAGAAGGGATTATGGGTAATAAAGTGAGCATGTACGCTGATGATACATTGCTTATGGTGAAGCACCCGGAACAGGTAATGGACAGGATTAAAGATCATCTACAAGTATTTCAAGCTATAACAGGATTAAAGATAAATTGGGATAAATCTGAATTGATGTTGTGTAATTTGAAATTGAGCGAGATGGGTAGGACGGTGTCGACACTTAATATACAAATCAAAGATAAGTTGAAGTATTTAGGGATAATTATTTCAAACAAATTAGAAGAACTTAAACGATTGAATTATGACAGCTTGAGAATTGAATTTAGGAATAAAATACGAGAACTTCAGAAGTTAAAGCTGTCATGGTTTGGAAGGATTGCTATGTGTAAAATGATACTGTTACCAAAGATTAACTTTTTATTTGATACGCTCGCGATCCATTTAAAAGAGAAAGAAATCAATGAGTTTCAAAAAATGTTTAATGACTTTTGTAATGGAGGAAAAAAATCTAGGCTTCCAAAGAAACTATGGTATTTGTCTCAGAAAAAAGGGGGGTTGGGTATGCCAAACCTCTTAGTATATTACCGAGCATTTCAAGTTAAGAATGTTGTGAAGATCTTGGCAAGAGAAAAGGTAATTTGGGAACAATTGGAAATGAAAGAATATAGAAATATTGGAAACTTGAATTTTCTGGGAATGAAGGATAAGGTGAAAAGGTCAAATAATACTATGATGAAAGGTCTCATGGAGGTGTGGAAGAAGGTAAAAAAAGATATGGTTCCGAATCTCTCCCCAATCTTGGAATTGACTGATATGATGTGTTTCCCAATAAAATTAGACAAAGAAAAAATAGAAATATTGGATAAAAATGGGACGTTGTTATTGAAGGATTGGTTAAAAGCATGTGATGTTGATGCCGAGCGGAAAAAAATGTTTGAGATATTAAATTTGAATTGGTTTCAGAGGTTAAAGGTGGACAATTGGAATAAAAAATATAAAAGAGAACTAGGGTCAGATAGAGTACTTACGGAATTTGAGGAATTGGTAAGGAAGATTAGAAAAGGGGAAAGTAGTATTAAGGGTCTTGTAAGTAAGCTTTATAATATATTGAATAGAGGTGCAGATCCACAGGAGGATTTGAAATGGAAGTGGGAACAAAATTTGAATATAAAAATTGGGGAGACTGAATGGAAAAATAAATGGAAAAAGAGAATTATGAGAACAATGTCTGTAAGAATTAAAGAACATAATTTCAAGATGCTGTGGCAATGGTACCTGACACCATTAAGACTTTACCAGATGGATAATAAAAGAGATAAGTTATGTTGGAGATGTAAAGAATTTGATGGAACATATGAACATATGTGGTGGAGTTGTAAAAAAATAAGGGATTTTTGGGGAAGAATAGAAAATGAATTTGGTGAAATATTGGGTAAAAGTGTTAAGTTGGTGTCGGGTACTATTCTTTTAACGAATGTGGAAGATCTGGGTTTAAACAAGGAGGAAAAAGAATTACTGGAAATTGTACTGACAACGGGTAGACAATGTATAGCCAGAAATTGGAAAAACGATGTAGATATTCAGGTTGGAGAATGGTATAAAGAAATGTGGAGTTTAGCATTGAACGATAAATTGACATGGGAGATTAAAGTCAAAAGAGATAATTTAAAAGAGAATAGATTCTGGAATATATGGAAACCGTTCGTGGATCACTCTATTATGGCAGGTGATAGTTCAGGACCAGTACCATCTCAAAGAAGTTTCTGGACTTGAGTAGAAAATAAACTCTCCGGGCATTGTATATATTCACAGGGTGTTTTTTATTGGTTAAAAAGATTAGTGGTAGTACAGAAAGTTTCTTTCTATTATTTTGGACTTTGAAATAAAGGTTCTTAATATTTGGTGGTTAAATAGTAGTTAATGAATATAGATATTGTTATGTGCTAGCATATAGTAATGTTTGTTAGTATGATATATGGACTTGTTAGTGTAATGTACTGTTAATGTACTGTTAATGTTTTCTTTTCTTTTTCTGTATGTTCATTAAAGACTTAATAAAAATTATTAAAAAAAAAAAGAATACAATCTGCCTTTTTTACTTTATGGGTTGGGAAGATAAAAAAAACCACCTCTTTTATGTATGTACAGCGACCCAAAATGGATAATCTAATGACTTGATTTCTGCTCACATTTATTTATTTATTTATTTGCTCGATTTATAGGCTGCCTTTCTCACCTCAGCGACCCAAGACACAGATGTCCTTTGTTTAATTCCCATATTGCAGTTTCCTTTTATTCTTCCTTTTATTCTGCCCAGGAATGTTACACTATAGATAAGATGTAACAGCAATTGTCTCTTGTCCGGAATTCATTCCAGGATGGTTATCCCAGCCTCCTAATTTAGACCATGGCAATCTTGATCTTGCCAAATAGCATGGCAACATTCCTGACATGTTTGTCAGACTGCTGCCATTGTCTCTTTATGAGGATAATGTATTCCAGGTCTCGCAGGTAAGCCTGCATACTTCCTAGACTAAAACACAATCTCACATATCATCATTACATACTCAGCACTGACACAGCAGTCATGCTAGAAAGCAAGTTTTCTTTATTAGCAATCTATTAAAGCAAACTCAGTCTTTCTAAGTGCTCTCTGTGAGGAGTTATGTATTTTTAAATATTATTTTGATTCCCAATTATCTCATCTGCCCCCCTCACCCCCAGGTCACATACCGGCCTTAAATGGAGAGTTCCCCATATGATACAATGTAGCTATCTGACTGGATCAAAGAACTACATTGTTTCTCATACATTTCACTGCTAGGGAATCTCTGGAGCTCTGGTATCAGGGTGAATTTACTTCTTTCCCCCACCTCTTGGTTCCATAAAAGCGGGAGCTTTTCCTGGAAGCTCTGGCCATGTATTTATATGTAGTTATGTATTAAAATCTTGGCATAAGACTGCCCTGGGTTACATTTGCCATGAGTTATGTCCTCACTTTTAATTAAAATATTCCCCAGGTTACAACCGATATTTGGTTTACGACCGAAAATTGTGCTACAATATTTTAAACTCTAAGATGATAGTGATCTCCCTACTTTTTCCACACCGTTTGGGTACCTTATCTGACAATGACAATGACACCTCTACAGCAGTAAGCACTGCATTGTGACTTCGCATGGAGGAGGCGGTGGCCTTTTTGAATCCTAACATGGTGGTGGTGGCCATTTTGGGGTTCAGGACTGCATCTCTCAGAGATCTTGGCAAGCATTTTAGAATTCAAAGTGGGCACCACCACCATGTTAGTATTCAAAATGTCCTCCGCCCCCTCCACCCAAAGCCACAATGCAGTGCTTACTGCTGCGGAGGTGCTGTCGTCATCGGATAAGGTCTCCAAATGGCATGGAAAAGGTAGGGAGAATGCTCTGCTGCTTTTCTGGGGGTGGGGGGTGTTCGCATCTGGCATTTTTTAATTTTCTTTTCATTTTTTGTATTTTTAATATTATTTTTGTTCCAGTCGTGACTTTTTTATTTTCAATGCATTCCTATGGGAAATGAGCTTCAGGTTATGTTTGTTTTGGGTTACGATGGAGGCTATTGGAATGGGAATCATCTGCTTGGGAATACCCTGAAGGAAATGGTGAGCCACTGTGTGAGAAAGAATGCTGGACTGGATGGGCTGTGGCCTGTTCCAGCAAGGCTGTTCTTATGTTCTTATGTTCTTATGTAACCCAAGGTTTTACTGTACTTGGGAACCGAAGGCCTGTTAGTGGGTTGAGGGCGATCTGGCGTTCGTCAGATTCACCATGATACCTGTGTTTATAGGGGGGTTGGTAACATGTGGTGCTTGTGCAGACATACATGTGGGTGTGTGCTGCTTGTGCATGTCCAATGGTTAGAGCAGGAAATCTTTGTTACTGACAGCCAAAAAAATTGAGTTCCAATATTTCATCTACCAAGGGGAGGCAAGCACAATCAATAATATTAAAGTTAAATAAAAACCCAGAGTAAATGCAAAATATTTATGGAATCCATAAATGTCATTTAAACTTTCTTTTAGAATCCTGAATCTTTCCTATTTCAGATTCTAAGCCAAAGAACCCAAAGAACCTCTATTATGTGTTTTATTATTTTATTTTTATTTTTTATTTTATTTTTTTGGACTTGTATGCCACCCCACTCACAGAGCGACTCTGGGCAGCTCACAAAGATACAAAGTATAGAAAAATATACAAAATTACAGGTTACATATCAATATTCAGTCACAATACCAAAGCATTAATTCAACAAAAGACATGTATACATCCAACACATAGTCAATATACGGTACGATTACCATTACAAGATTACATATCAATATCACTTACAGTAAAAGCATTAAGTTCGTTACAATGGGTTACATTTAAAGAGATAGTTAATAATTATGCGTTTGGTATGAAATTTAAAAGTACTATAGACCAACTTTATCAACATAGTTTTGCTAAAGTGAGAGCAAATGAAGGTTTTACAGATGAGGTAGAGCTTAAGGCTGGAACACATCAGGGTTGCCCACTTTCACCAATATTATTTATAATGGCAATGGAAATATTAGCAAATATGATAAGGGAAGATAAAAATATTGAAGGATTGGAAGGGAATAAAATTAGTTTGTATGCAGATGATACCCTAATACTTATGAAAAATCCAAAAGGAGCTTTAGCGAAAATACAATGCCATCTTAAAGAATTTGGGGAAATGACTGGACTGAGAATAAACTGGGATAAATTGGAAGTAATATTTTGAAATATGAATAAAGAGAAAAGAGAAGAGATTAAACTAAAATATCATATTCAGGTTAAGGACAATTTGAAATATTTGGGGATAAACATCAAATAAATTTGAGGACTTAATAAAGTTAAATTATGAAAAACAAAAACAAAAAGAAATGAAGGAAAAAATTCAACAATATAAGAGGCTGAACCTGTCTTGGTTCGGTAGAATTGCACTGTGTAAAGTGAAATTATTACCGAAATTAAACTTTTTGTTAGATGCTTTACCAATACAACTTAAAGATAAAGAGATAAAAGATTTTCATATTTTTTTTTGAATGACTATTGTAATGGGGGGAAGAGACCAAGAATATCAAAAAAGATGTGGTATTTAACACAGAAAGAGGGCGGATTAGGAATACCAAATATAGATACTTATTATAAGGCATTCCAATTAAAAAATGTGATGAAAATATTAATGAAAGAAGAGATGATATGGGAAGAAATTGTAGAAATCTGATTCATGTCTCAATCAGTCTCATGAAGTAGCAGTTTATATCATCAGATCTTTTAAGGTAGAAACTTCAGAGTCCACGAAGTCCAGCTTCATTAGACGGAGTAAGAAGGGAAACAGATAGAGAGAAAAGCAAACACACACACTGGTCTTTTGGCTGAACAAAGGATACTAATGCCTTCTCTTTATTCAAGCAGAGAGTCTCAGAAACTAAACTTATTCAAGCAGAGTCTACCAGAAACGAAACTTAACAGAAACAAAACTCAGGGCATACAGCCAATCAGAAGTGTCAGAGCCCAAAATCTAGCGTTGTCTCTCAGTAAGCAAAGAGGCTTTTGTTTACAAAATGTGTCAGAAGACAGCCTGACAGAATCCAGATGCATTCCTACATGTCCTCCTTTTTCATTTAAATTTGAGAGAGGGACGGCTAATCATACCCCTGCATGTCATCATACTCCATAACTACTCCTCCATATACATCATCACTGTCCTCCTGGACATCGTACCCCTCCTGACTCCTGGTACCTTGTTCCGGAGGATGATACCTCATTGAGTACAATTGCCGTCGTGCAAAACTCGATGTCTCCCTTCTACGCAGTGGACATATGTTACACATAGAAATAAGGTTAGGAATACAATTAATGCAAAAACACAAAGATATAAGGCAGATAATAATAATAAACCCACAAAAGAAAACTTGTCTAAGGACAGATAAATCAGGCAACCAAGAAGTCACCCAATCAAAGAGATTAACATCAGTGCGTACATTGTTAGTAATGCTCTCCTGTAAATTCTGAAGTTCTTCCTCAATAGTATTGATCAGATAAAATAACCCAATGCTGCACATTGATATTGTCCTGGATGGAAATTCGTGGCAACTCCATTAAAAAAGAACCACATGTTAGGATCCTTAATTTGCCATCCATTGCAAATTGAACCACTATCTATAGCAGAATAATCAGGAGTAAACATAGGAAACACATCATATATATCTTCAATAGTAGTGTTAAACAAGGTATAATTAAGCTTATAAGAACTGTTATAACTACCCCATAACCAAAAATAATCATCACAACCCGTATAATTGCCTACACTCCGCAAAACCCTTTTTGCTTGAGTCCAGTACTTCCATTTACTATTCCAGACTCCAGAACTATGACAGCAGAAACAAAGTCCTTTAGTGTATTTCTTGAATGTCATGCTTCCCCAGCGGGTGTTGTTAAATTGTTCTGGAGGATTAGAGAAGAGTGTAGATCTATCAAGATGTTGCAAATGTCCAATAACCAACTCTGGCATGTTGAACAATGCCGGAAGAAAGGCCATTTGAGACACTGCCAGAGGATGCTCATAGTATAACGTTGCATTCTTACCATGAACTTCAAACATATAGTTAGCATGACGAAGCCAAAAGTTGGGGTTGCCCCCATGAGGTATTGTTCTTACAGCTGGAAGCACAGTAAGAAAGAAAACAAATGTCAGCAAATTTAGTCTACTGGTGAACCACCATCCTGGAGCTGAGTAACCTTCTTCTCTCTCCATGGGCGGATCGCTCGAGCAGGAATCCTTCCACTCAGGATTCCCTTGTTGCCAATAAACGACCAATGGCTTAGGAAGACACTCCCCTAAGAAACAGGAGCATGCCCTGTTATTACTAGTACCATGTAACTAAATGTGAAACATGAGTGACATATAACACAAATGCAATATCACAAACCCATATACATGTGTAGGGTACTGAAACTCTTCCATGTACTTCTGGAGGTACCTTGAGATATGCAGTTTCATAAAGCAATACATAACATAAGCAAAGACAGGTCTTTCTCCTGCAAGAGAATAAGCAAACATTTAAGCATAAACAAAACATGAACATTTCTTTTCTTCCTTACATGAAGGAGGTCCGGTTGCATTTTAGAAAGCATTTCTCACTTCCCCAATTACATGAGTAAGGCATTGAATTTCTTCTTCTCCCACTGGTGTGAGTGAAAGAAGCATTCAATAACTTATAATCAGCATAGCATGGTAACTCAAATACAGTACAAATCTCATTAAAGCATTTCACACTCATAGCCTGAGCAGGTAGACAATTTCTTTAAAAAGGCTGTCAGGTTTTATAATGCAAACAAAGCCAATTCTTTTTTAAAGTCCACACAAACTTTTTTTCTTTTTAGTCCAATTAAAATGTCCAAATTAAAAGTCCAAATCTTGATTGAAGCTTCCTTAAACACTCTCTATCCTCTCCAGCACAGTTCTTGGCATGGCAAAGGTTGCAATTAAGCCATAAATTAAGTCTCACTGACTTCACAAGACAATCCCACACAACCCCCCTTTTCAGCTTTTCTGGCACACACACATTCCTTTATGCTCCAGCCACCCCCATCTGCATTAAGGCAGGCGAAGAGGTGTGAAGGCACAAAGAACAAATTCTCCAGAAGTTGCAAGTAATTTCACACAGAAGAAAATCACAGGGAAGTCCAAGTTGCTTTCCCTGCAATCCTGATGCTTGAAACTTGGAACAGCTCACTCTGGATCTCTTTGTTTGAGGGTTGGGCAGTTCAAAATCAGCCAAAAACTGTATGTCTTCTTCCTCCTTGTATTTTTGCAACAGCCTGCTGTCCATCGAGGAAATATTCACCCCCCTCTTCCTCTGTATTTCTTTCATCTCCAGCATCTGATTCTCAACCTTATGACAAACTGCATCTGTTAGTTTGTACTTGCACCCCTTTTTTGTCTTGGGTTTTGTGCGTTCCTCCTTTGGGCCATCCTTCCATTTCTGCAGGATCTTCCTGCCCAAACGTGAGGTATCAAATTTACTACTCAGCTTCTCCTGCTTTTGTGATGAGGGTTGCTTCACGGGGGGGCTGAGATCCCCTATGCTGCTCTTTGAAACACACTTCTTGCTTCCTGCCACTCTGCATGCATTAATAGCTTCAATCTGTGATGAGGTCCCCACCATTTGTTCCCCATCAGCTGGCACTAGCTGTTTTTTAGACTCGGCAGGCAGTATTGCAGCAGAGAACAGGTCTTTTGTAGGGCTAAAAGTGCTTGATTGCTGCAAGGCAGGATATAATGTCCCATCTCCATTTCCACCTCCACCCCCATCAGGGGGCTGTTGTTTCTCATATGATGGAGGAGCAGTTGCCATAGCCCCTCCCTTGTCTGGTGGCAAAAGCTTTGGGAGGGGGCCATCAAGCCTCTGAGAGAATAACATATTCTTTGGAGTGAGTCTCTGAAGGCAGTCTCTGACTTCCTCCCATGTAAATAATATTGATATAGGAATTCCATTATGCTTCTGCATTTCTCTCCCAATCTGTTTCCACTGTTTTAAGTCCAGACATTGATCATATTTAACCCAAGGACTGATTTTTTTCTATAGCTTTAACCAGCTGCTGTATCTTCTTCTCATCAGCCTTTCGCCCATTGTTAATCAAAAGATCTGAGATATCTTTACAAAGTTCATTCATTTGCGACGCCATCACACATCCCATAATTCAAAAAAATAATATTTTTCTTCACTCACCTAATGTGGGACCCAATGTAAAATTGGATGAATTTTGAGCGCTCAATTTATGACCTTCCTCCGGTCTGACCTTTTGCCTGGTCGTAGGTGAATGAGACCTTCCCCGGTCACCAATTATGAGGTGTTAATTGCTGAAGCAGAGTTCAAAGCATCCCTTTGAATTTCATTCAATTGCCTCACGAGAGGTGCCACTTGTAGAAATCTGATTCATGTCTCAATCAGTCTCATGAAGTAGCAGTTTATATCATCAGATCTTTTAAGGTAGAAACTTCAGAGTCCACAAAGTCCAGCTTCATTAGACGGAGTAAGAAGGGAAACAGATAGAGAGAAAAGCAAACACACACGCTGGTCTTTTGGCTGAACAAAGGATACTAATGCCTTCTCTTTATTCAAGCAGAGAGTCTCAGAAATGAAACTTATTCAAGCAGAGTCTACCAGAAACGAAACTTAACAGAAACAAAACTCAGGGCATACAGCCAATCAGAAGTGTCAGAGCCCAAAATCTAGCGTTGTCTCTCAGTAAGCAAAGAGGCTTTTGTTTACAAAATGTGTCAGAAGACAGCCTGACAGAATCCAGATGCATTCCTACAAGAAATGGAGATGAAGGAAGAAAAACAGGTTGGCAAAGCAATTTTTTTGGACAAAATATTAACAAAAATTGAATTTAAAAATAGATTGATAAAAACAACACTGAATTTATGGAAGAAATTGAAAAGGAAGTTAGCACCAGATGTGTCCCTAATTACAGAAATGGAAGATTTGAGGAATTTTCTGTTGAAGTTGGATAGGAAGGTGAGGGATATGTTTCTGAAAAATGATGTATTCCTGCTAAAAGCTTGGATTCAGATATGTAGAAATAAAGAAAAAAGATTGAGAATTTATGAACAATTGAATTTGAACTGGTTTCAAGTCATTTTATTGAATAAATGGAATAATAAATATTTTTCAGAGACCAGCTTAATAAGAGAAAGGACAGATTTTGAAGAGTTGGTATTTAAAATGAGAAAAGGAGAGGTAGGAATTAAGGGCCTTGTTAGTAAATTGTATAAAATGTTAAATGGTAATGTCGGATCACAGGAAACATTATGAAAAAAATGGGGGAAAGATGTGAATATTAGAATTTTGGAGGAAAGTTGGAGGTATAAATGGAAAAGAAGAATTATGAGATCTATGTCTGTGAGAGTTATGGAGCATAAGTATAAAATGTTGTGGAGGTGGTACCTGACACCGATTAGGTTAAATCAGATGGATTGTACTAAAATGAAAATGTGTTGGAGATGTACGACTGTTGCGGGGACTTATGAACATGTGTGGTAGAGTTGTGATGTGGTTAAAGCTTTTTGGCTTAAAATAGAAAATGAAATATCACAAATAATGGGTAGTAAGTTTAAGCTAGAGTCAGGTACCGCCTTATTGATGGAGTTTGACAATATGAATATGGAAGAACACAATATAGATCTATTAACAATAATATTGACAACTGCAAGACAATGTATTGCTAGAAATTGGAAGAATGATTCTACAGTGGATATAGAGGAATGGTATAGAGAAATGTGGCATCTTGCACTTAATGATAAGTTAACATGGGAAATGAAAATAAAAAGAGATATGACAGATAAAAACAAATATGGAATCATCTGGAAACCATTTCTGGTTTATACACTGTCTGAAGGTAAAGGTAGCAGACCAGCCCCAAGTCACATGAGTTTTTGGTTATAATATGTGATGCTGGGCAGCTCTGCAACTCCCAAGGCAATGTACATAGCACTGGGGTATTATCTTATGTTTAGATTTGTTTTTCTTTTTAAGATAGTGTATTTTTCACATTAAAATAGTATATGTTTAAACAAGAGGGTTTAAATAAGGTAAAATGAATATACACTATCTGTTATTACTGTATTTTTAAATATGTGATTTTACTTTTAATTTTTACTTTTAATTTGTATTTCTATGTTATTTTTTATGTATCAATGTCTTTTTTCTTTGTGTATTACTTTTCCTTTTTTAAAAAATAATAAAAATTAATATTGTAGAGCCCAAAAAAAAGCATTAAGTTCGACAAAAAAAAGATGTATACATTCTGACAGCTTCACAAAAGCATCCGGTGACAGTGGGGTGTCCGTGGCGGTAGAGGTCTTAAAGCCCGCCCTGCCTCACAGTTACTGTTGCTCTGCATCTCTGCCCTCCAGGCCGGGCTGGCAGAGGACATCCGGTGACGGCGGGGTGTCCATTGCAGTGGCGGTGGTTTTAAAGCCTGCTCCGCCTCACAGCTGCTGCTGCTCCGCTGCTCTGTCCTCCAGGCCGGGCTGGCCTGGTTTTTCCCCATTTAGGTTAAACTGAAAGCCCTATCCCTAATTGGTAGTTTTCTATTTCTACAGTGATGGTGATGCAAAAGCATCCTCCACTATACTTCAGGCAGCATGTAAGCTTGGGACCTATAAGTCAGTTATTGAAGCAGAGAGGTATAACAGATTCTTGCTTAAGTATCTTCTTGCTTACCACCAGATTTTCCCTGAGCTATGTGTTGTCCCCTGAACTGGTGAGGATTCCAAGGTATCAGAAAATCTTTCTTGCTATCCTTGGCAGCTGGTATATTCCTCACTTTTTCTTTTTCTCACTCATGCAATTAAGAAAGGCTCAGTAACAAAAGGAAGAATTCTCAAGCTCCCAGCTCCTTTATCCTCCTGAAGTAGCTCCTTCTTATTCTGCATTGCCCATTTTCAATGATTGAAATTTGAAAGCATGTAGTTGTTCATCTGAGAGTGATTAAAGAGCCTCATTTCTTGGAAGAGTCAGTACTCATCATGTGCCGTGATGAATGAGTGTCTAACGTCCCCTGATCCCATTATATTGTGATTAATTGTGCTAGTTTAAGTCAATAATTCATTTGTTAAAAATGGGTTTGCAAAGTATCATTTGTCTCTGGGGAGCAATCAGAATATTATAAAAAACCATTTGCTACTTCTCATTAAATTAGTGTTGAGAGCTCCATCGAAAGGTTCTGTTCATCAAACATTTATTGCCTGCTTATTTGATAAGAAGTTGTATTTTTCTAAAATTATGTCTGCTAACAGAGCTAACAATTTGTATTTTCCTAGCATTGATGAAATACTTTTTTCAAAGTGTAAATAAGTGTGTGTCTGAGAGGGACAGTCTGGGGTGACAGGGTGAATGATTTCTGAATGCTTGTTTTAAAAAATGGAAAGGATTAATGTCCTCTCCTTTCAAAATGAACTGGAGGCTTATTCTATCCCCTTGGCATGACAGCATATTAATGACAGGTTGTGCATCTGTGGTGAGAAATGTGTGGGCTCCAAAGTCTCATATTTATAAACAGTTGAAAACGTTGAATTCATTTTCATTGAGCCATTAAAAATACTCAACTGCAAATGATAGACATGTAATGAACATCCCTTCATATGCCACTAAGCATCACGACCATAAGCAAAGAAAATGTTGTTTAATATTGTCAATTCTCTAACCTATGCCTCTTTTGTACTTCTTTAATAGTACTAGTGATCTGTTGGTACAACACATTGTACTGTTCCCACACAAAGGCTTGAACGAGAAATCCCAAGCCTGTGGAAGCTCCTGTCACAATACAGTTGTCTGTTACAATTAATACCAGAAAAAAACAAAAGAAAAAAGTTGTTGCATCTTAAAAACCATTGCCCACCAGGCACCTCTGTCCTCCACCATCCTCCTCAACCCTCCCAGCTCTTTGCCTATTGTGTCTACAATACCATCTAGCCATCTCATTCTCTGCCGCCTCCTTCTTCTTTTGCCCTCCACCTTTCCCAGCATCAAAGCTTTCTCAAGTGAATCCTCTCTTCTCATTTGACATGCAAAGTACTTTAGCTTCACCTTTATTATTTAACCTTCTAAGGGGCAGTCAGGGTTGATTTCTTCTAAGATTGACCTATTTGTTCTGTTTGCTGTTCAGGGGACTCTCAAAACTCTCCTCCAACACCACATTTCAAAGGCATCTATTCTTCTGCACTCAGCTTTCCTAATGGTCCAGCTCTCACAACTATACATTACCACTGGGAATACTATTGCCTTGACTATGCATTTTTTTTTTTGGCAAGGTGATGTTTCTACTTTGAACTATGTTCCCCAGGTTTCTCATACAGTAGCTTGTTTCCCAAGAATCAGTCACTTTATGTCATGATAAAATAAGTTGTTCTGTTTTTTAAAAATAAATCTGTGTCATAACTGGTACCTGGCCAAATTAATAAAGTATAAAAGAAAGCTAGGTGTCTGGAGGCAAACAAGGACACCTGCCATCCTAATTCATAGATTCTTTGAAAGATTAGCCATTTTGTCTGCACCTTACAGGCCTAGCATCAAGTTTCTTGGAATCTGCCCATCAGCCAAGCTGAGCTCTGCACAATCCCTTCATTGTTTGCAAAGTCTGAGGTTTGACAGCAACTTCTGTTGATGTGACAAGCTAGACCCAAAAAAAGTGTCACTGCAGCAGTGTAGCTGAGAAGGAGCAAACATCTTTGATGTTTGATTGACTGGTTTCATATGTCTGGATGAAGCACAAGAATTCAGTCTTAAGCAGGGGTGCCCAAACTACAGCCTGTGGGCTGTATCTGGCCCCCAGTGCCAATTCATTCAGCCCGCAAAGCCCTCGTCGCTCCTGGAAGCGGAAGTAAAACACACCCCTACTGAGTGCCTCCTCTGGCAAATGTGCCATAGGTTCGCCACCACTGCTCTATGACAACAGTACTGTATCAACAATCCTGAATTAAATGACCCACTGATATTATCAAGTTACTTTTTATGCACCTGCGAATGACATGGGCTATAACAGGCAGCTAAGTATCCTTTCATTGCATGGATTATAGGCATACCTTCTCCATTTGGCTCAATTGTCTTGGCTGAGTCTTGCAAATATTTCATGTTATTGCTGTCCTCCATGCAGATTTAAAGCCTTCTTCTACACCCAGGTGTGTTTGTTTTGCTTCAGTGGCTGCTTGGGTGATACTTCCAAATGCTTTCAGTCATTCTTGCTACTGTTCCCCCACCCCCAGAGGGATTATAGTAAGGTTTGTGAGTCAATGCTTCAAACCAATAAAGAAGTCCCAAACCCATCTCATTTAGAAACATCATAACTAGATATTTTGACAATTCCCCCCCCCCCAAAAAAAAGAAGTTGACAACTTCTCTGCATGGAAAAAATGTACTCAGCCTTCTTATCATCCCAGACTTCCCTACAATTTCCATAGTTAGCCTCTGCAGCACTTGCTAAAATTCATATGCAGAAGTACGTGATACATTTTCTGGATCATGATTTTTTTAAAAAAAAAAAATCGTTGCAAGCTTTCGTGATTCATGATCACTTCTTCAGGCGTGCATTTAAATGTTCATGGCGTAGTGGTGTGCTAGGCTCTGAATATTTAAATGCATGCCTGAAGAAGTGATCATGAATCATGAAAGCTTGCAATGTTTTTTCTTTAAAAATTAGTGATCCAGAAAAGTTATCACCTTCTACTTCTGCATATGTTTTATCATGTATAAATGGATCACACAGCTGACTTTGTTTATGCTGAGTGGCAACTTCAGTGCTGGAGGATAGAGAGCATCTCAGACTTCTGCCAATGGGCTGAGTGCCTTTTTTCTTCTAGGAGCAAAGGGAAAGGACCGATGTTGCCATAACAGTGGCAAGTAGATACAGCAAAGATCACAAAACAACAGTGCTTGGTAGTAACATATTAAACATAGCAAAGTGTCTCAGAACATGTTTCTTGTTTGTTTCTTTGTTGCTTCCTTGTTGTCATGTTTGTAATGAAGGCTATTGTTTTTCCTTTCTCATAGCATAGCAAGAATGACATAAATGTTAAAATTATTAAAGAATAAGCAGCACGTACTTGTTATAGCAAAAATGTTATGGGGCAAATAAAGCATGGTGTGGGCCATATGGGATGCTTAACTGATTTATTTTATAAAATATATATTAGGAATGACATTAGCACATTAGTAACACATTACTTTAGTTGCCATTTGGTGCTTGTGAAGAACAAAACAACTATAAAATTATCAACAAACAGATAGTATCTTACTCTTTGAAGACAATTTCCAAGGTCTAACAAAAGTACTCAGGAGAGGAGTACTTTCAACCTGAACGTTGTGTGTTGCCCACCAAGTTTCTAAAGCAACCACAAGAGGGTTCCCCTGCTATAGATTTCCACAAGACTAGCGATCTCAGCTGAGGCTTTCCATCTAGACCACTGGTTCCCAAGGGGGGGTGGGGTTGATTTTTAAGAGGGGCAATTTGAGAATGAGTTAAAATGCCCCAATTTCCAGCCTCAAGCTTTTCTCATAAAAATATATATCTAGATTTACCCATAATCTTGCATTCTAGGATGAAATGGAAGTTCCAAGAATGCTTTGCCTTAAAAAAATTTCTACACCAGAAGCCCTACGGCTCTGAAGGAAACACTTCTGGCCAAAGGACAATAAACTTTGTGGCACCTTAAAGACTAACTCGTGTATTTGAATGTTAGCTTTCATGGATCAAGCCCACTTCATCAGACAAAAGATTGAGACTTCATGGTATCAATTTATACATATAATGTACAGAGATACACCATGGTTGGTTGGCATAACACAGGGGTTCCCAACTAACGACCCATGGGCCAGACCTGGTCCACAACACCATCCCACCACCAACGCACCCAGAAGTGGAAGCAGGCATGTTCACATCAGTCGTAACACATACCCACACATGCATGAACGCACCTACGACTTTCGTAAATGCTGAAATGGTCGCATTTATGACAGCCGTAAATGCGCCTGTTTCTGCTTCTAGGGGGCGTGGTCAGCCCACTCAGCTGTCCACGGTGTGTGGTCAGGCCTACAGCGAATAAAGGTTGGGAACCCCTGGCATAACAGATAAGTTTGCAAATTAGTATGCTATTTTCAACAGTACAGTAAAACCCCAACTTACAAATGCCTCGAGTTACATACAATTCGACTTACATAATAATTTTGTGCTAAAACTATGTCCTGATTTACACAATTTCCTATGGGTTTGCTTCGAGTTACATAAAGATTGTTTTTCCTATGGGTTTGCTTCGAGTTACGTAAACAAATAATTTTTCCTATGAGTTTGCTTCGAGTTACAGAAAAAACGATTTAAACAAAAGCCTATGGAATGGACTTTTTCGTAAGTAGGGGTTTTACTGTAATAACACAAGATCAGTGTGGCTTTTTACAACAGTAATAACAGAAGATCCCTGATTGGGGTTAGTTTGACTTCTGATCAAGTCTCTGCTTTCACAAGGATGTACAATTCAGGAATACTAAAGATGTGGACAGGGACTGTGGTGGCTCAAGTGGTTAAGATGCTGAACTTGATGACTGGAAGATCGGCAGGTCAGCAGTTCCAGAACCAAGTACTTCACAATGGAGTGAGTTCCTGTCTCTGTCCCAGCTGCTGCCAACCTAGCAGTTCGAAAGCAAGAAATCGCAAATAGTTAAATAGATGGGACGCGCGGCAGCGGGAATCAGGCTGCCGTGCGCTTTGCCGCCCCCGCCCCCATGGGAGACGGGCACTGCCGATTGAGGGGCGGAGCCAGGTGCCCCTTAAAAGGGGGCGTGTGGCACACCCCATCAGCATTGCAGATCGGCTGGACCAAGGGCGCGTTTGCTCCCTCCCCAGCCGATCTTGGATTTTGGAGCCCCGGATGGGATGCGGTTTGGAGCGTCCCTGTGGGGACCCACATACCCATGCCCTTACCACTCCAGGGATGACTTTGTGGAGTTCGGTTGGGCAAGTTCAGTCCTCGCCCCAGCCGATCCTCCGAACTCCAGCGGAGGGGAGAGGAGCTCAACCCTCCCCCGCAGTTTTGAGCCGCACTCTAGCTGCGGCGCTTGGCTGTGGCCCCCGTGGGCTTTTGAGGGGCCTGGCTCTTTACTGCTCGCCTCACGGCCTTGATTAGTGCCTGCTTGGGGCAGCGTCCACCAGCCTCTTAGCTGCTTTAGCCCTTGTTGGGGCCTTGGAATTTGCGCCATAATGGCGCTGAAGAGAAAGGCCTGTAGGGCCCTGGGCAGGCCCTTTGGGGTTTCGCAGCCATAGGCCGGCTAGGCCTCTTGGCCACAGTTGGGCCCAGGCCCAGTTTAGGCCCAGCCCGCCTGGGGGGGCCTTCACCCGGCAAGGCGTTATGGAGTGAGCTCCTGGCATCTGCCCGGGCTCCTTGCCATCTTAGCAGTTGGAAAGCCAGAAATTACAAGTAGATAAATGGGTACTCCCCTGTATTTGGATATGACTGGCTTTGAACAAAAAAAGAAAAGAAAAGAAAAAGGGAAATGAAAATATTATTAGGGATTGAGGCAGGGAATGACTCATGGGAATACTCCTAATGTAATGTATCATGACTTCACTGAAGCCTTTGACAAAGTGCTCCATGATATTCTGATTGGCTTGCTAACTATGTGTGGTCAGGATAGCACAAGTCTCAGGTGGCTATACATTGGGTTACAGGATTGCACTCAGAGAGTTCTTATTAATGCCCCCTTCTCACGGTCCTGAGCCCCGACGCTATGTGGCAGCTGGAATCCCCAGTGGGGGTGGTCGCTCCAAGCACATCTGGTGAGTATGTTGGTCAAGTTAGCTCACACTATGGGCGGTATGGCACCCGGCCCCTATGGTCCAATGGCCATGGCTGCAGCAAATCTCTTTGGAGTTTCCGCCTCACGGCCCACCATTTGCAGCACAGAATGTTCATTTATGGCAGGCACCTTATCAACAGTGCCTCCTGGCACTCCACCTGCAGGGCCCACTGTTCCTTGTCCGATCTGGCCTTCTGGCCCCCCAGTTAATCCGGCCTACCATTCTGCATTGTGGTAGTAACTTCCGACTGTTGGCCTTTCATTATCACTGGGTGATCACAATGCATGGAATTGTGTAACCTCTTGCACAGGGAAATAGCTAGGGAGGACAAAGAGAGGAAGGACGATCGGGACAGGGACGTGGCCCCGTCGCCGAACACCTCCCTGCAAATGGGCAAATTGGCTTCCAGCCTGTTTGATTTATGCTGTGGTCATCATATATAGGGCATATGTTGAATTCCCGGGTCAATTGTGGCTTGCTTGTGATGAGAAATTTCGTATGCAGGTGGGCCTCCACCCTGTTATGCCTTGGGATGAGCCCAACCAGTTACTTTGGTTGCTCTATATGACGCCGTCCCGTCCTGCCTCTGGTGACCGCTACCATTGTGGCCATGTTCTGCTGTGACCCAGCCCAGCACAGTTTCCCCCCTTAGGGTAGAAACTCAATTTGACTTGACTCCAGTTGAAATTAAAATATCCAGTTATTTTGGAACCTGGAAGAGTTGCCAATACACTTTAACTCTCTCTTTCTGTCTCCATCATATGTACACGTATGTGTTAGATGAGTCTGTAGGTGTGTATTGTTGTCATTTATGACAAATGTTCCGATTTTGACAAGGGCCTTGCCCAAGAAGCAGCCTTGAATAGTTTAATAGAGCCTACATTATCTGTATGATGGTGTAACTGAGTCATTTTGCCAAGGGATGAGTGTAGCTAATGATATCTGCCAATACAGTTATGCATTAAATACAATGGCTCCATTTCCTACACCCCTTCTGCATATTTCCTGGAAAAGCTCTGTAATAGGTGAATAGATTTGTCCTTACCTCACTAGCGTACTCATTCACATTTCCCAGCAGCCATGTGCCTCTGTATAGCGAGTATGTATAAGGAAGTATGGATGGCAACACTGGAGACCTTATGAAAATGAAAACAGGATTTCCAAGGGAGGAAGGCTACTGAGACCTCTCACCGATCAATCAATCAATCAATCAATCAGTTTAATTTATATCCCGCCTTCCTCAGCCGAGACCAACTCGAGGCGGCTAACAACATAATCCAACAAAGTAACAATAAAAAGATAATACAGAGAAACAACAAGTTCAAAATGGACAACAATCCAGATAAGCATAATATCATAATACAAAAACTACACTACATAATTAGATCATAAAATGCAATAAATATAATTATACTACAGCAAACCCAACATAGCAAGACCCCCATGTCCACTGGAGAACAGTCGTAGGAGCTACCACTCCCCCAACAGCTTGGGGAAGGAGGTCCACGTCTCAGTCTCAACATGAGCCAAGGCAGCCACAGCAAGGAGCCAAAGACGGCGATGGTCCTGGGGGCGGCGGCAGTCCTGGGCCTGGCCCGGCGGCCCACGGCCCTTTATCTCCCCGCGCAAGGGACGGGAGAGAAGGGCGGGGCCAGGTGGAGAGGCCGATGGAATGGCCCTCTCTTCGCCCCCACCGGGCAGGACGCGCAGCGGCGGCAGGCTCACCCGGGCGCCCCTCGCCTTTTAAGTCCAAGGGCGAGGGGGAAGGCGGGGCCCGAGGACGCCGGCCAGGTGAGAGGCCGATGGAATGGCCCTCTCTTCGCCCCCACCGGGGCAGGACGCGCAGCGGCGGCAGGCTCACCCGGGCGCCCCTCGCCTTTTAAGTCCAAGGGCGAGGGGGAAGGCGGGGCCCGAGGACGCCGGCCAGGTGAGAGGCCGATGGAATGGCCCTCTCTTCGCCCCCACCGGGGCAGGACGCGCAGCGGCGGCAGGCTCACCCGGGCGCCCCTCGCCTTTTAAGTCCAAGGGCGAGGGGGAAGGCGGGGCCCGAGGACGCCGGCCAGGTGAGAGGCCGATGGAATGGCCCTCTCTTCGCTCCCACCGGGGCAGGACGCGCAGCGGCGGCAGGCTCACCCGGGCGCCCCTCGCCTTTTAAGTCCAAGGGCGAGGGGGAAGGCGGGGCCCGAGGACGCCGGCCAGGTGAGAGGCCGATGGAATGGCCCTCTCTTCGCCCCCACCGGGGCAGGACGCGCAGCGGCGGCAGGCTCACCCGGGCGCCCCTCGCCTTTTAAGTCCAAGGGCGAGGGGGAAGGCGGGGCCCGAGGACGCCGGCCAGGTGAGAGGCCGATGGAATGGCCCTCTCTTCGCCCCCACCGGGGCAGGACGCGCAGCGGTGGCAGGCTCACCCGGGCGCCCCTCGCCTTTTAAGTCCAAGGGCGAGGGGGAAGGCGGGGCCCGAGGACGCCGGCCAGGTGAGAGGCCGATGGAATGGCCCTCTCTTCGCCCCCACCGGGGCAGGACGCGCAGTGTTTCGGACCAAGTTTGAATTTATGCCTTTTTCCCTTGTTACTAGGTGCTACAAAAGTGTTACCATCTACATTCTAAGATGATTTCTAATATTAAACTTTGTAATGCTGGACTTCCATTTTGGTAGCCAGCATGCCTTTTGGCTGCTCTCTATCCTGCTCAGCCTTTGAAGGCTTTAGTTCTTTCCTACGTTGGGCAGTGGTTCATGGGTCTGGCGTACACAACTTGGCTCATTATTGGACGAATTTTGCCCGGTGGACGGTACGGCCCGGGGACATGCGAACAACTGTGGGTTTCTTTTCTGTAGCTTAGGGCTGAGCCGCGAGTGCCATAGGCTTCCAATTCGACTTAGGGCCCTTCTACCATGCCAGTAATTTTGACTATGGTTGGTTTATCTCGGAAGCACCACGGAGTCCGGCTTACGGGTGGTAAGCGAGCTGACCTTTGGGTCTGGCTTGCATTTCTGGCTGACTTCAATGGAGCGTCTTTTCGGCGTTCTGAACTTTCAATCACACCTAAATTTCAGGTTCAGCCTGATGCTTTGGGGTCATTGGGTCACGGCATTTATTTCAATGGCCGATGATGCTGTGGGCATTCGCCTGAGGCATGG
The DNA here is from genome assembly GCA_035047305.1 of Bradypodion pumilum. Lineage (NCBI taxonomy): Eukaryota > Metazoa > Chordata > Lepidosauria > Squamata > Chamaeleonidae > Bradypodion > Bradypodion pumilum. The sequence goes on along the minus strand of JAWDJD010000010.1, from coordinate 13,908,193 downwards.
CAGGGCACTAAATTGCTCAGAGACTTGACTTTAGGATTCTTTCCCAGTCTGGGTGCCCTGTTGCTGTGGGGGAACATTTGAGTGAATTCAGTGGCGAAATTTTGGTGTGTTAATGCGGCAGTAGGGCACATGGTACATGCCCAAACATCTCGTTTGCCTAGGGTTAGGTCCCTTGTCTGCCAGTTTGTATGATGCTCCTTGCGCCGCAATTTTCTGTTTGAGGCAAGGCATGTTCCCGGCATTGATAACAGTATCACCGATGCTTTATCCCGCTTGTGGGTTACCCGGTTTGGGGCAATAGCACCAGAGGCAGAGGAGCTTCCCTCACCATTCATGAATGAGATGTGACATTTGGCAGGGTGAGGGGAGCAGGACCATAGGCCTGTCCCTTGCCAGCTACACCCTTAGGGTGTATTGGCGGGCTTATCAGGCTTTCCTTACATCCTGACAGAACGTGCTCCAGCCTGTCTTGTGGCCGGTGCCGGTTGACCATGTTCTTCAATACATGGTACACTTGCACAGTAGCAGACTAGCTGCTCTTACCATTGGGATCCCCTGTCGAGGGGCCGGTGGGGGTCTGCTCATTTTCGTTCATGTTCACTCCATGTGGCAATGAGCACCGCGCTGGCACTTGTTCTTTCTGTTCTTTATTTCAGCTCCTGAGCCCCTGGACGCTCTGGCACGGGTGTGGCTCGTTTAGCCACAGCAACAATTTTGGCTGGCCTGGCAACACTGCTTGTCGATGTGGGGCACACACCTGGGGCTTCGGGCTGTAGCACACCTGATGTGGCGCAGATCCCAGGGAACGTGATGGCATGATTTACTTCCCTTCGTTATGTCTACCAAAATTCCTGTCCACCTAATAATTTAGTAATCCATCTGCGGGGTGATGACCTGGGCCGGGTCACTGCCGTAGCTGACCCCGGTTTGTATCCCAGCCCTGGAGTGCGCCTTTCTGCACGGGGCATTGTATCCCAGCCCTGGAGATATTTTAGTACTCCATCTGCAAGGTGAGAACCTGGGCCTAGTCACTGACGTGACTGGCACCAGTTTGTATCCCAGCCCTGGAGTGCACCTTTTTGCATGGACATTGTATTGCAGCCCTGGAGATATATTTAGTACTCCCTCTGCGGGGTGTGGACCTGGGCCAGGTTACTGGCATGATTGGCCCCAGTTTGTATCTCAGCCCTGGAGTGCACCTTTCTGCACGGGGCTTCCAGTTGGAATCCCAGCCCTGGAGTGCACCTTTCTGCATGGGGCATTGTATTGCAGCCCTGGAGTGCACCTTTCTGCATGGGGCATTGACCTAATTTTGGCTTCCTGGCAAGCGGGCCTGGTGACCGATTGGCGGTTTGGGGGGGCGGTGAGTCGTGGATGACTCCTCCCCGTGTGGCGGCAAGCACTGGTAAGGAGAAATTGGATGACCCCTACGAATCTGGTAGGTATGCAGTTGGTTGGCCACCAGAAGGACAAGGTAGAGTGAAAGTTGGGATGGCCAATCAAAAGTGGAATAGGAACAAGGTGATGCGATGCTCTAGGCAGCTTGCAAAACCTTAGAGTTCACCAGATGTACGTCAGAAGCAGGAGTTAACAAGTAGCAATTCTGACTGGGGTCAACAATTTGTTTAATTAAGTAAAAAAATTGATACATTGTATCTAATTAAGATCTGGAAATAACAACTAGTCCTTACCAGTGCTATTTTGGCCCATTTGCCTTAACAAAAGTTAAGTGAAAGTTATAAGTTAATAAAGTGGCCCAATTTTAAACCCAACACAGGTGTCCGTCTCTTTTTTGGGTAGTGGGTCCGGCAATGCAAATAGCTAAATAGATACCATTTTGGTGGGAAGATAAACAGCATTCGGTGCACTCTGGTGTCTAGTCATGCCTGCCACATTTCCATGGAACAACAATACCCACAACAAATAAAAAACTGGACACAGTTTCTACGGGTCTTGCAGTAGTGCTTGGAGCCCAACATATGCTGAAGATTATGACACTGGTTCTGAAAAAGAGAATAAATTGCAGGAAAAGAATGCGGATATTTGTATGACAAATTTAATTAATGCAGCTCACCAAATTTAGCTTTGCATGCAGAGTTAGATTGAGACAAGCGGAAGCCCTACATCATATCAAGTCTTACACATCCCAGAATATTATCAAACATTTTTCTAATAATGTAAAACCCAGAATGTTATTGTTGTTGATGTTTTTTTTTTTAAGAGGCCTCTCATCATCTGATCCCTAAATTGTAACTTACTCGTTTTATGCATAAAACCAGCCCAATTTTCATGGCCCTGAATTTTGATTTTCTTCTCCCTGTCTCTCCCCCCCCTCTCTTTTTTAATGCTAAGGAATACACTTGCTGGTCTTAAACAAATCATTTGAATAAGTTTCTTTTCACACTTGGCATACTATGGTTGAATTAATCAATGTTTATGAGCTCAATAATTCATGTGCAGGTGCTGGTGAAGACATGCTGTAGGCTGCTGAGAAACACACTTTGGTGTGATTTATGGCACAATAACTTATGCACTGTCAGGTCTCATTGTTTAACCCCATAAAAATGCCATTAGTACAAAGTTTCACATTTTATCCCCTTATTTGTTCTCTGACAGAGGCCCCATTCAGCCACATCAAAGGAAAGATTCATTGGATAGGGGAGGTCAGAAGACTCAACCATTGCTGAACCTCTGTGTGCAGGAAGGGAGGTTTTATGCCAAAACAAATTCTGCTCCCGCATGCATCTCTAACATATAAGCTATTTTTTCAAACCAATATTCAACACAGAGCCTAGAATACTTTCATAGCATACAATTACTTCTCTTTATTTTCATACTTTGAATCTCCATTCCTGTTGTCTCTTAATACGGGACATAGAAGGAGCCTCTGAGAGGAGTGTTGTTGTTCCATTCAGAGCTTATTAAAGTTCCAGTGTCAACTCCAAATGTCTTCTTCCCCGTGTTTCCAGAGGGCTGAGTTCTCTTCACTGGTTCTTTCGGCAAGGCATAGCCATTTGGGGCTCCAGTTTCCTTCACTGGTGTTCTCCAGAGTTAAGATCCAAGGAAGCTAGCAAGGTGGATGAGTCCCAGTCTGCAGTGTATTCTCTTAAGAGATGTCTACTAAAGATGGGAGGTGTATAAGCTCAGATCAACCTGGGGTGTCCCTTTATGCATCTGTGGTGGCTTGTCTCTCCAGTGCAGATCCTGAGTTGGGATGGGTGTTGCTGCAAGTAGGCACATTGCTGGAACATGCTTGCTCACCTGTGCAGTTACACAGAAGACGGGTGCCCATTTCTCTTATACCTCTTCCTCTGCTGATGATGACACACCTGCCTTGCCTCTTTCACCCTCTTGTGCCAGCCAGTTTAGCCTCCCTCAACTGTTTCTTCTCAGACAGCCTTTCCTCCTCCATCAGTAATAGAACATCTCTCTGGATTGGGACTGCAAACAGGTGCATGCTGGTACATCAAGCAATTGGGCTTTGTTCCACCCCGCCCTTGCCTCTGGTGCCCTTGGGTGCCAATAGCAATGTATGGGATTCCCCACCCCACCCCACCCCCCAAATAGACATCCTCACCACTCCCTTTCCAGCACCTTCCCATGGTGCCCTGACTGCAAAGACCCCCTCCCTCCTCTCAAGGGCTCTCATTGCATCTGGGGCAGAACATAATGGATTGCTATGGACATGCATGCCCCCCCTTTTTTTTAGACTGACAGAAAATGAAAGTAATCACTTTATTAAAACCAGATAAAGAACATGTGCTGATGAAGATTTAATTTTGACCAATGACAAAGCCAAGAAGGTGGCTTCATTCTGGCAATCCAAAGTTTGATCTGGACACGAAAGAAGAAGATAAAGAGATTCCAAAAGCTATGAGCCCATCTTCAAACTATTCCACTTATACAAACTGTATGAATGAATGGTAGTAAATATTTAGTCCCTAAAACTGATGCTCTTCTAATTTCAAAACAGATAAGCTTTAGACCTGGCAAGAACTGCAGGTGAAATCTTAAATATAGGTAGCGTATAGGAGTTGGTTTTGAAACACATAAAGTACCTGAAGCAGCATTTGTCATCTTTACAGTGATGTATGGCATTGTCCACCATCAATTGCTACTCAAAAAGCTCTGACTCATTACTAAAGATCACAGACTAACAGAAATGATTGCCATTCAACTTCAAAACTGAAAATTATTTCTTGCTGAAAAAGTCAGAAGAATGACTTACCAGTGGGGGGGGGGCATGACTGACGGCAATAGGACATTGCAGTATAATTAATACGGGATGATGGCAGGGAAGAGGGTAAAATAAGGGGTTTTCCTGGCCAATACAGGATACTTGACAGCTATGGGTATCCCACAAGGTAGCATCCTGGAACCATTACTTTTTAACATTTCTACCAATCATCTATGTTTCCATATGCCAAGAGTTTCAAAAAACACAATCATCCTTTGAGCCCTGTTATGTATGTTAACTGTGTTTTCTGACAGGAGTGGAATGTATCTTTTCTCATGTATCTATTCTTATGCAAATAAGTGGATCAAAAATGTGCACATTCTGTTAGCCAATGGGCTTGTTGTATTATTGTTACTGTTACTTTTTACAGGAGTGGAATGTATCTTTTCTCGTGTATCTATTCTTATTCAAATAAGAGGATCGAAAATGTGCACACTCTGTTAGCCAATGGGCATGTTGTATTATTGTTACTGTTACTGTTTATGGTGTATATAAGTCCAAGTTTTGCCCTATCCAAACTGTGTTCAAACCCCACTAATAAAGAGCTGAATTTCATGAACGCCGGTTCTGCCACGCAATGGCCTTGCAGAAGATCACCGATGGAAAGCAGAAGCGCTCCTGTTTCCTCGCTCAGTGCGGTTCTGAGACGCTTGAGCTGGCAACCCACCTCATTCTCCCAAGGGACGTGAATGTGCTGCCGCTCGCAGAAATCATGTCCGCACTGAGGAGGCACCTGCAGCCAGAGGTCTTGGTCTTCCCTGCCAGGGTGGCCTTCCACAGAAGAGAGCAGTGACCTGGTGAATCCATTGCAGACTACGCCGCCGCGCTGCGCATTGCTGCTGCCCCGTGCAAGTGGAACAACATTGAAGAAGCACTCTGGGACAGTCTGCTGGCCAGCATGAGGGATGAAGATGCTCAATGTCGCCTCATGATCAGAAAGACGCTAAACTACACGGATGTCGTAGAAGAGGCAGTAACGTCTGAGGCCACACGGTCTGGGATAAAGCTTTTCCGGCATCACCACCCCACCACCAGTGCCACCAAATCAGCTGTGCAAGCTCAACAAAATTCATCTTCATCTTCCTCAGCATTGCCTGGTTCCACCTCTTCATCGGAGTCCAGCGACGTAGAGGGAAAAGAGCAAGCTGTCCGATGAAAGCACCGAGAGCACTGTGACGACTGGGAGAAGAAATTCCTTCACAAGTGTGATGGCTGCGGAGCCCGGCATGACCACGAGAAGTGCCCATTCCACACCGCAGAATGCCACAACTGCGGGAAAGAGGGCACATTGCTAAGGTATGCCGACAGCAAAAGCAAAGACCTCCAATGCCTGTGCCAAAGAAGAGTCATCACCACAATACGTCCATCGCCAAAGTGTCACCCAAGCCTTAGCCGTGCCAAGTGGGCATCGTCAGCGAGCGTTTCTTTGCAGACCTGAGCCTGCAGGATGTCCCCTTCAAGATGGAGGTGGATTCAGGTACTACCTTTGCCATCATCCCACAGCGGGAGTTTTTGAGACTTCCCCCTGCCTCTCGGCCCAAGCTTAAATCCTTTAAAACTTCCCTCCGGGATGTGCAAGGTTGCCAGATTCCGGTCCTGGGGGTTGGTAATTTCTTGGTTAAATTCAAAAACATTCGCACCTCCTTGCCATTGGTTGTAGTTAAGCAGGGCACTAGCTGTCTTATTGGGACCCAATGGTTTAGGCCCCTGGGAATCCGGCTTTCTGCCATCCACACAACTCTGACCCAATCTGGGATGTTTGTGCTGCACATCCTAAGGCATTCAAAAAGGGTTTAGGCTTATACAAAGGAACCCCTGTTGACTTTGAGCTTGACCCAACCATCCAGCCCATCCGGATGAAGCCACGCTGGGTACCCTTTGCTTTAAAGGAGAAGATAGAAGCCGAGCTGGACAAACTGGTGGGGCAGGGCATCCTAGTGCCGGTGGACTCCGCAGAGTGGGAGACACCAATTGTGACAGCGTTGAAAAGTAATGGGGAGGTCAGGATATGCACTGACTACAAGTGTACCATCAATAAAGCTATTCACCCGAACGCATATCGTGTGCCAGTGGTAAGCCACCTTCTTGCCTCCTTTCATGGAGGAAATTGCTTCGCAAAACTTTACCTTGCCAAGGCTTACCAACAGTTAACTGTGTCTCCTGCTGCTGCCATAGCCCAGACCATAGTAATGCATAGGAAGGCATTTAAGGTAACTAGACTACAATTTGGGGTGAATGCAGCCCCCCGGAATATTTCAATATTGTGTAGAATGTATTTTGAAAGGGTTGCCTGGTATCCTGCCATATTTTGACGATGTCCTGATCACCGCTAAGGGCACCGTGGAACTAGCAGCCAGGCTCGATCAAGTCCTGTCATGTTTCAAGAGGTCCGGTCTATGCCTCAGAACAGACAAATGTGTGTTTTGGGCACGGGAAGTAGAGTTCCAGGGGTACCGCATTACATCCCAAGGTATCATGCCCTCTGACTCCAAGGTGAAGGCAGTGTGGAATGCACCCAGGCCAATATGTAAAGCCGAATTGCAATCATTTCTAGGATTGTTAAACTTCTATCATGCTTTTCTCCATCGCAAAGCCTCAGTTGCCAAACCATTACATTGGCTTCTTAAGAAAGATACTGTTTGGCACTGGGGCCATTGCCAGGAGAAAGCGTTCCTAGAACTCAAAAGGCTGCTATCTTCGGATGCTGTGTTAACTCATTTTGATCCTAACAAAGAAGTTGTACTTGTGTGTGATGCATCCCCTGTGGGGGTAGAATCTGTGTTATGCCATGTCCTAAGCTTCGGGATGGAAGCCCCTGTAGCATTCTATTCTCGTTCACTCTCAAAGCCTGAGAAAAATTACACTCAGACATACAGGGAGGCATTGGCAATCATTGCAGGCACTAAGAAATTCCACGATTACCTTTACGGAAGGCCTTTTACCATCGTAACTGACCACAAGCCCCTCCATGGAATCTTTGTGAACTGGAAGCCCACGCCTCAAATTCTGTCCCCAAGGATGTTGCGTTGGGCAATTTTCCTAAATGCATACGATTTTACTTTGCTGCACAGGCCTGGCAAGGACATCAGCCACGCTGATGGCATGTCACATTCTCCACTGCCAGGGGTCGGGGAAGCTGATTGCGAGATCGAAAGCAACCACCAGGTCCTCATGATTGAGGCATTCGACTCGCCCCCAGTCATCCACTCACATTTAGCCAAAGCTATGGCCAAGGATATAACATTGACTAAAGTAATGGCTTGGGTACAAAAAGGCTGCCCTGTCTCTCCTCTAGCCGAGGAATTCAGAGCATTCCACCGCAAAAAATTGGAATTGTCAGTGGAACGAGGTTGCCTTCTATGGGGCCAGCGGGTGGTGATTCCTGTCACTCTCAGGAAAAAGGTTTTACATTTACTTCACACAAGTCATCCGGGAATTGTATATTCCAAAACCCTTGACCATAGCTACTTTTGGTGGCCTCAACTGGACCAAGACATAGAGCACGTGGGCGGCACTTGTGCCAGCTGTCAATCCTCTTGCCCAGAGCAATTCCACCTTCCCTCTTGGAATGGGATTCTGCTAGGGGCCCGTGGTCCAGGTTGCACATAGATTTTACAGGTCCAATTTGGGGTGCCCTATTTTTGATGGTTGTAGACTCATTCTCTAAGTGGCTGGAAGTGATTAGAGTGCCTAATACCACTTCAGCCACCACGATAATGCACCTGAGAAGGCTGTTCACAGCATTTGGACTTCCAGATGTGCTGGTGTCTGATAACACATCTGCAGAATTCCAAACCTTCATGGAAAGGAATGCAATTAGGCACATCACTGCCACCCTATTCCACCCTGCCTGGTCGAGCAGCAGCTGTGCACAACAAAAGATGCGCTTCGGTGTATGGGTGAAGCTCCATGGAGCTCCAGCTATGCCAGTTTCTTTTCATGTATAGACTCATCCCCCTTGCCTCCAGGCTGTCCCCTGCTGATTTGCTCCAGCGAAGGAAACTGGCATCCTTGCTGGACATATTGGATCTCTCTAGGGTGGAGCACAAAGGCACAAATATAGCGATCCAACACCAGAAGGGTTTCTTGTCTGGAGACTCTGTACATTGCCGCAATTATGCAGCTGGTGGTCCTACATGGGTGCCTGGGTTTGTGATCAACCTGACTGGTCCTGTTTCTTACAGAATCGAAACAGCCACTGGTCTGATCTGGAGGTGGCACACGGATCAATTGAGACCCAGAATACTGGACCCACAAGACAAATACAGACACTCAATGTTAGGGTTGCCCCCCACCCATTTAAACCCAGAGGGCAGAGGTAATAGTCATCAGCAAGCTAACATAGACCCAGAGGTATGTTCTAGGGACTGATTTCTAGGGGAAATTTTGGAATGCTCCCCTACTCCGGCCATGTGTACCCCTACACTGTCCCAGTCTAGCACTCTGGATTTCTTTGTTGATAATGACCAATTTTGTTTGGAGTCGCCCTCCACAGTACACACATGAGGGACCCTAAGTTGTCTTATTCATGCACAGAATTAGATTTTGGTTTTGAGCGATCCCCTGCTCCTCCATCTTACAAACAGGGCTTTAATGTGGGTTTACAATCCTCTCCCTCTAGTCAATCCCTCACTCCAGTCGGGTCACCCATCCTACAAGCCCCTGAGCCGGCTCAGCCAAGCGTCCGACCCAGAAGCAAAACTAGACCGCCATCCTGGTTAAAGGATTTTGTTTTTACCTAGGGGGGGGAAGGATGTTATTTATGTTAACTGTGTGTTCTGACAGGAGTGGAATGTATCTTTTCTCATGTATCTATTCTTATGCAAATAAGTGGATCGAAAAATGTGCACACTCTGTTAGCCAATGGGCTTGTTGTATTATTGTTACTGTTACTGTTTATAGGAGCGGAATGTATCTTTTCTCATGTATCTATTCTTATGCAAATAAGTGGATCAAAAATGTGCACACTCTGTTAGCCAATGGGCTTGTTGTTTTATTGTTACTGTTACTGTTTATAGTGTATATAACTCCGAGTTTTGCCCCATCCAAACTGTGTTCAAACCCCACTAATAAAGAGCTGAATTTCACTACTTCATTCGTCTGCTTCTTCATTCCTTGAACACTAAAAGCCCATAGAACTTCAGCTAACCTTTGTCTGGGCACAGTTGTGTCAGTTCAGATCTCTAGTACTATAAAGGTAAAGATAAAGGTAACCCTTGCTCGAAAGCCAGTTGTTTCTGACTCTAGGGATACGACTCATCTCTGTTTCATAGCTAAAGAGCCAGTGCTGTCTGTATTTGCAGACATTTCTGTTGACATGTGGCAGGCATGCCTAGATACTGAAGTGCACAGAATGCTCTACTGCATAAGAAATGTCACATTTTTATGAAGGTGGATATTGCCTTTTCTATTTGTATTTTAATCTCTACCTTGGGATCTCACTTTTCATTTAACAAATAGAAGTTTCAAAATTTCTTGGTTGTCATCTGGCCTTCTTGCTCTCCTGTCTTTGGATCTTTGCAAAGTTCTTACAACCTCACTCTCCAGTATTGATGGTTCATTATTGCTATTAATGCCATCTCTCTAGCACAAGAAGGAGGGCCTTCTCTGTGTCCGCACTAGCCCTTTGGAACCTCCTGCCAACAGATTTACGGCTCTGGACGGTACTGCTGCTCTTCAGAAAAGAACTCAAAACCTGGCTGGTGGGCCAAGTATGGGGTGCTGGTGGAAGGGTGACCCTCGTTAGTTGATTGATATAGATCAGAGTTCCTCCCCCCTTTGGTTCCCAGCACTCTTTTATGGGGTGGGTAGTTTTAACTGTTTTTATGATGATAGTACATGTTTTATCTGTTGTTTTAGTTTGTGTTTGTGAACTGCCCTGAGTTGGCCATGGCCAAGTGGGTGGTGTAGAAATTGAAAAAACAAACGAATAAATAAAAATAAAATGGCAGGCTGTTCACCTCTTTCATCACTAAACAGCTCTCCTATTCATTATTTCCATAGATTGATCCTATCCCTTATTTCCACGGCGGGATTCCTGTCCTTGTCCTTTAATAAAGCATGTGTCTTCTGATGTCTTCTGTCAATAACTTCCCTGATCTTTTTATGTATGTTGAAAAAATAATGCTTATGTTGGTATTCCTCTATCTTAGTGCATCTGTTAGCCATATAAGCTTCCTTTACAGCTCTTATTTTGTGCCTAATCATCCTTTCTAGATCATTATATTTTTCCTTGTCCTGATTCTTATATGTGGTTCCTATTTCCATTAAATTGAGTATGTCTTCTGTTATCCATTCCTTATTCTTATGGTTTGACTTTTGTCTGCAAAGGTGTTTCTGTCATACATAACTTTATGGGTTATTTCTTTTATTATCCCCTATTTCTCTTCTACATATCTTTCCCCTTCATGTTTTCTCATTTTGTCAAACTCCTCTCTCATTGTCTCTTTCGCCGCCATTCTACATTCCTTGTCCCTAAGGATAGTGTCATTAAACCAGTTTTCATTGTTTTAGTGACAATTTTACACAATTCAGGCAAAGATGACATATTAGCAGGTTGTTGTCTGGTGAAATATTTCATCAGATAGCATAGATAGGTAGATTTAAGTTGGTGTTGATCTCTTCTGTTCACAATGCCTTATGTTAACCGGCTTTCGGCTTGCCTTCTCGGAAAAAAATTGTTTGCTCAGCAAGTTGTACCTCCAAATGAGTTCCCCTCCTGGTTTTGAGAAGCTTAAACTAACCTTTGAAGGAGTATTTCTGCTAGTCTTTGACACAGTTCCCTGAGAGCTGGAGCCAGGGGCTGGTAATATCAGGTATCTACCAAGCCAAGACCCATAGACCAACAGAGACCTATTAGCAATTCTAGGATTTTCCTGAGCTTGTTCCTCTTCTCCTCCTCTCAGCACTGTTGCCTGGGCACCTGCCCTTTATACTGTGCATGGAAGAACAAGAGTGAGAAGAAGGACCACAATTCCCTGTGCTACCCTCTGAGTAGTTGTATGGAATAGACTCATCAGGGGGAAAGTTGACAGCAGTGTCAGTTGCAAGGTATAGAAGAAGACTCTGGAAGAGCATCTTCCACAAGGATTTCCCAGATGTAGGCTCAGAATTGATGGTGAAATACATTGTGGAACAGGGTGGCATCTAAACTGGAAATTAGTTTAAAACATAAGCAAGGAGCTAGTTGCTCTCCAGAAGGTTACAAAAGACTACAACTCTTTATGATCATTGGCCATACTGACTAGGGAAGATGGGAATTGTAATTCCAAATAAATGGAGGTAGGCACCATCAAGTCATCCATTCATTGTAAGCTGACATCTGGCCACAATAAGACTGAAAATCAGGCAGTCTTCCACACATACAGTCTTCTTCTTACCAATTCAGTTAGAGAGGATAAAGTCTTTCAATTGCATGTTTTTCCCCCCCTCAACTCCTAAATTACCACCAAGAGGAAGTTAAGTGACAGTGGGAGTAGAGAAAAACATTCCTAAGGTTTATACTTTTTCTTTTTTAATTTCTCTTAAGAAAGAAAAGATTTTGTTCTGTTACTATTTTTTCCCAGACTCTCTTCTGAGCAGAGACCCAACTGTAGCCCTATTAAATTATATAGAGCGAGTCCAGTCCTTGGCTGTCAGTGGGACCCATCAGTCCTAATTTATCGCCCCAGGAAACACAGTACAATTATGGTAATAAATAATAATAGGATTCAGTACATGACAACATGACTGATGGAGCCTCTCCAAACTCATTTGCATTGTTTTGTGTTGCAATCACCCTGCCTCTAATGTAATGCCAGGCAAATGAGCCTTTTTGAATATTGTGCAATCTATTGCAAGTCAACTGGCACAAAATTCACTCAATAAATCTTGTTCAAACACATGCCTTTAATGACAGGCAAATCAACAATGAAGTAATTGCATTTAATGTAGTGAAAGACTGGACAAAAACAGTGACCTCAGAGTGACTTTTTGTAAAAGGTATGAGGTTGTTGTTGTGATGTGTGGGATGAATTTTGGTGGCATGTGTGCTTGCCTTTACCCCTTCTTTTCAAGTATGAACTTTTGTCCAGATGTGCACCACTGGACCAATGACAGTGTTTCCTTCATACCATTTGATTTAGTGCTTCACCATACAAGACACTGGTAACCCCAAATAGGCTAGTTTAGCCCACCACACTTTTTTCAAAGTAGACCTATAGACTGCCCTTGAATTTTGCTAGATTAAATAGGCTGTGAACTGAAAAGTAAACAACTGTCCCAGTTCTCTGAATTTTTTCTATTTCCTTGTCATTTTCCCTTCCAGCTAAAGAAGAAGAAAATGATTTGCCTGAAAAGAACACAATCTATGGCTAGATTTTCTACACATCTAGGAGGAATTGTGGGATCCGCACACACAATTGGTATACTGGCCCTGACAGAACCCTGGTAATGGGTGATCACCTTGTTACCAGGGGTTCCTGAAGGGACAGAAATTGGGGGAGCGGAATATTAGATAGAGTTTAATTAATCAATAGCTGATCTGACAAACTGCTCGGACAATAGGAAGCTAATGACTAACTCGCTAGGTGCGTAATAGGCAATCTCTTGCCTGCGGATTACCTTAAGCCCTAGAAGCAATACCAGCCACATGTTTATCCTGGATAACATGGAACAATGTATTTCCCCTGCCGTTGATTAAGTTAGTTAATTAACTCCCCCTGTAGACTTCCCCAATTAACTTGTGTAAACATGGAGTGTGAGTTCTGCAGATCGCAATGCTTTTACATGCAGACTAAAACATGATAAATACTGATGATTGGTCTTCATTAAATCACTGGTCTTCGCTCCATCTTGCCTCGTGTGTCGTTACTTGACCAGTCTCCTCCGGGACCCAACAGCCGCTTCGCGGTTCTCATTCAGCTTGCGCAACCCGCTTCGTGGCCCAGATCCAACATATGGTGACCCCGATGTGATTCTACTCATGAGTAAGCGATCTTCGCGGTCCAGTTCTTCGCCAGAACCGTGTCCGAATCGTCCCAGAGGACAGCATGGCAGCTCTGGTTGGAAAGCCATCCGATCTGAGTGACAGCTATGCTGCGAGACATTCCAGAGAGGCAGAGCAAGCTCCAAAGCTCTGAGGCGACTTGCTCAGTGGAAACGCGTTCTGCTCAGGGTTGGCTGTGAAACCCGGACTTCGTCGCAGAGACCGCTGAGGGCCTGTGGCAGCAGTCCACATTCCGAGTTCCTTCCCAGAGGTTCGTCACGCCAGACCTGTTACCTAAACTCAGACGCGTTGCTTCGTCCCGAAGAGGAAAACTTCAAAGGACCAGCAGGTAATATGGGGACTTGTCCTCAGTGGCAATGTCCGACCACTAACCAGAGAGTTCACTTAATGGAACTCAAGGCCCTGGCCAGGGTATACCATACATGCATTCACAATGCCCAGTTAGCAGATCTTTTGGCGTACTTGGGGGGAAATTGTCTGCTTTATCCAGAAACAGGCATGCTTAACCTCCAACTTTGGGACAGGATAGGAGCCTGCATTCAGCAAGCACCTAGAGCTCCAGATAGCATAATCAGCATGTGGAGCAAGCGTAGGAAGCTCTTAGCAGAGGTAGACCCAGTCTGGATAGAGGCCCAGGAACCCCCAGCGCAGTCAGAGCCATCAGCCCCAATGGCTCTCTATCCGTCATTTCAGCTCAAGCAGGGCAGTGTAGGGAGCTTTCCTTCAGTGACAGCTGCAGACGTCACTGAAGGAATGCATGGAATGAGAAGCGCTGGTGCTTATCTGACAGTTAAAAGTTCCTAGAGCACCAAGAGTTCCATCCAGCGCATGTTTGAGGAAGAAATCTGTAAGGGGGAGTTGCCAGCAGAAGAGCTAGCTGAGTTTAGGCAGATATGCCCAGTTCGCGTAGAGGTAGATGCCCTCACAGGCCAACAGCAAGCAGTCCATTCGCCAGTTCCGTACAAGCTGCTTATAGTTATATGGAAGGCAATCACAGAGACAGGACTTCAGAGTCGCTTCACCAGGGGCATGCTTCAGCAAGTGTGCGAAACCATGATGCTCATTCCGTATGACTGGAAAGCTGTCATGCGAATGATGCTCAACCCCAGCCAGTATTTGCTATGGGACAGGGAGTATCATCTCAAAGCGCAGGCAAGGGCTGCCAGGATGGGCAGAGCAGTAATCCCTGACCAGCTATATGGTTCAGGTCTGTTCGAATCCATTGATGCACAGACCGCCTTGCCAATTGCCACCCTTCATTTGGCGGCTGAGACAGCCTTCAGGGCTTATCTCAAGGTCCCAGCAGCTGGCAAAGCAGCCAAAAATTACACAGCAGTCAAACAGGGTGCCCAGGAGTCCTACATGGACTTTATCAATAGACTGGAGGAAGCAGTCAGTAGACAGATTGACAATGAGCAAGCCCAACAGGAGCTCATGATGAAGCTGGCGAAAGACAATGCCAACCTTGACTGCCGTAAGATCTTGCAGTCACTGGGCAATCGTCCCAATCTGACTCTCACAGACATAATTAGGGCTTGTGCCGACGTTGGAACAGATTCCTACAAAATGGGTCTGTTAGCAGCGGCGGTGCAAGGTAGTAGGAAACCCAAAGGCAGGACCAAAGGAGCATGTCACAATTGTGGCAAGATCGGTCATTTCGCTAGAGAATGCTGATCTCACAAGGGCAATGGCCAAAACACCGGCCATCCCAAGGCTCCGACCACCCCATGTCCACGATGCAATAAAGGCTTCCACTGGGCCAGGAACTGCCCGAATTCAGGAAACTGGAACACGGGCTTGTCTCTGGCCCCGGTCCAAACAGAGACCTCAGTCGCTCTGGGTGAGCCAGAGCTGGATTAAATTCCGGTCACATTCCCTGCATTCCGGAGGCGCAGGCCAGCCCTAGAGGCAGTGCAGGGCTAGATTTGACTTGCCAGTCAGAAGTCACATGTGACTTGCCAGGCACAGTCTATCTGGTCAATTCCCAGTACATGGGACCCCTGCCTAAAGGCTATGTAGGTTTAGTTTTGCCCCATAGTTTCGCAGGAACGCGAGGAATTCAAGCCGGTCTCCGATGTGTAGGTGGTGTTCAAGAAATATTTACAAGCCAAGATTGGGTAGAAGTCATGATCCCCAAAGCTGATGGCACAGTGGTCATCCGGCCGCACATTCTGGATGTGCACGTCAACCTTTGGGGGCGACACATTCTACAGCAGTACCGTGCCACTCTTACCTTCTGGTAATGGCTCTACCACTTAAATGGCTGACTAACACACCAGTCTGGGTAGAACAATGGCCGGTAGTAGGGGAGAAATTAGTCACCCTGAAACAGCTGGTAAAAGAACAGCTAGACGCAGGACATATAGAACGGTCCACCAGTCCTTGGAATTCACCCATGGGGGGGCATGGCTAAGATGCCGATACATTAACACACTTTCCTCGGAGCTCGCTCTTCTCAATGAGAAAAACAATGAGAAAATAAACATAGAGAAATACAAATTTTCAAAGATTGGCAAGAAGAAGGTTTATAGACCTCGTAACTGAAAAGGCTTGATCCGGAAGGTCGGAGTTCAGGAGCGTTTTGGCTGGGAGGCTAGCAGCGCAAGCGGTGGCCTCACCAGCTGAGTCGCGGCGAACGGGACTGCCAGGAGATCAGGAGAAACAATGAAAATGTGAGTTGTTGAAAATAAAGACACAAATTTGGAAGTGGTGGCTGGCGTGGCTGAGGGGGTGAGAAGGAGAGTGAAAACGAAGGAAAAGCAAGTGTGTAAAGGAGTGAGGAAGAGTTAAGAGGGAGAGCGGAAGAGAGAAAGTTTGTGAAAGGAGATTAATGGCAGCGAAGAAGGAAATCAAAAGTTAGAGTGACTGATGACGGGAGGGTAACATCTGGAGACGGTTTCTGGAGCGATTTTTGGAGTGTTGTGGAGAGTCTGAAAGGAAAGGAGAGAAGGAGAGGAGAAAGATAAAGAAGGAGAAGTGAAGGAACAGAGAGAGTTGCTGAAGGACGGGAGGTGTAAGAACAGAAGAAGTATGGAGGTTGGAGTGCTTGGAGGAGAAGGGAGGGGGGGCATTTGGAAGCCACAGCCGAGGCTGGGGACTAATGGAGCAGTTGTAATTTTACTTCGTGGACCAAGCAGTTAAGTACCGAGTAACATAAACTCTTTAAATACCTTGGATTTCCATCCTTCCTTTGCAGAACAATTTTTTTCCTTTTTCTTTTGTAATTAATTTTTCAGACCCCTCGGACTCTTTTGTCCCTTTATGTTCTTTTTTTCTCTTTCTTTTTTGCTTATTTGGGGTACTTGACTCTCCTTTCCCTGTTACCTTTGTTCTTCTTGGTTTTTTGGTTTCAATTTGTTTTGCCTTCCTCCATCAAGATTTTGGACATACAGTTACTGGTTTTTGCCATTGTTTTTGGGACTTCTTTTTCCCGCTTTTTGGCGCATTGTTATTGTTTTGGTTAATACATGAAAATCTTCAATCAAGTTTTGGGCTTTTGAAATTATCAACCCTTTTTTTTCATTGGATAACAGTAAAGTAGCAAAGCAGCAACGCAGTTTAGGAGCATTTTTTTTGGATTACAATCTTATTAATGGTTTGCTATACAGAAGCTGATCTGCTCTGTCTGGGCATAAAGTAAAGGGACTAATATAGGGGCTGAAAGCCTGAACTAATTGACATTAAAAACTGATTGAGAATCTGGATTTGGTGGAAATCAAGTAAGTGGACATTTGGATTATAAATTGAATGGGATTTGAAGATTTGGCACACAGGACTTGAGGTTGGACATAATTTTTGCTGAAGATGTCAATGCAGATTGGATTACAAAGTTACTAAAAATTTGGTTATAAGATATTAACCCACAATTAAGGCTCCAAATATAAGTGAATTGGGAAAGGCCAAGAGCTGGAATTGGAAGATAATAAAAGTTTGATTATATTGAAAGAATTGGTTGAAATTACAATGGATAAATTTGTGAAGGGAAAGGCCACAAAGGAAGAGGAGGTGGTGAAGCCTAAGAGGAAGGAGAAGGAGAAAAATGAAACTGAGGATACACCCCCATCATCTATATCATCGGAATCAGTATTATTGGACCAAACACAATTAATGGTTGAGATGGGTAAATTGTTTAAGAGATTAGATAAGATGGAGGATGCAAATGTGAAGGGTTTTTGGGAAATGAAGGAACTAAGAGGGAAAGACAAAAATGAAATTATGGTGAAACAAGATAAAATGTACACAATGTTTCAGGATTTTGCCCACAAAATTTTACTTTTCAGAAGTTGGAAACAAGTGTTAATTTGATGCAAAAGGATGTGAAATTGATGCAGGCGGAAGTGAAGGGGTTGCAAGAGGAAGATAAGGAAATCAAAATAAAGGTAGAAGGACAAGGGAAAAGGATAGACATGGTGGAAAAGATGATGAGGAAACAGAATATTGTGATATGCAATTTACCGGAGAAAACGCCAGACCATTTGAAAGACAGAATAATTGTTTGGCTGAATAATTTGAAAACGGGGAAAGATTATGTCAATGAAGACATTGCAAGTGTTTATAGACTGGAATCGAGAAGAGGGAGGAGTGTTCAAAGGAATGTCTTGGTTAAATTTGCAAATTGGGGCGATAAATTAAAGGTGATGGCTTTTTTAAAACAAGCTGGGTCTGGCGCTTTAAAAATTGATGGAAATGATGTAGAAGTATACAATGATATTGCTGTGGATGAATGTGTTTGGCATTATAAAATGAAGCCTATGACCAAGTTGTTGATTGCACGTGGGATAAAATACAATTGGAGGTTCCCACAGCAATTAAGACTTTTACGACAAAAAATGCATACAATTGATGCTCACACTGATGCACTATATTATCTTAGTACAATTGAAATGATAGATTTGTCTTCAAGAGAGGGATTGGCAATAAGAAAGGATTTGTTGGAATCAGGAGGCATAAGAAGAGAATATGGAGGTCAGGAGCAGGAGGGGGCAACAGGGGGGAGGGAGGAGGGGTCCAAAATTGATACTGTGGCAAAGGAAGGCTGAAGTATAAGGATGGAGGAATTTAAGAAGAGGCTGAGTGGTGTTAGGGAGGTCTTGGGATTGTATGTATAAAAGTTTTTTAAAAGCAATTGTATTAATGAGAGTGTGCATGGGCAGTTTGAGGCTTGCAGTTACATCTTCCACGTTCCCCCCCTCCTCGCTTTGGTTGGCAAAGGGTGGGGAGGGTAGAGTAGAATGTTTGTTGTGTTAGTTTTAGTTTTAGCTATGGGAATAGAGGTTGCACATTCATTGGAGAGATCGGAGATGACAGAAGGTCGCTTTTTGGTAAATTATGAGGAGTATTAAAGTAATATCCTGGAATGTGAAAGGTACAGGATCTCAAGTTAAGAGGAAAAGAATAGAATTAGCTTTAAGAAAGGACAGGCCGGATGTAGTCTTTTTGCAGGAGACTCATCAAAAATCTCAAGATGTGAATAAGATCTTTTTGAAAGGGATGCAATACTATGAGAAATCATTCGGTACCTCAAAGGCAAGGGGTGTGGCTACTTTAATTTCGACTAGGTTGGGCTTTGAGATGACATGTAGTATCTCCGACCCTGAGGGAAGATTCTTGATAGTAAAAGGGAAGATTGATGATGAGGAAATGGCTTTTGTGAATATATACGCCCCAAATGATCATCAAGAGAACTTTTTGGAGAAAATGTATAAAATATTGGTAAAAGAGAAAACAACAAGAATGATAGTAGCTGGGGACTTTAATCTAATTAGGTCAAATTTAGATTGTACAAATATTTTAAGAAGTGGAAAAGGGGTTAAAAACAAATTTTGGATAAATGGAGGGAAGATATAGGATTGAAGGACATGTGGAGAGAGCTTAAGGGATTGGAAAGGGTTTACACTTATTTTTCGCACGTTCATAACTCATACTCTAGAATAGATTACATATTCATAACAGAAAATATGATTGGAAAGGTAGATGAGGTAGAAGTGGGAATATTCAAAGAATCGGATCATGCGAAAGTGTTGTTAGAAGTGGGGATTGAAAATATAAGAAAAACAAGGAGAAATTGGAGATACGACCCTAAATTATATAAAGGCCATAAATGTAAGGAACAAATATCTGAGAATTGGAAGGAAAGTTGGCAATTGAATGATACGGAGTAGGTGAGTTTTAATGTAGTTTGGGATACAATGAAGTCGGTATTTAGAGGGGAGAGTATAAAGTTGGCTAGTTTTAGAAACAAGCAATTCAAAGTGGAACAAGATAAAATTGAGAAGGAAATAAAACAGCTTCAAAAAAACATACAAGGACCAAGGATAAGAAGGTTTTTGATAATATACAAAGATTGAAGACTGAACTGACAGGAAAGGACATAGAAAAAGTAAAACGAGACTTGGTGTATTTAAAAAGAGAATATTTTGAATTTAGCAATAAAAATTCAAAATTGTTAACAAGGGCCGCAAAAGAAAAGAGAGAAAAAAAGAGAAATTGGAACTTTGGTCAATAAGGACAGAATAAGATGTAATAAGATAGGAGATAAATGTAAAATTGTTAAAGATTTGTACCAGGAATTATATGCGAAAAAGAACATAGATATTCCAAAACTAAAAAACAATTGGAGAAACAAATAAATAATAAGATATCGCAGGAACATAGGAACAGGATGGAAGAACGAATAACAGAATATGAAATAAAAGAGGTTATAGCTAGCTTAAAAACAGATAAAGCACCTGGAGAGGACAGATTACCAGCCGAGTTTTACAAGGAGTTTAAAGATATAGTGGTTCCAAAATTGAATAAGTTATACAACTATATATTAGAAGGAGGGCAAATCCCGACTTCATGGTATAGGACTATAATTATTCTGTTGCCAGAGCCAGGAAAAGATCTAGAAAAAATTGAATCATACAGACCAATTTCATTAATAAACCAAGATGCCAAGATCTTCACAGCGATACTAGCTAATAGGTTGAATAGTTTTATGGGCACTTATATAAATGAGGACCAGGTGGGATTTTTGAAGGGTAGACATATGTCAGATTTGATAAGAAGAGTTTTAAATTTAATTGATAAGGTAGGACAAACAAAAGAGAAAGTCGGACTATTATCTTTGGATATCCTCAAGGCATTTGATTCTTTACAATGGGTAACAATTAACGAGATAATTAAATGTTATGGATTTGGTGATAAATTTAAGAAGATAATTGGACAATTATATCAGCAAGGGAAGGCAGTAGTAAGGGTAAATGATGTAGTTACAAAGGAGGTAAAGCTAGAAGCAGGTACAAGGCAGGGTTGTCCTTTGTCTGCAATCTTATTTATTTTGGCAATGGAGATGTTGGCAAAGGAGGTAAGGGAAGACAAGGAGATAGAAGGGGTTCTAGGTAACAAGATAAGTTTATATGCCGATGATACTTTAATAACAGTTAAACACCCTGGAAAGGCATTGGGTAGAATACAACTGCAGCTGAAAATTTTTGAGGATATAACGGGTTTGAGAATAAACTGGGATAAATCTGAAATGATATTGTGTAATATGGGTAAAGAAGAACAGAAAAGGATAAAGGAAAAGTGTAATTTATGAATTAAGGATGATTTGAAATATTTGGGGATTAATATCTCGAATAAATTCAATGAATTTAAGAAATTGAATTACGTAAAGTTGAAAAAGGAAATTAAAGATAGAATACAACAATTGCAAAAATTGAAACTGTCATGGTTTGGAAGAATTGCAATATGTAAAATGATGTTGTTACCAAGAATTAATTTTTTCTTTGATGCTCTTCCAATCCAATTGAACGATAAAGAAATTAAGGAGTTTCAAAAATTGATTAAAAATTTTTGTAAGGGGGGGGGGAAAGGCCCCGATTGGGTAATTTTTTTTGGTATTTATCCCAGAAGGAAGGGGGATTAGGAATGCCAAACCTGGTGGCATTTTATCGAGCTTTCCAAATTAAAAACATTGTGAAGATCCTGGCTAATGAAAAGGCAATTTGGGAAGAATTAGAAATGAAAGATTTTAAACATATTGGAAAAGTGGTCTTTTTAGAAGGCAATATGAGTAAAATGGTCACTAAAAATAGAATGATGAAGGCAACTTTGGGGGTATGGAAAAAAGTAAAAAGGGACTTGGTACTGGACATTTCCCCTATTATAGAGTTGGAGGAAATAGCAAATTTTCCAATAAAAATTGATAAAAGGGTCAAAGAAGTACTTGATAAGAATGAGGTATTCCTGCTGAGAGACTGGATACGGGCCTGTAAAGACAGAGAGAGGAAAATAAATTTGTATGGACAGCTGAAACTGAACTGGTTTCAGACAGAGATGGTTAATAGCTGGAATAGTAAATATTTGAATGAAGTTGGATTAGAAAGAGACAGGACTGAGTTTGAAGAACTGATTTGGAAAATAAGAAGGGGACAAAGTGGTATAAAGGGACTGGTTGGTAAAATATATAGAATGATAAATAAGGTAGGTAATCCACAAGAAGAACTAAGATTAAACTGGGAACAAGATTTGAATATAAAAATAGAAGAACAGAATTGGAAAAATAAATGGAGGAAAAGAATCATGAGAACTATGTTGGTTACAGTTAAGGAACATAATTATAAAATGCTGTGGAAATGGTATTTGACTCCAATGAGGTTACATCAGATAGATAAGAAAAAAGATAAAATGTGTTGGCGTTGTAAGAAGGAAACGGGAACTTATGAACACATGTGGTGGAGATGTACTGTGGTAAAAAAATTTTGGAAGAAAATTGAATACGAGATAACTGAAATTATGGGGGAGAAAATTAAATTGGGTCTTAGCATGATTATGTTGACAGAAGTGGAAAATATAAACCTGAGTAAGAATAAAAAGGAGTTATTGGAAATAATGTTGTCAATGGGAAGACAGTGTATCGCTAGAAAATGGGAAAATGAGGTAAATTTGAATATTGAGGAGTGGTATAAGGAAATGTGGGGCTTAGCATTGAATGATAAGTTGACATGGGAAATAAATTTTAAAAAGGGATTTGTTAAAGAGAATAGGTTCTGGAAGGTTTGGCAAGCTTTTGTGGATTACTCACTGAGGGGGAATGATTTGCAAAGACCTGTACCTGATCACAAGATTTTTTGGGGAAAATCTCAATGAATATCTCCGAGCTCTCCAGTCCATTGTAAATAACACTGGGTGATTAGTATTTTATTTTTATTTTTGTTTATCTTGTAGTTTTTTTTGTTTTGTCTTTATATTAGAAAACATTATTGGAAAATGAGGCATAGAAACCATACCTTATTGGTTTGATTTGAAATAGCATATATTATAAACAATGTGGTATCGATTTGTTGATGTTTAATTTTACATATATATGTAATTTTAATTTTATATGCGTAAGTTTCTTTATATTTGTAATTTTGATGTTTTTTTATTGTTTGTATTATTTTTGAAAATTTAATAAAAAATATTTTTTAAAAAAGAAATTCACCCATATTTGTTATCAAGAAAAACCGGGGAAGTGGCGACTCTTCATGATCTCAGAGATATCAATAAATGTATCCAGCCAATGGGTCCGCTTCAATGCGGCATCCCGAATCCGAACATGATCCCCGAGGGTTGGGAGATCTTGGTCGTAGACTGAAAGGACTGTTTTTATACAATTCCCTTAGATGCTAGGGATCGGGAAAGGTTCGCTTTTACAGTGCCAGTCGTGAACCACAGAGAGCCTACGCAACGTTACGTGTGGAAATATTTGCCACAGGTGAAGCTCAACTCGCCCACCCTGTGCCAAATTTACGTTCACAATGCTCTGGAAAAGTTCCGAAACCTTCACCCAACAGTCTTAGTGTGTCATTTCATGGAGGACATCCTGGTCGCAGCGCCACAACTTGGAAGCGAAATGTTTAAGAACCTCCAGGCCACTCTGGGGGAAAAAGGGTTACTCACTGACCCAGAGAAAGTTCAGAGAACCGAGCCGTTTTCATACTTGGGTGATCGGCTTCTCCGTTCTTTCGCAGCACCAGTTTTGCCACAGATCAACTTAAAGGATACAGTCACCCTTGTGGAATTGCAACAGATTCTGGGGAATATCAATTGGGCCAGACCGTATTTCAGGCTAGATACGGATCTTCTGAGACCACTCTTCTCGCTGCTAACGCTAGGTAAGCAGCCACCAGACCGAATACACATTCCTCGAGAGGCGCGCTTGACTCTCGAAAAGGTCAACCAAGTTCTCAGCCAGAGATGGGTGGACAGGATTAGTCAGGGGCCATATGCTCCCATTCTAAACCTGTACATCGTTCGGATCGGATCCATGTTTATCAGAGCCCTAGGGGTGGACTTCGGGCGGGGGGCGAGTATCGTGGAATGGGTGTATTTACCGCACACCTCTTCCCAAAACATCATTCCTCCGCAGGAACTGGTCTCTGCGGTGATTTACCGAGGAAGGCTGAGAGCAAGGGACATCTCAGGGCACGATT
Source organism: Bradypodion pumilum (assembly GCA_035047305.1). Classification (NCBI taxonomy): domain Eukaryota; kingdom Metazoa; phylum Chordata; class Lepidosauria; order Squamata; family Chamaeleonidae; genus Bradypodion; species Bradypodion pumilum. Next base: position 13,884,510 of record JAWDJD010000010.1, on the reverse strand, counting down.
TAGCAAAAATCATGGTCCCATTCACAAAAGAGCAAATTCAGCAACTGATGCAGCTCGGTGACTCGCTTCCGATTGCATTGGAAGGATTCACTGGATGTTTGGCATACCATTTGCCGAAAAACCCCAGACTCGTCTTGCTTCAAACACAGACAGTCAGTTTGTGTGAGTTAATGTCCATGGTTCCACTTCGGGGGGCTAGGACAGTTTTCACTGATGGGGGTCATACATATGGTGTTCTTACTTGGCAAAAGGACCAGGCTTGGTGCACGCTTCTAAATCTTCCACAGAAGTCCGCGCAGCGGGCGGAGTTGGCAGCGGTGAACCTCGCGCCTTGCGCACCTTTGCCAAAGAATGCTTGAACATAATTACTGACAGCCAGTATGTTAGGAATTTGCTTCACAGTCTACTGGAAGCATACATCACTCCCGCGATAGACAAAAACTTGCTAAGTCTTTTCCTCACGACTCAATTTCATTTGCGGAACCGCACCGAAGCACTTTATATAGCCCACATCCGAAGTCACCAGGATTTGCCTGGACTGATTTCCACGGGCAATAGTAGAGCGGATGTGGCCGCAAAGGAAATTCAGCAACGGTCAGTTTTGGGAGTCTTCATGACTCCGATCCAGAGTCATGCATTCTTCCATCAGAATGCCAAAGCACTTGCAAGGCAGTTCAACTTGCCACTTTCCCAAGCCCAGGACATAGTCCGTTCCTGTCCACATTATGCAGGGGTGGTAGGGAGGCCCTCATGGGGGGTTAACCCACGAGGGACAGAGGCCAACCAGGTGTGGCAGATGGACGTCACACACGTTCCGCATTTTGGAAGATGGCAGTACATGCACATTTGCATTGACACTTTCTCACAGTTCATTTGGGCAACTGCACAGAAGGGAGAGACGGCTTCCCATGAGGAGCAGCACCTCCTTTCCTGCTTCGCAGCCATGGGCAAACCACAGCACGTGAAGACCGATAATGGTTCGGCTTATTGCTCCAGGCAGCTGGCCACCTTCATGGCCACCTGGGACATTAAGCACACCTTTGGCATTCTGTACAATCCGCAAGGGCAAGCGATTGTGGAATGGGTCAATCGGACGCTTAAGTCCTACATTGACAAACAAACAGAAAGGGGGGAACCACCAGCCCTCCCCAAAAATCAGGGTCAGGCACAGCATTGTCTGAACAAGGTATTGTTTACGTACAATCACCTTAATGTTTTTTTTGGATTACACTCCGCAGGAGAAGCACTTCCATCGCACGGAGGCTCTCTCACGGCCAATGGTGCGTTACCAAGTGCCACCGGATTCTTCTTGGAAGGGCCCGGTGCCACTCATAACATGGGGAAGAGGGTATGCTGCAATTATGTCTCCTACAGGCGTCATCTGGATTCCAGCCCAGTGTGTCAAGCCTCACTTCGAGTCCAATGGCGTGGACCCAGGCAGTTCCAGACCCGATCCCGGAGATGGAGGAACTAACCCTGATGGGGAGAGCCAAGCGGAGGAGGCGACAACAGCAGATGTCAGTGCTGAAGATCACCTGGGGGATGGCCAAGTCCCTATGCCAGGAGGTGGTGGACACCGTTCGGTGGGAGGACAAGGAGCCGACGCCGGAGAACATCTTGATTGCAACCTTTTCCCTGATTACTGCTAATTCCATGATGACCACCATCATCTTGATCCTTTCCCTGCTTGCGGGGGGAGGCATTCAAGCAGCTTCACTGGAAGCCAACAACCTGACGCCAGGCAGAGATCTCTCTGCCCGGATGCAATACAATGTTTGGGAAAGATTGGCATCAATCAGTCCAATTTTTGCCTGAGGCAGACCACCGCTTCTGCCTCTATTCTGAGCACTTGTCTCATCCTGGTGTGTCACTCCCCAGATGCGCGCATCAGGAACGGTGACTGGTTGGTGAAGCGGATATTTGGTCTGTTTTACAAGACTGCCTTTTCAACGTATGTGCATTGGGGAACCCAAGTCACCAAAGTCCTACCGGCTGATGCAGCCACTCTCTACACTCCCCGAGTGGTGGTCAGCCTGAACTCTACTTGTGATTGTATGACCGGTTGTTCCGCGGTCGAAGGGCCACAGCGCCGTTGCCTCGACCCCAGCAACAGCAATTGGACTTGTAATAACCCAGAGACTATTAATTCAATGTATGCTCATGTTACCTTGCCTTCAGGATGTTTTTTTTTTACATGTAACCAGTATACTTGGAACTACATTCCTGCAAATGTATCTGATTCCCTTTGTTGTATCAGTCATTTGACATTGTTGCTTCCCACTAGAGACATGGTTGCCCCAAGTATAAATGTACCTTCACACATACGGCATGCTCGTGCTACCCAGTTAGACAGTTCATGTGATAGCAACATCAGGATTCTGAGTAAAGCTGAGTATGTTTCATTAGCAGTCAGCTTGTTTGGCGTGCCAGGCTTAGCCATTGGCAACGCTCGGAGAATTGGTCAATTAGCTTGCACTTTGGCAAAAGCCATTAACCACATCTTCTCGGCGATAGCGCTGCTTAATCAAGAGCAGACAGAGCTTCGCCATGCCATATTCGATAATCGAGCAGCTATCGATTACCTCTTACTGTTACATCATTTGGGTTGCGAGTCTGTCTATGGAATGTGTTGTTTTAACCTCACAGACAACTCGCGTAAGGTACGGAGTCAACTCACAAACCTCCATACCTTGGTTAAAAACATCAAGGAAGATGCTACGTGGGCGTGTTGGAATTCGTTATGGTTATGGTCTTGGTTCCCGTGGGGCTGGCTACAAATGACACTCAAGGTGATTGTGGGGGTGATAATACTGGGAATGACTGTGTGTTGTTTCATGCAATGTATTCCCTCACTGATGTCAAGATGTCCCCCATGGAGAGAACCCTGGAATGTCCTCACTCCATGCCGCTCCTACGCCGAGCCGTCTGCCAGGTCCAATTAAACAAATAAAGGGGGAGTGTGGGATCCATGCACACAATTGGTATACTGGCCCTGACAGAACCCCAGTAATGGGTGATCACCTCGTTGCCAGGGGTTCCTGAAGGGACAGAAATTGGGGGAGCGGAATATTAGATAGAGTTTAATAGCTGATCTGACAAACTGCTCAGACAATAGGAAGCTAATGACTAACTCGCTTGGTGCGTAATAGAAGAGGAGCCGTTGGGGGGAAAGAGGCAGCTTTTCCATCAGCGCCGCCCACCCCCTCTCGCCCACCTAGGGCCTGGGTGGGCAGAAGAGGAGCCGTTGGGGGGGAAAGAGGCGGCTTTTCCATCAGCGCCACCCCCCTCTCGCCCACCTAAGGCCTGGGTGGGCAGAAGAGGAGCCATTGGGGGGAAAGAGGTGGCTTTTCCATCAGCGCTGCCCCCCCTCTCGCCCACCTAAGGCCTGGGTGGGCAGAAGAGGAGCCGTTGGGGGGAAAGAGGCAGCTTTTCCATCAGCGCCGCCCCCCCTCTCGCCCACCTAAGGCCTGGGTGGGCAGAAGAGGAGCCGTTGGGGGGAAAGAGGCGGCTTTTCCATCAGTGCCAACCCCCCTCTCATCCACCTAAGGCCTGGGTGGGCAGAAGAGGAGCAGGAAAGAGGTGGCTTTCCCATCTGTGCTGCCCCCCCCCGGGACTTTTGTCCACCTAAGGGTCTTCGCCGCGTCTCTCCTGGGCTCATTCCACCGGCCCAGGATGGGAGACGAGCGACAGCTGAAGCCGCCGGCAGTCCGTTCCCTCCTGGCCCCACCCGCCAGGAGGGCTTCAAAAGAGAGCAGGAGCAGCTGCAGCTGTGTAAGGGCCAGGTGTTCCTTGGCTTTGCTGTGGTTACGGACATTCAGCCTTTGGCTATGTTGCGGACATTGGCAGCTGAAGACACTCTTAGGCTTGTTAAGGTCGTTGAGCTTGGGCTCCGACCTCCCCCCCCTGGATCTTTTTGCTTATTCTGATTTAACTTGTACTGTATGATTCCTGACTTTGTTTTTTCTTCCCCCATTGTATTTATGCATTATGTTTTACTGTAATTGATATGTTGTATCATTGACATTTTGTATCTTATTTCTATATTGCTTTGTATTATTTGTATCGTATTTTGTATTGTTTAGCATTATTATTGTAAACCGCTTCGAGTTCCCTTTTCGGGGAGTAAAGCGGTATAGAAATCTAAACAATAAATAAATAAATAAATAGGCAATCTCGTGCCTGCGGATTACCTTAAGACCTAGAACCAATACCAGCCACATGTTTACCCCATATAACACGGAACAATGTATTTCCCCTGCCGTTGATTAAGTTAGTTAATTAACTTCCCCTGTAGACTTCCCCAATTAACTTGTGTAAACACGGAGTGTGAGTTCTGCAGATCGTAATGCTTTTACATGCATCCTAAAACATGATAAATACTGATGATTGGTCTTCATTAAATCACTGGTCTTCGCTCCATCTTGCCTCGTGTGTCGTTATTTGACCAGTCTCCTCCGGTTCCGATCCAGCTTGCGCAACCCGCTTCGCGGCCCAGATCCAACAGGAATAAATGCAGCTGTAAGAGACCAAGATTTGTATCAAGTTCACTGCACTGTGGTGAAATTTAGCTCCTTCCTCCCAGCCATGAGATCTTTACTTTTTTTATACTGCATTACTGTGTATTCCATACATTTCAGAAAGAAAGACAAGAGAACAAGCTTTTGTGCATGTGTGTGTGTGGTTTTTTTTTGTCTGGTCCTCATGAAAGTCAACACTGGGAAGGGAAGATTTGGGCTTTATTCTTTAAAGTAAAAGGCATTTGAAACAGAAGCAGCTTGCAGTGAATGGGAAGTCATCTCAGCCCCAAACCTCAGGGGATAACTGATATTTGCCTATGATTCAAAGACTACATCAACTTTAACTTATCTACCACAATGAGCAACTTCTACCAGATTCATATCAGAGAGTAAACAAAACAAAAAGACAGAGAAAAAAGTGGCACCTTAAAGACTAACTTGTGTATTTTAATTTTTTCGCTTTCGTGGATCAAGTCCACTTCATCTGGACATATTGCCATATTGATAGAATCTCATTCCAGGAGATATTCTTCTTCTTTTTCAGGTGCCGTATCCATTCAGGATTTTGGCTATCATCATGGCGATAGTCTTCCTGTCCTTAACTCCTTGGAACAGTTCTTCTGAGGACATGCCACACCAGTCTTTCAGGTTCTTCAGCTATGAAGTCTGTCTATGTCCAGGGCCTCTCTTCCCAGGGATCTTTCCTTGCACAGCGAGTTGAGGTATTCTATACTTTATGATGTTCCTCACGATATGGCCAAGATATTAGAGATATTCCTCATGCTATGAGACTACCAGGAGTGGGTGCTTGTGATGTCAGAGGTGTGGCATTTTAGGGTTGGGATTCAGAAGAACTGCTTCTATGACAGGTAACTGTGGAGACAGACATAAAAGAAATCCAAATAAAAGAGGTCAACGTTTGGGTTAAACCTGGCAATCAGGTAATATGGCAGTCCAGGGACAGGAATTTCTTTGTCCAAACAAGCAGGAGAATGGGCCCATCACCTGCAGCAGATGTCACCATGCCTGCTGGGACTTATTTGCACTCCACATGGTTTCACCTATACCACACATGATGTGGAGTTTTTAATGCTCTCGGCTGTTGCTGGAATTGGTAGGTGGTAAACTGACAAATCCAAGGGGAGGTTTTCCCATGTCCTATGTTACTTCTTCTTGAACAAGAAGGCTCACAGGTCAGAGTTCTGGCCCATTCCTTGGTCTGTGCATTCTCTTCTTCTGGCTCTCTCTCTCACACCCAGCTTTATGGTGTGCACAACACAAATGCAGTGAGCCTTTACACCAGCTAGGAATAAGTGGAGACTGTGGCTAAGTTTTAAAATCATTTTGTGCTCAAAATATTCTCCTTCTGCATTGTTTTTCATCTCCAGACTTTAGGAACCACACTGATTCCAAGGCTTCATATCAGCGGTTCCCAACCTTTTCCTGCCAGGGGCCTGACGATACCCCCTCAGTCAGCTGAGGGGGCAGTCACATTGTTCTTCCTGTCGGTAGCGACAATGGCAGCGTGTGCATTTGTGCCATGTTTCCAGGTGTTTTCCCCACCTCCACACTTTCCTTGGAGGAGAGAGCAAGGGAGGAATATTTTTGCACCATTTTGATTTTTTCACCATGTTTTCACAGTTTTTCAGTGCAGAAATGTGGCAATTTCAGCACTTCCAGTGACATCAGGGCACTTCTGGAATTGGCAGCCATTCAGCTCAGGGGCCGGATCCACCCCGTGAGCCATAGGTTCGGAACCCTTGCTTCAAATGGTAGTCTGAGCCCTACAAAGGAAAATTGCATAAATCTAGGTGGAAGAGTACAAGTGGGACTTGGGTTTTAGGATTATGCTCCTTATCAAGATAGTTTCCCAAACAACAGTAACTTAATTCACTTAGCATTTTTGATCAACAATGAAGAAATTCCACAGCTGTACCTGAAGTAAAGGAGGGAAGAAAGCTTTTGGAGAACTCACAGCCAGGTGTTAATAGCTTTATATGGGACCATTAATTTCATCCCAAACTGTTGTTTTAGTTTCTCTTGTTTTCCCACCTTCCTCCCTTGCATGGCCCAAGGAGACTTAGAACATCATTATAACACTATAAAATAAATTACCATATAGGGAAAAGGAAAGGTCACCTTTGCTCAAAAGCCAGTCATATCCAAGTCTAGGGTTCAGTGCTCATCTTCATTTATATCCAAAGAGCCAGCACTGTTTGTGTCTGCAGAAGTTTCTGTGAACATGTGGCAGGCATGACTAGAACACCGAAGTGGTACTGTACCTATTTATCTACTTGCAATTTCTTGTTTTTAAACTGCTAGTTTGAAAGGAGCTGGGGCAGAGATGGAAGTTCATTCTCTCATGCAGCACTCGGGTCTCGAGCTGCTGACCTTCCAGTCATCAGGTTAAGCATCTTAACCACTAAGCTGTTTTAAAACACATTTAAAACAACAACCATGCCCAATATTAAAATTGATTTTTCATCATTCAATAAATAGGCTAAGTCTGAATAAAAAGGCATTTGCCTGTGGGTGGAAGGAGATCAGAGAGGAGGCCAATGTAGAAGGGCCCCTTTTATAGCCTCACCAAATATGCTTGGGTAGTGTTAGAAACACAATGAAAGACTTTTTCCTGAAGATATTAAAATGGCATCTTAATCTTAATTATAACTAAGCATCTTAATGTTAATTACAACTAGGAATCTGGGAGAGAGAGAGAAAAGTTGTAGCACTAAGAAGGGTGTAGTCATCTATAATTTCAAGATAATTAGGGGGAATTCTCTGCTTCCAGTACTTTTCTTGTATGAGGCCCATAGCTGGGATTATGATAAATATTTTATCTCTCCTGATCTTGTGTGGAATGCTAAATAGGATATAAAAATAATCAGGAAGACATTGACAGATATATTTGACTACTGGGTGGAAGGTACTCTGTCTCACTATTACATTTGGATGTTTGTCTGGTCAATGGCTGGATCCTGCTCTCTGCCACATCGCTGCTCTGGAAACGTACAGCCCTTATTCGTACACCTGGGTGCCCTACTCTGAAAGGTACAAAATGTGAATCACTGAAAAGGTTCCTAGAATCTCCAGGGATACATTGTAGGAATCGGGGCCGCTAGGATGGCCGTTTGGTCTCGGAGGAGACTGATCAAGTAACGATACGAGGCAGTATGGAGCGAGATCAGATCAGTGGTTTATTGAGGGAAAAGCATCATCATATATAGATCAGAAGGCAATACAGGGAAAAACCGTCATCTGACAGAAAATCACATCACCCATTTACTCGGGTTAATGGGAAATCTCTCTAGGGGAAGTTAATTAACTCGGGCAAACACTGACTGGGGAAAACTATTGTCTGGGGCTTATACCGGGGTAAACATGGCTTCTATTTGCACCAAAGATTACGCTGATCTGTGAGTCAGTAATTGCTTAATGGGTAACGGAGGTTAGCGTTCTGCCCTCTCAGCAGAACCGCCGGTCAGGTCAGGTGTGGGTGAATAAACCCTTATGATTTATACTATTATATCGCTCCCCCAATTTCCATACTGGCAAGGGCCAGTGGCCAGGAGTCTGCTCAACTGGTTTAACCTCTGCCAAGGTTCCGTGCCAATTGGGCATGGGGAAACCGCAATACATGGAAAGAGCTTGTCTCTGCATTCTTTCTTATGTGTTGTTGCTATTCCCCTTTAGGTGAGGTGACGTTCCCCTCAGTGGAAGAAATGCCTCTGGAAACCATCATATTGGGCCCAACGGCAAAATGAGCAGAGGAGGAACCACTTCACTATTCTGATTCCCAGCAGTCATGGAGGCAGAAGAGGCCATGCCAGATGGACTGGCTGTGAAGGTGCACCTTGGTAATATCCTCAAGACTGTGGCAGCCCAGTGCAGTCTTGGTGTTAAATAAATCCTGCATGTCTCATTTCATATGTGCCCTAGGAGATGGCTCCATGATCATAGTGTCACTTCATGGCTCCATGATCATAGGGTCACTTCATGGCAAGCTGGGATCCACCTTACACAAATTCATGGCAATGGCATTTTTCCTGCTTAGGGAAAAAAATGCATTCTCGGATACGAGTTGCAGCTGCCGCCACCAACAATAAAACAAGTAGGGTATGAGTGTGGAGAACACCAAATAAAAGAATGGGGGTGGAGAGGAGATGGGGGTGGAGAGGAATGGGGTGGAGAGGAGATCAGTACAAAACTGAATGATTTTAAATAGATTTATGTAAATTGTGAATGCATTTCAAGGAAGTTCGTTAAAACTAAACTAAAAGGCAATGCAAGCTTTTCCTGTTATTATGTTGTAAAACTCTCTGGTTCATGAGATGTGTTCCCTGTGAATCCAATCCATCCCCGGTATTGGCCTTTTCATCATGCTTTTTGCTTATGAGTATATCTAGCTTCTCTGATCTATGTCATCAAATAGACACATTTGTTTTTCAAGGAGAGTGTGATGTAAAGTACATCCTTGGAAACCTGGATTAAAAATGTCCAGACTTGTCTCACCGACCTGCAGCTACATTGCCTGTGTTTTTATTTACTGATCTGCTATGTATTTGAGATGTTGGGCAAGTATCACTTTACAACAGCACTACAGGATACATCAGACACTTAACATTATCCTCATTTTTGCTAATGGGCAATTAAGCATGAAGGGGTAAATGGAATACCCAGAATTACTTCATGAACCTGATGTTAATGTTCTGGGATGTTTTCCCCTCTGCCCAAATGAAGGATTCCCCATACTGGAAACAGATCTTCCAGTGATCTGCCGCAGTACATAAATATAGCCACTACAACGTGAGAAATTCTCATTGTTGACAACTGATGACCACAAGTTAAGGTTTCCACACTACAGACTACCACATACAGAAAAATCTCCTTTTAAAATGACCAGCTTCTGCCACCACATCATATCAGATCACATTTCATTTAAATGGAGATCCACCATTGCAGTTCTTACATTCCATTGCCATCATAACACTTATTGGGGTACACAGAAAGAGAGGATTGTCGTATTTTTGTACCAAAATTGGGTGTACCCTGGGCAATGGCAACCTTATGCTGGTTCCTCTTTCTCACATTAGGTCAGGCGCAGGGAACTATGGAATGAATTCACCAAAAAGTTGGTTTTGTTTTGGCAGTTTCATGTTTGACCTATACATAGGAGAAGAGACAATGATGCTGCTGACACCGACAATGCTGACAACGATGACATCACTTATTATTTATGTTGTTGATGACTGGAAAGGCCATCAATGCTTGAGGTCTCCCACAGGCATTTTATGTGCGATTACTTGTTATATTGGTTCTGTCTCCTGAGATATGCTGTGCTAACATATTGGTACTGATTCAGAAATAAGATAGTGATACCTCATACAACATCCAAAATTGGTTCCACAAGTTTGGACTGTATACGAATTTGGACTTTGTCTGAGGCATGCAAAATCCTAGCCATGATGGCTCATACAATGTCCAAATCCTTGCCGCGATGCCTCGTACAACATCGTTTTCATAGAGATACATTGTGCTATAACAGCACAGACTTCAGGGCAAAGTCAAGGAAACAGACAGGAAACTGACAGAACTTTAAGAAATCATTGTCTAAAGGCAAAATACATTACAAAAACATGTCAAACAACCCTGATTTTAGGGGACAAAGCGTACAACAAGACTTTAACTTTTGAAAACTTTATGAAGTGCAGGTTTAAAAGTTAACATGTCCCATCATGCAGCACAGTGTTAATCTGCAGCCATGCAGCCGATCATCTACTTTGTACAAGCTACTGTAAACAATTACCGGATGGAAGCAAGGACAAAATGGATGCCAACATGTCCCATCATGCAGCACAGTGTTAATCATCCAAACAGTAGCAAACACCAAACAATTGCCCACTCCATCAAACAGTGCTCCCACAAAAAAACGAACATAAGAAAAATTATGGAGCATGCAATCTGTTTTTAAAAACCACAGCAGCAAACACCAAACAATTGCCCACCCCACCAAAAAAATTGCCCTCCATCATCCACCTCCCCACCCCAAGCCAATCAGAAACAGAAAACCTCATTTACCTATTTTTCCACTGTACCAAAGAATGATCCAAGAACCTGAAGAATGCTTCAAAAATCCCAGGAATGCTTCCAAAAATTCTTAAGATTTTTTTTAAAAAAAATCCAAAATCGCGCTCAAAACCACTCCTAACCACTCTTTACCTTGTGCAAACCCCACAAGAGCAATACACGCATGCGTCCTGCCTTTTATACTGCCCAGGCACAATGCAACCTAGGAAAAACCCCAATGCCTCGTACAAAAGTATGAGGCAACTTTTTTCAAGGAATTAGGTGATGTTGTATGAATTTGATGTTGTACAAAGTGGACTTTGTATGAAGTATTACTGTAATATTTTCCCTTTCTATTTCCCTTTTTAATTTTATTAACTTTTTAACACATAAAAACATAACTTATAAATTAAAAATTAATAACATAAACATCTCTCTCTCTCTCTCTCTCATACACACACACACACAGTTACAATGATTAATTCTCCCCTAATGTCTATAAAATTATTCTCCGATAACTATTTCCTCTTAACTTTGGTATTACACATTAGTTTATAATTAATAGCATAGCTATATTTCAAACTTCTTTATACCTATCATTTTATTGAAAAACATATTTTATTTGCCAGTTAAACCTGCCGCTGCTGTTGAATTTGAAATTAATTCTTTGGTTGACACTTCATCACATAAAAGCACTATTTTAAGACATAACTCTAAATTTAACCTAATTATTTTATTTATTTTCTTAAAAACTATTTGCCAGAATCTCACCATATTCTCAGATATTCCACCATATATGAAAGTAAGTACCTATTTTCTGACATCCTCTCCAACATTACTTAGATTACTTTTTATTTTACCAGAGTCAAATAGAATCTTCAAATTAACCTATAAAAGTTTTCTTTTAGCCTTACAGATATAGATTTCAATTAAGAAGAAGAAAAAGAAATCAGGTAATGCTACTTCTATTATGCAAAGTATGTTCTGTGAGGTCAATTCCAAATTATAGCAACCCTCAAAGGATTTTATAGATAATCAAGATATTTAAGGAATAGTTTTGCCTTTGCCTTTGTTGCCACACATACATCAATCATTCTATCCACTACACCACACTTGGAAGGTAACTCAATTTGGAATATTATTACTCAGAAAGATATATAGGAAGAATGGAGTATGTATCCCCCACAAAATAATTCTATGGCTGTAATTGTTAGTATAACTGGAAGAACATCTCGTTGTTCTGTGCAGAACAAGGACAATAAAGATTTATCTATCTATCTATCTATCAAACTTGTGTTCAATGATCATGTTTTTGACAGGGATGAGACTCAAGGATGTAATAATGATAATTTCATGTCAGAAATTATTCTGGGCTGAAATGATTTTTTCTGGAGAAATTCTGTTTAGGGGATGCCCGAATGAGGCTCCTTTCATGTCCCCAAGATCTTTTCCCACTGAAGTAGTCCCTATTTATCTACTTGCAATTTCTTGCTTTCAAGCTGCTAGGTTGGCAGGAGCTGGGAAAGAGAAGGGCGCTCAAACCACCAACTGCTGACTGTCTCGTGCTGCTGACTTGCCAGCCCTCCAGCTAACAAGGTGAGCTTCTTAACCACTGAGCCACCGCATGATGTGATTTTCAAGGATGTGGTTTTCCACTATATTTTCAAGCAATTGTACCCTAAATTGCTTTGGGGAGTTGTACAACTGGGCTTACTTAATAACCGCCACATCAATTTATTGACTGTTTACATGGAATAACCTTCCCAACATACAATAGATCAGAGACAGCATTCAAATTGCTTCACACCAATTCAAATAAACTACTCTCCTATTGCTTCTTGCCTGTAGCTGTGATCATGTTGGGAGGTAAATGATCCAGGAGCCTTTCCAAAGCTAAACTGCTGTACAGCTGCAGTTGCCAGGCCAGCAGTGTCTGATTTGCTGAGACAGCAAGGCCAAAATCTGAGCCCCAGGGGTAGACACTTCCGATGTCACACAGATGGAACAACTAGAATTTCTAACAGGGACTAGGAAACTTCAACTGATTGCAGAAACAAGAAGAAGGGGAATCTGGGGAAATGTGCTGGAATTCAGCTAAAGTTGCCCTTTGCAGCCAAGTAAGCAGCTGTACTGGTTACTTCTCTTCTCACTAGAGCTTGTATTCCACATGATCTTAAGGATGGAAGTGGGGACTTTTTCCAGACCTCACACTGTTTTGACCTGTAGAAGCCCACAGAGTGTTACTGCTGCCTGGATCTGTGCTAGAAATCCTTGACTCATGAGTCCAGACATTGCATTTCTTGTCCTCCTCCAGATAGCACAACCGGCCCAAGTTCATGCATCTACTGGCTCCCCATCTAACCTCTCCTTTCATTCCTTCCTTTTGGATGTACAGATGTATCACAAGGATGACCCACATAAAAATACCTTTGCACTGGGCCAGTGGGATGTGACACCAGCTGGGAATGGGTACAGACCTCAGGCTTTAATGTCTGTCTTGACATTTTTTCTTTTTAGCAACGATTCTTTATTTTTGTGTATCCAATTATTATTTTCAAATTTAATATGGGTTTTTTCTTTAATTTTCCTTGTTCTTGTTATATTTGTATTGTTTTTTTCATTTTTATCTCTTTTTGTATTGTATTTCTAGTTTTGTATCTTATATTGAAAAGTTAATAAAAAATTTAAAAATAAAGTCTGTCTTGGACGTTTGTGAATCATCACAGAGAAATTTTACAACTCTTTCCTAATCTGAATATGCAAAGTAAATGCATAATCTATCTCAAGTAAAATATGTTCAAATTCCATTGCTGTCTTGTGGAGAGTTAATGCTGTTCAATTTTCCTGTAAAGTGACTTTCTAAGCAAAATGGCAGTTATGCCAAAATAAGTGTGCCTAAAGTTGTACCTTTCACCATATTTAGCTTTCCCTGGCTCTCAACCTTTGACCATACAGATGTTTGGGACCAATTCCTAAAAGCTTCAACCTAAATTACCACTGGTAAATGATATTGGATTTTGAAGTCCAAAACATCTGGTGGACCAAAGATTGGGAGTCATTGCCCTAGGTGATTAGTAATAGTCTTAATATCAGTTGAACTTTTTTGACATCTGCATTCAAGAATACAGGTATGTCTTGTTGAGTCAAGCATATTCTGTGGTGTATGAACTGTGCAAGTTTAGAAAATGAGTTTATAGGGACCTTTGGTCTTCCACTCATTCTGACCAGCTTCTGGATTCTTTGTTCCTCAGTGTTTTGTTTTCCCTTTCACAAATATGGCATTTAGAGATGTAGCTGAGGTCAGAGTGGAACCATTAAGATCTGAGCATCTCCCAGGAGTCTCACTGTTGATGGTTCCCATATGACGTAAACTAATTAGTTGGATGGCTAGAGGCAGCCCAATAGAGTCATTAACAAAGGAAGAGAAAAGAACAACAACATTCCCTAATTTTAGAAAATTGTTACCAGTTGTTTGCAGCACAGAGCGTGCTCATCCACACTGAAAAAGTGGAGCCAAGATCACATGGCTTTCTCACTCGGTCTAGGCAACCAGGCCTCTGGGACTCTGATTGCAAATATATCTTCAGTGCTGGTTGTGGTTCTTTTCCCCCTTAGCTCTGTATTGTATCTGTATCTTTCTTAGAAGTATGACAGATATTTGGCACCAGGGTGTTCCCCAGTGAGAACACCAGACATCCATCACCAGGTGCAAAATCTTATTTTAGACCACAAAGCTGCAAGCGGGCTGGGCCCGCTTGGATGGGAGGGAGCACTTTGGCTGAGTTTTCAGGGTTTACTGCTGTTTGCTAAAGTTTGCTTGAGCATCAACATTTGAAAGAGGCCTTGGATTTAGACTCCCAAGCAGAGTGAGATGCTTCCTGGAGTGCTGAGCAGGCAAGACTTGCCTTTTCAAATCTGACAGGAGTGTAATCCTCTGAAAACATGACAGACTGATTTGAAGTCCAACCCAAAGAACGACCAGCAGACAAATGCAAAGACAGTTCTGAATTCTTCCCAGATGCTCGGGAGGGGGGGGGGACTTCAGTTTTGGGAGTCTGAACCATGCCAAACTGCTAAACATCACTTGGATCAATGATTCACAGATGAAGAGAAAGTCTGCGGTGACATGTGGATAAGTCACCAGGTTGCTAGCAACAAATGAAGGTGCTAATGCAGCAGTGGGGAGAGAGGGAGAGGTTTCCACCTCTAGTTTTAAAGGTTTGGAGCAGCAGATGCTTTCTAGAAAACTGAATAGATAATTTCTAAGTGAGGGCAGAGTTTTTACTGAGCACATTTCAGTATCCAAGGATGGTATCAATTTGTTCAGCAGTGAACATTATCCCTGAATTAAATGTTTATACAAATGCAATCACATTGTCAAAATTATATTACAGTATTTGAAAGGCAGTTTATTTGAAAACATGGAACTGTATTATAAATGTCTTGCTATGCGTTATCAACTCAGAACTGAAAATTATAGTGTCCTTAATAAGGTTTTCAAGGAGAGTGAGGCATTTAAGGAATAGTTTTCTCACTTCCACCCACCAGTGAGTTTCCATGACAGAGTTGCAGAATCAAACCCAGGTTGTTGAGTCTATCCACTACGCCACAGTAAGTACCCTTTATAAACTCGTAGTCCATATAGATAAGGGGTTTCCAAGCTTTTCAAGCCCGGAGCTAGGTCACGCTCTCTCAGTCAGCTTTGAGGGCCAGATGGCCATTTTGCCATGCCTGCATTATGGGGGTGGCCATTTTGTCCCAACAGCTTCAAAGGGGTTGCCATTTTGTTTCTCAAATGTCTTTGGAGGGGTGGGGGCCACATGAAATGGCACCAGGGGCCAGATCCAGCCTGCAGGCCTTAGGTTGAGAACCCCTGCTATAGATAATTGTTGACTATTTTGAGTGGCAGTGGCTTTCCAGAGTAGTCTTCCATTTTCTCCTGCTTGTTCTTAACAAGGATGACAAGAATTGACCTGGGATCATCCAACTGCAAAGTGTATGTTTGATCTTTTTGCAAAGGTCTTTTGCTCTGCTGCTTCTGACTCTGAAGGAGCTTGAAGGGTATTCAAGAGTAGCTACAGTTTTAACAATCAGGTTGAAAAAGGCCAAGCAGATACAGTGGTACCTAGGATAAAGTCCGATTCAGATAAAGTCGCGGTTTTCATGCACACGTGATGCATCGCATACAGTCCAAAATCATTAAAAAATGGACGTTATCCGAGGTATTTGGTATAGGAACCTCAGATAAAGTCCATTTTTGGACATTATCCGATGCATCGCCCATTTGATTCAGATAAAGTCCAAAATTGGATAAAGTCCAAACTTGTGGAATGGAGTTTGCACTTTATTCGAGGTTCTACTGTATCTAGATTTGTGAAGATTCTTATCATTGATGAAAGCTGGAGAGATGCTCAACCAGGACCTGTAGTTCAGCATAGACCTGCATGAATCAATGGGGTTTATAATGGCTGAGTGGGGAATCTTCATTTTCCCCCCCTCCCCATCCTTTAATTATCTGCTTCTCACACCATTTCTAGTTATTTCACCAGATTGCCAAATGCAGACAGGAATTAGATTACAGTAACATCTAGAGGGCCACATGTATCCCATCCATTTCTAATAGCCTGTCTTTTATTCAGGAAGTGACAACCCAGGAGAAATAATATAGCACATATAAAATTGGGGTAAATTGTTCAAACAACCTGACCAAACTCTTTGGCCTGCCAAGGACCCTAATGAATGGATCTCTTGCTGCTTTTGTTCTCTGGTTCACTGCTGGTAAATAGTTTGGACACAAGAATCTGTGTGACAATCTGTAGGATTCTTTTGGGGCTGGGGGTGGCCTGCATAGTGGTATGTAGGTATAAATTTATCCATATTGCATATCTTTAAAATACTTTGTCTCTGTAACAAATATATTTGAGTGATACTCCTTTTATCCTCTTCTCATCCTTATTTGTGTTATTTTCTTACTCTTGCAGTAGGCTCAGGGCCACTTTCTGGGCCTTCTTCATTCTAATCATCCTCACAAGGTCATCTTCACTAAGATTGTACAACAGGCACTTAAACACCACCAGCACCAGCACCACCACCAACAACAGCAGCAGCAGCACAGTGATGCACTGCAAAAAAATTTACTACCTACTCTGTGGGCTGGCCAAATCTGTGGGTGGGGCCAAATCTGTGGGCAGGGCTATGTATTATGGGCTATGGGGTGGGCATGGCCAACCAAGTGGGCATGGTCTGGGAAAATTTCCGCAACCGGTTCTGCAGAACCTGACATAACCTGCTGTAATGCAGCAGCAGCAGCAACATGGTAGTGGGCCAGGATACCTTAGAGACCGCATCATCGCAAGAGTGTCCGCCTGTCCAACCAGAGCTGACCAGAAGGGCTCCCTAATTGTCCCATCTGCCAGAGGGACTTGTCTCTCTGGCACACGAAGGAGGGCCTTTTCCATGTCCGCACCGGCCTTGTGGCACCTCCTACCAGTAGAGTGGCAGGAGCAGACAGAGCTGCTACCTTTCAAAAAAAGACCTAAAAACCTGGTTGGCGGGGCAGGTGTGGGGCCCAGATGGAAGGATGGTTCCCGCCTGTTGGCTTATAAAATAAGCCCCCCCCCATCTCTTTTAATTGTTCAATGCAGGCAGTTTTAATGTGGGTAGTCTTTTAAATATGAATGGGGTAGGTGCATACCTGTCAACCTGCGGCTCCAGAAAAACGGGACCTGCGCACATCGCTTGTACGCAGGTCGCATGCGCAGAAAGCGTTTCCCCTGCTGCCAAATTACGGGGTTTTGGCAGTGCGGGCCGGGTTATGACGTCAATCGACGTCGAATTACCAGGTTTTCCCAGCCAAATCGGGATGGTTGACAGGTAGGGGTAGGTGGGTGGGTATGTTGGGGTTTTAATGGCTTAATTGTTTTTATGTATGTTTTAACTTGTTGTGAGCCGCCCTAAGTCAGGTTTACCTGATTGGGCAGCATAGAAATATGAATTTAAAATAAGAAAATAAAAATAAAATAAAAACAACAACAACAGTTCATAACCCATTTGAAGTTCTTGTCTTCAGAATTAGCTGGGACTATATCTTTTAGACCGCTTCTTTGAATCACAGGGTTATGTATTATTAGGTGGGTGGATGGAAGTATGGTTGAAATGAGCAAGCAAGCAATTAAAAAAAAATATATCATCCTGGAGACAGCCTTACTAGATTACCATAAAATGTTTAACATGGAACTGCTTCTGCAAGATTATTTAGCTGGGGATGATCGATTGATTGATTTACATTTATACCCCACCCTTTTGCTACAAGCGCCATTCAGGGTGGCTTACAATATATAAAATGTATAATGCAATCATCCAAAAATAATAAAAAAAAACAAAGAGACAAAACCAGATAGTCTCTAAAATAATCTTGTGACCATAAAGATATTCATAGTAAACACAATTAACAGCTGTAAGAGAAAGTTATAACAATTAAAAAAATCAGGGCCAACACTACACAGTTCTAATGATCTCATTGGCCTTGAAAGGTTTGCTGACACAGGTAAGTCTTTAGTGACTTATGAAATATTAATAATGTAGGAGCAGTTCTAATCTCCACTGGGAATTCATTCCAGAGGGTGGATGTTATGGCAGAGAAAGTTCTCAATGTGGTTATTGCTTCTTTTTTTTTTTTTTTGCCTCTCTAGGTGTGACCACTTCGAGCTTACATGCCTGGGTGCTTTGGGTATAACTGCTGAGGAAGGGGCACTCTCACAGATAGCTTGGCCCCAAACTGTTCAAAGTTTAAAATTTTGTATATTTTAAAAAATGATCCTGTTATATTCATTTTTACATATATAGTGCAGCTTTCATTATGTTATTAAGTTTCAACAAGTGAGCCTGAGAAGAATAGAATGTGTGCTTTTAAACAATAAAGAATCAATAGGAATGTATTAACCACTCACATTAGAATAATTTATTTGACTGCTCATAAGCAAATTTGAAATACTAGCACTTGTTCAATATACTTTCATCTCCCCAGATATCTTCAAGAAATAGGGGTAACCTAAGCTAATACAGAATTGCATAACTATGTAATGTACAGTTCCTATGTGAGATGGTCACAGGTGTCACACAATTGCAATTACTCAAAAAATATCTGAAATGGAATTGCCTGCTCACCACACACACAAAGTCCAGATGTACACTCCCACCTCTGAGCTAATTGCCAAAAAAGAGAGAGTCAGTACTCAAGAAATGCTGAGGCAAACTTAAACGGCATCATTTACACCTTGTGTGCCTTCTTTTGCTGTGTGAGCCATGCAGCCATACTGGATGCCAATTTGTTGAACTCTGTTACAATATACATTGTCTATTTGCATTACAGTATGTGTGAACTAAACTGCTAACTCTGTCAGGAAACATTCTTAGATAATAATTTCCCCCTTCAGCTGAGTCTCTGTTTGCTGCCTTCTGCCGACTTATTCCATACTTTTGTTGTTCAGTCGCACAGTCGATTCCGACACTTTGTGACTTTATGGGCCATTGTCCTCAAGGCACCTCTGTCCCCCACCATTCTCTTCAACCCACCCAGCTATGTGTCTACAATACCATCTAGCCATTTCATCTTTGGCCGCCCCCTTCTTCTTTTGCTCTCCACCTTTCCCAGTATCAAGACTTTCTAAAGTGAATCCTCTCTTCTCATTTGATGTCCAAAGTACTTCAGCTCCATCTTTACTATTTGACCTTCTAAGGAGCAGTCAGGGCTGATTTCTTCTGAAATTGACCTATTTGTTCTCTTTGCTGTCCAGGCGACTCTCAAAACTCCCCTCCAACACCACATTTCAAAGGCGTCAATTCTTCTGCATTCAGCTTTTCTAATGGTCTAACCGTACATTACCACCGGGAATACCATTACTTTGGCTATGCAAATTTTTGTTTGCAAGGTAATGTCTCTACTTTTAACTATGTTCCCCAGGTTTCTCATAGCTTGTCTCCCAAGAAACAGTCACCTTTTTATCCCATACTTACATTCTTCCATTTTTTAATTCGTCTTGTTTTCTCATTCAGAAACTCACGTTATGAATTCTCTAACTTCTGCTCTTAACTACCTCCTGCTTAGTTGAAACAAAAAACACAATCAGTTCTCTTATTTCCTAGTCTTACTTTCTGAGATACCCACACTCCAAGGGGGTGGGGGAGACAAACCATGGAATATACAACTTAGCACTTCAAAGCAAATGTTGGGGTCATGAACCATCCAACAATAAAAGAAATTAGGTTGCTAGGATCCCTAGATTGTTTATTATGCTCTCAGCTTTAATTAGCTGTAAGTAACATCATGTCAGAGTTCTGCCACAAACACTCAACCTGTCAGCATGAATTCACTGACTCTGACAGTTTAAATCAGAAACAAGAAAGTTAACATATCAATAATGGGACTCGACGTGATGGATATATTAAGGGGAAAGCTGAAAAGTTCTCCATTTCATTATGCCTAGAACTGATATCAGAAAACTACATACCTCTGTGAGGAAGAGAGGGAGAATACCTTAAAGAGATTATCCTGCGTGTTTTCACATTGCTTCTACTTACTTCTCTCGCTATGCTACTTTTAGCAGAACCACTTTAAGAAGATGGAGGCAAACACTTATAAAAGCTCCCAGTGTGTTTTCAGCAAAATTTCTATCTGCCACCCTGAAAAGAAGGAGGCAACTTATTTGTTGGAGAGGAAACAGCACAAACTACACTGGCAAAAGTAACCACAATTTTTTAAAATGGGAGTTTGTTACCAAAATAAACTAGTACAATCATTTCTGTTTTGATCACCTGAAGAGTATCTTTCATGGCTTCTCACCCTCATTTTAAGGCAATTTCATAGTTGTTTGATTTTCTGGTCATACCATGCAATAAATATACTGGTAACTTTTATAAAGAGAGCTCAAAGGATGACTGGAGTTGATGGCTATAGCAATTACACTTAAATAGCACCCCATAACGTTTAGTGCACTTTCTGTGCAGTTCCCAGGATAAGTAGCATTTGCCCCCAACATGCTAGGTACTCATTTTACCTACCTTTGAAGGATGGAAGGCTGAATCAACCTTAACCTGTGTCAGAATCGAACTCACAATGTCAGCAGTTTTGCCTAAAATACAGCAGTTTAATCACTGCGCCACCAGGGATCTTGATGAAATCTATTGCATCCATATCAGAGAGTAAACAAAAAAAAAGACAAAAAACGCTGTGGCACCTTAAAGACTAACTCCTGTATTTTAATGTTAGCTTTCATGGATCAAGTCCACTTCATCAGACATAAGAGTAGATTTTCATGGTATACATTTATACATTTGTTATAGAGGCCAAGTGTACCTGGGCAGAGTTGGTTGGTTCAAGAGATGGGTATGCAAATCAATAAGTTATTTACACTTAAATACCACCCCACAATGTTAGAAAGTGACTTTTGGGGACTTCTGCTGGTGGAGGGAGCTTCTGATGGTTCCTAAGTGGCCACTGTAGGCCATATTAAATGAGCTCCATGGCTTGGATTAGGCCCATGGGCCATAGGTTGGGAACTCCTGCCCTATGGGATAGGCACAGACAGTGGTCAACTGTCCTGAGAAACATTTTCCACTCCCCTTTTCCACATTTTTGAGTCTATTCTGCAAGGTGAAAGCAAACTCTAGTAGTATACTGACCTACCCAAGCGGGCATGGTCACCGCACAGCGGTGTTACACAGAGAGTCTATTCAAGGAGAGTCCAGATATCAAAGTCCAAAAGGCAAGCTGGGGTCTGGTTACTAGTATCCCAAGCAAGCATCTAATCCTAAGGGTGTCCGGGAGCAATGTCAGGGTTGGCAGAGAAATCAGGGTCATGTCAGGCAGGTCACGATCTAGACAGGCAGTTTGGAGTTGAGCAGGGTGTCAGTCTTTGCACAAGAGTTGTACCGATGATGGAAAGCTGCAATAAGCTTGCTTATAAGCCTCCCAGCTAATCGGTATCAGCTGGGAGCCTTCTTTGGTTCTTTGCTCTAGCTTGCCTGCATCTCAGGTGTAGCCTCTTTCTGGACCTTTCCCTGACAGAAGGCTGGTTACTGTCAGGAGCCAGACCGCCAATCTGACAGATCAGCTGCTGGGGGAAACAGACTTGGCCCAGGTGCAAGCTGGCTCAGGGAATCCTCAGGTTCGGGTGCAGGCAGAACTGGGCTGGGTGTAGGGAGTGCCCCCTGATCTAGGCCATCCTCAGAGTCCAACAAGGACTGGATCACAACAAGTTGTGGCATTTTTATATTTGATAATGTCCTAGAAACCTCTGGGACATTATCAAATTTAAAAATCCCACAACTAGGGGTTGCATGAGACACACAGGATTTGACACCCGGAATGCAATTGACTGCCATAGCCTTGAGGATATTAACAAGGTGTGCCTTCACAGCCATTCCATCTGACATGGCCTCTTCTGGCTCCATGACAGTTGGGAATCAGAATAATGAAGTGGTTCCTCCTCTGCTGATTTTACCGTTGGGCCCAATATGATGGTTTCCAGTATTTGCTTCCTCACATTTGTCACCAGATATAGTTCTTTCCAGGAAAGGTCTAAAAAGAGCTGCTTGTCAGAGATAATATTTCCATTAGTTTACTACAGCCCTTAACCCTTCTCTCACCTCTCCATGATGTTCTTCATAGGGGGAGTAAACAAACAGTTATTAACAATCTCTCTCTCCCCCCCCCCCAGTCTTCTTTTCCTTGGGTGGGACCATGTGTGGGCTAGCTTGTGGCATTTATTAGGCTGAGTGGGAAACTGCTTGCTTCCTCGTGGAAAGCAGCCGGGAAGAAGATCCTTTTCAAAGTTTAGTCTTCTGGAAATAACGAGCAGCAGCCAGCATAACGGGCCAAACACATAACTTTATTCAGGGATAAGAACACAATTTCAACTGCGCCACAGCACCTTATATACAGTCAGGGCAAGTTACATTTAGATGGGAATTAACAGGATGGGTTGATGGAACTCAGGAGAGAATGGGGTGATCCTGGACCAGACACCACTCGCGCTTCTCAAAGCAAAATGGTGTGAACCCCAATCTCATGATACTTTAAAACTGAGGAGAACATAAAATGTTGGATCAATTTTATTCAATACACAACATCCTTCCCCCTTAGGATTGCACAGTCCTGTAACCATTGCGGAGGGGCACAGCATCTTTTTGGTCGCACTGATGCCTGGTCAGGTAGCTGAGCCCTAGGGCTAGCTGGGGAAGATAAATGCTGTTCCGCAATGGGAAAACAGCTAGGACTAATAGCATGTTGGGAGCAATTGCCTGTTTCAGAACTTGAATGAGGGAGGGAAGAAACCAATTTATAGTCCCGTTTTGTGAAGGATTGAGCAGGGAAATGCTCGAACTTAAAACCAGAATTTGAAGGGGAAGAACTAAACTGAAATTCCCTCCTTTGACCATGAGTGGGGGGTGACTCAGCACAAACTTCCCCATTTTGGGTGTGAGTAGGGGTAGACTCAAATACTGGAGGATAGGGGTCCACAGGGAAAAATCATAGCCCTGTTTCTTGCATGGACGAGTAGGGGAACACTCGAAAAACTCCCCCCAATCCTGTAAAACAATACCAGAATTTCCAAACACCTGTGAGTCCCTCCAAAGAGACAAATATTCTCGATTTGAGTCAGAACCCTCTTTGTCTCCCCCTTGGAATAAACAGATGGGGGAGGATCTAACGTGGCATCATTTTGATTTTCCTTGGCTGGAGGTACCCCAAGATCTAGTGGTTCCCCCTGTCCTTCCATTGACTGTTCCGTTACTCAATGCCTGATTTGGTCAGCGTGTCACAGCCAAAGAAGGCCATTTCCCAATTTTACCCAGTAGGAGACTGGTCCTGTTTGCTCTAACACAGTACCTGGAACCCAAACCGGCCCTCCTGCATTGTAATTCCAGCAATGCACAGGATCCCCTACCGCAAACTCCTTTTTCTGCCTAATTCCTATGTTAACTCCCCCTATCCTCCACCCTGGAAGGATCCAACCTGTCCAACAAGGTGGTTGGTTTTCTGTGCATGAGGATGTCAGCCATAGCTGTCAAGTATACCTTATTGGCCGGGAAAACCCCTTATTTTACCCTCTTTCCCACCATCATCCCTTATTAATTAGACTGCAATGCTCTATTGCCACCATTGGAGGGCAGCACAGGATAGGCATAGCTGTCAAGTATCCTGTATTTGCCAGGAAATTTCCCTTATTTCCAAATCCAAAACTTGACAGGTACGATGTCAGCTGGAGACAGATCTGATGCCGGGGGTAATCTGATAGGTTAGAAGAAATTGACAGAACTGCAGCTCAATGTCCCCCAGCCCCATACATCGTAAAGCTTCCATGGTTGTGTGGACCTGTCGTTCCACATGACCATTGGTGGCAGGGTGAAACGGGGCAGAAGTGACATGCTGGATGGCATTTCTCTCAAGAAACGCTTGAAACTTGACAGATGTAAAAGTAATGGCGTTGTCAGAAACAAGCACATCCGGCAATCTGAAACAGCTGAAAAGCCCACGTAGTTGCTTAATAGTCACAGCTGACATCATACTTGGGACAGAAATTACATCCAACCACTTTGAAAATGAATCGACCACTAAAAGGAATAAAGTGCCTCTAAATGGACCAGCAAAATCCACATGGATTCATGACCATGGTCTGTGAGCCATGTCCCATTCCTGGGAGGGTAGTTGAGACTCCTCAGGTCGGGAATTCTGACAGCTAATGCATGAGCCTACTAACTGCTCTATCTCTAAACCCATTTGCAGCCACCAAAAATAGCTCTGTGCCAAAGCTTTGGAGCACATGATTCCCGGCTCGCTGATGTGAAGAAGATTGAGAACTTTAGGACACAAGGCAGCAGGAATTACTACCTGCTGGCCCCATAACAAGCATCCCCTCTCGAGCAACAGCTCAAACCGTTTCCTATGAAAGGCTTTGAATTCCTCTGAAGGAGGAACCGTGGGCCAACCCTTCTATATCCAAGTGACTACTTGGGACAGCAGCTTATCTTTTGCAGCAGCCTTAGCAATGTCTGAGGGAACAATGGGGGGCGGAGGTGAATCAAGAGATTCTATCATCAGCACCTGATGATCATGCTCTATCTTGCAATCTGGGTCCCCAAGTTCGGGCAATGGAGATCTTGAGATAGCATCGGCATGGCCTATGTCTTTTCCTGGCTAATGAATTAATGCAAACTGATAAGCATTTAGAAATATAGCCCATCTCAGCATACAGGGGGAGAGTATTTGCAGAGTGGGCTTGGAAGTGATAAAAATTCCTAACAGGGGCTTATGGTCCGTGACAATTTTAAACTCCCTCCCGTACAAAAAAACGTGATTTTTTTTTGTCCCTGCAACTATGGCCAGAGGCTCCTGGTCTGTCTGCGCATAGTTTCTCTCAGCATTAGAGAGGGACCTTGAATAAAAAGCAATCAGGGCTTCTGCTCCATTATCCAATGTATGGCAAAGAACAGCCCCCACCCGCACTGGCGATGCATCGCAAACTAACACCATGGTCTTTCAGGGGTTGAAATGAGTGAGGACTACCTCAGAGGACAAGAGCTCCTTTATTTCTTTGAATGCCTTTTCTTGGCTCTGTCCCCACCTCCAAACCATGTCTTTCTTGAGAAGACGATGAAGCGGCTCGGCAACAGATGCCTTCCTGGGCAGGAAGGAGTAATAAAAGTTTAGCAGACCCAAGAAAGACTGTAATTCGGACTTAGAAGATGGCAGGGGACCTTACGCACAGCAGAGACCTTAAAGTCAGAGGATTTGACCCTCTTGGGAGTTATTTTGAAACCAAGAAACTCAACCTCCTTAGCAAAGAATACACATTTGTCTTTATGTAAACGGAGCCCAGCCTTTTCAAACCTCTGCAAAACCCTGTCCAACCTCTCTGCAAGTTCAAATTTGTCCCCTGCAGTAATTAAAACATTGTCAAAATAGGGAAGAACCCCGGGGAGACCCTTAAGTACACACTCTACAAGCGATTGAAATATACCGGGGGCTGTGTTAACTCCGAACTGTAAATGTGTGACTTTAAAAGCCCCTTTATGGGTGACTATCGCTTGCATTACAGCAGCAGCAGGTGTAACCATCAGCTGCTGGTAGGCCTGGGCTGAATCTAATTTAGTGAAACACTTTCCCCGTGTAATGTAGCTAGCAAGTGGCTTACAACAGGGACCAGGTACGCATTGGGCTGTATGGCTTTGTTGATCATCCACTTGTAGTCTGCACAGATCCTAACCTCCCCATTTGCTTTTATGGTGATTACAATAGGGGTCTCCCACTCTGCAGAATCAATGGGAACCAAAATACCTTGACCCACAAGTTTGTCCAACTCTGCCTCTATCCTGTCTTTAAGGGCAAAAGGAACCCGGCGAGGCTTGAGGCAGACAGGCCGTAGTGCCGGGTCAAGTTCAAACGAAACTGGGGGACCCACATAAGTAGCAAGTCCTTTCTTGAAAACCTCCAGGTGCACGTTGCAAACGTCCAGCACTGGGTCAGAACTCACAGCATGTATTCTGGACAGTCTTATTCCCAGTGGTTCAAACCACTGGACCCCCAGCAAACAGTTAGTTCCTTGCTTCACCACCACAAGGGGCAATTTGGTGCAAATGTTCTTAAAGCGTATAGAGAAATCTCCCATCCCCAGAATGGGTATGTGGCAACCTTGAACATCTCGGAGGGACATCTTCAATGCCCGCAGCTTAGGGCGCGAGGCAGGGGGAATTTTTGTGATGGATTAATAGAGGATGAGGCCAAATATCATCAGATATTAAAGTAATAATAACATATTTTTATTTCTTACCATACAGTAACCATATCAAGAAAGAACGCCCAGCACAGGGACAGTTGGAAGTGACTGTTAGAACTGAGGGTGGGAAGGGTTAGTCACATGAACAGGGGGAGGTGCTGTGATTACAGAGCATAATGATATTATATAGTACAAGAAATAGTTGATGTTATCTTGACAATACCCCTTCTAACATCAAACTAATTTTTGTCAGTAAAATTTTTGCATACATATAACATTACAAAAATTATAGATTTATGCATAGTTTTTTAGACAAATAATAATGTTGTTTTAATGGAAGAGGTTAGGTAAGTATATCAGCTATCTGTTCTTTTGTTTCGCAGTGTTTTGTCTTAAAAAAAACCATTTTTGAAAGTTGCCTTACATGTTTGTTTTTATATCAATATGTCTTGATTGGTCATCTATGGCATCAGATTTTGATAACTCAATTGCTGCTTTATTGTCCTCATGTATAATTATTGGATAAGATGTTTTTTTTCCAGATGGTAGATAATAAATCGTCAAACCAGATTAAGTTGTTTGCAGCCATGGAAAGGCACACATACTCTGCTTCAGCAGACACTAGTCTCTGTTTACCAGAATGCCAGTATATTGGGCAATTGTTTAACATAACCACATAAGCAGAAGTACTCTTTCTTGTTCTTACATCCCCAGCCCAATCAGCATCTGCGTAACAGG
This sequence comes from Bradypodion pumilum, assembly GCA_035047305.1. Classification (NCBI taxonomy): domain Eukaryota; kingdom Metazoa; phylum Chordata; class Lepidosauria; order Squamata; family Chamaeleonidae; genus Bradypodion; species Bradypodion pumilum. Next base: position 13,857,413 of record JAWDJD010000010.1, on the reverse strand, counting down.
AAACTCTGGGATAATCAGATACATCTGGGAAGAGTGAAAGTTTTGCATATGTTGTCAGTTTTAAATATCTTAATAATCGTTTCATTGTATTCCAATGGTAAATTTTAGGGCAGCTTACATGTCGAGAGAGCAAATTTACTGATAAGTTTATATCCGGTCTCGTCCAATTAGCTATGTATAACAAAGACCCTATTATTGAGCTGTATAACGTGTTTTCTTTAAAAACCTCATCTTCTTTGTATGTATTATATAAAAAACAGTCTGCACAGGTGTTTCACATGTATTGGATTCCCATCATGTTACATTTTTCTAGCAGTTCTATTATTTTATCTTTCTGTGACAATGTAAAACCTTTGGATGTTCTTTCAATTTTCCCTCCTAAATATTTGTCTACATTTCCTAATGCCTTCAAAGAAAAATGTTTTTTGTAGTTTCTGAGTGAATTCGTCACATTTTGATTTGTCCTTTCCTATATATAAAATATCATCTACATATATTAACACTTATTCTATGTCTTCCATTCCCTGTTTGATGAAAATACATTTATCAGTATCAGTTGCAAAAAAACCATGTTTTCTAATGTTTTTGACAAGCATTCATACCACAGTTTGCCTGACTGTTTTAAACCATACAAGCTTTTATTAACAACCAAGTCTCCCCTTCTTTGTGATTTGTTCCTTGTGGTGGTTTAATATATATTTCTTTATCTAATTTTGCATGCAGGTAAGCTGTCTCAACATCAAATTGATATACTTGTTCATTTAAAATTGATGCTACAACTAGGGCTGCTTTTACACTCTGCTCTTACTGTGGGTGCATATGTATCCGTATAATCATCAGGAAATGATTGAGCAAAACCTTGTGCAACTAATCTTGCTTTGTATAGAGTTTTGTTATTTTCAAGTGTTTTTACTTTAAATATCCATTTTGTGCAAATTAATTTTTTATTCTCTGGAACTTTAACAGGAATGTACACATTTAGTTTTTAATGCTATCTAATTCCCTTTTGATAGCCTCCATCCATTTTTGTTGTTCCCCAAATGGTAGTTTGAGTACTTCTTGATAGTTTTTGGGAATGATGGTCGAGTAGTCAATAGACATTACATAGTTTTTAAAACGTTTTCGTAATTGGCCTTTGTTGGACCACTCTGATCTTCTGAAACTTGTTTCTGTTTTTCTTATATTTTTGCAGATATCATTTTGTTTATTCTCATTGTCCTTATCATTTATTGTGTCTATTGTTTTCTCACAATTTTTATATTCGAGATTGTCTGCTTGAGGGTGATCGTTTGTGTATTCATGTTTTTTTAATATAACTTCATTTGAGTGAATCTTAGTCCAATTGCTGTTCTAATAGAAACTTGCTGACCTAGATACTACTATTTTACCCCGAGAGTCTATGAACCTATATGCTTTTTTTTAATTTTTTTTATTGAGTTTTTAATAAACATACAAAAAAGAAAAGAAAACATTAACAATTGATGGAACATACGAACATATGTGGTGGAGCTGTAAAAAAATAAGGGATTTTTGGGGAAGAATAGAAAATGAGTTTGGTGAAATATTGGGTAAAAGTGTTAAGTTGGTGTCGGGTACTATTCTTTTAACGAATGTGGAAGGTTTGGGCTTAAACAAGGAGGAAAAAGAATTATTGGAAATTGTACTGACAACGGGTAGACAATGTATAGCTAGAAATTGGAAAAAAGATGTAGATATACAGATTGGAGAATGGTATAAAGAAATGTGGAGTTTAGCACTGAACGATAAATTGACATGGGAGATTAAAGTCAAAAGAGACAATTTAAAAGAGAACAGATTTTGGAACATATGGAAACCGTTCATGGATCACTCTATTATGGCAAGTGATAGTTCAGGACCAGTACCATTTCAAAGGAGTTTTTGGAGTTGAGTAGAAAATAAACTCTCCAGGCATTATACATATTCACAGGGTGATTATTATTTGTTAAAAAGATTTGTGGTAGTACAGGAAAAAATTTTCTTTCTTTCTATCATTTTGGACTTTGAAATAATGGCTTTTAATATTTGGTGGTTAAATAGTAATTAATGAGTATAGATATTGTTATGTACTAGCATACAGTAATGTTTGTTAGTATGATACTATGGATTTGTTAGTGTATTGTAACCTATATGCTTTTGATCCTGGTTCATATCCCATGAATCGTAGCTTTTTGGATCCCCCCCTTTTCTTCTCATTTGTTTTGGCAAGAGTACATCTGCCCATACCCCGAATTCATGTAGGTGTGCTAGTCTAGGCTTGTGTTTATACATTGCCTCAAATAGAGTTTTGTCTAGTACACTCGTCCAAACTCTATTTATTGTGTAGTTTTGAGTATAGGAGAGCTCCCCCCCAATAAGTATGATCAAGGTTGGCATCTTCTAGTATGCACCTTACCATTGTCTGCAATACTCTATTTCTCCTTTCAGCTATTCCATTTTGGAATGCTGAGAATGGAGATGTAGTATAATGAATTACTCCTTGCTTAGCTATCCAGTTTTTGAATTCATTAGATAGGAATTCTGATCCCCTATCTGTCATGATTTGTTTGATTTTTGTGTTGTGTTGTGTTACAACTCTTTTGTGAAATTCCTTAATTTTACATAATGTTTCTCCCTTGTTTGTAAGCGTATATACCAATCCATACCTACTAAAATCATCCACAATTGTAAGAAAATGCTTCTTCTGACCTAATGATGGTTTGAACGGTTCGACTAAGTCTAAATGTACTAATTGAAATTTTTGTGAAGTACTTCTATTTGAAGATTTAGATCTGGGACATGGTTTTATCTTTGAAGATTTACATATTGAACACTCTAGATAATTTTCACAATCTTTTATTTTTAAACCTTCAGAACATTTCAACAGGAAAACGTTCATGACCTAATTTTCTATGTAGCATGTGTGTGCAGCCATCATGCATCGGTACACCTCTAGACATTCTAGTAACCCCATTCTCATCATTTGTAAATTCCCTTTCATCCTGTTCAGTACTTTCTATATTTGTTTCCCCTTCTAGAGTCTCACCATCCTCATTTATATTATGCTTTCTTTCTTCTCTCAGATCTAATACAGCATCATTTTCATTCACCAAATTAACACTTTCTATATCTCTAGTTTCTGCCATGGGTAAAAAGCATGGTGACCCATTTATTATTTCTACCCATTCTAAAACCCTGCCATTGATGGCGAGTTTTACATTATTATTCCTGAAACAAACCTCTATATTTGCATTTTTACACAGTGTTACAATAGCTAACACATTAAATGGTATTTCAGGAAAATACAGTACATTTTCAAGTTCTCCTATTCCTGGGATTAATATATTCCCTACTCCTAGCACCTTAGCAAAGCTCTGATTTGCAACCTTTACCATAAAGTTATTTCTTACAAATGAACTAAAAAGTTCTCTATTATTTGATGTATGCACAGAAGCTCCTGAATCCAGTAACCAATATCCATCTGTATTACCTGATACATTTTCTATAAAACTATATTTGAATTCATTGACTGAATTATATTCAATTTTGTCATTTTCTTTAATTACTCTGATGTTTCTGTTTGGGCTAGACGATCGCATATTCCTTGTTCGATAGTTGCCACTACAGTGATACCTCATACAACGTTCAAACTTGGTTCCACAAGTTCGGACTTTATATGGATTTGGACTTTGTATGAGGCATACAAAATCCTAGCCGCGATGCCTCATACAACATCCAAATCTTTGCCGCGATGCCTCATACAATGTCATTTCCATAGAGATACATTGTACTGTAAGAGCACAGACTTCAGGGCAAAGTCAAGGAAACAGACAGGAAACTGACAGAACTTTAAGAAATCATTGTCTAAAGGCTAAAAACATTACAAAAACTTGTCAAACAACCCTGATTGTCCAAGAACCTGAAGAATGCTGCAAAAATCCCAGGAATGCTTCTAAAAATTCTGACGAAAAAAATCAAAAAAATCCAAAATCGTGCTCAAAACCACTCCTAAACACTCTTCGCCTCATGCAAAACCCACAAGAGCAATGCATGCATGTGTCCTGCCTTTTATACTGCCCAGGGACAATGCAACCTGGGAAAATCCAATGCCTCATACAACGTCGCACGACTTTGTATGAGGCAACTTTTTTCAAGGAATTAGGCAATGTTGTATGAATCCAATGTTGTATGAAGCGGACTTTGTATGAGGTATTACTGTATTGTAATTAGAAGGCGGTCTATTTTGGTAATTGTATCTATGTGTGAGATTATAATCATTTACATCATTGTTCTTGTTAATTTTTTGACAGTTTGTCTTAAAATGGTATTTGGAACCACATATATAGCAAGTGGGGTGAGAGTATAATTTATCATCAAATTCGACGCTTTTTGTCACTTTTATTTCTTTATGTAAATGTGCCCGATCTTTCCTGAGATTATCCTCCACTGTTAAACGACTAGATAGTGATTCCAATGACATATTTTCATAACTTAAATTGTCTAGTTGGCTTACAAAGTTATTCCAACTTGGGTCAAGTGAATTTATTATCACATTTATCCAACTTTCATCATTTATCATTTCCCCTCTTTGAATAAGTGTGACCTCATGCTATTTAGTTTTAATAGGTGCTCACCCATAGCCATCCCTGTTCTTAGTTTTGCTGAATGAAATTATCTAGAAATTTTACTTGTTGTGCTTCTATTTTTACTATAAAATAATTTACACAATTTCCCCCAAATTTCAGAAATTGTGAGACTGTTTGAAATACTAAGATAGAATGCTGGGTCAATGGAACTTAGTAATAGATAGAAGGCTTTGTGGTGCAAGCAATCTAATTCTAGTGACAAGTTTTTTTTTGTTTTTTTTTTGGTGGATCTGATATTTAGGTGTGAAAATTGAAAGAACATCCAAAGGTTTTACATTGTCACAGAAAGATAAAATAATCGAACTGCTAGAAAAATGTAACATGATGGAATCCAATACATGTGAAACACCTATGCAGACTGATTTTTAAAAGAAATAATAACATATTTTTATTTCTTACAATACAGTAACCATATCAAGAAAGAACGACCACCACAGCGACAGTTGGAAGTGACAGTTAGAACTGAGGGTAGGAGGGGTTAGTCTCATGAACAGTGGGAGGAGCTATGATTACAGAGCATAATGATATTATATAGTACAAGAAACATTTGATGTGATCTTGACAATTTTTAGGAAATCCTTTTGGGGCAAAATGGAATAAGACATACCCAAGTCCACTTCCATATGAATTGGTATGCCTTGCATTTGCAAGTCAGCAAAGAACCGGCTGGTCGCATTCGACATGTTGCTGCATGGAGCCTCCTACATAGAAATCTTGGAAATATATGCTCCCGGCTTCCTCGGGCGCCCATCCGATGCTGTGCTTTGCCTGTTCCTCTGGTAGCACACTTTTGCAACATGCCCTCATTTGCCACAATGGTGGCAATCCGCCTTACAAAAAGGACACTTTTGACAGTCATGCTTGCTCCCACAGCCATCACACCTCTTCAGGACCTTTGGGGCGTGCTTCTCCTTTTTCCTTTGGACCTTTCCGACCCCTCCATCTTCATCGCTGGACCCAGACATGGACAATGACACCAGCGATGCTGTTGACAGTGAACATGATGGCGAAGAGCAGTGATGGGCCTGTACAGCAGACTCCGGAGCACCGGAGGTGACAGGCCATAGCTTTATCCCCAACCTGGCTGCCTCAGATACCAACGCTTCCTTTAACACACTCTTGAAGGTGAGCGTGTCCCGAGTAATCAGCCTGCGTTGGGCCTCTTCATCCCAAAGTCCGGCTAGCAGGCGGTCGTGGAGGCCATCTTCGATGTTTGGCCACTGACACGGGACAGCTGCAAGTCGAAGGGTGGCAGCATAGTCAGCCACAGACTCCCCGGGGTGTTGGTCACGGCTGTGAAGCACAACCTGGGCAGGAAAATTTGAGACCCTCAGCTGAAACTGATTCTGCAGGGCCATCAGGGTGTTGGTGAGGGGAACATCATCTATGTCCCTTGGCAACACCAAGTGAATGGCTAACTCCAGAGTAGGCAGGCTACATCTCACCAGGAAACACGAATGCTTTCCCCCCCTTCTCAACAGTGTTGTTAGCTGCCATGGCATGCTTGAACTGCTTCTTATAGAGAACCCATTTCTCTGGCGCTGAGACATCAAAAGGGCCAATGGAATTCTGTTGGGATGACATCTCATCCTCGTTGCCAATTTAGTGTTCTGGAAATAACAAGCAGCAGCCAGCATAATGGGCCAAACACATAACTTTATTAAGGGATAAGAACACAATTTCAACTGCACCACAGTGCCTTATATACAGTCAGGGCAAGATACATATAGGCGGGAATTAACAGGATTGGTTAATGGAACTCAGGGGAGAATCGGGTGATCCTGGACCGGACACCACTTGTGCTTCTCAAAGCAAAATGGCACGAATCCCAATCTTGCGATACATTAAAACTGAGAATGTAAAATGGTGGATCAATTTTTTTCAATACACAACACAAAGGCGAACCATCAACCTCCAGATCAGCTGCTGATGCCAGGGCATTGTAGATCTGACTGATTTGCTCCTCACTTATTTTTCTTCCTTTCTCCCTACTTCTCTCTCCCTCTTTCCCTCCCCCCTCCCCTCTGTTTCTCTCTGCAGTGTCTTGACCTTGTAAGGCCTCAGTCTCCCCTATCCATCTCTCAGCCATTCTCTCTCTCCCATGAACTCACGCTGGGAGATTAATTGCCGCCATCACCCCTAATCCATCACACTTCCCCAAGATTGTTTTGACATCTAGTTAATTTTTGGCTGATGATTTATCAAATTCTTATTACTGTGCTCTGAAAGAGGTCATTTATTGTGTTGATTCATGGTAATGATAAAAGGGGAAGCTTTTTGAATTTTAACTACTAGCCTTTTGCCCAGCTAAGAAAAAAGGTTAGGAGGGAGGGAGGGAAGCATTAAGTAATTCCTAAGTGATCTGGAGTGTGAATAGATTCTCCTCTTCTTTAAAATCTTCCTTATTTATTGAAGAGCCAGACTGAAGAAGGTTAATATACAGCAAGATATATTTTGGAATCCAGGTCGGTCCTGTGTTTCAATAGTATTCCCTAAGGTTCTTTAAATCTTTTATTGCCTTGTAATATTATCTAAATGTCTACTACCATTTTATTCAAATAGAAGTTAATAGGGAATGATGTCAATCGTGTTCCAATGAAAATGAAAAACAAGCTGGTTGGCCAAGCCCTGGGGCAACTTCAGCCTTAAAAAAATACAGAGTTGTATGATTGTTTATTAATTACTTCAAATGCCATTCCTATCTATTCCTATTTAATTTAATTTTTTTTAAAAACTCAGGATTTTTATTTTTTGACAATTAAACCTAAGTAGCAAAAGAGAGCAGGCCATGGAACCTTTTTTTCTAAAAGTTTGGAAATCTAACCTTTTTATGAACCATCTCCCAGGAACCATCACTAGTGGTTAGTTGAACTGTGGCAGATGTAGATATCGTTAAAACATCTGAAGAAGTGCACTTTCTATAAGAATATAGTTTAAACTCACCTTTGGTCTAATCCTCTTAATTAATTTCCCATAACATTGTTTCTTTGTTACTTTTTAGATCAAATGAAAGCGCAGCGCCAAAATGGCCGCTGCGCTCTTTGCAGCCCCCCCCCGGGCTCAGACATCCAGGTGAGTTAGGGGGTGTGGCCACGCCTCTATAAAAGGGGTGGCCATGAGGCAGCCGAGCTGCCATTTTAGAATGCGACAGAGCGGAGAAGTTTTCTCCGCCGCGTTTCTTGCTTTCTTCGCCCTTCGTACCTTTCACTTTAATGGAGTTCTTTTGCTCTTCGCTACTGCGGTACTCAGGGCAAAGGAACTGATCCCTGGCCAGGGATCCATCGTGCGCAGCTTCTTCGGGAGACATGGCTCCCAAGCGTAAGGTCAAGCCGCGGCCGAGGGGAAGGGCTTTCCCTACCCCTCCCTCTACTGGGGGGCAGCCATCGGGTCAGAGGACTTGGGCTGCACCCCCCAGCTGGACAGAGGGATGGCCTTGCCCACCGCTGCCAGTGGGGCTGATCAGGCTTCTACTGGTCAGCCCGGTGCAGGCCTCCAGGCTGGGCTGGCACAGGCTAGCTCCTCGGGGATCCCTGCCCCTGGAGGGCATTTTCTTGGCTCGGGACAGGGTGGCCCACTTAGACCTGGTGGCGGTTTCCGCCCCACCATTCCTCCGGCCCCCCACGGGCTGGAGTTTTGGTTCCCTACTCGGGCCCTGGATCCCCATTCGGGTTTCCTGTCCAGCAATTGGCCTCCGGGCCGTCCGGCCCATCCGGCCCACCTTATATTGGGGGCTCGGAGACTGTTGATGCGCTTCTTGCACGTATTTCGGTGCTAGAGGCATCACTGGGCATTGCCCAACCACCTCCCAATGGGGGTTTAGCTGCTGCTTCTATTACGGCCCCTTCGTCGGTCCCGGCAGACACGTCGGCCGTGACTCTCCAGCGGGCCACCAACAGGGTCAAGCTGCTTGAGGCCATCAGGCCAGCCCAGGGTGGCACCTCACAGCTCCCCGCATGTTCGGATTTGCCGGTGGGGAGCAGTCAGGTGTGACCCCAGAGCTCGATGCCTGTCGTGAGCTCCGACGCCCGCCGTGGGCCGGAACCGCCAGTGGGGGCGGCTCACGGGGGTGCGACTAGTGAGTATCCGGTTCAATTTAGTGCACCGATACTGTCCAGTCACACTGGGGGGGGGTGCAGTGGCCATGGCCACGCCAGGTTACTGTGAGTGGGCAGTTGCTTCCACACTGCCCTGTTAACTCCTGGTTGCCAAATGGCCCCTTGGTTAGGGCAGGGGTGTCCACCCCCGGGGGTATGCCAAGCGTCGCAGGGGCTTTTCAGGGCCCGCTGCGCATACCCTTCATCCAGCATGTGCCAATGGTGGCTCTGCCAACGGCTGGTTATTCCTTGCCCCTGGGTGATCATCTTTCACAGGCCACGAGGGATAAGATTTGGCGAGGGGAGTACGTTGATATTTTCTCCCTCCTGAATCGTGAGCCCACCAAGGAGGAGAGGGAGGGACAGGATGACCAGGACAAGGAATTGTCCCGTCGTCGTAAGCCACCGCGTACCTGGACCATTTGGTTGCCGGCATATCTTATATATATGGCGGTATACCTCAGGGCCCGGCCTGATTTGGCCATTCTGATGGTGCAATACCTCGACAATATTTATAGGGCGATGGTTGATTTTCCTGGCCTGTCGTGGTTGGCTTATGATGAGGAATTTAGGATGAGGGTGGCCCTACATCCTGAGATGAGGTAGGATGACCCCTGCCAGCAATTGTGGCTCTTGTATATGACTCCCACGCGTCCGGCACCTAGTGATAAGTACCATTGTGGCCACGCCGTGCAGCGGGCGGCTGCGATGCAGGTTCCCCGCCAACCAGCGGGGCAGGGGGTTCCAGCCTGCCTGCTGTGTTGGAGCTTCTCAGCTAGCGGCGTGTGCAACAAGCATCAGTGTCGTTTCCGACATGAGTGTCCCTCTTGCTCTGGCCCTCACGCCGCCTCTGCGTACCCGCGAGCTGGTGGGTCATGAGGCAGAGGTAGGGGTGGGCAGGGGGCGGTCAGAGCTCCCTCTGACGGGGCTAGTCACGCAAAAGGCCCCCTCCCAAATTAATATCCCTATGCTGGAACGATGGCTTTCCGCTTATCCTAGACGGGATGATGCGAGGTACCTGCTAGAAGGCTTCCAGTTTGGCTTTCGTATACTATTTAGGGGTGTTCAGGGACCGCAGGATGCCCCGAACTTCCTTTCTCTAAAGGGCATTGAGGAGGTCGCTGCACAAAGCATAGCTAATGAGTTGCAGGCTATGAGAGTTGCGGGGCCCTTTACTGAACCACCATTCCCTAACTTGAAGGTCTCTCCTCTGGGGCTAGTCCCGAAAAAGACCCCAGGTGAATTTCGCTTAATCCACCATCTCTCTTACCCTGCGGGTTCCTCGGTCAATGATGCTATTCCTGATGACCTTTGCTCAGTCAGGTATACGTCGTTTGATCAGGCCCTACAGATGGTACGTGCCTGTGGTCCCGGGGCCCTCCTGGCAAAGTGTGATATCAAATTGGCATTCCAATTACTGCCAGTGCACCCCGAAGACTTTGAGCTGTTGGGTTTTTGTTTTCGGGGAAAATTCTATGTTGATAAGGCCATGCCTTTTGGCTTTTCTATTTCATGTTCGGCATTTGAACGATTTAGCACTTTCTTCCAATGGGCCTTTGTTCGCAGGTCAGGGTCCCGGTCTGTAGCCCATTACCTCGACGACTTTTTGTTCGGGGGTGAACGGGGCTCGGACACGTGTACGCGTCTCCTTACTACATTTCAGGCCCTTATGCGGGAACTGGGTGTCCCCTTAGCGCCTGAAAAGACCGAGGGCCCAGCCACCAAGCTCACCTGTTTAGGTATCGAATTTGACACTGTCGCACAGGCATCCAGGTTACCCATGGACAAGGTGGCTCGGATCTCTGCGGTGATTCGGGCGCTGATTTCCAAGCGTAAGGTGTCCCTTCATGAGCTACAGGTACTTCACGGCCACCTCAACTTTGCCTGCAGGGTGGTGACACCGGGCAGAGCTTTCGCCAGGCGTCTGTGTGATGCCATGGCTGGCCTATTAAAATGCCACCACAGGGTCCGGCTCACCAGGGGTATACGGGCAGACCTTTCGGTTTGGCTCACATTCCTCCAGGAATTTAATGGGGTCTCCTTTTGGAGATCGGACTTTATGGTCTGCCCTAAATTTCAAGTACAGTCGGATGCCTCCAGCTCTTTGGGTTATGAGATTTATTTCGAATGGCGGTGGGCATATGGCCAATGGCCTCATGCATGGCAGGGCACGGATCATCTCCGCGATCTTACTTTCCTGGAATTTTTTCCCATTTGGGGGGCACTAATTCTATGGGGCGATAAGTGGGTCAACTCAGTGGTCCATTTTTGGTGTGACAATGCTGCAGTGGTGCACATTGTTAATGCTCAGACGTCCAAATCCCCTAGGGTCATGGCATTGGTCCATCAATTTGTCTTGAGAAGCCTACGCCTTAATGTGCTGTTCAAGGCCAGACATGTACCAGGCATTAATAACGATATTGCTGATGCTTTATCCCGCCTGCAGATCTCCTGGTTCCGTTTTTGGCTCCAGAAGCAGAGGAATTCCCCTCGCCACTCCCGACCGAGATTTGGACATTTGGCGAGGAGAGGTGAACCGGGCGATCGGCATGTCTTTGGCACCTCACACGCGTAAGGTGTATCAACATGCTTTCATACAATTTAGAACCTTTTGTGGGCAACTACGGTTACCCAAAGTGTGGCCAATACCAGTAGACCAGATTTTACAATACATGGTTTATCTTCATGGTCAGGGGCTGGCCCCCCGTACTATAGCCTTTAGGCTTTCAGCACTTGCATTTATGGCCAAGGTGCGGGGCTTCGCCGACTGCATGAATGATTTCCGCATACATCATGTTTTCGAAGGGTGGACACGTGAACGTGGCCGCCGCCCGGACACACGTCACCCGATTTCACCAGAGGTTCTTACCCACTTTGCACGAGGCTGGCATAACTTATGCTATGCTAGGTATGAGGTGGCTCTTTTTCACGCAGCTACCACTGTAGCCTTCTTTGGAGCGCTCCGCATCAGTGAGTTGGTACCACTGTCTAAGGCAGATGCGTCTCGTAGGGCACTGGAACTCGACGATGTCTATGTTACACAAGAGTGGGCTCAGTTGAGGATATGGTCCTCAAAGGTTGATCAGCATGGTGTAGGCAGTGGAGTCAGACTGCTACAATGTTCCATTGAAGACATCTGTCCGGTTGGTGCCCTACATGAGTTTTTGGCAGTGCGTGGTACGCACCCTGGCCCGTTTTTCTGCCACCAGGATGGGCCTCCCCTTACTAAATTCCAGTTTTGGAAGGTGACCGGCATGGCACTTACCAGTGTGGGCCTCCCTGGGGCTCGTTACAGCACCCATTCATTTAGGATAGGCGCCATGTCTACTGTGGCTGCGTTTGGGTACTCTTAGGCTGATATATACTCAGGATGGGTAGGTGGGGATCCATGTGCTTTGCATTGTACGTATGCCCCCTCCATGCATGAGTACCAGTTATGTCATTATTCCTTTTTCCTTCTTTTACAGACCCTGTGTGTCCCCGCACACCGGTGGCAGTATGGCTGGTGGGCCACAGTTACGTGCACTGGGCAGCGCAGTATGCTGCAGTGACAGAGTGGGGACCCCATCTCGGGCTACGTGCAGCCGCACGTATGCGATGGTACAGTAAGAATGGTATGAAATGGTGGGAACTGTTGCCATTCCTGTTTTCCATCAGGGATGCTGGGCCGCCTGATGTCCTTATCCTGCATCTCGGTGGCAATGACCCCGCACAGGTCACTGGCCTCTCTTTAAAATTCACGATTTGCAGGGACCTAGCGTATTTGCATTACGTATGGCCGTCCACGCGGCTGCTATGGTCGGACATGGTGCCGCGACATACTTACATGGGAGGTGTTGACCTCCGTGCCCTTGACAGCGCTCGCCGCTCGGTAAATAGGGCTGTTGCCCAGTTCCTGGCAGACAAGGGCTTGGGGACAGCCATCTGGCACCCTAGGATAGGCTTGCAGGATTATGATCTCTATACAGGAGATGGGGTCCACTTGTCGGCCAGAGGTATGAACCTCTTTCTTGAGGATATGCAAGGAGGCCTGGTGACCGAGCTGACGGTCTGGAGGGGGGGCGGTGAGTCATCATGGACGCCTCCCCGTGTGGCGGGTAGCACTGGTAAGGTAAAGATTTATGACCCATAGGTATCCAGCAGGTTCGCAATTGACTGGCCAACACGTAGACAGGTACAGGGGAAATAGGTTTGGCCGGTCAAGGGGGAACCAGGCAAGGGGTGATGGCAGGAGCTTCACAGCCTGCATCACCTTGATATTTAATGGATACACGTCATAGGGTGGGGTCAGTAGATAGTTTATTGACTCCGGTCAACAATTTGTTTGTATCAACAAACAAATTGATACAAATGGATACATTGTAGCCAATTGCCATTGGCAATTTTGAGAGGAACCTTACCAGTGTTACTGTGGCCTGCTTGCCTTAAGAATTACAATTGGATGAATACACCAATTGAAAGTTATAATTCGGACTAGGGCATTATTCAATAAAAGTGGCCCGATGCCTTTATCCATATACCAGTGTCTGAGTCTTTCTTTGGGGGGGGTGCCTGCAATGAAAGTGTGGCGTCAAAATGGCCACCACGCTCTTTGCAGCCCCCCCACCCGGATCAGACATCCGGGTGAGTTAGGGGGCGTGGCCACGCCTCTATAAAAGGGGTGGCCATGAGGCAGCCGAGCTGCCATTTTATAATGCGACGGAGCGGAGAAGTTTTCCCCTCCACCCCCTCCCTAGTGAACAGTGTGATTTTTTGGTCGCTTTGGGGCCGGGTGGGAATTTTTGGCTTGAACCTACAATTGGCTCTTTGGTTCTTGCTTTTTTGCCCATCCCACACTGTTGCTAGTGTTTGAGAAAAGGGGTAAGTTGACTTTGGTCACTTTTGCTGGGTAGCACTGGTAAGGTAAAGATTTATGACCCATAGGTATCCGGCAGGTTCGCAATTGACTGGCCAACACGTAGACAGGTACAGGGGAAAGAGATTTGGCCGGTCAAGGGCGAACCAGGCAAGGGGTGATGGCAGGAGCTTCACAGCCTGCATCACCTTGATATTTAACGGATACATGTCATAGGGTGGGGTCAGTAGATAGTTTATTGACTCCAGTCAACAATTTGTTTGTGTCAACAAACAAATTGATACAAATAATTACATGTAGCCAATTGCCATTGGCATTTTGTGAGGAACCTTACCAGTGTTACTGCGGCCTGCTTGCCTTAAAGAATTACAATTGGATGATTACACCAATTGAAAGTTATAATTCGGACTAGGGCATTATTCAATAAAAGTGGCCCGATGCCGTTATCCATATACCAGTGTCTGAGTCTTTCTTTGGGGGGTGCGCCTGCAAAGAACTCCAAGGTGACTTACAGTTTAGCTTATGAAGCAAAACGCTTAAAAACTGTTAATTGTTCTTTCTTTTAACAGTGTTTCCAGATGGACAGCTGCCAATACAATGGATAAGAAAACATTAAGCATCTGTTCTATCTCTTGACAGGATTTTGTTATTGTTGCTGTTTGGGGGGGATGAAAATGCTGTGAATGGAAGAGGGAGATGGAAGTAATAGGATGCTACTAATAAAACATAGTAATGTCTGGACCACCTCTGAAATTCCTAGAAAGAGACAAGCTGATGGCATTGTTAGAAGCTTGTAATTAAAGGCACTTAAATATCATGAACATGGTAATTCTCAAGGGATGCTGATATCATTTGGCAAGCATGGTCAATAACCTCTCTATAGCCTCACCTGGCTATGAGACAGCCTGTGGCAGATATGTTTTGAATATATTCCAGCCTCTGGAACCCCTTACAGAACTCAGCCTTCTCCTTGATTATTGTTGATTTTCTAAGCTGTTGTAAATATTGTAGTTTGGTGGAGGTCTATATTTTATTTATAAATGTCTGGCCAGATACCCCACTACAGTAATGGAGTAGATCATATAGCCAGTGAGCGACTCAATGCTGAGTGTTGGGCAGTGGTAAATAACCTGACTCCCTAAATGGGCCAACAGCTATGATCAGATGAGCCCCTTTAACTGAGATGATGATCCCCTCAGTGGAGGAAATGCCACTGGAAACCATCATATTGGGCCCAACAGCAAAATGAGTGGAGGAGGATCTCTGATTCCCAATGGTCATGGAGTTGGAAGAGGCCATGCCAGATGGACTGGCTGTGAAGGCACACCTTCTCAATATCCTCAAGGCTGTGGCAGTCCACTGAGGGGACCATCACCCCATGACAATATTTTAATCTGTCTTTCTTATTGATATTTTTCCTATATGCTTTTATGTTTTGATGCTTTTGTCAAGGGAGATACAAGTTTCTTATTCTGGTACTTTTAGTGGCCTTCACCAGGGTTATTTGGTGTTCTTGTAATGTTTCTTTAATGTTATCTCTCTGGTCATCTGCAAAAAGTAATTCATTGATATAGTTTCCATTCATGGGCTTAGCTTTTTTGCTTAAGCTGTCTATGTAAGTGATAAATTATAGTGGTGATAGTATATATATCTGCCTCACTCCAGATATTACTGTGTAGGGTTCTGATATTCCTTAACTTGTTCTAACTACACTTATGCAGTTGCTATATAAGCTTTTATGTAACCTGATAAGATGTTCATTTACTCCATATTGGACCAATGTTTTCCATAGCAGTTTCCTGTCAACTCTATCAAATACCTTCTCTTCGCCTACAAATGCAACATAGAGATTCTTATTGTATTCTATATTTTCCCCTATTACTTGTTCAAGCAGAAAAATTGCATCTGTACAGATTCTGTTAAGAGTGAGATGTCTTGATATTGTGTGCATTCTCATTTGTTCCCTTTGTTTTCCACAGTAGTATTTTTATTGTTGCCAATCAGTGGGTGCAGTTAATTGTGTCCATGCTGTATTGATCTTTCTGTGTAGCCATCTGATGCTGCTTTCCCCTGCTGCTTGAATTATTTTTGTTTGCAATCCATCTATTCTTGCTGCTTTGTTTTTAGGTGATTGTTCAACGACTTTTGCTACTTCTTCAATCAATATGTCCATTTCTAATGCTATTGTTTTGTAGTCTTGGGTTGCTTCACTGTGACACTCTCCTAAGGGGTTGAGGAGTTCTTTAAGCTATAGTCCTTTCTATAACTTCTGGGGGATAATTAGTGGTCTTCCATTCATGTTGTTAACTATTTCTGTGGGGTTATAATTCTCTCTTTTCCTATATCATTAACTACTTTGAAAAAAGTTCATAGGGCTGTTCTCCTGTTTTCTGCTAATGAATTCCCAAGTATTCCCAGGATTGTTGTTTTACTTTTTTGATTATCCTGTTGGTAGCTCTATGTTGAAATCTATAGTTTATAAAGCCTTCTTGATTTTTTCCAACATTTATGAAATTCTTTTTTCAGCTTTACTGCTTCTTTGACCTCTTCACAGCATGATAAGGTGTGTTTGGGTTTACTGTGGGTTGCCTGCACTAATTGGATATTAAACCTCTCCCAAGGGGTGTGCCCGGTGTGCACAGACCCGCATGCCAGTCCCCAAGCTAGTTGGGGCCACGCTCGGCTGGAGAGGAAATTGGGGAGATAAGCGGGCAGGCTAGGAATAATCAATTATTCACATACTCATCCTATGATGAGGTCTCTCAGGCAAAGGTTAAGGTGTGTAAACTCAACACGGTAATACCAGATGTGTCTCCTACAACGCAATACATTACATCACACCTATAAACCTAAAATATACAGTGATCCTCAATCATACAAAACGTGCTGGGAACCCGCAATATAATACAATACAAAATACCCGTGGAGCCAAGCAACCAAACATCTCATGTTAAGTCCAGACGTGGGTGTACGTTGATATAACGACAAGGTTTCTATCAAATATAGCCTATGTCATAGTCCGTGGTCAAGTAGCTATGTACATAGAGTCACTTGCTGGGCTTCTGGAACTGGCACGGGGGGCCGGGCTGCGCTACTCCATTGATAGGTTCCCAGACGGCGAGCGTCAAAAGGCAATAGTAGACAAAAATCCGATGCCCTTCCGGTAGTTGGACATTTCGAATATCTTCCTCAAGTGTCTACAATAATACAAGCATAAATGGTATATAGTCCACAATCCTGTACCTAATATAACATTCCAAATCTGCATGTAAAATCTGACGATAATGCATCTATATTAACCTTTAACTCTGATGTAAAATGATTACGTACCTAAAGGACAGTAACCTGCGCGTATCGCACCTCTGCTGGCGTTTATCTCCGTGTGTGCACGCGTTAATTGCTCACTAGGAAAAGCTCTACATATACGCAAATGGAAAATGAGGGACATGTGTTTTAAATTACTCAGAGAACCTGGAAAATTTCTGCTAGGGGGCTATCCATTATTCTTAAAGTGATATATACTCTGCTGGGTGACATAGGTATGCGTCTGTCTTTATAAAAATGCCGAAAGGTCCCATTCCGTATTGAGCCCGTTCGGGGCCAGGGTATTGAAACGATGGATATAGAACGCTTCTCTTTGTAGGAGAAAGCGGTCTACATCAGTGACTTGATATTTGCTGGGTCTAAATGTTTCCAAAACTACCACCTTAATATCTCTAATTGTGTGTTTTTCTTCAAGAAAATGGTTTACGAGAGGGGCATTGGTGACCTTATTTCTTATGCGAGAGAGGTGCTCTCCCAGGCGTACCTTTAGTGGTCGCCTGGACTGTCCCACATAAACCAACTGACATTCACAGATTAGCATATAGATGGTTTCTTTTGAATTGCAATTCGTGAATCCCGTTAGGTCGAGAGTGAAGTTACTACTGGGCACATTAACTTTTTTGGTGGTCCACATGTGGGCACAATATTTACAATGTCCACAGGGGTAATGTCCGGAGACGATGGGGTGGCATGCCTTAATGGGGGTGACAATGTCTGTTCGTGAGAGGAGGTTGGCGATGGTCTGTGTTCTCCTGAAGCCTATGGTAGGTCTAAGATGGCATCCCGGCACGGAATCCAGTATGTGCCAATGTTTCAGTATAATCTGTTTGATCCGTTGGGCCATGGGGGTATAATCTAACGACCAAAATAGTCCCGGTTGTGCATGTTGTACGTTAGCGTTGTAATTGAGCAGGGAGCTCCTGTCCCGCAAGTCAGCCCTGTCTCTAGCGGATTTAATCACATTATTTGGGTACCCTCTCGTATTGAGGATAGTCGTTATTTTGTCAGCCGCTGCTGCATAGTCACGGGTACGGGACGAGTTCCTTTTAGCCCTAACTAATAAACTATATGGTATATTGGCCTTAAGGTGGTGCGGGTGAAAAGCAGTGTACTGCAAACAGGCAAACCGGTCGGTTGGTTTATGGTAAAGCTTAGTTTTTAAATGGTTATTCTCAATAAAAATGGTTAGATCTAAGAATGGAATGGTTAATGCGTCTGTGGTATGTGTGAATTTAAGCTGATGGTGTTGTGTGTTGATCCATGCACAAAAATTATCTATAACTGTACGATCTCTGAAAATAAAAAACAAATCATCTATATACCTTTTATAACATAAGATATTTGAAAAAAATGGATTGACCCGGGGGTCCAGAATGAAAGTCCTGTCAAAATTGCACATGAATATGTTGGCCACAGAGGGCGCGAAATTTGAACCCATTGAAACCCCTTGTGTTTGCAGAAAAAAAGAATGTTCAAATCTAAAAAAATTATTCTCAAAGCATATGTCCAGGAGATCCAGCAAGAACTCTGATGGTGGATGATTATCGATACGAGTATCCAAAAGATGGGAGATGAGTGTACGAACTTCTCCAAGTGGAACATTAGTGTAAAGAGAGGTTACATCTAATGTTAAGAGTACTGCGTCTGATGGTACTGGAAAATTTTCCACCATCTGGATAAAATGCGTAGAGTCTTTGATATATGATGGGGAGTGTGTTGCAAACGCTCGTATATGATGATCAATAAACTTAGCTATTGGTTCCAACAGGGAATTGTTCGCGGAGATGATAGGTCTGCAAGGGATGACGTGGTCATCTACAGATAATTTGTGTACCTTGGGTAAAAGGTAAAATATCGGAACTCTGGGGCATTTGTTGAGCAAAAAACGGTGTGTTTTATCATTAATATGTTCCATTGCCAACCCCTCCTGCACAACTACTGAAATCACATTGGAAATATGGGCGGTCGGATTGTGGTCAAGCCAGGGAGGAGGTGTTGTTCTCCTCAATAGGGAGGATTACCTAGCAGCGGCTCGATCCCAGTTATCAAACATAAACTGCTACCGGAGGCTTGACCACAATCCGACCGCCCATATTTCCAATGTGATTTCAGTAGTTGTGCAGGAGGGGTTGGCAATGGAACATATTAATGATAAAACACACCGTTTTTTGCTCAACAAATGCCCCAGAGTTCCGATATTTTACCTTTTACCCAAGGTACACAAATTATCTGTAGATGACCACGTCATCCCTTGCAGACCTATCATCTCCGCGAACAATTCCCTGTTGGAACCAATAGCTAAGTTTATTGATCATCATATACGAGCGTTTGCAACACACTCCCCATCATATATCAAAGACTCTACGCATTTTATCCAGATGGTGGAAAATTTTCCAGTACCATCAGACGCAGTACTCTTAACATTAGATGTAACCTCTCTTTACACTAATGTTCCACTTGGAGAAGTTCGTACACTCATCTCCCATCTTTTGGATACTCGTATCGATAATCATCCACCATCAGAGTTCTTGCTGGATCTCCTGGACATATGCTTTGAGAATAATTTTTTTAGATTTGAACATTCTTTTTTTCTGCAAACACAAGGGGTTTCAATGGGTTCAAATTTCGCGCCCTCTGTGGCCAACATATTCATGTGCAATTTTGACAGGACTTTCATTCTGGACCCCCGGGTCAATCCATTTTTTTCAAATATCTTATGTTATAAAAGGTATATAGATGATTTGTTTTTTATTTTCAGAGATCGTACAGTTATAGATAATTTTTGTGCATGGATCAACACACAACACCATCAGCTTAAATTCACACATACCACAGACGCATTAACCATTCCATTCTTAGATCTAACCATTTTTATTGAGAATAACCATTTAAAAACTAAGCTTTACCATAAACCAACCGACCGGTTTGCCTGTTTGCAGTACACTGCTTTTCACCCGCACCACCTTAAGGCCAATATACCATATAGTTTATTAGTTAGGGCTAAAAGGAACTCGTCCCGTACCCGTGACTATGCAGCAGCGGCTGACAAAATAACGACTATCCTCAATACGAGAGGGTACCCAAATAATGTGATTAAATCCGCTAGAGACAGGGCTGACTTGCGGGACAGGAGCTCCCTGCTCAATTACAACGCTAACGTACAACATGCACAACCGGGACTATTTTGGTCGTTAGATTATACCCCCATGGCCCAACGGATCAAACAGATTATACTGAAACATTGGCACATACTGGATTCCGTGCCGGGATGCCATCTTAGACCTACCATAGGCTTCAGGAGAACACAGACCATTGCCAACCTCCTCTCACGAACAGACATTGTCACCCCCATTAAGGCATGCCACCCCATCGTCTCCGGACATTACCCCTGTGGACATTGTAAATATTGTGCCCACATGTGGACCACCAAAAAAGTTAATGTGCCCAGTAGTAACTTCACTCTCGACCTAACGGGATTCACGAATTGCAATTCAAAAGAAACCATCTATATGCTAATCTGTGAATGTCAGTTGGCTTATGTGGGACAGTCCAGGCGACCACTAAAGGTACGCCTGGGAGAGCACCTCTCTCGCATAAGAAATAAGGTCACCAATGCCCCTCTCGTAAACCATTTTCTTGAAGAAAAACACACAATTAGAGATATTAAGGTGGTAGTTTTGGAAACATTTAGACCCAGCAAATATCAAGTCACTGATGTAGACCGCTTTCTCCTACAAAGAGAAGCGTTCTATATCCATCGTTTCAATACCCTGGCCCCGAACGGGCTCAATACGGAATGGGACCTTTCGGCATTTTTATAAAGACAGACGCATACCTATGTCACCCAGCAGAGTATATATCACTTTAAGAATAATGGATAGCCCCCTAGCAGAAATTTTCCAGGTTCTCTGAGTAATTTAAAACACATGTCCCTCATTTTCCATTTGCGTATATGTAGAGCTTTTCCTAGTGAGCAATTAACGCGTGCACACACGGAGATAAACGCCAGCAGAGGTGCGATACGCGCGGGTTACTGTCCTTTAGGTACGTAATCATTTTACATCAGAGTTAAAGGTTAATATAGATGCATTTGTTAGATCGTCAGATTTTACATGCAGATTTGGAATGTTATATTAGGTACAGGATTGTGGACTATATACCATTTATGCTTGTATTATTGTAGACACTTGAGGAAGATATTCGAAATGTCCAACTACCGGAAGGGCATCGGATTTTTGTCTACTATTGCCTTTTGACGCTCGCCGTCTGGGAACCTATCAATGGAGTAGCGCAGCCCGGCCCCCCGTGCCAGTTCCAGAAGCCCAGCAAGTGACTCTATGTACATAGCTACTTGACCACGGACTATGACATAGGCTATATTTGATAGACACCTTGTCGTTATATCAACGTACACCCACGTCTGGACTTAACATGAGATGTTTGGTTGCTTGGCTCCACGGGTATTTTGTATTGTATTATATTGCGGGTTCCCAGCACGTTTTGTATGATTGAGGATCACTGTATAGTTTAGGTTTATAGGTGTGATGTAATGTATTGCGTTGTAGGAGACACATCTGGTATTACCGTGTTGAGTTTACACACCTTAACCTTTGCCTGAGAGACCTCATCATAGGACGAGTATGTGAATAATTCCTTCTATTAAAGACACATTCCTGATTTTATTTTTCACACTATTGGGAGTGTTAGATTTCTTGTGCTTGTTGATACACCCCAGCCGCCTCACCTCATTGTAGGAATAATCAATGGCTCAGGCTGGGGGCAAATAGAGTTAGGCAAGCAGATGGGGCAAACAAGGGACAAGATTAGGTGCCCGGAGTCAATCCACATAGACCCCGAGATTAGGGCAGGAACAATGGGTCTCGCCAGCCCAAGTCAATTAGGTGTGGGTTTTCCATTAACCTTGGAGTGGCCTCAAAGTAGCCTTCCAGGCACTAGTTTCATGAGAATGCCATGCACGCAAGCCTTCTGTACAGGGGTTGGGGCTGGACTTTGCCACACGGCCACCTCCCGCATCTCATTGCAACACATACCATCTTTTTATACTTTTCTTTTTCCACATAGTTCTTCTGCATTGCTAGGCATGGCAGTTTTATTTCCCTTTCATTCATCCTCCACATTCTTCACCTGTGGTTTCAGTTGGTTAAATGCTGTCTCTACCTTTTGTTTTAACTGTTCTACTATTTCTCCTTGATTGAGTTTTGTTTTCTTAATTAATTCTGGGCTTTTGCTTGATTGTCTTATTTTAATATTGGATTTATCATTTCTTGCTGCTAAAGCCACAATTTTAGGATCAGCCGATCACTGATATTATAAAGAATACATTATAATAGGCAGCTAGGTGAAGAATACATCATAATAGGCAGCTAGGTGATGTGATGATGTTTCGCCGTTAGTGGCTGTTCAACAGTGCAGATTTGGTAAGTTTCCACCCTTCCCCTCTCTTAACTACCAGTTAATCTCTATGTAATTGTTCTTTCTGAGTGTAAGCTCTATGCACAAGGATAAGCATGGAAAGAGTGTACCAGCCCTATCCATCCTCCTCTTCTCATTAACTACAAGTGAGGATTATTGTCTACACAGACGAAACTCCTCAATATGTGGAATCTCTCCTTGACATTTTATAATCTTGGAAAAATAGAGGTAGTGGCCACTTACGCTGATGAAAGCATCATTTCCTGAGAACAATTGACAGCATCATGCCATGCAGGGATTGGAAGTTAAATACGAATTCTGAGTCACTTCCCTGGCTGGCCAGTCTCCAGCTTCTCACTACCAAAATATTTTCTTGTGAGGAGGGCAGCTGAAGGCATTTCCTGTACCCTTGATTTTCCATGTTTTTCCTGTATAATGTTCAGGAAAGTGTTTTCTTTTTGATATTTTCTGTGAAAATTAAAAAACAGGAAATACTTTCCAAGAGAAGGCTGGGGAAGTGGATGGCATTCATCAGAAGCCCTATATGCAACTAGTCAATTTCTGTAAGATTTCACCATGCTATATCCTGAAGTGCAACAGAGAGTCACAGCAAGTATGCTTTTAAAACAAATGAAAAGGCATGTACTTCATACATGGGGTAGACACGGACAAGATTGTCTTAATCAGGGGTTCCCAACCTAAGGCCCATGGGCCAGATCTGGCCCCTGGATCTTTCAGAAGTCAATACTTTTGACTCTATCACAGGGATTTTTTTTCCTCAGCAGCAAAAGCCTAATATAAAGCACAGTAACTCTACTTCTGAAGCTCTAGGTTTCAGAAGGCTTGAGCTGGGCAGCTGATGATCATAGTGACTTAGAATACCTCAGCCATTTCATGTTCCCCCACCCCTCCAAGGGCATTTGAAAACCAAAATGGCTGCCCTTTTGAAGGTGTGGGACAAATGGCCACCCCCATCATGCAGGCAGAGCAAAATGGCCATCCAACCCACAAAGATGACTGAGAGAGCGTGACCTGGCCACTGGCTTGAAAAGGTTGGAAACCCCTAGTCTTAATGGGCCCCCTACCTGAATAGGATTGCTGTTTTCTACAGTTTCATATTGTTGCTACAACTCTATCACCTCCCCCTGTTTCTGAGTCCAATTACAGATGGAAATAATCAGAAACAGGAAAATGTAGGGAGTTTTTCCACAACTCCAGCATTGGCACTGACTACAGTACCTTGGGACCTTTTATGAACCTTATAGCATCTCATTCTCCTTTAGAAGTCACCAAAGAAAATCCTCTCTGCTTTTCACAGAGGCATTTCTCCATGCATGGTATTTGGGTATATTTTGTTTTTTCCACAAAATCTCATGAGATATGCCAGATGTTTTATAGCCATTTTTTGCAGGAAGAATTTTTACAAAATGGTTCTCCTGGAAAGGCACAGAATTTGGCAAGTTCTTGCAGAGAAGAACCAGAGAACATGGGGGGGAAGGGGGAAGGGATGTGAGACCAAGGTTTTGTTTTGACGAGGAGTGGGAGAGTCTTGGTGATGCTGGAGGAAGTCTTGACATAAATTCTTGCAATGTTGAGACTTGGAAAATCTCTTGGGGATGAAAAAGTTTGACTTGGAATTCTTCACATCTCTAGTTTTAGCCTCCAAAAAGATGGTCTTCCCCAGCTTTGAAAAAAAAAGACAAGGTGGTGTCCCCCACTGGTAATTTTTCTTCATGTCACCTCACTTTGATCACACAGGCAAACAAGCAGCATTGGCAAAAAAGAAGAAGCAGGTATATAATGATTGACAGTGGAGCCTTTGCTAGGGCCTAATTCTTAGAAGGTACTCAGGGATGCTACTCTGTGATGCCAACCTTGTTAATAAGCCCATGTTCTTTTCTGGAAATATAATGGGATGTATTACTTTGTTCTCAAAACTGCAATTGTTGTCGAGAATAATGAGCTATAATTAGCCATCAGGCATTAGTAACCTGTTTCTAATAAAATGAGGTGGATACACATCCATGATTATACTGCAGTCACACAAAGCTCATTTGTTCAAGGACATGATGACAGGCTGGATAATCTATAATTTGCATGATTAAAGAAGGGGGAAAGGACAGTTTTAATGGAAAGAGTGAAATCCAAGTCCTGAGCTCGAGACCTCATTTTATAGATTGGTAAACATAATGGTGCAAATTTATATTCCGAATTTAAGAACACATGATCAGACATTTAATCTATATTGTTTGAACTATACTATATAAAGTTTTCCTGTTCTCGAACAACAAAGAGGCTCGTTGTTTAAGACTAACAAATGTTCTTTCACGTAAAGTTTTGTAGCCCACTTCTGTAGGCATAGCAGTAGATGAAATGTTTGATATGTTTCATGTGTTCACAGGTGATTTTAAAAAAATAACCTGTAGGGCCCCCAGGTCATACTGATACCATAAAACGGTAGATGGACACTGGACTCAGCATTATTTCCTATTTCACTTTTTCCAGCTCCACCCTGGTTTCATTTTTCTAGTTTGGTAAGCAGTAATAATCTTTCTTACTTCTGGGTAGAAGAAAATAAATTTGATCCATTTGTCAAGCAATTGTAGCCAACCACCTCATCTATCAGAAGTCAATACTTTTGACTATCACAGGGATTTTTTTCCTCAGCAGCAAAAGCCTAATATAAAGCACAGTAACTCTACTTCTGAAGCTCTAGGTTTCCATTAAGGCTTGAGCTGGGCAGCTGATAATCATAGTGACTTAGAATATCTCAGCAAATAGTTAGTCATGTGTTGTCAAGTCGGAACCATCAAACAGTGACTTCTGAGATAAGTGAGATATTTATGAAATGGTTTTACCATTCTGTTCCCCCAGTGAGTTTCCATGGCCAAGTTAACTCATGTCTATGGAGTCCAAGTCTGCTACTCTATCCACTATACTACACTGGGTACCAGACTCAGCAAGTACCTTCGGTTAAATTAAACTTTTCATGCAAGCCACAGGTTTCCAGATGCCATCTTCTTGACACTGTTGAATGTTCAGAGCCTTCTGAGAGAAACCAATAGTCAGATATCACAAGGCACAAAACATCGAAAGCCAGTCATATCTGACTCTAGGGTTCAGTGCTCATCTCTGTTTCAAAGCCATAGAGCCAGCGCTGTCTGCTTCTGCAGACGTTTCTGTGGTCATGTGACAGGCATGACTAGACACCAGAACACCGTTACCTTCTCACTCAAGTGGTCCCTATTTATCTACTTGCAATTTCTTGCTTTCGAACTGCTAGGTTGGTAGGAGCTGGGACAAAAATGGGAGCTCATTCCGTCCTGCAGTACTCAGGAATTGAACTGCTGTCCTTCCACCTCCCAGTCAGCATCTATTTACCCCAATATCAAGGTTAAGAAAAGCACAATACTATAGCTCAAATGGACTTCATTGGTGTATACCTGGAGTTCTCATCCTATGGCTTGTGGGTGGGATCTGGCCCGCAGTGCCAAATAATTCAGCCCCCACCCTTGCTCCAGCCACTGCTGCCAGAATCGGCTGTAGACTCATTTACACAGCTGTCATAAACATGCTTATGACAGTCGCAGACTCATTTATGACTGTTGTAAATGCATTTTACAAGTGGGACCCAGCCCCCAACTTGAAAAGGTTGAGGACCCCTGGTGTATACAATATTGAAAAACAGCAATAGTCTTTTTGATTCTTTGTATTCCAGCCCTAGGTGGACTTAGATGGTTAGAAGTTGAATTCCTTACTGTGGGTCCCATAAGAACAGCCAGTTTGTGTAGCCTTGGGCAAACTGTGCTGTACCAGAACACTTCCCAGGAAAAAGAAATGGCAAACCACTTCTGAGCAATTGACATAGAAAATATGCCCGTATAGATAGATAAAAATAAAAGTCCAATGTGTTGGAGATGTCAAAATAGACTGGGATTATATGAACATATGTGGTGGAGTTGCAAGGTGGTTAACAAATTCTGGGGGGAAATAGAAAATGAGATCTCTAGAATTTTTGGGGAGAATATAAAACTGGGGCCTGCTATAGCTTTGCTGACTGATACAGAAAATATGAGTTTAGGAAAAGACAAAAAAGAGTTGCTCTCAATATGTTTAACAATCGCAAGACAATGTATAGCGAGAAAGTGGAAGAGTGATCAGACATTGAAGATCGAAGACTGGTATAGGGAAATGTGGGAAATAGCTTTAAATGATAAATTAACCTGGGAGCTGAACATAAAAAAGGGTATGGTAAAAGAGAATAGATTTTGGTCAATTTGGCACTTATTTGTGGAATCCGCTACGGTTAAGGGTGACCGAAAAAAGCCAGTACAGGAACATTATAGCTTCTGGAAATAGAGATGAATAAAAGACACCGCATCCTCTAGGGCAATGTAGGTGCAATAGTATTTTCTGTTTAGAATATATTAAGATGGTTTAGAAAGGACAGCCAATAAAGAATATAAATAAGATAAGATTTTAATTAGATGGGATTTTTAAAAAGAGTATCAAATGTGGTATAATATATCTAAGATGTCCAAATAGGATCTCATCATTTCTACTATATATGACTATCCTATTTGCTTATTTTTCTATGTTTCTCTCATTTTTGTATTGTTATTGCAATTTCTCTCTTATAATATTTTGTATATTTTATAAAAACTCAATAAAAATTAATTAAAAAATACAAATAAAATTCAGAGCTTTGTTTATCACTCTGCCTGACTGTTGATCCAGCCTTGAATTCAGGAATGACTTGTACAACTCATCTCAACTATGGTAACAGAAGATCTGTTTGCTAGAGGGTTTGACTCACTTTGCTCATTATGGTCTAGACCAGTGATGGTGAAGCTTGGCACTCCATGTGTTCTGGAACCTCAATTTCCAGAAGCCCTGATCAGCAGGAGTGCTGATTTGGGTTTCTGGTAATTGAGTTCCAAGAACACCTGGAGTGCCATGGTTCACCATCACTGGTCTAACTATCCAATGCTCAGAAAACATTCAAGTATTGTTCATATAAACCAGCTACGAAAGGGCATAGAAGAGGGGGAAGATGTTATTATACCTTGGATCTTCCTTCCTCTTTTGCAGCCAGAAGTCTGTCTATATGCTGCCCTGGGACAGCCCGTCTGGGAGCTGGAACAACATGCTTGTTGTTAATGATGGTAAAATAGCAACATTTTGGCTCAGCATAAATATCTTAAATATAAGGCGGAACAACTTCAACATAAGCTCTTTTATGACCAGCATTTCAGTGGCCAAAAACAAAACTGTAAATTAATGTGGCTGCTTTAGAGTAAGGTAGCTAGTAAGCATGTTTCATAAATCTAATTGAACTCAGTGAGTTTTACTGAATAAATCTGGTTATGTTTGAACAGACTTGTAGACGGGCACAAGGTGGAAATTAGTTGCACTTTGTCCATAGGCTTGATTTTTTTTCCAGTTTGTATCTCCCACATGAAGAGCCAAGCCAATTTGAGAGAGGAAATCTCTATTTTTATGACCTTCTTATTAGGCTTGTACACCAAAAACTCAATTCAGTAAGTGAATTCATTTGAAAAATATTCATGAGAAATGTGTGTATTTTTAAAAAGTACACAAACATACATTTTAGGAACAATATATCAATGAAGGCAGTTTTTTAATGTGGGTTTTTCAGAGGAATGGGGTAGATGAGTGGGTATGTTGGGTTTTAATTGGTTGTATTGTTTTATGTGTGTTTTAACTTGTTGTGAGCCACCCAGAGTCAGGTTTACCTGATTGGGCGGCATATAAATTTGAATATAAATAAAATAAAATAAAATGTATTGTACACAAAGGGCTTTCACAAATCTAACCAAGAATGAGCTTTGAAGCAGAAACCAGACTATGTGTATGAAAAAGAGTTGTGCTCATTATTTCATTCTTTTCAGTAGATGAATTTAGGGCTTAGATAATAATTATTACCTACTGTGAAGTCATTTCTGACTTCTGACTTATATTATCTGAAACCAATTCAATTTCAGCTGAGTAAACATCCATTTTTTTTATTATCCTTACATACGTTTAACCAATCCTTCAACAGGATAATATTATTTTTAACCAATATCTCCTTCACTTTACTATCTAATTTTATCGGAAATTTTTAAAAATCCTTTTTAAAAATATCAGGGACTAAATCTTTTTTTAACCTTTTTCCATATATCCAATGTTGTCTTCATAATTTTATTTTTAATCTCTAACTTATTCCTTTCTCCGTCCTAGAAAACAGCCATACCAATTTGATTTAGTTCCTTCATCTCAAAATCTTCCCAAATTAATTTTTCCTTCCTCAACATCTTTACTATATTTTTAATCTGGAAGGATCTATAATAATTCTTAAGCTTTGAATTTTAGGAGCCAGATGTTGGGCGTTTGATTCCCCACTATGCTACTTGGAAGAAAAGTCAACTTGTGTTGTCATGGGCAAACTGCAGAATCTAAATGCACTCCAGAAGAAGAGAATGGTGGTGCCACTTCTGTGCATTCTCTATCTAGAAAACCCTGAGAAGGGTTGCCATAAACCAGGAATGACATGGTGGCACAGAATTATTATTCCTTATATTTAACTCATTTTGCAGGCGCACCCCCCAATAAAGGACTCAGACACCAATGAAAGTGGATAACGGCATTGGGCCACATTTATTGATTCATGCCCTAGTCCGAATTATAAATTTCTATTGGTAATAACCAATCATAATTCTTAAGGCAAGCAGGCCGAAGTAACACTGGTAAGGTACCACCCAAAATTGCCAACGGCAATTGCTACAATGTATCCATTTGTATCCATTTGTTTGTTGACAACAAACAAATTGTTGACCATAGTCAATATCTAACTAATGACCCCACCCTCTGACGCGTATCCGTAAAATCACGGGGTGATGCATGCTGTCTAGCTATAGCCATCACCCCGTCGCCTAGTTCGTCGTTGACCGGACAACGTTTAACCAACTTATGCCTGTCTAGTGTTGTCCAGTCAATTGCGAACTTGCCGGATACCTGTGGGTCATAATGTTTACCTTACCAGTGCTACCCGCCCATGTGACCAAAGTCAACAGCAGCAACAGAAAAACCCCTATGTCAAACCATAGCAACAGTGTGGGATGGGCGAAAAAACCAGGACCCGAAGCCAATATGGGTCCCAGCCAAAAATTCCCACCCGGCCCCGAAGCGACCAAAATATCACACTGTTAACTAGGGAGGGGGTGGAGGGAAAAACTTCTCCGCTCCGTCGCTTCGCAAAATGGCAGCTCGGCTGCCTCGTGGCCACCCCTTTTATAAGGGAGCTGGCCACGCCCCTAACTACCCGGATGCCTTCGTCCTGTGGGGGGCTCCCGCAAAGAGCGCGGCGGCCATTTTGGCGCCGCGCTTGCATTGCAGGCGCACCCCCCAATAAAGGACTCAGACACCAATGAAAGTGGATAACGGCATTGGGCCACATTTATTGATTCATGCCCTAGTCCGAATTATAAATTTCTATTGGTAATAACCAATCATAATTCTTAAGGCAAGCAGGCCGAAGTAACACTGGTAAGGTACCACCCAAAATTGCCAACGGCAATTGCTACAATGTATCCATTTGTATCCATTTGTTTGTTGACAACAAACAAATTGTTGACCATAGTCAATATCTAACTAATGACCCCACCCTCTGACGCGTATCCGTAAAATCACGGGGTGATGCATGCTGTCTAGCTATAGCCATCACCCCGTCGCCTAGTTCGTCGTTGACCGGACAACGTTTAACCAACTTATGCCTGTCTAGTGTTGTCCAGTCAATTGCGAACTTGCCGGATACCTGTGGGTCATAATGTTTACCTTACCAGTGCTACCCGCCCATGTGACCAAAGTCAACAGCAGCAACAGAAAAACCCCTATGTCAAACCATAGCAACAGTGTGGGATGGGCGAAAAAACCAGGACCCGAAGCCAATATGGGTCCCAGCCAAAAATTCCCACCCGGCCCCGAAGCGACCAAAATATCACACTGTTAACTAGGGAGGGGGTGGAGGGAAAAACTTCTCCGCTCCGTCGCTTCGCAAAATGGCAGCTCGGCTGCCTCGTGGCCACCCCTTTTATAAGGGAGCTGGCCACGCCCCTAACTACCCGGATGCCTTCGTCCTGTGGGGGGCTCCCGCAAAGAGCGCGGCGGCCATTTTGGCGCCGCGCTTGCATTGCAGGCGCACCCCCCAATAAAGGACTCAGACACCAATGAAAGTGGATAACGGCATTGGGCCACATTTATTGATTCATGCCCTAGTCTGAATTATAAATTTCTATTGGTAATAACCAATCATAATTCTTAAGGCAAGCAGGCCGAAGTAACACTGGTAAGGTACCACCCAAAATTGCCAACGGCAATTGCTACAATGTATCCATTTGTATCAATTTGTTTGTTGACAACAAACAAATTGTTGACCGTAGTCAATATCTAACTAATGACCCCACCCTCTGACGCGTATCCGTAAAATCACGGGGTGATGCATGCTGTCTAGCTATAGCCATCACCCCGTCGCCTAGTTCGTCGTTGACCGGACAACGTTTAACCAACTTATGCCTGTCTAGTGTTGTCCAGTCAATTGCGAACTTGCCGGATACCTGTGGGTCATAATGTTTACCTTACCAGTGCTACCCGCCACACGGAGGGGCTTCAAAGAAGGCTCGACGCCCCCCCCCAGACCGTCAGCACGGTCAACAGGCCTGCTCGCCAATCACCCAACAGGAGGTCCATACCTCCTCGCGACAGATGGACCCCATCCCTTGCATACAAGTCATAACTTTGGAGGCTAATAGCGGGGTGACGACTGACCCTCCCCCAAGCCCTGTCGACAAGGAAACGCGCCACTGCCCTATTCACCATGCGTCTAGCACGGTCAAGGGCCAGGAGGTCAACGCCCCCTCTGTAGGAATGGTGCGGGACCATGTCCGACCAAACAAGGGTTGTGGCGGGCCAGACGTAATGCAGGTAGGCGAGGTCCTCGCAAATCGCATGCTTCAGCGACAAGCCGGTGACCTGGCCCAAATCATTGCCCCCCAGGTGTATGATCAGAATGTCAGGCGGGTCAGCATTCAGGCCTGAAAAAAGGAAAGGCAGCAGCTCCCACCATAACATCCCAGGCTTACCATGCCATGTGAGACTTGCGTATGCACCCAGTCCCAGTTAGGGTCCCCACTCTGTCGCCGCAGCATAACGCGCTGCCCTGTGCACGTAGCTATGGCCCACCAGCCATACTGTCACCGGTGTAATACGACACCCCGGGTCTGTAAAGGAAAAAATGAGTGAAAATAGGTAAGGTGACCGGGTCGGTACTCACGGGGGGAGTGGGCGCACATAAAATTGAAAACATTGTGATCCCCACCTTCCCATGCTACGTATGTCAGCCCCTGAGTACCCAAAAGCCGCAGCGGTCGAGGCCGCCCCTATACGGAATGAATGAGTGCCATAGCGGGCGCCTGGGAGGCCCACACTGGCCAGCGCTTTGCCCGTCACCCTCCAAAATTGAAATTTAGTAAGGGGAGACCCATCTTGGTGACAGAAAAACGGGCCATGGTGCGTGCCACGCAGTGCCAGGAATTCCTGTAGGGCACCAACCGGACAGATGTCTGCCAAAGAACACCGTAGCAGTCGCACACCACTGCCGATGCCATGCTGATCGGTCTTAGAGGAACGTATCCTCAACTGAGCCCAGTCTTTGGCTACACAGACATCCTCGAGTTCCAGTGCCCTACGACTTGCATCCGCCTTAGACAGCATCACAAGCTCGCTGATGCGGAGCGCTCCAAAAAATGCCACCGTTGTGGCTGCATGGAACAGGGCTGCCTCATATGCATCAAAACAGAGGCAAGGCCAGCCCCAAGCCAACTGGGTAAGGACCCCTGGGGAAATCGGGTGGCGGTCGTCCGGGCAACGCCCGCGCTCGCGCACCCACCCCTCCAAAACATGTCTCACACGGAAGTCAGAGGTGCTGTCCACATGACCCCCCAACTTGGCCATAAAAGCCAACGCTGAAAGCTTGGATGCTATGGTGCGAGGTGCAAGGCCCTGAGAATGCAGGTAAACCATGAACCACAGAACATGGGTTACCGGGATTGGCCAGGTTACTGGCAATTGAAATTGAGTACAAAATGCCCTGAAAGAATTAATTGCGTGGTGATACGCCTTACGGGTGCGTGGGGCTAGTGACAGGCCAATCGCCCGGTTCACCTCTCCTTGCCAATGGTCCATATCTCCTCCGGGAGTGGCGAGGGAAATTCCTCCGCATCCGGGGCCAAGGCACGGAACCGGGAGATCTGTAGGCGGGACAAAGCGTCAGCAATATCATTATTAACCCCTGGGACGTGCCTGGCCCTGAACAGTACGTTGAGGCGCAGGCTGCGCAACACAAATTGGCGCACTAGATCCATAACCCTGGGCGATTTAGAAGTCTGTGCATTTACAATGTGGACCACGGCCGCATTGTCACACCAGAAATGCACGACCGAGTTGGACCACTCCTGGCCCCATAGCATCAAAGCACCCAGGATAGGGAAAAATTCCAGATACGTGAGATCACACAGGCGACCCGTGCCTGCCCAGGCCGGTGGCCACCCACCATAGGCCCACTTCCCATTGAAGTACATCCCATAACCCAGGGATCCCGAGGCATCAGACTGAATCTGAAATTGAGGGGAAGCCAGGAGGTCATGCCTCCAAAATGAGACCCCATTGAAGTCCCTCAGGAACTGTAACCAGACAAGCATGTCTGCCCTGATACCCCGGGTAAGCCTAACCCTATGGTGAGGCCTGGATAATCCTGCCATAGCGTCGCACAAGCGCCGGGCAAAAGCCCTGCCCGGTGCAACCACTCTGCAGGCAAAATTAAGGTGACCATGCAGCACCTGCAGTTCCCTCAGTGATGCCTTGCGCTTGGCCAACAAGCCCGAGATAAGGGCCACTATCCTCGACACCTTATCCCGCGGTAACCTAGATGCCTGCGCTATCGTGTCAATCTCCACCCCCAGGAAGACTAGCTGTGTAGATGGGCCCTCGGTCTTTTCGGGCGCTAAAGGGACACCGAGTTCCTCCATTAGCGTCTGAAATGTGTTGAGGAGACGTGTACACGTGTCCCAGCCCCGTTCACCCCCGAATAAAAAGTCATCCAGGTAATGGGCTACAGACCGGGACCCTGACCTGCGGACGAAAGCCCACTCTAGGAAGGTACTGAAACGCTCGAAAGCCGAGCATGATATGGAACAGCCAAAAGGCATGGCCTTATCAAAATAATATTCGCCCCGAAATTTGAAACCCAGCAATTCAAAGTCGCCCGGGTGCACTGGCAAGAGGTGAAAAGCCGACTTAATGTCGCACTTAGCCAGCAGCGCACCCGGGCCACATGAGCGCACCATGCGCAGCGCGCGGTCAAAAGATGTATACCTGACTGAGCAAAGGTCATCAGGGATAGCATCATTGACCGATCGGCCGGCTGGGTAGGACAAGTGATGGATTAGGCGAAACTCGCCTGGTGACTTCTTGGGAACCAAGCCCAGGGGCGATACCTTGAGGTTAGTGAACGGGGGTGCAGGGAAAGGGCCAGCGACCCTGCCCGCATTGACCTCCTTATTAATGCTGGTGGCAGCCACTTCCTCCCTCCCCCTAAGGGACAAAAGGTTGGGGGCATCCTGAGGGGACCTATCACCCATGAAAGGAATATGGAACCCCTGTCTAAAGCCCTGAAGTAGATAATCTGCATCCTCCCCCTTCGGGTACAATGCGAGCCAACGCTCCAGCATGTCCACCTTAATTGGGGAGGGAGCCTTTCGGTGAACCAGCTCCATCAGCGGCAGTCTTGCCAGCCTACTGTCCGCCCCTCCCTCTGCCCCGCGTCCCTCCAAGCCTGGGACAGGCAGAGGCTGCATGGGGGCCCGCACAGGTGGGCCACTCATGTCTGTACTTGCAATTCTTCTTACTGCATGAACCATTAGACGAGAAAGCCCAGCACAGCAGTCGGGCTGGAACCCCCTGCCCCGCCACTTGGCGGGGAACCTGTGCTGGAGCCACTCGCTGGACCGCATGTCCACAATGGTATCTTTCCCCTGGTGCGGGGCGCGTGGGCGTCATGTACAGCAGCCAAAGTCTCTGACATGGCTCATCCCACCTCATCTCAGGGTGCAGGGGAATTCTCATACGGAATTCCTCGTCATAAGCCAACCACGACGGACCCGGAAAATCAACCATCGCCCGATAGATATTGTCCAAATACTGGACCATCGGAATTGCCAGATCCGGCCGGGCCCTCAGGTACACCGCCATGTAGATGAGGTAAGCCAGCAGCCAGTTGGCCCACGTCTGTGGCGGCTTGCGACGACGTGCCTGTTCCTTATCCTTCTCATCCTGCCCCTCCCTCTCTTCCTTGGTGGGCTCCCTGTTTAGGAGTGAGAAGATATCAACATACTCCCCTCGCCATATTTTCTCTCTGGTGGCCTGTGCCAAATGGTCACCCAGTGGCAAGGAATAGCCCGCTGTTGGCAAGGCCGAGACAGGCACAGCATAAACTGCGGGCATCTGGAAAGGGCCTTGAACTAACCCAGCCACCCCCAAAACATTCCCCACAGGGTAGGAAATGCTACCCACCCCGGGGCCCTGGGTGGTGGTTGACATCGCCTGTTGGTGCGTCGGCGGCTGTACCGCCGGACCACCCATGCGAGGCTAAGGCCATTGGAAAGCCCCCCCCCAACATAGCCACATGTGTAGGTGCACTAGTTTGTACCGCATACTCACATGCTGCACCCCCGCGGGCCGCCCCCACCGGGGGTTCTGGCCCACTGGGGGCGTCGGAGCTCACGACCGCCGTAGAGCTCGCCGCCGGAGCTTGACCCGCGCCGGCCTGTTGGTCGGGGAGCTGCGAGGCAGTGGCCGAAGTCGCGCCACGTGCCTCAAGCTGCTCGACCCGTCCCGTCGCCTGCCGCTGCCCAGCAGACGACGCGTCCAAGCGCATCCCAAAAGGAGCGCCAGCGTGGCTGGCCCGAGCAAGGGAAGCCTCAAGTGCCGCCACGCGGGCCAGCAAGGCCTCGACACTGGCCTGGGGCCACGGGCCAGCCGGCCCGCCCGTTACGGGCGGTACAGGCCCTTGCACCCCGGGGCCCAAATAAGGCCATGACCCCACACCCAGGCCCGGCAGGGCCGGCGTGGGCATCTGCCAAGGGAGAGGACCGCACCACGCCCCAAGGCTGGAAGGCCCCGGAGTGAGCTGGGCCCCGATGGAGGAAGGCCCAGAATGAGCACCAGGAGCGGCGTCCGCCGCTTGCGGACCGCGGGCCGCAGCCCATACTGGACCCCTGCTCGGGTCCCCGGCCTCCGGCCAGGGGGTAATAGACCCCATCCCACCGGTCCCGGTGGGAGCCGGCAAAGGCGGCTGGTGGGAAGGCGCAGCCGCGGTCCTCCGACCCGGATTGCGCCGCCGCACCGCCCGAGCCGCGCTCGCGGCCGCCTTCTTCTTCGAAGGCATCTCAGTCAGACCTAAGGGAAGCCGAAAAGAGGAAAATAAGCAGCCAAAAGGCTTCCCGCTCGAGGTAAAAAGCGACGGAGTAAGAGGAAAAACTTCTCCGCTCCGTCGCTTCGCAAAATGGCAGCTCGGCTGCCTCGTTGCCACCCCTTTTATAAGGGAGCTGGCCACGCCCCTAACTACCCAGATGCCTTCGTCCTGTGGGGGGGCTCCCGCAAAGAGCGCGGCGGCCATTTTGGCACCGCGCTTGCATTCTCTCCACAGTGAGACTTCCTCAGGAATAAGCAGCCAGACCTGTAAATAAAACTTGTATGCAACTTCAGTGACAAGTCACAAAGCCAAGCATGTTTAGTGTAAAATATGTAGTTGAGGGAGATTGTGTGCTACAGAAATGGGGTTTGCACTATTACAAGTATGATAAACACAACTTCTGTTTGGTCCTGCATGTTTGTGTGTACAGTATGAATGCGAACATTTCCATGAGAAACAAGGGGGTTCTCTTCCCGCTCCCCTTTCAACTCTCTATGCCCACAACTGGCATGCATCTTTTTACTCTAAGGGTATGTTGTCCTTGAGAGAAAAAAAAGATTGTGTTACTCAAGTTGTTGGTTTCCATCTCCATAGCTAGAAACACCCACCAAATATCTTACACTTCACTTATTTCTTTCGCCACCTATTTTCCCATATAGCCTGTGGAAGAATTGAGAAAAATGAAAAAGTTTTCATATTATAGTTGATTCTTACATAGGTAAAGGTCTCCCTTGCTTGAAAGCCAGTCGTGTCCAACTCTAGGAGGTGGTGCTCATTTCTGTTTACAGCCAAAGAGCCAGCATGGTCTGCATCTGCAGATGTTTCTGGGATCTTGTGGCAGGCATGGAATGATGCTACCCGCTGAAGTAGTACCTAATTATCCACTTGCAATTTCTTGCTTTCGAACTGCTAGGTTGCCAGAATCTGGGACAGAAGATGGACACTCACTCAGTTATGCTGCACTCTAGTGCCAACCTGCTGACCTTCTAGTGTTAGCCACCAAGTCACCACAGCCCTGATATTGACATAGATATTGCTTATTTGTAAATTTTGGATTTTCCATCAAATTCTGTGTATTGTTAAATGGTATTTTTTTTCTCTTTAGGATTTATACACATTTTCTCGTATTCATGATGCAATTCTAGATTTAGGTTATTCTTGCAACATGCAGTTCTAAATGTATTTTATCCTGAAATAGCATACAATTTGACATATTTTCTAGACTGAGAATTGTACCAAGGCCACAGCTGATCCTGGGCTGCCTGTCCCAGCCTGAGGTAAGGTAAAAGCCACCAGCCCCTGGCCTGCCGAGAACACCAAGGTCACAGCTGATCCTGGGTTGCCTCTCCCAGCCTGAGGGAAGGTAAAAGTGACCAGCCCCTGGCCTGCTGAGAACACCAAGGCCACAGCTGATCCTGGGCTGCTTCTCCCAGCCTGAGGGAAGGTAAAAGCCACCAGCCCCTGGCCTGCCGAGAACACCAAGGCCACAGCTGATCCTGGGCTGCCTCTCCCAGCCTGAAGGAAGGTAAAAGCGACCACCCCCTGTCCTGCCGAGAACACCAAGGCAACAGCTGATCCTGGGCTGCTTCTCCCAGCCTGAGGGAAGGTAAAAGCGACCAGCCCCTGGCCTGCCGAGAACACCAAGGCCACAGCTGATCCTGGGCTGCTTCTCCCAGCCTGAGGGAAGGTAAAAGCGACCAGCCCCTGGCCTGCCAAGAACACCGCCTTCGGGAGGGAGACTGGCGAGAACACCTGAGGCAGGGCAGCTTCTGGACTCCTGGTTGGGCTCCAAGGCCACCTCCACCACCTCCACCGCCTCCACCACCACTTAGCCGGTTTCATCTTCGGGAGTGGAGGCCGCTGAGAACATTGGACGTTTGTCTTCCGTCCCATGGCTGATTTTGGAGAGGGGATATTTTTCCCGGCTGTGCGGATCCGGCGCAGCAGCTACAAGGAGGACCTTGTGCCGCCAGGACCAGGGAGGAGAACATCGGTTGCACCTGGGGTCACTTGTGGCCCCAAAGATGGCGCCCCCGCCATCTATGCAGCCACGAGCCTTGCACTGCCAGGACTGGGGTGGGGAGGAGAGCGTTGATTGTACCTGGGGTCGCTTGCGGCCACAAAAGCGGCGCCCTCCGCCATCCCGGCAGCCACGAGCCTTGCGCTGCCAGAACTGGGGTGGGGAGGAGAACATCGGCCATACCTGGGGTTGCTTGCGGCCTCAAAAGTGGCATCCCTCACCATCCCTGCAGCATCGTGCCTTGTGCTGCATGGACCGGGGTGGGGAGGAGAACTATGGCCACACCTGGGACTGCTTGGTGGCCTTAGGGGCAGCGCCCCCCTCCCCATCACCCCCGCGGCCTTACAGCGCTTGGACCAGGGCCAAGAGGAGGAGACTCCTGTCATTGGAGTTCTGTTAGGGGGGGTGGAGGGAGTGAGAGGGTATGTTTTAAGTGGGTTAGGGAGGGAGGGAGGGGGATATGGCCTTGCCAACCGGGAAGAGAGGGCGACACTCCATCTGGGTTAATGGTGGAGGTTCCAGGGGCTCATTTAGAGGTTGTGACGGGCATGGGGCATTATAGCGGGAACCGTGGGGCGGGCCATACTCGGGGTACGCGGGACCGATGCTTAGTATCTGTCCCACATTCTGCCCCCCCCCCCCGGTTTCACCTCTAGGTCCTGAGCAGCTGATCCAGGGTGACCCCGCCCTTAGGCTGCTGCTGATGAATGCCAGGTCGGTCTGTAATAAGGCTCCCCTAATACAAGACTCTATTTTGGGGGAGCGGGCTGACCTGGCATGCATTACTGAGACCTGGCTGAGACCTGAGGATGGGGTGCCTCTATCAGAGATGTGTCTGGCCGGGTTCAGTGTTTGGCACCAGCCTAGGGATGTGGGTAAGGGCGGTGGTGTTGCCATTATAGCCAGGGAGTCATTGGGAGTCGCCAGGGCCACCGCTCCATAAATTTCGGGTTGTGAGGCCCTGCTCCTGCGCTTGGGCCCTAACGGTCAGTTTGGGGTTCTACTCCTGTACCTGCCTCCTTGCAGGGTAAGGGACTCCCTGCCTGGTCTCCTTGAAGCCATCTCGGCGTTGGCTTTGGAGTTCCCTAGACTGATGGTTTAGGGGGACTTCAATTTGCCTTCGCTGGGGTCTGGTTTCGAGGTGGCACAGGAGTTCATGGCTTCCATGGCAGCTATGGACCTGGCTCAGGTAATTCAGGGCCCGACCAGGGGCAGTGGCCACACGCCAGATTTAGTCTTTTTGTCGGGGCAGTGGCAGAGTGATCTGAGTTTACAGAAGCTAGACATAACACCTGTGCCATGGTCAGATCACTATCTGGTGGCTCTAGACTTTCTGGGGGCGACACTTCATCGTAAGGAGGCAGGGTCGATTAAAGTGGCCCACCCCCGGCAACTGATGGATCTGGATGGATTCCAGAGGGAACTGGAGGAATTTCCTCTGGATCGGTGACACGATTCACCTGAGGCACTTGTTGACCTGTGGTACGGGTCGATGACATCTGCCTTGGATGTAATCGCTCCACTACAGCCTCTCAGAGCCCGTGGAGCTAGGTCATCCCCGTGGTTCACTGAAGAACTACGGGAGCTCAAACGGGCAAAAAGACGCCTTAAGCGCCGCTGGGTGAAGACCCAGAGCTATTCCGATTGGACACTAGCTAGAGCTGCTATTAGGGCCTACCTAGTGGCGATGGGGGTGGTGAGGAGGCAGTACTTCACCTCCCTTATTGCCTCCGCTGATAATTGCCCAGCCACCCTGTTTCGGGTGACCAGGTCCCTCCTGGGTAGGGCGGGGCCTGTGCCTGGTTGGCAGGGATCGGCTGAGGACTTTGCTGACCATCTGGTGGAGAAAATCGATCGGATTCGCTCAGGGTTCAAACTTGGCATGGACGGGGAGGGTCTGGGGGGAACCAGTGCGCAGTCTTGTGGTGTTACCTGGGATCGGTTTGATCCAGTTGCCCCAGATGAAGGGGACAGGCTCCTTGCGGCGGTCTGTGCCACTAATTGTCCATTCGATCCCAGTCCCGCCTGGCTGGTAAAAGCCTCTAAGACGGTGACAGGTGGCTGGGTCAGGGGATGTTTCCTGCACTGCTGAAACATGCTCTTGTGCGCCCCCTCCTGAAGAAGCCATCCCTCGATCCAGCAATCCTAACTAACTACAGACCTGTCTCCAACCTTCTTTTTTTAGGAAAGGTTCTGGAGAAGGCAGTGGCACGTCAGCTGCAGGGGGTACTGGATGAAGCGGAATATCTGGACCCATTCCAGTCAGGATTCAGACCTGGGTATGGTACTGAAACTGCATTGGTCGCGCTGATGGATGATCTCTGGTGAGAGCAGGATGGCGGTCATCCGTCTGTCCTTGCTCTTCTTGACCTCTCAGCGGCCTTCGATACCGTTGACCACGGTATCCTTCTGGAACGGCTCCGAGGATTGGGAATCCAGGGCACGGAGTGGTCCTGGTTTTCCTCATTCCTGATGGGCCGGACCCAGTCGGTGTGGTTGGAGAGTGAGAGGTCGAGTCCTAGGCCCCTAAAATATGGGGTGCCTCAGGGCTCGGTACTCTCTCCTCTCCTATTTAACATCTGCATGAAGCCACTGGGTGAGATCATCTATTCCCACAGGGTGCGGTACCATCAGTATGCGGATGACACACAGTTGTACATCTCGGCCCGTGGTGATCTCATCGATGCTATCGAAGTCCAGTCTGGGTGTCTGAAAGCTGTGGGGGTCTGGATGGGGGCCAACGGGCTACAACTGAATCCCAGGAAGACGGAGTGGCTATGGATTGGGGGCCCTGGGTTGCCCATGGAATTACCATCTTTGGTTTTGGATGGGGCTGTTTTGCCCCAGACCAACCCGGTGCGTACCTTGGGGGTCCTCCTGGATTCGCGGCTGCTGCTAGAAGAACAGGTGGCGGCTGTGGCCAGGAGGGCCTTCGCCCAACTTCAGGTGATTCGCCAGTTGCGCCTGCTCCTGGACCAGGACTCTTTGCTCATGGTCACTCATGCTCTGGTGACCTCCAGACTAGACTACTGTAATGCGCTCTACATGGGGCTGCCCTTGATGATCATTCGGAGGCTGCAGCTGGTTCAGAATGCTGTGGCCCGTGTGGTGATGGGGTGTGGACGTTATGCCCATGCCTCACCACTGCTTTGGGGGCTGCACTGGTTACCAGTTTGTCTCCGGGTGCAATTCAAGGTGCTGGTTTTGACTTTTAAAGCCCTACATGGTAGTGGGCCAGGGTATCTTAGAGACCGCATCGCCCTAAGGACATCTGTCCGTCCAACCAGAGTGGACTGGAGGGGCTCTCTAATTGTGCCATCAGCCAGGGGGGGGGGGCTCGCCTCTCTGGCACAAGGAGGAGGGCCTTCTCCATGTCCGCACCAGCCCTTTGGAACCTCCTGCCTGTGGAACTGCATCTCCAGACGGAGTTGTTGCCCTTTAGGAAGGAACTAAAAGCCTGGCTGGTGGGCCAAGTTTGGGGTGCGGGTGGGGATGGGTGTACCGTT
Organism: Bradypodion pumilum; assembly: GCA_035047305.1. Lineage (NCBI taxonomy): Eukaryota > Metazoa > Chordata > Lepidosauria > Squamata > Chamaeleonidae > Bradypodion > Bradypodion pumilum. The sequence goes on along the minus strand of JAWDJD010000010.1, from coordinate 13,816,010 downwards.
GGAAGGTTGGTATAGAGAAGTGTGCCTTCCCCCAAGGTCACTTCGATTCTTGCGCATCTTTTAGGGGTGGTTTTTTTAAACTTTTAACTTTGTTTTATCATGTGTCTTTTATGTATTTACTGTCCGCTATGTAAACCGCCCTGAGTTGGGTTGTACCTGAGTGGGTGGTATATAAGCGTGAAAAATAAATAAATAAATAAATAAATTGTACCACAAACTTGGGAAAAAATGTAATATTTGAAACACACTCATATACCAATCTACACTTTAGTTTAGAAAGCTTGTCAGTTTGTGCCATAATCCTAAAGATGAAACTACTCAAACATCCCTAGTTCAACCAGCACTTTTAATTGCACCATCCACATCACTTACTCATGAATATAGCCCTTTCATATGGAGAACCTTAATTCTTTGCAAAAAGGTAAAAGAAGGGGGAGACATAGTGATAGTAATGATCCATGACCTAAAAGCTAATCTTTTCACAGAAATAGGAAAAAATGTGCTTCCCTTGGTCTTTTGGCACCGAATAACAACCCATTCAGGGATTACACACTGTCATTTGCTGCATTCCCTTTTTGATCACCAAATCCATCACTTTGTAAAAATATACTCTTTGTGATTATTAGGAAAAGACACTTTAGAATAAATAAGTTCTCTTTGCATCTATCCCACACATCATTTGCCCCTCAACTGAAGGCCCAGGTGGTATCAACATTGCCAATGTTTTAATGTCATTTTATATGCACAGAGCACATAATTTGCAATGCAGGGATGGAGGAATCACAATATGGGATCAAAATTGCTGGGAGAAACATCAACAATTTGAGATATGCAGACGATACCACTCTAATGGCAGAAAGTGAGGAAGACCTAAAGAACTTCTTGATTGGATTGAAGGAGGAGAGTGCAAAAGCTGGATTGAGACTCAATAGCAAGAAAACCAAGATAATGGCAACAGGTCCGATCAGTCCCTAGAAAATAGATGGGGAAGAAGTAGAAGCAGTGACAGATTTCACCTTCCTAGGAGCTAAGATGGCGACTGTAGCCATGAAATAAAATGATGACTGATTATGGGGAGACAAGCTATGAGAAACCTGGGGAATATAGTGAAAAGCAGAGACATCACCTTAAAAACAAAAATTCGCATAGTCAAAGCAATGGTATTCCCAGTGGTAATGTATGGTTGTGAGAGCTGGACCATTAGGAAAGCTGAGCACAGAAGAGTAGATGTCTTTGAAATATGGTGTTGGAGGAGTCCTGAGAGTCCCCTGGACAGCAAAGAGAACAAATAGGTCAATATTAGAAGAAATCAACCCTGACTGTTCATTGGAGGGACAAATAGTGAAGATGAAGCTAAAGTACTTTGGACGTCAAATGAGAAGGGAGGACTCACTTGAGAAGGCCTTGATGCTGGGAAAGGTGGAGGGCAAGAGAAGAAGGGGGCGTCCAAAAATGAGATGGATTGATAGTATTGTGGACGCAATGGGCACAGAACTGGGCGGGCTGATGAGGATGGTGGAGGACAGAGGTGCCTGCAGGAAAATGGTCCATGGGGTCGCAAAGAGTTGGAATCGACTGTGCGACTGAACAACAAAAGAACTTATCTGTTATGAAAGGTATGGGAGACCAAAGATCATGGCCTCTTGGATGTATGCAGTTTTAAATGGGTTTGAACGGCCGATCTAGCTACAAATTAGGCTAAATTGTTTTGAATGGTCTGTTATTTTAAGTTGTTCTATCTTCTGTAACTTGACCTGAAATCATTTGATATGGGGAGAATATAAAGATTTTATTAAATGGATAGTGAATTTGTAAAGCAACAAACCTTTTGCAAAGCTGATGAAAGAGTTGCAGTTATGTAAAGCATATATTCTCCTTGGCATTCTCTCTCTCTCTTGTACACATTTTCCATCCCATTCAATGAGGTCACCCTGAGTGAATGAAGGGCATGAGGAGCGAGGGAGGTCAGGCATTAGCACAACTATAACTGCACTGCTACTTGGGGTAGGAAGGCCATCCATCACAAGCTATGCTACTCCATTAGGCGGCACATGAAATATTCCCCGCTCTGAGTTGCAGGGTCATACATCTTCCAGTCTAGACACTTTCCTGTTGTGTGGAGATCAATGCTGCACAGTCATGCATCATGTGTCATCTCCATAGCCCTTGCTCTAATAATTGTGTCTATTCTTTAGTCTGCCATATAAATTATGGTGCTGGCAAAAGTGCTATATTATTCAGCAACCTTGGTCACTAATGGATTATTGGTATATTGGTTGATAATGTGAGCTCTCACATCTTTTGGGGGCCCCTGAAATTAACAGTTTACTTATTTATCTCTTCTCATTATCATGCTGAGTGATGGATGGCTGCTGGTCACCTCTCCCCTTATGCTCTGGGCTCAGCAAAACAAATACAGAGCAATAATAAATAGTGAAATGTAATAGTGGTAATATATGGGCTTTTCCCCTTTTCTGTCTTTCCACAGATGTGCCATGGCAAGTGCCAGCAGCAGCATTTGAGGGTCATTTTGGCTCATTGAATAACTAAGGACACATCAAAGGCCTCAAGGCAAGAAAGGGAGGGAAACCTGGATAGTTGATACTGTCTTCTTTAAGTGCTGTACCAGATTCTGAATATTGGCTATCATCATGGCAATCAGCCATGAAGATTCTCCTGGGAACAATATAATGCAGTAGGCATCCATTTGCCTTCTGAATCACAGTGTGATCCAGTTTCATAAGTCACTGTCCAGCCCTGAGCCCCAGGCCAGAATTAATAAAGCTTCTGCCTTCCATCAAGATGGACGCAAATTGGATTTAATCCTTTTGGGGAACAGCACCATTCCCTGTGGAGTTTGCCACTCAAGGCTGTTAGTCTTCAGGGTTGTCGGGTTAGTTAACTGCCACCTGATGATCAGTTTTGAGTTGCTGGCAGAATGGTCTATCTTACTATTGCCATGGCAAGATAACCTGGCCAGACTGTGTAATCCCATTTAGCATGGTCTAGTCCCTCATTTGCTCAGGGGCACCTCTATTTTGTCTGGATTACATTTCAGTTTATTCCCTGAACCAGTCCATTACTGACAGCAGTCACCAGTTTAGCACTAAAATAGCTTCCTTCTAAGGGACTGTGGTGGCTTAAGTGGTTAAGATGCTGAACTCGATGGCTGGAAGGTTGGAGTTCAATTCCAGAGTACTGCATGACAGAGTGAGCTCCCGTGTCTATCCCAGCTCCTGCCAACCTAGCAGTTCAAATAAAGAAATTGCAAGAAGATAAATAGGGACCACTTCGGTAGGAAGGTAAACAGCATTCTGTGCACTCCGGTGTTGAGGCATGCCTGCCATGTGTCCACAGAAATATCTGCAGATGCAGACGGTGCTGGCTCTTTGGCTGTAAACAGAGATGAGCACTGAACCCTAGAGTCAGATAAACTGGCTTTCAAGCAAGGATGACCTTTTCTAATTATAGGAAAAGGAGAGAAAGAATTGGGTGTCCTCTGCATATTGATAATACTGAACCTAAAAACACTGGAAACCTCTCCCAGCATTTTGATGTAGATGTTATATAGCATGCGGAACAAAACAGAAACTTGAGCCATACCTGTCAAGCATCCTGCTTTTCCCAGGAAAACCCCTTATTTTTACTCCTCTTCCCGCCCCTCCCGTTTTATTAATTTCCCTGTAATATCCCTTTTTTTTAAAAAAAAATCTGAATGGAGCCCTCACAGGCGAAGCTGCACTATGTTTTTCCGGCCACCAGAGGTCGCTGTGTGGCTTGTCGCTTGTGAAAGGGGAGAGAGAGAAGGTGGTGAGAGCATTCGGTAGTTTCTCTTTCATTTCCCTTCTGCCACATGGCCATGGAGGCTTCGTTTTTGCTGCTGCTGTTTGGAGCCACCATGCTGGGACAGGAGTCTACTCTAGAGGTGAGCGATATTTCATATATGCAGGGGCAAATCATTGAGAGACTTCTCTCTCACTCTCATGCTTTATTGAGCTGTTTCTGCCCTGCCTCCTGGCTGGAGGCTTTAGTTTCTGTTCTAGAGTTAACTTGGGAGGGGGAGGGGGTGGGGGATTGTGCTTGATCATTATATGAAAGAGGGGGGTGTTCGTTTCTGTTCTAGAGTTAACTTGGGAGGGGTGGGGGTGGGTGGGAGATGGTGCTAAATCCCTTCCTTAAACTGGATCCGACATTCTCAGGTGTTGGTGCTTCAATTGGTTGCAGTGAGGAACAAATAGATTGGTTAATTTGGGGGAATTAATCCCTTGATCCTCCACCCTAATTGGGCTAGTTCATTAGAGCCAAGCTGCTTACAAGCAGTTGGTAACCCTAGGGGGCTGGTTTACTATTCTGCACTTTCTTTGCTTCCCAGGGGAAAAAATAATTAAAAATGAGTAAGGTAAAGGTTTCCCTTGCTCGAAAGCCAGTCGTATCTGACACTAGGGTTCAGTGCTCATCTCTGTTTCAAAGCCGAAGAGCCAGTGTTGTCTGCATCTGCAGACTATTCCGTGTTTATGTGGCAGGCATGACTAGACACCAGAGCGCATGGAACACTGTTGCCTTCCCACCAAAGTGGTCCCTATTTATCTACTTGCAATTTCTTGCTGTCTAACTGCTAGATTGGCAGGAGCTGGGACAAAGACGGGAGCTCATTCCATACTGCAGTACTCGGGAATCGAACTGCTGACCTTCTGCCTCCCAGTCAGCATCTTAGTCACAAGCCACTGAGTAAACAAGAAAGAAAACAAAACAAAAGTCCCCCAAGAAAATGGAGAAAGGGTTCTTTGGCCCGCACAGCTTTGTGCCCATTGCATCTACAATACCATCTAGCCATCTTATTTTTGACCACCCCCTTCTTTTGTCCTCCACCTTTCCCAGCATCAAGGCCTTCTCAAGTGAATCCTCTCTTCTCATTTGATGTCCAAAGTACTTTAGCGTCATCTTTACTATTTGACCTTTAATGAGCAGTCGTGGTTGATTTCTTCTAGGATCGACCTATTTCTAACACCACATTTCAAAGGCATCTATTTTTCTGCACTCATCTTTCCTAATGGTTCAGCTCTCACACCCATACATTACCACCGTGAATACCATTGGTTTGACTATGCATTTTTTTGTTTGCAAGGTGATGCCTCTACTTTTAACTATGTTCCCCAGGTTTCTCATAGCTTGTTTCCTAAGCATCAGTCACCTTTTTATTTCACGGCTGCAATCACCATGTGCAGAGATCTTTGATCCTAAGAAAGTAAAATCTGCCAGTCGTATCCAACTCTAGGGTGCAGTGCTCATCTCCATTTACAGCCAAAGAGCCAGTGCTGTCTGTGTTTGCAGACATTTTCATGGCCATGTGGCAGGCATGACTAGAGCCCAGCAAGTCACATGGCTATATATTTGGCCATGACCACAGATTTGGCCACATCCCAAGGTGTCACACAGGAAACCCCCAGTGCCACCTTTTGAGTTCTCCCCTCACAAAAAGACCAGAGCCCCTGTTGACCAGTGCCACCAAATCTCATCCCAGAGAGAGAACTCAGATGGATACAATGGTCAATGGTATTGAAAGCCACTAGGAAAGGGGTGGCCAACCTTTTTATGTCATGGGCCTGACCATGCCTCCAGACAGCTGAGTGGGCTGGACCACGCCCCTCCCCCCCAGAAGTGAAAGCGGGCACATTTATGGCTGTTGTAAATGCACCCACTTCTACGTTTATGACAGCCACTGGTGCATTTGTGCATGTGCAGACACATTTTATGGATGACGTAAATGTGCCCGCTTACACTTCTGGGCGCGGCAGAGGCAGTGACGGGCCACATGGGATGTCGTTGGGGGCCGGGTCTGGCCCACAGGCCATAGGTTGGGAACCCCTTCACTAGGAGATCCAGCAAAGTCAACAGGGGCACACTCCCCCTGTCTAGGTCGTGGAGTAGGTCACCCACTGAGGTGACTAATGCATTCTCTTTCCCACAACCTATGGATCTAATAAGTAGATCAAACTATATTTTTTCTCTTCCAGGAACTCTTGGAGTTCGTTAGCCTTATTTATTCAACTGGAAGTTGGTCTTTCATGGCAAGTGGGCACGTCTCTCCCCACCATCTTGTGGCTAGAAAGGGAGATGGCCATGATCCCGTTCTCCAAAGCTGGTCAGCATGGTTAATGTATGATGCAAATTAATTTACAGAACACACATCTCACTCTCAATAATTGTGCATGTTCTGTAAATTAACTTGCACCATGCATTAATTAGCACTGATACAAGATAGCCACTGCAATGTAACAATTATAGTGGTGGGCTCAGAACAGAGTGACTCAAGTACAAATCTCTCCACAGACAGGAAACTTTCAAAGTGATCTTGTGTCCATCACAACCTTGCATCACTATCTTTCTGCAGCACCTGCTTCCCTATCCTAGGTTACACTGATGTATGAAATAAGATTTCTAATAAACAAAACCACGAATATACAAACTGCCAGACAGGCATTTTTCCTACTGTTTGTCCTCTGTTCCTTAGTGATCACTTCAGCATTTCCTTCAACCACCAGACAACATTATCACTACTCATGAGGAGATCTGATATTTTTTTAAAAAATAAGTATCTGATACATTTTATTGAGTTTATTCATTTTATTTATTTATTTACATGATTTCTACCCAGCCTTCCTCATCCTTGGATGACCCAAGGCGGCTTACAAAAAAGTTAAAAGACATACATAAATTAAGAACACCTTACCCCCCCCATACCCTCCCTAAACTCTTAAGAAAAATACACACAGTTTAAAAACTTATTAAAAATGATTAAAATAGAAATTAATTAAAAAGGTAAAAGATAGGAAGGGGAGGGGGAGGAGCGATTAAAACAGACAGGTATGTTAAGGAACAGGTTGAATTATATCAGCCAGTGGGACTGGGCCATCACAGCTGTCTGGCCCCACATACACTGGCACAGCCAGGTCTTAAGCACCTTCCTAAAGGAGAGTAGCTCTGTCTGGAGGCGCAATTCAGGTGGTAAGAGGTTCCACAGGGCCAGGGCCGACACAGAAAAAGGCTCTTCTCCTGGTCCCAGTCATGTGTGCTTCTCTTGAGGAAGGGACCACCACTGAGCCTTTCCGGTCTTCCCTTGTAGGATGGGAGGAATACCTTGGGGTGACACGGTCCCTTAAGTATCCTGGTCCACTGCAATGTAGGGCTTTAAATGTCAAAACCAGCACCTTGAATTGCATCTGGAGGCACACTGGTAACCAGTGCAACTCCCAGTGCAGCGGTGACGCATGAGCATAACACCCACGCCCCATCACCACCCAGACAGCCGCATTCTGGATCAGCTTCAGCCTCCGAATGGTCATCAAGGGCAGCCGCATGTAGAGTGCATTACAGTAGTCCAATCTGGAGGTGACCAGAGCATGAGTGACCATGAACAAGAAGTCCCAGTCCAGGAGTGGGCATAATTGGTAAATAACATGAAGTTGTGCAAAGTCCCTCCTGGTCACAACTGCCACCTGCTCCTCGAGCAGCAGTCGCAAGTCCAGGAGGACCCCCCCCCCCAAGTTATGCACAGGATCTGTCTGTCACAGAGATGCCCCATACAGAAGCAAAGCTGGTAGCTCCCGAGATAATGTGGGACCCCAAACCCACAGCCACTCAGTCTTGCCGGGATTCAGCTGAAGCCTGTTGTCCCCCATCCAGACCCAAACAGCCTCGAGACACCTGGTTAGGACTTTGACTGCATCACTCGGGTCCCCACGGGCCACGATGTACAATTGAGTGTCATTAGCATACTGATGGTACCTCACCCCATGAGAACGAATGATCTCTCCCAGCGGTTTCATGTTGATGTTAAACAACAGAGGTGAGAGTACCGAGCCCTGAGGCACCCCACACAGAAGGGGCCTAAGGCTGGACAACTCACTCTCTAAAAACACCAACTGAGTCCGGTCCCTTAGAAATGAAGAAAACCAGGACAACACAGTGCACTGGGCCCCCAATCCTCAGAGCCAGCCCAGAAGGATACCGTGGTCAACTGTATCAAAAGCTGCTGAGAGGTCAAGAAGAGTGAGAACAGAGGGATTACCCCTGTCTTGCTCCCACCAGAGATCATCCATGAGTGTGACCAATGCAGTCTTGGTACCATAACCAGGCCTGAATCCAGACTGAAATGGGTCCAGATAATCCATTTCATCCAGAACCACCTGGAACAGCCGTGCCACTGCTCTTTCCAAAACCTTCCCCAAGAAGGGAAGGTTGGAGATTGGCCTAAAGTTTGAAATAACTGTTGGGTCAAGCGATGGCTTTTTTAGAAGGGGGTGCACCAGTGCATGTTTAAAAGCTGCAAGGAAGCATTCACCAACACACCGACCCAGCTGCCTGTTGTAGCCTTGGCCGCTTTGACCAGCCAGGCAGGGCAGCAATCTAATAAGCAAGTGGTATCACACACTGCTCCAAGGAGCCAGTCCATTTCATCAGGGCCAACTGGATCAAACTGATCTCAGATAACATGGCTAGACTCTACTCTGGCCCTCTCCAGGCAATCCAACTCCACGTCGGGCTTGAATCCTGAGTGAATGCGAGCAATTGTCTCTGTAAGATGGTATGCAAAATTGTCTGCAGAGCCCCATCACCCAGGCCCCGTCACCCAGGTCCTGCCCCCCCTTACCCAGGAGGGACTGGAACAGGGCCGCTGGACGATTATCAGCAGAGGTAATGAGAGTGAAGTATTGACGCTTCACCTCCCTCATCGCCATGAGGTAGGGTCTAATAGTGGCTCTAACTCGTGTTTGGTCGCACTCACTCTGGCTCTTCACCCAACGGCACTCTAGGCGTCTCCTTGCCCGCTTCAGCTCCCCCAAATCCTCTGTAAACCAGGGAGCTCTATGTGGCCTGCGGGGGGCAGAGAGGCCACAGTGGCACAATTGAATCCATGTGCTTTTTTGCTATTCTTACTGTCAGTGTGTTTCCTTACATTTTCTGGCTCAGAATTGAACTGTGAACTTTCTCTCTCTCTTTCTTAAACATTTCTGAGCATGCCTTGAGAACTTATATCAAGATGCATACAATGAGGTGCAATGTGAGAGAAGACACTTTTGCTTTTTTCCTCCCACTGGTTTGCACTGAAACTAAAATAACTTTGTTGCAAAAGATTTTTTAAAAGAAATATTCTACACCTATTCTAGCGCTACATCAGCTGCCAGTTTAAACAAGTTTTGTGCTGTAGTGATAGTGTTATTTTGGTACTTACTCTTTTTTACGGGCTTTGAATCAAGAGCCATATGCAGTGGAAGCATGAAATAAATGTACTTATCCCTCAAAAAAGAAAAGAAAATAAATACGTTAATATATTCAAATTGGTACATGTTTTCCCCATTGACTAAGGAGCATTAGTGCAAATCTTTCAATTGCATGAATTTTCAGCCATTCACATTGTTTAAGCATACACATAGGTTTGTCTGTACAGTATTATAATTTTTCAGAATTTACCATAAGTTTCACAAATGTATAGCTTTCGAAGGGAAACTGTGCTCTATCTCAGTAAATCCTCCGAGATATGGCAGGAACAAACTTGTCAAGAGTTCTGAATCCAATGCAATTCCTCCCTCTCCTTAATCATGATTAGTATCCCATGATAGGGTTGTCTCACACTTACACACATCCCCCCCCCCCATTTCCTTCTATAGTGATCTGCAGTAATGACATTGAACATTTGCTGTTCTGCTTATGGGCTCCTCCTACATCTACTGCTAATTTCTCACTCCTTGTTTGTACAAAACAGTGATGTGTTTACCTCATTAAGAGATGTCAAAGTTCCCAACTTGCTTCTAGGAGATAGTAGCTTCCCTGTCTTTGTGCATTGAGGAAATACCGGTTGACATGTCAGTGCTTCCCAGCAGCATGGGAAACAGCAAGTGATTTGATTAGCAATTTGAATACAGAGTTACCTGTGTGGGTCTCTCATGCCTTACTGTAAAAGCAACATGTCTGTTGTTCAGCTGGCAAACATATGGATGAGCAAACCTCATGGCATTGTTCTGTTTCTTGCTTTGTATTCTGTGATTCTCAAGAAATAAAAAGGCTAGTGTTGGATTGGGGCCGTGAAGCGGCCCTTAGGGTCCCGGAGGAGACTGGTCGAGGAACGACATGAGACAAGATGGAGCGAAGACCAGTGGTTTATTGTGGGAAAAACATCAGCATATATAGGAATTCAAGGCAGCGTGTGATAGAATTGTCATCTGACAGAAAAATCACATCACCCATTTACCCGGGTTAATGGGAAATCTCTCTTGGGGAAGTTAATTAACTAGGGCAAACACTGACAGGGGAAATCCATTGTTCGGGGTTTACACCAGGGTAAATATGGCCTCTATTTGCACTAGAGCTTGGGCTGATCTGTGAGTCAGTAATTGCCTAATACGTAACGGAGGTTTAGCGATTTGCTTCTCTCAGCAGAATCGCTGGTCAGGTCAGATGTGGGTGAATCAACCCTATGATTATTAATCTGCCCCCCCCCCCATTTCTGTGCCCGCAGAGCCCACGGGCCAGGAGCTTTCTCGACTGAAGTGGCCTCTGCAAGGGCCGTTTTATGCCAATTATGCTAGCGGAATCCGCAGGCTAGCCCAGGATAGATACATGATTAACTTCCTTAAGGAAGGACCCATTTTCTTGCAGGCTTGCTAGAATGCTAAAGAAGTTTCAAAGACTTCCACTTTGGTTCATTTGCAAGAAGAATGTATCAATATTATTCATTCATTTCTTTATGTTGGGGAATGAAAAGAACTTATGACGAGAGCAATTATGGAGTGGAAGGAAACAGCATTGAAAGATTCATCCATCCAGGCCAGAGCTTTGAGTTCTTAAGTCTTGTGGCTTTAGATATTTGAGTACTTAGCCATTGGTGATGAGTTCAAATTGCCACATCTTTTTCTGAGAGGTTCTTCATCATTATCACCTTTATGGTAGGCAGATGTAAGATTGTTCTCTCCATGATAGGAATAGCTCTATTTCGTATTTGGCCAGGAAGATTTCTTTCTGTTTCATCTTGAAGGATTTATCAAAATCTGAAAGTTATTCATATCTGTGATGGAAGGGATTTGAGATTTATTTAATTTTAAATGGGGAAAGTAAACAAATTATCCTTGTTTTCTGGGAAATATGTAAACATAGCCATATTTGGGCTTCATATAATTCTACACATTGTAGGGAACACTAGGAGAAATCATCAGCTTTAAATGTTTTTAACGGTCTTCCTTAATGCAATTGATTGGCTCTACAGTATTAGTATATTGGATTAGATAGAACTTTGGTGTGATTATCAACCATCTACTGTTTGTGTTGCCTATGGATATAATGCTTGCCATTTCATCCTTACAAGTCAGAATTATAAATTGTGGCTCTAACTCATGTTTGGTCGTACTCACTCTGGCTCTTCACCCAACAGCACTCTAGGCATCTCCTTGCCCGCTTCAGCTCCCCCAAATCCTCTGTAAACCAGGGAGCTCTATGTGGCCTGCGGGGGGCAGAGAGGCCACAGTGGCGCAATTGAATCTATGTGCTCTTTTGCTGTTCTTGCTGTCACTGTGTTTCCTTACATTTTCTGGCTCAGAATTAAACTGTGAACTTTCTCTCTCTCTTTCTTAAACATTTCTGAGCATGCCTTGAGAACTTATATCAAGATGCATACAATGAGGTGCAATGTGAGAGAAGACACTTTTGCTTTTTTCCTCCCACTGGTTTGCACTGAAACTAAAATAACTTTGTTGCAAAAGAATTTTTTAAAAGAAATATTGTGCCCACTAGACTGTATTATGCAAGTTTCTATGCATGTTTACCATTTGCAAAAGAAAATTCACAAACATCTCCCACAAAACCAAAATGTTGTGTAAAATTGGTGTCTTTTGCACAAACAGTACAGATATTTTTCTAATACTGAGGTGAAAAAACTGATGGTATTTTTGTTCTCATGAGGAGAGAAAAAAACCGATAGGAGGTGGACATTTTTTCAGTGGGATGTTTTGATATGTTGAGGTAGTCCTTTTTGACAAGAATAAGATCATATGCAGGTAATTTGTTTCATTCTTAGTTTGCATTATTGCAGTTATGGGTAATATAAATCAGGGGGTGTTTAGTGTTCAAGGAATGAAGAAACAGATGAATGAAGTAGTGAAATTCAGCGGGGTTTGAACACAGTTTGGATAGGGCAAAACTCGGACTTATATACACTATAAAGAGTAACAGTAACAATAATTCAACAAGTCCATTGGCTAACAGAGTGTGCACATTTTTGATCCACTTATTTGCATAAGAATAGATACATGAGAAAAGATACATTCCGCTACTGTCAGAAAACACAGTTAACATACATAACAGGGTGTGAGCTTGTGAAGATCTTTAGTAGCTGCGAGACAACAACTACCATCAAACTTGACCATGGCTGAGTGAGGGGAACTTTATTCTAGTAGCATCTACCTCTTTCCTGCAATAATAACCATAATGATAATCAAACACTGACACTAATATGGAAACCTAAGAAAATTATATACCTGTCAAGCGCAGCTCCGAAGATTACGGGACCTGTGCAGAACGTTTCTGCGCAGGTCCGTTGTACGCATGCGTAAAAGGCTTTTACACATGCATAGAACGTTTCTGCACAGAACGTTTTTGTGCAAGTCCATTCTACGCATGCGTAAAAGCCTTCTACACATGCCTACAATGGACCTGCGCAGAAACGTTCTGCGCAGCTCACTTCTACGCATGCATAGAAGGCTTTTACGCATGCATAGAAGGCTTTTACGCATCCCCTTCTGCACAGAAGCCTTCTACGCATACGTAAAAGCCCTCTATGCATGTGCAAAATCCTTCTACGCACATGTAGAAGTGAGCTGCGCAGAAGGCTGCATAGTAACTCATTTCCCCCACTGCCAAATTACGGGGTAGCAGCAGCTCCACGTGGAAAATGACGAAAATCAGTGCAAAAATATGGGAAATCCTGGCCAATCCAGGATACTTGACAGGTATGGAAAATGATAGATTAATCGCTCCAAACATGTATGAAATATAACATGCAGAATTTACCTCCTAAATCAGACTACTTCTATCACAAGGTCTTTTGAGTAAACTGTTGACAAGACAGGATGATTGTTGTGTGTGTTTTTAAAGATGTACAGTAAAACATTTTCAGAAGTTGACATTTGTGGGTTTTTTTCCAAATACCCCACAAGAATCATCATGTGCTTTCTTTTCTAGATCTATATTCCTCTGACGGTGTGAAGGGCAAGCACATGTATCAGTATCATACATACAATGGTAATGCATGTGCACAATAACATGAGAAGAGGGGACTGGAAGGAAATGTGAAATCATCAGCTTCCTATTTGCAGCAGCCACAGAAATTGCTTTCTTCTGAAATTACCTCTTGCTACAGTGATATACAGTCTGTGGTGCATGTTGGGATACACAATCCATCTTATGACACACAGGGAGGGGTGGGTGAGGTATCAGGAGAGAGAAGAATGAGAATGAAAACCCTAATCCTACGCATGTCTCAGCCCTGGGTTTGATCAAGGTCCTCCATCTACAGAAATCTTCAAATATCACATTTCTACTGCTCTGGCCGATAACGGAGATAATTGTTTCATCTACTTTGTCAAGGCAAAATGAAAAGAGGGCAAAAGCAAAATGATGCTGCCATAAATCACAGTGCTGAGACAGCACAAAGGGGGAAAAGGACAAGATAGTGACTTCATTAAGGGTTATGTATTGTGTCATTAAGTTGGCAGGGGTCACCTTTCATGTCACGCCTGCATCCCATGATGCATTGCCATCTCCTCTTTCCAATAAAATTAAACGCAGATGTAAAACTGATTAGGCCGTGTTTCCTTCGGCCCAAGGCAAGGAAACGGCTTGGGGAATAATTGATACAAGATCACGACTGATTTGTAATGGCAGCCATTTCTCTTCCTGGTCATCTCATTGCTGACCTTGCCCATTAAAACAAGCCCAGCTGCCTTGAAAAAAGTCACTTTATTTGTGCCCCCTCCCCTTCGACCTTCCTTGCCACGCTTTCATTTTCACGTACTTCTCTCCTTGGAATTTTTCATTCAAAATTATTGCCACTGAAATATGAACGCAGGCAGCCAAGGTGGATGCAGGTGTTGGTTATGACAAATTGCCTAAGAGTTCCCCTTCCTGCTTCTCCTTGATGTCACTGCTGACTCTAGTCTCATGTTTCAACAAGATTGCTGGCACCTAGCTTTGCTTCTGGCTTTCAGCCATCCACACACCACCCACTTAATACAGACTGGCCAAAGACAACCTCGGTATAGGAGCAGTGTTAGCCTTGTCATTAGGCACAGTCTGGGAGCTGCGTCAGTTAAGAGACATCAGATGCCATAAAAAGACAGTAAATATTGTTGTGTTCTAATGGTGTTACCTTCCACATGGATTACAATGTATCTGAGCCAATGTAACCTTGCCTATAGCAACAATGTAACCTTCAGCTGTATCATATAAACCCTGTAATAGGACGCGAGCTAATGACCACCAGCTGGCAGCAGCGAGCGTCCAAGCTCTCTTGGTCCGAACTCATCGAAGGCAACAGCGCGGGAAGCTTTCCCGCCACCACCTACACCTGGACAAGAAGGGCGTGACCCACAATGACGTCACGCAGACAGTAGCCAATGGGCTACCATGGCACCACGTTCAAATGTATTCCTACTGTATATAAAGAGCTATTGATCCGCCATTACCTCATGTTCCCTCTGTCCACGATGCAATAAACCTGAGTTAACCCAGCCCGAGGCTGTGTCCTGTGTCTTAGTTTCATACACTAAATTGGCGACGAAGGTGGGATCAATGGATTCCCAAGGAGCAGCCAGGGCACAGAGCGGGTTCAACATCACCAAACCGCAAGACTGGGAGCTGCTGGAGATGGACTTCCATGCGGCGCTGGTGGAGCTCAAAGTCAAGGAAGACGATGAGGAGAGGAAGAGGGCCATCCTCACCCGCATGCTTGGAATGGAAACCAAGCGGACGCTGGTGGGCATCATCGCTCCAAAGAAGGTGAGCGAATTTAAGGCGGACGACATCATGAAGCTGCTACGGGAGCGCTTCCAACCCGCGAGGGCGATGTTTCCCGCTCGGAGCGCGTTTTGGAGGCGAGTCCAAGCGCCGGACGAGTCGGTCGAGGCATTCGTGGCCGCCATGAGGGTAGCCGCTGCCCCCTGTAAATGGGGCAGCATCCTAGAAATGGCCCTCAGGGACGGCGTGCTGTGTGGCCTGAAAGACAAGGAGGTGCAGCGCAGCTTGATGAATAAGGAGCCGCCACCCACGCTGGCAGAGGTCGTCGAGGCCGCAGAAGCCGCAGAGTCCACGAATGCTGGAGTGGACGAGATGCACCAGTGGCGTGAGTGGCGTCCCAGAGCCGGCAAGGCGGAAAGGTCGGTGCACGCAACTCAACGGGCCTCAAAGTCGTCCTCAGAGAGCAGCGACGGCGAGGAGGTCCAGAAGGTCCGAAAAGGGGGGCGCCGCTGCGATGGTTGCGGAGCGGCCCACGAGCGTGCGAGGTGCCCGTTTAGAAAGGCCGAATGCTACACCTGCGGCCGTCGGGGGCACATCGCCAAGGCATGCAGGAAACGGAAGGAGGGCCGGAGGCAGTCACCAGACCGTTCGACCAGGCCGGACCGTTCAGCGAGGCCCAAAGATGGCGTCCAGACCACGAGGAAGCAGGACGGCGTGGGCCGCGTCTCGGACAGCAGCGAGGACGACGTCCCAGTGCTCAGTGTGTCCGCGGAACAGTCCCATTATTTCGTTGAGGTACTAGTACAAGGGGCCCCCATCAGGATGGAAATTGACTCGGGGTCCTCCTATTCCATAATTCCCCAGAAAGAGTTTTTAAAAATCGACCCCCACGTGCGGCCCAAACTTAAAACTTTGAGGTCCACGCTACGAGATGTACAGGGGAACAGCATTCCGGTGTTGGGGGTCGGGAAATTTCGGGTTGAGTTTAAGAGACACTCTGCGGAGCTGCCCTTAGTTGTCCTCAAGGGGGGGAGTTGTAGCCTCCTAGGGACACAGTGGTTCCAGCCTTTAGGCCTGTTTATAGGGGGAGTACATGCAGTGGGGGTGGACCCAATACAAGCGGTGTGCGATGCGCATCCCGCCGTTTTTGAAAAAGGACTCGGAAAATTCAAGGGACCCCCTGTAGCCTTCGACCTAGATCCGGAGGTCCGCCCGATAAGACTCAAACCGCGCAGAGTGCCTTTCGCACTAAAGGACAAAATAGAGGCGGAACTGGACAAATTGGTGGGCCAGGGGATTCTTATTCCTGTTGATTCCGCGGAGTGGGAAACTCCAATTGTAACAGCTCTGAAGGCTAACGGGGAGGTGCGCATTTGCGCTGATTATAAGTGTACGATTAACAAGGCGATCCGCCCTAATGCTTATCCGGTGCCGGTGGTCAGCCACCTTTTGGCTAGGCTAAATGGGGGAAAGTGTTTCGCTAAGCTCGACCTGGCACAAGCCTATCAGCAGCTTCCCGTAACACCCGCCACGGCCGCGGCACAAACGATAGTCACACATAAAGGAGCGTTCCAAGTGTCGCGTTTACAGTTCGGCGTGAACTCGGCACCCGGCCTTTTTCAGGCGCTTGTGGAACGCCTCCTGAAGGGGCTGGAGGGGGTGTTACCTTATTTTGATGACGTATTAATAACAGGGGGGAGTGAGGCCGAACTGGCACGGAGATTGGACAAAGTACTAGCTGTGTTCGAGAAAGCGGGGCTGAGACTGAGGAAGGACAAATGTGTTTTTTTCGAAACCGAGGTCGAGTTCTTAGGGTTCAGGATCACACCCGAGGGTATCAAGCCATCCAAATCCAAAGTAGTAGCCATCAAAAAGGCCCCTCGCCCCACATCCAAAACCGAGCTACAGTCATTCCTGGGGCTCCTCAATTTTTACCATACATTCCTTCCGCGGAAGGCGTCCGTGGCCGAACCGCTTCATCGGTTGCTTAAAAAAGAGGAGACTTGGGTGTGGGGTGACGAGCACGAGAGGGCGTTCAAAGAATTAAAGCAACTCTTGACCTCTGACGCAATTCTAACGCATTTCGACCCCAAACGGCCGGTGGTCCTAGTCTGTGATGCGTCACCGGTGGGGGTGGGGGCGGTACTTTGCCACGTGTTGGATGACGGAAGGGAAGCCCCGGTTGCATTTTATTCAAGGTCCCTGTCCCAGGCAGAGCGAAATTACGCACAAACCGACAGGGAGGCATTGGCAATTGTAGCGGGGACCAAAAAGTTTCACGATTTTTTGTATGGCCGCCCGTTCAAAATCGTGACGGATCACAAGCCACTGTTAGGGATTTTCACGGCAAGCAAGCCCACCCCGCAGATCCTATCACCGAGAATGTTGCGATGGGCCATTTTTCTCAACGCTTACCAACACGAGTTGGTGTACCGGCCCGGAAAAGAGATCAGCCATGCTGATGCACTTTCGAGATCCCCTTTGCCCTTGTCGGACGACCAGAAGGCTAGAGTAGGAAGAGACCGCCAGGTGTTACTAATTGAGGTTTTAGATGCACCCCCAATTGTACCAGCGGATATTGCTAGGGCGACAGGCAAGGACAGAACGCTCGAGAAAGTCAGCTCATGGGTACAAAAGGGGTGGCCGGCATCATCCCCGAGCACGGAATTCGACCCATTCTTTCGGAAAAAGCTAGAGTTGTCCCTAGAGAGGGGGTGCCTGCTGTGGGGCCAACGGGTGGTGGTCCCTACATCCATGCGGCCGAGGGTGCTCAAACTGCTGCACGTCAGCCACCCGGGCATCGTGCGTTCGAAAGCGCTGGCCCGCAGTTACTTTTGGTGGCCTCAGCTGGACGCGGACATTGAGCACATGGTCGGCACTTGTGAGGCATGCCAGGGATCCCGACCAGAGGCGGCCCGCCTTCCGCATAGGGAATGGGACGCAGCGAGGGGGCCGTGGTCCAGAGTGCATGTAGATTTCGCTGGCCCATTTCGAGGGACCATGTTCCTCCTGGTGGTGGATGCGTTTTCCAAGTGGCTGGAGGTTATCCCAGTAAAGAGCACGTCCTCCGCCACGACAATTAGCCAGCTACGGAGAGTCTTCTCCACGTTCGGTTTACCCGACACTTTAGTCAGCGATAACGCGAGTTGCTTCACCTCCTCGGAGTTCGGGGCATTCATGGAAGCAAACGCCATTCGGCATGTTACATCCGCGCCGTTTCACCCGGCCACGAATGGCCAAGTGGAACGGTTGGTGAGGACAACAAAGGATGCGCTTCGGCGCATGGGCCCGGGGGACCTAAACCACCAAGTGTGTCAGTTCTTATTAGCGTATAGGGTGACCCCCTTAGCGTCAGGTTACTCGCCGGCAGAACTCTTGATGCGGCGAAAACTGACCACGCTTCTGTCTAGGCTGGACCCGACGAGAGTCGAGGACAAAGGGAAAAACATAGGATTGGCAGTCTCGAAAGGGTTCGCCGCCGGCGACCTTGTTTACTGCAGGAACTATGCAAGCGCAGGGCCAGCCTGGGTGCCGGGAACAGTAATTGAGCAGACGGGGCCAGTGTCATATCGGGTGGAAACGAGCACCGGCCTCCTCTGGAGGAGACACGCTGACCAACTGAGGCGCCGAGTGAGTGAAGGGCCGGTCAGTGGGGCTCAGCAACAGGATTCAGCGATAGGGTTCTCCCCCACCCGTTTAGCCCAAGGGGGAGACATTGAGGGACAGCAGTCCGAAACCGGGGGGGAAAGCGGTGGTCCCGACTCATATCCTTTTGATACCCCAGTTCTATCAGAGCCCGGGGGGAGGGAAAAGGAATGTGCGGCCGCCGCCGCGTCCCCCGAATGTAATTTTGATTTTGATTTTGGTTTCGCGAGCCGGGGGGGTTTTCAGGAGTGTTCCCCCACCCTTCCAAGCGAGAAGAGGGGTTTTTCGTTAGCCCCCAGTGCCCCCGGTTCTTCCCCGAGAAAGAGCACACCTCCCAACAACGCCGCGGAGCCGCGGCTAGTCACTAACAAGTCTCCCTCTCCAATTACAGGGCAGGAAACCAGGGGACAAAGAGAAGGTAGCAAACCCGGGGAAAGGCAGCCCGCATCGAGACCCCAACGTGTTCGAAATAAGCCATCTTGGCTGAGGGACTTTGTCTCCTAAGGGGGGGGAGTGTGT
This sequence comes from Bradypodion pumilum, assembly GCA_035047305.1. NCBI lineage: Eukaryota > Metazoa > Chordata > Lepidosauria > Squamata > Chamaeleonidae > Bradypodion > Bradypodion pumilum. The sequence goes on along the minus strand of JAWDJD010000010.1, from coordinate 13,796,843 downwards.
TGAAGGTGGGCTCGAGACATTGTCTCGTCCTAGGGGGGAGGGATGTTGTGTTCTAATGGTTTTACCTTCCACATGGATTACAATGTATCTGAGCCAATGTAACCTTGCCTATAGCAACAATGTAACCTTCAGCTGTATCATATAAACCCTGTAATAGGACGCGAGCTAATGACCACCAGCTGGCAGCAGCGAGCGTCCAAGCTCTCTTGGTCCGAACTCATCGAAGGCAACAGCGCGGGAAGCTTTCCCGCCACCACCTACACCTGGACAAGAAGGGCGTGACCCACAATGACGTCACGCAGACAGTAGCCAATGGGCTACCATGGCACCACGTTCAAATGTATTCCTACTGTATATAAAGAGCTATTGATCCGCCATTACCTCATGTTCCCTCTGTCCACGATGCAATAAACCTGAGTTAACCCAGCCCGAGGCTGTGTCCTGTGTCTTAGTTTCATACACTAAAAATATTTACTTATTTATTATGTTGTAATTGTATTTTTATCAAGATAAAAAGAACTCACTTGATTTTATGCTTCTGATATCACGCCCCTGGGAATTTGCCTTTGGGAGCTGGACTGCTCTTTTTCAGGCAGCAAAATAGCTTATTGGGCTTTGTACAGCCGGATTACCTTCTTCTTCAGCTGCCGTATCTATTCTGGATATTGGCTATCATCATGGTGATAGTCTTCCTGTTCTTAACTCCTTGGAACAGTACTTCCAAGAACATGCCACACCAGTTCTCAGGTTCTTCAGCCATGAAGTCTGTATGTCCAGGGCCTCTCTTCCCAGGGATCTTCCCTTGCAGGCCATGATGCGGCCAAGGTATTGGAGCTTTCATTGCTTGATGGTCTTAAAGAGTTCTCAAAGAGTTCTTTATCTTTATCCACCCGGCACAATACTTCTACATTAGTCCCATGGTCAATCCATGACATCCTTAGCAGCCATCTGTAGATCCACATTTCAAAAGCTTCTATTTTCTTTTCAGATGCTTTAGTCAAATGTCCAAGCTTCAACGCCATATAGCAACACTGGGAATACGCAACGTTTCACTATTTGGATTTTTGTAGTGAGAGTTAGATCTTTTCTGCATAACAAGTGTCACATTTTGATGAAGGTAGATAACAAGTGTGTTTTTATGAAAGTATTCATCCCAATTTCCTGGATGATCTCTACTTGTTGGAAAAATAATGACAGAGAAGAAACCAACCTAGCTTCCTTTAGAAGGGGTTCCATAACTTAAGACTGGCCACCAAGAAATCCTTCTCTGCTCCAATGTAGGAACCCAAAAGTGACAAGAGCAACAAAGAGCTAAAAAAGCTCTGTAGAGGATTCTTCAAGTGCAAGAATATGCACAAGAATATGAAACAGGAATTTGGCAAGGAGAGGAAGTGTTACACATTTCATCTTGCTTCTGTTGCTCTGGAAATCTCCCAATCTCTGTGGTGTTTGAGAGGGTTCTCCACTAGGAGAAAATGTAAAAAAAAATATGCCAATGCTTTTTTAAAAGGTGAATACTTGTTACATCCTTAAAAGAGAAGTCTCCTCAAACCTTAAAAACCATGTAATTTATAAATGGAAACATGGCCCATAAGATAGTTTAGATGCAGATTTATAAGGCTTTATTCAGTTCTTTAAAAAAAAGATCCTGTTTATGAATGTGGGATATTGTGCTTGTCTATCCAAAATCCCATGAAGTGGCTGATATTACTGCACGATATTGTGCCTACATTGTTAGCAAGAAAAAGGATGCCAAGTTTTACATAGCAAAGGGAAGCCTGGGTGTTGATAACACTGATGGCAGCAGTCAAGATAGTCTACAGGGTGCCCTCTTGTGCTCACTAATATTCACAACAGAGACACCAAGAAGTGGAAAATCCCAGAAGCTGACTTTTTTGTCCTCAGTTTATCATTTCTCACCCAAACACGAAGCAATGGCTGTTGCTGATTTTTTTGCAAGTATGAGCAAAAAAAGTGCATCCTTTTGAACATTGTGACTTCTGCTGTTGCTATTGTTCCTTTGCTATGTAAAACAACATGACATCTTTTGTCCTGCTAATAATGTAGGCACTGTCATGGTCTTCACATACGACTTTGTCTTGATTTGTAGATGATATTTGATTCATGTAATTTTCTTAGGTTTAGAAAGCCAAATTTCATTGCAGAGCACATTGAAATGCCAGGCTGATAGCCTGACATGACAAATGATGCATAGATAAGATTAGAACTCTCTCCTGAGGGAGGAGGGGAAAATGAGTGTCCAGTCTTAGACTCATTCCAGAGACACCTGCAATCCCATGATGGGACTGACTGACACAAGGGAGAGATGTCTCCACTCCTGTTAGTCAAACTAATCACCCCAGACACCTGCAGATTTGGACATTCCAAGAATGCAAAGGTGGGGGCTCAATGTCACATTGCACGTACCAGTCGTCTCCTTTCTCATGGGAATGCAGGTGCACTCCAATGAGATCACCATGAGATCACCACATTTCTAAGCTCCTTTTTCTTATAAAAAGAGCCCAATTTGAGCACTAAGCATGCACACTTCGGGAGACTCTGTCTCCTCCACATAATAATCTTGATTGCAGTGGGAGCCCTTGTCAGTGGGCATCCCAAAATGGCTCTTTGGGGGTGAAAGCCATGAGGGGCTATGGCGTGCCAAACCATTAAGATTGAACCTGCTAGGAAAAGCTAGTAAGATTTTGTTTTCTTTTATGTTTTATTCACTGTGTTTTTATGTAAGTGTAGAGAAAGTAATATCTGTATCCAGTATTTGTGTTTCCAACAATTAAGTACAAAAACCTAGTAGTTTGTGTGCCTGCCTTTGAAAAGGAGCAGAAGGAAACCAAGCAGAGCCGAAGAAGTCTTTGACAATCCTCATCGCATTTCCGGAAGAAGGAGGTGAGAGGGGAATGCTCTGTAAGGGAGGGGCAGAGTAGCAGAGAGAGAAAGTAGCACTTCGAAGTCTAGCTTCTGCAAAGGAAATAATATATTACCTGCCATATGCAGAAGGCTATTCTGACCTTGTCCCCCAACGAATTGGGCTAGGGGGAAGCGTGCTCATAGAGGCAAGCAGGTCGCAGGATCTAAGTTCCGCCCTGCCAGGTGTCCCCAAGAAAAATTCTGGGAGCCCAACGAAGCCTTTGTAAGGCATGTTCCGCCCCCTACGTCCCTGATAGGCACAATATTGGTGCAGCAATATCAGAATAACCAGATATTATTTGAGACTATTCACAGGTGCAATTAACTTGAAGTTTTATTTAAATCACAACATATAAACAGGGAATAAGAAATGAGACACAATTTAAAAGGAATCTGTAAGAAATCAATATATTTCTAACACAGTACAATAAATGATGAAATGAAAAGTGCAATGCAGACCAACCTGGATTGAAGCATTCTGTGAAACGAATAGCTTTGCAAAATTAGGCACAGTTAGTGCTTTATTAAACACAGTTTGTGTACCTTATTTCCCATCAGCCCTCTAGCGAAGCTGACCGTCTTCACAACTGTTTAGCAGTCTTTGGCCTAAAGACTGGGAAAAAACGACATATACCTACCTATTCCATGAAACAATTTCTTGAAGATTCAGTGGAATGTAAAGGAAATTTTATTGAGGAAATTTCAGATGGGAAAATCAAGAGGGGAAAAAGATATAAAATAAGGAAGTGAAGTCAATACGGTGTGTTTGTGTTTCTGTGACTGTATGTTTTGGAAGAATAGATAAAATAAGGAAGTAGACGAATGAGAGCCATCCACAGGGCCTCAAAATGTAGCCCACAAAATGTAGCTCTTTGTAGAAAAGGTAAAAAAAGGTGAAAAAGAGTTATAGGAACTTTGTTCCACTGAGTTTTAGGAGGTATGCAGACACTTTCAATAAATCTTTTTTATATAATTTTTATTAATTTTTTAACAATAATACAACTTAAAAAAACAATGACTATGAATAAAAATACACAATATATATGACAAAAAATAAGAAAAGAAAAAAACATGGGAATACAATTAAACTACAACTTAGTAATATACTACCTTCCCCTTTCTTCCATACATCTTTAATTATATTTCCAAAATTTTTAATATATTATAATACTTTTGCAGTTATCCTAATATACATATTCAAACTCTGTTCTTAAACTCATCAGTTTAATACAACTACTGTCAAAGTAAAAATACAATAATTAAAATTCACTAAACACTTTTCACATAATACACACAGTGTTATTTACAATGCCCTGGAGAAAACGGAGTATCACAGTCGTTTTCTAGCCCCAAAAACTCATTTGATCAGGTACATATATTCCCTTTATTCCCCTTTCAATGAGTAATCCACAAATAATTGCCATATTTTCTTTAACTATATCCTTTTTCTTATTCATTTCCCATGTTAGCTTATCATTCAACGCAAGATCCCACATCTCCTTATACCATTCTTCTATTTTCAAAATTGCTTCATTTTTCCAATTCCTGGCAATGCACTGTCTGCCCATTGTCACCATTATCGACAATAGTTCTTTTTTATCCTTATTTAAATCCATATTTTCCACATCTGTCAACAAAACAGTACTTGGCCCCAATTTGAGTCTCATACCCATAACAGCACAAATCTCTTTCTCAATTTTCCCCCAAAACTCCATTACAACCCGACCACATGTGTTCATATGTTCCCAGTGTGTCCTTACATCTCCAACACATTTTGTCCTTATTTTTATCTATTTGATGTAACCTCAGTGGGGTCAAGTACCATTTTCACAACATTTTATAATTATGTTCTTTCACTCTAACAGACATTGTTCTCATAATACTTTTCTTCCATTTATTTTTCCAAACCTCATCTACAATCTTTATTTTCAATTCTTGTTCCCAATTTATTTTCATCACTTCTTGTGGATTACCATCTTTATTTAACATTATATATATATATTTTACTTACTAAGCCCTTAATACCCCTTTCTCGCTTTCTTATCTTTGATATCAATTCTTCAAACTCAGTCATACCCCTTTCCAAACTGACTTCGATCAAATATTTGCTATTCCACTTATTTACCAACACTATCTGGAGCCAGTTCAACCTTAGTTGTGCAAACATATCTGCTTTTCTCTCTTCATCTTTACAAACCCGTATCCAGTCTCTTAACAGGAAAACATCATTTCTAAAAAAAACTTCTTTCACCCTTTTGTCAATTTGTATTGGACATTTTTTGATATCCTCTATTTCTATTATAGGAGATGTATCTGGAGCCAATTCCATATTCAACTTTTTCCATACTTCTAATAATGTCTTCATCATTTTTTGTAACTATTTCCCCCATATTACTATCTAAAAAGACCATTTTCCCCATTTGATTTAGATCCCTCATCTCAATTTCTTCCCATATTGCCTTTTCCCTCACTAAAATTTTCACAATATTTTTAATTTGAAAAACTCTGAAATAATTCCTCAAATTTGGCAATCCTAGTCCTCCTTTTTTCTGAGATAAGTACCACAATTTTTTTAAATTATAGGTTTCCTTCCACCATTACAACAATTATTTAACAAAATTTGAAATTCCTTAATTTCCTTATCATTTAATTGGATCGGCAGGGCATCAAACAAAAAATTAATTCTCGGTAACAACATCATTTTACATAGCTCAATCCTGCCGAACCAAGACAACTTCAACTGTTGATATTGCTGTATTTTATCTTTAATTTCCATTTTCTGTTTTCCATAATTCAATTTCTTAAAATCCTCAAATTTATTTGAAATATTTATTCCCAGATACTTCAAATTATCTTTAACCTGTAATTTAAATTTACCCTTTATTTTCTGTTGTTCCTCCTTATCAATATTACACAGTATCATTTCCGATTTATCCCACTTTATTCTCAAACCTGTCATCACTTCAAAATCTTTTAACTGCTCTTGTATTCTTTCTAGTGCCTTCCTAGGATGCTTCATTGTTATCATAGTATCATCAGCATACAAACTTATCTTATTTCCTAGTATTCCTTCAATATCCTTATCTTCTCTTATAGCCTTTGCCAACAACTCCATTGCCATGATAAACAAAATTGGTGATAATGGACAACCCTGCCTTGTTCCAGCTTCTAATTTTACTTCTTCTGTAACATCATCATTTACCCTAACAATGGCAGTACCATATTGATATAATTGTTCAATCGTCCTTTTGAATTTATCTCAAAATCCATAACATTTAATTATCTCATTAATTGTTACCCACTGTAATGAATCAAATGCCTTAAAAATATCTAATGATAATAATCCAACTTTCTCTTTTGTTTGTCCTAGAATATCTATTAAATCTAAAACTGTCCTTGTCAAATCCACCATATGTCTTCCTTTCAAAAAAAAACGTTTGATCTTCATTTATGTAATTACCCATAAAACTATTCAGTCTATTTGCCAATATCACTGTAAAAATCTTAGCATCTTGATTTATCAGAGAAATAGGCCTATACTTTTCCAGACGGCTCCTCCCTGTCTTGAACTGTGCTACTGCTGCAGCTGGGATTACAAAAGTGAGATATTGCTGATGCATATGTTTTGGTTTTTTTTTTTAATTGTTGCACTTAAAGTGTTATAGTACAAAACTTTTGTTACTTGGATTCGCTTTAAAGTTTTTACTTTAAATAACATTTTTACACTGGTACCTGAAAAGCGGATTACCAAAGGAAGAACGTGCTGCTCTTTGGCAGTTTGCAGTTTTCACACCCCTCCACCTCCATTGGATATACAGTGGGCCAAAGATAATAAGTAATTGATTGGAGTGTTCTTTATACAAAGGGAAAAAAATTATTTGAGCCTTTTGGGATTACAATTTTACTATTGGATTTCAAGAAACAAGTTATGTGGAGTTACAATAACATTTTTAAAGTTACAATTTGGTGGATTGGTCCTCTTCCCTGAATTTTTGGATACAATTTATCAGGAATATTTGACTGCACTGGGTTATATTGGAACAACATAACAATTTGAAAGGAGCTTTGGATAGTTGCAGTACTGGATCAGTTCCAAGGGCAGAGGCCTAGGAGAGCTAAAACTGTTGCAGCACTGAAACTTTTATGTCACATCGCTATGGATAAGATTGCAAGGGGAAAGGAGGAGGAACTGGTGGTGAAAGCTAAGAAGAAGGATAAACCAGCAGCAGCGGAAGTACCACCAACAGCATTGCCATCATCATCATCTCCTGAACCAATGCCATTTGATCAGTCACAAATAATGGCTGAATTTGGTAAATTGTTCCAGAAATTTGAAAGTATGGAAGAGGCAAGGGTGAAGGATAAAAGTGAAATTTTGGGAAGACAAGACAAATTGGCTGCAATGTTTTTTGATTTTTCTAAAAAAGTGGACTTAAGTTTTCAAAAATTGGAGGGAAATGTAAAAACGATCCAAGGTGAAATGAAGGGGATGGAAGGAAAAATAAAAGAGGTTAAGGAGGAAGTGAGGGAGACTAAGAAGAAAGTAGAGGTGCATGAAAAAAGGATAGATGTGATGGAAGAACTGATGAGAAAACAAAATATTGTGATTTGCCATATGATGGAAAGAACGCCAGACCACTTAAGGGATAGAATAGTAGATTGGTTAAATAATTTGAAAATGGGGAAAGATTTTTGTCAATGAAGACATTGTAAGCGCCTACAGAGTGGGGCCGAGGAAGGGGAAAGTTGTTCATAGAAATGTTTTGATCAAATTTGCAAATTGGGGGGATAAGCTGAGGGTAATGGCTTTTTTAAAACAAGCTGGTTGTGGCATTCTGAAAATTGATGGGAATGATGTGGAAGTATATAATGATATTTTGATCAATGAACATGGTTGGAGATATAAGATGAAACATGTCACAAAAATTTTGATAAAAAAGGGATAAAATATAATTGGCGATTTCCACAACAATTAAGGTTCTTTCATGATAAAAAAATGCAGGTGATTGATGTAGAGACTGATGCACTGGAATTTTTTACTCTAATTGGTTTGGTTAAGGCGGGTTCAAATGAATGGTTGGCATTGAGGAAAGAACTGTTGGATTTGGGAGTTATAAGGAGAGAATTTGATGGAGCTGATGAAGGTGGTGCTACGGGAGGAGAACAACCAGATACAGCAGAGGAGGAGTTGTCTTTGATAGAGGTGGAGGAAGGCTTGGGCAAAAGTCTAAAGGGTTAAATTAGGTAATTAAGAAATGGGCAAGGTGCGCTAGAGCGACATCTATTTCGCACATCTTGCATGTCCCCCCCTTCCCCCTTTGGAAGACGAAGGTGACTTTTTGGTGAAGAAAGTGGGGAGGGAAAAATGAATGTTTTTTGTTTTTTTTGTTTTTTGTTGTTTAGATTATTGTGGGTTATTAGATAGCACACCCATTGGAGGACTCGTAAGTGGAGGAATAGTGGTAAATTAAGTAAAATATGAGAGCTATTAAAGTGTTAATATGGAATGTAAATGGTACAGGTTCTTTGATTAAGAGAAGGATGTTAGAATCAGCCCTGAGGAAAGATAGGCCGGACATAGTTTTTTTACAGGAAACTCACCAAAAAATCTCAAGATGCAAACAAATTTTTTGGGGGTTGGATGCAACATTATGAGAAATCGTATGGTACATCAAAAGCTAGAGGAGTCGCAATCTTAATCTCGACTAGAGTGGGGTTTGAGATAACAAATACTATTGTGGATCCTGAAGGTAGATATTTGATAGTAAAAGGGAAAACAGATGATGATGAAGTAACTTTGGTGAACATATGTGCCCCAAATGAGCAGCAAACTGAATTTTTAGAAAAAATGCATAAAATTTTGGTAAAAGAACAAACAACAAGGATGATTGTGGCTGAAGATTTCAATTTAGTAAGATCAAATTTGGATTGTACAAATGTATTAAGATGTGGAAAAGGCATTAAAGGATGGACTTTGGACAATTGGTTGGCGACATTGGGTTTGAAAGACTCCTGGAGAAAATTTAAGGGCTCAGAAAGGGCATATTCCTATTTTTTGCATGTTTACAATTCATACTCCAGAATAGACTATATATTTGTAATTTAAAATTTGGTTAAAAATTTGGAGGAGATGGAAATTGGAATTTTTAAGGAGTCTGATCATGCCAAAGTAGTTCTGTAATTGAGAACACAGAGTGAAACTAGACTAAGAAGGAGCTGGAGATATGATGCTAATCTATTTAAAGATCAAAAGAGCAAGGCTCAAATTATGGAGAGTTGGAAAGAAATTTGGCAACTGAACGATAATGATGAGGTAAATTTTAATATCGTCTGGGATGCCATGAAGTCAGTATTTAGGGGGGAGTGTATTAAGATGGCAAGTAGATATAAAAGCTATAAGATAGCACAGGATAAAATTGAAAATGAGATAAAGCAGCTACAGGAAGAACATTCAAAGACGAAGAATAATAAGGTCTTTGCAAACCTACAAAGACTGAAGGCGGAATTGGTAGGTAAAGATATTGAAAAGGTAAAGAGAGATTTGGTGTATTTAAAAAGAGAGTACTTTGAATATAGTAATAGAAATTCAAAATTATTAGCAAAAGCAGCAAAAGACAAGAGGGGGGAAAGGGAAATTGGAGTTTTGATCAAAAAACAAGGGATAAGATGTAACAAGACTAAGGATAAATGCATGATTGTGAAAGAATTTTATCAAGCCTTATATGCAAGAAAAGAAATAGATGTGGAGAAGCTTAGAAAACAATTGGAGAATCAAATAGCAGGTGGAATAAAACAAGAACATAAAGATAGAATGGAAGATCAAGTGTCTGAAAAAGAAATAAGGGATGTAATTGCAGGCTTGAAGTTGGGGAAAACTCCCGGGGAAGATGGATTGCCTGCTGACTTTTACAAGGAATTTAAGGATATTTTGGTACCAAAGCTGGTAAAATTATATAATTACATATTGGATAGTGGGCAAATTCCAACTTCATGGTATAGGTCCACAATTGTATTGTTGCCAAAACCGGGAAAGAATTTAGAAAAAGTAGAATCTTAAAGACCAAGATGCCAAGATCTTCACAGCCTTATTGGCTAATCGTTTAAACAATTTTATGGGTGATTATATAAACATAGATCAAGTGGGTTTTTGAGGATATTACTGGTTTGAAGATAAATTGGGATAAATCAGAAATGATGCTTTGTAATATGGGAGAAGAAGATCGGAAGAAGATAATAGGAATGGGCAATATACAAATTCAATTCAATTCAATTCAATTTATTCAATTTATATCCCACCCTACTCAACACATGGCCGACTCAGGGCGGCTAACAACATATAAGTGACCCCAGGGCAACTCAAGGGGTTTACATATAAGATACAAAATACAATGTTCAAAATACAATAATAAATACAATGTTTCAAGTAAATACAATAATACAAATTACAATATTAAGCAAAACAATCCACAAAATGCAAAATATCAGCACCACATCAAAATAGAAAACAATTCAACCGAAACCACCCACAAAAAACCCTGCCTCCAGAGTCTTATGAAGGGGAGGGCAGGGCCCTGGAACACCAGCCGGTGGCATGGCTGGAAGGCCTCTTCGCCCCCATCGGGCCGGGAGCGCTGCGGCGGTGGGTTCGCCCGGCAGACCCCCTTGCCTTTTAAGTCCTGGCGAGGGGTGGAGGGCGGGGCCCAGAACGCCAGCCGGTGGTGTGGCTGGGAGGCCTCTTCGCCCCTACCGGGGCCGGGAGCGCTGCGGCGGTGGGTTCACCCGGCACACCCCTCGCCTTTTAAGTCCTGGCGAGGGGTGGAGGGCGGGGCCCGGAACACCGGCCGATGGTGTGGCCGGGAGGCCTCTTCACCCCTACCAGGGCTAGGAGCGCTGCGGCGGTGGGTTTGCCCGGCAGACCCCCTCGCCTTTTAAGTCCTGGCGAGGGAGATAAAAGAAAAAAGGGTTAATTTGAAAGAGAATAGATTTTGGAAAATTTGGAAGCCATTTGTGGATCACGCACTTAAGGGAGGAGAAAGAAATAGACCTGTACCAGATCAAAGTAGTTTTTGGAGGTAAAAGTAAGTGGCATTCTGAGTTCTCCAGGGCATTGTATATAAACACTGGGTGTAATTTAATTTTGTTTATGTTGAGATTTCCTATCCAGAATATTATTGAGGTGTTTAATGGGAATTAGAAGTAAGGGAGCTTCAATGTATTTGAAAATATAAGGATAGATGAAAAAATATTAGGATAGGTCTCGATGTGTATTTTGTGTGTTGTTGTTGTTTTGTACTGTTTTGTATGTGTTATTAAAATTAATAAAAATTTATAATGAAAAAAAGAAATAGGCCTGTATGATTCTACTTTTTCTAGATCTTTTCCAGGTTTTGGTAATAAAACAATTAAGGTTCTATACCATGAGATCGGAATTTGCTCTCCTTCCAAAATATAATTATATAATTTCATCAATTTTGGAACCACAATGTCTTTAAATTACTTATAAAATTCTGCTGATAACCCATCTTCCCCCGGGGCTTTATCTGACTTCAAGTTGGCTATTACTTCTTTTATTTATTTCTCCATTATTCGCTCTTCCATTGTATTTCTATGTTCCTGTTTTATCTTATTTTTTATTTGTTTCCCCAATTGATCCTTTAATTTCCCCAAATCTATATTCTTTTTAGCATATAAATCCTGGTAAAAATCTTTGACAATCTTACATTTATCTCTAATCCTATCACATTTTATTCCCTCTTTATTAACCAAAATTCCAATTTCCCTTTTATTTCTCTTTTCTTTAGCAGCTCTTGCTAATAATTTTGAATTCTTATTACTGTATTCAAAATATTCCCTTTTCAAATATACCAAGTACCTTTTTACCTTTTCAATGTCCTTTTCTCCAATTCTATCTTTAATCTTTGCATCCTGTCAAAAACCTTCTTATCATTTGTTTTTACATGCTCTTCTTGTAACCGCTTTATCTCTTTTTCAACTTTGTCTTTTGTTTCCTTAAATTGTTTATTTCTAATACCGGCCAACTTAATACTCTCCCCTCTAAAACCCGACTTCATGGCATCCCTTACCATATTAAAACTCACTTCATCCGTATCATTCCAATACTAACTTTCCTTCCATTTTTCAATTATTTGCTCTTTACATTTATGGTCTTTAAAAACTTTAGCATCATATCTCCAATTCCTTCTAATTTTCTTTACTCCCTCTATCTTTAATTCCAGCAACACTTTTGCATGATCTGATTCTTTAAAAATTCCCACTTCCACCTCATCTATATTCCTGATTATACTCTCTGTTACAAATATATAAGCTATTCTGGAGTATGTATTATGCACCTATGAAAAAATGTATACGCCCTTTCTGACCCTTTAAACTCCCTCAATGTATCTTTCAAGTCTAGAGATTTCATCCATTTATCAAGAATCTGCATTTTAAATCCTCTTCCATTCCTTGCTATATTTGTACAATCTAAGTTCGACCTTATTAAATTAAAATCTCCAGCTACAATCATTTTGTTGCTTTTTCTTTCTCCAGTATACCACACATTTTATCTAAGAAACTCCCCTTGATGATCATTTGGTGCATATATATTCACTAAGATTATTTCCACATCATCAATCTTCCCTTTTATTATTAAATACCTACCTTCCGGGTCGGAAATACTATTTATAATCTCGAAACCTAGTCTACTCGAGATCAGAACCACGACCACTCTTGCTTTTGTAGTACCATAGGACTTTTCATAAATTTGCATCCATCCTAAAAAATAAATCTGAAGATTGGGTTCTGGTGCTAGCAAAAATTTGTGGCCTTCAGGAGCTGGCTGCTGCACCATTCATTTAAAATCAGGGCCCTACAGATCCCACAAATCTGGAAATGTACTTGCTCCAACCTTTTTAAAGGCCAAGAAAGTGTCTAACATCTAAAAGCATATTACTATACTGCATGTTAGCATAGAGTTGCCATAATTCTCTCCCACAAAACTGGGACAGAAGTATACTTGACAAAAATGGGTGGGTTATCTACAAAATAGCTTTTTTTAAAAAAAACATAATATAATGACAGCTATAAAAGACTTTCACATTAAATATATCAATAGATAAATGAATTTATTTACAACAGTTAATTCTTTCTGTAAGATGATTTGTTGTACTTCTGAGAAGTCTTGTCGCGGTCAACTCTTAACGTCCTCAGTTCCAGGAAACACACTGGTCACACTGATCGGGTGGTGGTGTGAAGTGAGGACATTAAGATTTGTTTCCAGGTATACTCCAACTACAATGTGGCAGGAAATCACTCATTTTAATGGTGTATTATAATACACAATCAGTAAGTTTAAAAAATCTGGAACTTTAACATGGTTTTTGTAGAACTGACCAGGACAATTTTTCTGACCTTGAATCCGGGAGAATCCCGGTTTTCCGGGACATATGGCAACCCTATGTTAGCACCAGAATTGGCTACAAAAGCTGTATTATGAGAAAGTACCTATGTACCACAATACCATATTGAATGTGCCTAAGTTTCCCTTTGCCACCTCAAACAGGAGGCGAAGTGGTACATACATTCATATGTTAGAGCAGCTACATATCTCCACTGCTAGAATATGTGACAGCTGTCTTCCTGCCCAAAAAATAAAATGGAAGGGAATTATGGCAACAGAAGTGGTAGTGGTAGTGCAAAAACAACTTGCTCCTCAACTACCTAAGAATGTTCTGTATCCCCTTAAAAGCAACAAAGGGCAGGTGTGGGGAGGTGGAGAGGGAGTAACTACCACCCCCACTGGCTCATTTAGAGCAGGAATTACTCATGCTTTTTAAAGTTTTAACTAGATTTTTAAATTGGTGTGGGTGGGGATGGGTTGAAGTATTATGATGGTGTTATGTATGATAACTGTGTTTTACTAAAATGTCAAATATTCAAACAGCCGAGTTCCCGTGCAAACTGCTGTCAAACAGTGATGCTGTTTGACAGCCATGAGATCTTGGCAAATCGCAAAGTATCGCGAGATTTCGGAGAGCGTGCAGTTTGAAGTTTGACAGGAGCGCAATGTATCCATTTAATGCAAATGAAGGGATTAAGAAGTGTACATAGGATAATTGACCAATCAGCATTGTTCCTGCTGAAAATGTATCTTTCTGTGTGTGTATAAAAGTCCGTGTTTTGCCCCATCCAAGTTCTGTTCAGACCCTCCAAATAAAGAGCTGTATTTCACTTTCAATGCTTGTCGTCTCCAATTTCTGAACACCAAATTGGCAATGAGGATAGGATGGCATCCCCACAAGGCAGCAACATCGGCCCTTTTGCGGCAGCCCATCTGGACAAATAGGCGATCTACGAGCGCCGGTTCCGCCATGCCATGGCGGCTGAGAAGATCATGGACGGGGCTCAGATGCATTCCTGTTTCCTGTCACAGTGCATATCCGAGACACTGGAGCTGGCCATCCACCTCGTTCTTCCTCGGGATGTGGATGAGGTGCCAGCACTGCAGCACTGTGGAAGCATCTGCAGCCCGAGGTGTCAATCTTCCCGGCCAGGGTGGCATTTCACCAGAGAGAGCAGCGCCCGGGAGAATCCATCACCGAGTATGCCGCTGTGCGGCGCCTTGCTGCCGCCCCGTGCAAGTGGGCAAACCTTGAAGAGGCACTCCGGGACTGTCTGCTGGCCGGCATGAGGGACGATGATTGCCAATGTCACCTCATGACCCATCAGACGCTAACCTTTAAATCTGTGCTGGATGCGTCTGAGGCCTCACGGTCTGGAGTAAAGTTGTTCCAGCACTGCCACACAACTGCTAGTGCCACTGAGTCATCAGTCCAGGCCCACCGCTGCTCATCCCCTTCATCGTCAGCATCTCCTGGCTCAACCTCATTGTCTGGGTCCAGCGACGACGAGGGCAAGGTCTGAGTGGTTCGCCGAAGACACCAGGAGCACCGCGATGACTGGGAGAAGAAACCTCTCTCAAATTGTGATGGCTGTGGGGCCCGGCATGACTGCAAGAAATGCCTGTTCCATAAGGCAGAATGCCACAACTGCAGACGGAAGGGGCATATAGCCAAGGTATGCCGGCAGTGCAAGCAGAGACCCCCAATGCCAGAAGCCAAGGATGGTCATCGGCGAGAGTCGTCCATCGCCAAGGTGTCCTCAGAGCCAGACCAGAGCCAGGTGGCCAACATCAGCAATTGGTTCTACGCCAACCTGAGTCTACAGGACGTCCCTTTCAGAATGGAAGTGGATTCAGGTATTTCATTTTCAATAATTCCACAACGGGAGTTCCTGAGGATTCACCCGGCTTCTTGCCCCAAGCTTAAGTCCCTTAAGACTTCCCTCCAGGATGTGCAGGGTTGCCAGATTTCGATCCTGGGGTGGGTAATTTTGTGGTCCATTTTAAATCCATCCGCACCACCCTGCCCTTAGTTGTGGTCAAGCAGGGCACTAACAACCTGATATGGGTACAATGGTTTAAGCCCCTAGGGATCCGGATATCTGGCATATATGCAATAGACTCTGACCCAATTCGGGACATCTGTGCTGCACAACCTGAGGTTTTTAAGAAGGGTTTGGGGTTGTACAAAGGGCCCCCTGTTGACTTTGAACTTGACTCTGCCATTTGGCCCATCCGAATGAAGCCACGCCAGGTGCCCTTTGCCCTTAAAGAAAAAAATAGAAGTGGGACTGGACAAACTGGTTGGGCAGGGCATTCTGGTGCCGGTTTACTCCAGCAATTGGGAGACACTGATTGTCACCGCACTGAAGAGCAATGGGGAGGTCAGGATATGTGCAGACTACAAATGAACAATAAATAAAGCCATTCACCCGAACACATATCCTGTGCCTGTGGTAAACCATCTTCTTGCCTCCTTGCATGGAGGAAACTGCTTTGCAAAACTCGAACTTGCCCAGGCTTACCAACAACTGACTCTGACACCCGCCGCTGCTGCGGCACAGACTATCGTAACACACAGGGGGGCATTTAACGTGACCAGACTACAATTCGGGGTGAATGCAGCCGCCGGAATATTTCAGTCTCTTGTTGAACGTATTCTTAAGGGGTTGCCAGGTGTCCTGCCATACTTCGATGATGTCCTGATCACCGCTAAGGATGCCGTCGAAGTAGCAGCCAGGCTCAATAAGGTATTGTCATGTTTCTAGCAAGCAGGTCTGCATCTTTGAAAAGACAAGTGTGTATTTTTGGCAAGTGAAATAGAATTCCTGGGATAAAGGATTACCCCCCAAGGTATTATGCCCTCAGATTCAAAAGTGGCAACCATGCAGAATGAACCCAGGCCAACGTGTAAAACTGAGTTGCAATCGTTTCTGGGTTTACTTAATTTCTATCATGCTATTCTCCATCGCAAAGCCTCAGTTGCCGAACCACTGCACCGTCTCCTAAAAAAGGACACTGTTTGGCACTGGGGCCATTGCCAGGAGAAAGAATTCCAAGAACTGAAATAACTCCATACTAGTCACCCAGGAATTGTTTGTTCGAAAGCCCTTGCCCAAAGTTACTTTTGGACCAACTGGACCAGGATATAGTACAGATGGTTGGCACTTGTGCCAGCTGCCAATGTTCTCACCCCGAGCAATCCCATCTTCCCTCCTGGGAATGGGACTCTGCTAGGGGCCATGGTCCAGGATACATATAGATTTTGCGGGACCATTTAGGGGGGCTCTATTCTTATTGGTAGTGGACTCATACTCCAAGTGGCTGGAAGTAATCTGGGTGTCCAGCACTACTTTGTCCATGACAATTATGCACTTGAGAAGGCTGTTCACTACATTCGGACTCCCAGATGTTCTGGTGCCTGACAACACATCCACGTTCACATCTGCAGAATTCCAGTCCTTCATGGAAAGGAATGCTATTCAGCACATCACTGCCACCCCATTCCACCCTGCCACCAATGGCCAAGTGGAGTGGCAGGTGTGCACCACCAAGGATGCGCTCCGGCGCATGGGAGAAGGGGATCTGGAGTTACAATTGTGTCAGTTTCTCCTTACGTATAGGCTCACCCCCCTGGCCTCAGGGCTATCCCCTACTGAATTGCTCCAGCGAAGAAGCTAGCATCCTTGCTGGATAGGTTGGATCCCTCTAGGGTGTAGGACAAGGGAACCAATATAGGGATCCAACACCAAAAGGATTTCTCGGCCGGGGACCCTGTCCATTGTTGCAATTATGCAGCAGGTGGTCCTACATGGGTACCTGGTTTTTTGCTAGACCAAACTGGTCCTGTTCTTACAGAATTGAAACAGACAATGGTCTGATCTGACCAGTTGAAACCCTGAATACTGGACCCACAGGACGATCACAGACATTCAATGTTAGGGTTGGCCCCCCTCCTGTTTAAACCCAGGGGGCAGAGGTAATAGTCAGCAGCCAGCTAACATAGACACAGCAGTGAGTTCCAGGGATTGTTTTGACTTTGGGGAACAGGGAGAATTTGCAGGATGCTCTCCCACTCAGGCCGAAGGTACCCTTACACTATTTTATCCTAACATGCTGGAATCTCAAGTTAGCAATAAGCACTATTCTTTTGAGTCGCCCTCCACCCTTAGCAAGCACAGGAGGGACTCTCAGTTGTCGTTTTCACCTCCACCATTAGATTTTAATTTAGAGCGATCCCCTGCTTATCCCAATGACAAACAGGGCTATGATTTGAATTTTCAGTCCTCTCCCAGTAGCCAAACTCTCACTCCAGCTGGATTGCCAGACCTACGAGCCCCTGAGCTGGCTCTTCCAAGTGTCTGACCCAAAAGGGAAACCAGACCGCCATCCTGGTTAAAAGACTATCTATACCTGGGGGGGGGGAGAGAGAAGAATGTTATGTGTGATAACTGTGTTTTACTAACATGTCAAATATTCAAACCGCCGAGTTCCCGTGCAAACTGCTGTCAAACAGTAACACTGTTTGACAGCCGCGAGATCTCAGCAAATCGCGAAGTATTGCGAGATTTCGGAGAGCATGCAGTTTGAAGTTTGACAGGCGCACAATGTATCCATTTAATGCAAATGAAGGGATTAAGAAGTATACATAGGTTAATTGACCAATCAGCATTGTTCCTGCTGAAAATGTATCTTTCTGTGTGTGTATAAAAGTCCATATTTTGCCCCATCCAAGTTGTGTTCAGACCCTCCAAATAAAGAGCTGTATTTCACTTTCAATACTTGTCGTCTCCAATTTCTGAACACTAAAGATGGTGGTTGGGATATTCGTTGTAATGTTTCTGAAATGCTTATGACTTGATATTTTGTACTGTAATTGTGATATTGTGTTTTTCTTTGTTAGCCACCCAGAGTCGCTCTGCGAGTGGGGTAGCATACAACTTGAAACATTAAATTACATTAAATTACATTACATTAAATTAAATTAAACAATAGGAAGATGTGATCCCTATGCCTCTATGAGCCAGCCAAAGCAAAGCTATGCAGCAACAGTAACTGCCTGCTCCCGAGCAAATGATAACATGACATGCCCATATATGTAAAGGTAGATGTGCTTGTGGCAGTGAAGGAGAGTTTCAAAGGTGAACTTACCAAATCTTGAAGGAGACAGAGATACAAGCACATGTGGTGTTACCAAAGAAGGTTGCTATCTGGAGCTGGTAGACTGAAATGGAAGCATTTTTGCATTAAGAGCAAACCTGAAACATTCATGAGTAAGAATCAAAGAACATTCTTATACGGTAATCTGGAGATGGTATAGTATCCCAATTTAATTAACCCACTATGAATCTGGATATAAGGGAGAGTGTTGGAGATTTGATAAATATCATGGGACTTTTTTTCACCTATGGTGGGAATGTAAGGAGGTTAATAAAACTTGGATAATTTTTTAAAAAAGAAATCAATAATAATATACTATCACTTAGAATATGATTGTGTCCCAGAAATGCTTTGTTAAATGATTTGGGAGGATTTAAAATCCATAAACATAAAAAAAGACTTTATTGTTATCATGGTGACAGTTGCAACAATTTTACTAGTCAGGAATAGGAAATCATGTTGATATCTAGGTTTAGAGGGATGCTATAAAGAGATCTGAAACTTGGTGATTAATGATAAATTAATGTGCGGATTGAAACTGAAAAGAGGCCATCGGCTGCAACTCGTATCCGAGAATGCATTTTTTCCTGAAGCAGGAAAAATGCCATTGATGTAAATTTGTTTAACGTGGATCCAGGCTTGCTATGAAGTGACCCACACACTATGATCTTGGAGCCATCTCTTGCAGCACACATGAAATGAGTCATGTAGGATTTAACACCGGAACAGCAATGAACTGCCGCAGCCTTGAGGATATGGACAAAGTGTGCCATCACAGCCAGTCCATCTGGCATGGCCTCATCCAAGTCCATGACTGTTGGGAATCAGAGTTCCTCCATTCATTTTGCTGTTGGGCCCAATATGATGGTTTCCAGTGGCATTTCCTCCACTGAGGGGGACCATCACCCCACCTAAAGTGGCTCATCCACCCATAGACTTTGGCCTCTTTAGGGAGTCAGGTTACTTACCGTTGCCCAACACTCAGCACTGAATCGCTGGCTATATGATCTACTTCATTACTGTAGCGGGATGTCCGGTCAGACAGAGGTATTGTTAAAAAAAGTGAATTTGAAAATATTTTGGGGGAATTTATTGAATATACCTTGGGAAAATCTAAAGGTGTTAAACCCAAAAATGAACATATGATGTTTGGGAGATAGGTAAAAAGATAGCCTTAATATGTGCAGTTGGTTTGAGTAACTGCTTCAGAAAAATACTGATGTCCCCCGGGTGATGGGTATAAACTGTATTTGTATCATATTTCTTAGTTTACATTTTTTTGGTTTATTTATTTTTTTAAAAGAGAGAACACATGATGACCCAGTAGAGGTCATTTTTATATATAGTGCACAGTGAAATTGTGCACTATACCAAGAGCTGGAACTGAGACAAGAAGCATGAGCTGAATGTTGAGTCCTGTCTTGCCCTGTTTTTAAGCTTTCAGGACCAGTGCCCTTCAGAGAACCAGGGAGATTTAGAAATGCAGCTCCTCTGTGCTTAGATAAACGTGTCCTTTCAAAAACTTATCTATTGCCTCTCAGATGAAATTCCTTTCTCATACAAAGAGCAAGCCTGGTCTCATAACTCAATTTATTTAGTTCCTGGCTGCCCTTTCTTCTCTGCTGCAGTGTCCATGCCATAATAGAGAGCATATGAAGGCATGCCACATATCAAAGCAGGCCTCCCTGGTGCCTTATATATCAAATGTGCCAGAATAACCTCTGCAGATTTATGCTTATGTTTACCGTACTTCCCCCTCCCCCCAAGGAAGGTTAGCGAATGTGAGTTTGAAGGCAGGTGGAAAGAAAGTGGAAGGAAAGTCATCAAAAGTTCCTTCTGTACTTTTCTGGAAGCTTTGAAACTCCCGACCCTAATCTTTCTGAAATGTCATTCTCTATAAAATGTATTGTAAGGGGACTGCTCAAGTTTGTAGATCGAGAAACATATGAGATAGAAATGCTAGTTAGGTATTCAGGCAGAACCTGGAAGATCATTTTTTAAAACAAAACAAAACAAGCCTTTTGTAATACATATAACTTCCTGCTAAATAGGTACCACTTCAGTGGGAAGGTATTAGCATTCCATGTGCTGCAGTCGTGCCCTAGAGTCGGACATGACTGGCTTTCGAGCAAGGGCGATCTTTACCTTTACCTTAGTCATGTTTTCCTGCTAGCCATTATTGTTATCAGTACTCTCTCACCATATAATCTGAGTTTTGTTCTTTATTACCTCATTGTATATTATAAATATTAGCTGCTTCTTGTTGTTGTGCCATATCCGAATCTGAATATTGGCAATTATCATGGCTATCAGCCATGAAGACTGTCCTGACAATATAATGCAGTGGCCTTTCATCTGCCTTCCGCATTACAGCATGACACCTATACCACTGATCCAGTTCTGTGAGTCACTTTATGGTCCTGAGCCCTTTTGGCATGTAAAGTCCTCATCAGCCCCAGGCCAGTATTGATGAAGCTGTATTTCTTACATACTAAAATTCCATTATGGTATCATATGAGCTGCCACTCAGTCAAATTATTGGTCAAACTCTTCCATTCTTTTAAACATAAGATGCTGCTGTGAAAGGAGAGGTTGGGACATTGATGATTTGCTAAGTTGTTTCTAAGCCTTTCAAAATAAATCTTTGTTGTTTTATGTTGACAAAGGTCTTCAGAAACACTATTAACTGCTGATTCTTGAACAATAATGAACAAGCCAGTGAGTGATGTTATACTAGCTGTATCTTATTCTACTCCTTAAGCTTCTGCTTTACTGAAAGAACTGTAAAGCTATATTATAACAACTATGCCCTTCCCTCCCCTAGATGTAGTTTTATTACATTTCTCATCATTCTACTGTTTTATAGTGTCTTAATACATTTTTCTTATGTGCGATAGTCATAACCTCACAATGTACGCTCAATGTCGAGATCCAATGTACATTGAATGTTGAGATTCTATGAAGAGGAAATTGAGCAACTAAATACCTGTGTATTGTTATGCATTGTTTCATCTATGAAGAAAACAAGGATATCTGGGTCATCAAATGCTATGTTTGCTTAAATAAGGGAATTGGGGGGAAAAACAAAACAAGGAAATGGATGAAACAGTGGACCACATTATCAGTGGATGCAGTAAGATTTCACAGACAGACAATAAAGGACACTACAACTGAGTTGTAACAATGTTACATTGGAATCTGTGTGAGAAAAGGAAATTGAAAACATCATGAGATAAGAAGATTTGAGAACTGAAGTGTAGCATCTTTGGGAGAAATGAGCAACAGTGATACCAGTAGTGGTAGCAATCCCAAAATGTTTGAAAAAACACCTGAACACAATTGTCATTGATAAGAACACGATAGAGCAGTTGCAGAGAGTAGCACTACTACAGGTAGGTACTAGCTACAGTTTTACACCATCGCTCACTGACTTTTAGGTCCAGGGCTTGGACTTGAGCAGGGGGGGGGTCTCAAAACTCCAGTCTGAACATCTGGTGGATCATGCACACCTTTGTTGTTAATGATGAGGCATCAAGTTGATTCTGATGTAAGGTGATTTATGCTAGGGTTTCCTAGGCAAACAATACACAGAAGTGGTGTCACCCTCTTCCAGGGAATCCCTGGAACTGCACAGCTTTGCCAAGGCTACACGAGCTAACTCTTCTCCCAGGAGGCATATTGGATAATCAAATTCCCAATCACTGTTCCTAGGGCCTGTTGCTCTGACTTATTGAGATATCCATCCGTTCAAAAATTAAACTAAACAGTGTTATTACTTCACATACAAATGCTGGCAATGTTGCATATGCAGAGGGACTGGGGAGATGCAACTGAAGTCAAGGAACTGAAGAACGATGCAAACTGTTCATGTCCCAGCCCCACGGTGTTGTAACAGATTGCCCCCATATCCAGCATTGTTCATTCTTATAAATCACTTAGATGAAGAATTATTTGTAAATGTTCATAAAAACTGGGAGTTACACAAACTCAGATGATTAGCTAATACAGTAAAACCCCTATTTATGAAAAAAGTCAATTCTATAGGCTTTTGCTTAAATCGGTTTTTCATGTAACTTGAAGCAAACCAATAGGAAAAATTTTTTTTTACATAACTCAAAGCAAACCCATAGGAAAAATGAAATTTTATGTAACTTGAAGCAAACCCATAGGAAAAAGAATCTTTATATAACTCAAAGCAAACCCATATGAAATCATGTAAATCAGGACATGGTTATAGCACAAAAATCATTATGTAAGTCGAATTTTATCTAACTTGAGGCATAATGTAAATCAGCGTTTTACTGTAGTGTACCTCTTTCGTGTTCAGGGAATGAAGAAGCAGATGAGTGAAGTAGTGAAATTCACCTCTTTAATAGTGGGGCTTGAACACACTTTGAATGGGGCAAAACTCGCACTTATATACACTATAAACAGTAACATTAACAATACAACAAGCCCATTGGCTAACAGAGCGTGCACATTTTAGATCCACTTATTTGCATAAGAATAGATACATGAGAAAAGATACATTCAGCTCCTACAACAAGCCCATTGGCTAACAGAGTGTGCACATTTTCAATCCACTTATTTGCATAAGAATAGATACATGAGAAAAAAATACATTCCGCTCCTGTCAGAAAACACAGTTAACATACATAACATCCCCCCCCCCAGGTAAAAACAAAATCCTTTAACCAGGATGGCGGTCTAGTTTCCCTTCTGGGTTGGCCGCTTGGCTGAGCCGGCTCCGGGGCTCGTAGGTTGGGTGACCTGACTGGAGTGTGGGATTGACTAGAGGGGGAGGATTATAAACCCAAATTTAAGCCCCGTTTGTCAGATGGAGGAGCAGGGGATCGCTCAAAACCAATATCTAATTCTGTGGATGAATAAGACAACTCAGGGTCCCTCCTGTGTGTGCTAAGAGTGGAGGGCGACTCTGAAGAAAATTGGTCATCATCAATAAAGGAATCCAGAGTGCTAGGCTGGGACAGTGTAGGGGTACACGTGGCCAGAATAGGGAGTATCTCACAAATTCCCCGTGAAATCGGTTCCTAGAAGACACTTCTGGGTCAATGTTGGCTGGCTGCTGACTATTACCTCTGCCCTCTGGGTTTAAACTGGTGGGGGCCAACCCTAGCATTGAGTGTCTGTATTTGTCTTGTGGGTCCAGTACTCCAGATCAGACCAGTGGCCGAATCGATTCTGTAAGAAACAGGACCAGTCTGATTGATCACAAACCTGGGCACCCACGTAGGACCACCAGCTGCATAATTGCGGCAATGTACAGGGTCTCCGGATGAGGAACCCTTCTGGTGTTGGATTGCTATATTTGTGCCTTTGTCCTCTACCCTAGAGGAATCCAATCTGTCCAGCAAGGATGACAGTTTCCTTTGCTGGAGCAATTCAGCAGGGGACAGCCCTGAGGCAAGGGGGGTGAGCCTATATGTGGGGGAAAAACTGGCATAACTGGAGCTCCAAATCCCCTTCACCCATACGCCGAAGTGCGTCTTTAGTTGTGCGCACCTGCCACTCTACCTGGCCATTGGTGGCTGGGTGGAATGGGGTGGCAGTGATGTGCCTAATTGCATTCCTTTCAATGAAGGACTGGAATTCTGCAGATGTGAATGTGGATGCATTGTCGAACACCAGCACATCTGGAAGTCCAAATGCTGTGAACAGCCTTCTTAGGTGCATTATCGTGGTGGCTGAAGTGGTATTAGGCACTCTAATCACTTCTAGCCACTTAGAGAATGAATCCACAACCAACAAAAATAGGGCACCCCTCAATGGACCTGCAAATTCTATGTGCAACCTGGACCATGGGCCCCTAGCAGAATCCCATTCCCGAGAGGGAAGGTGGGATTGCTATGGGTGAGAGGATTGGCAACTGACACAAGTGCCGACCATTTGTTCTATGTCTTGGTCCAGTTGAGGCCACCAAAATTAGCTACGGGCAAGAGCTTTGGAACGGACAATTCCTGGGTGACTTGTGTGAAGTAGATGTAAAATCTTTTTCCTGAGAGTGACAGGAATGACCACCCACTGGCCCCATAGAAGGCAACCTCATTCCACTGACAGTTCCAAATGCTTGCGGTGGAATATTCTGAATTCCTCAGCTAAAGGAGAGACAGGCCAGCCTTTTTGTACCCAAGACATTACTTTAGTCAATGTTAATCCTTGGCCGTAGCCTTGGCTATATCTGAGGGGACAACTGTAGGTGAGTCGAAAGCCTCAATCATAAGGACCTGGTGGTTGCTTTCGATCTCGCAATCAGCTTCCCCGACTCCTGGCAGTGGAGAACATGACAGGTCATCAGCATGGCTGATGTTCTTGCCGGGCCTGTGCACCAAAGTAAAATCATATGCATTTAGGAAAAATTGCCCAACGCAATATCCTTGGGGACAGAATTTGAGGTGTGGGCTTCCCATTCACAAAGATTCCAAGGAGGGGCTTGTGGTCAGTTATGATGGTAAAAGGTCTTCCGTAAAGGTAATCATGGAATTTCTTAGTGCCAGCCACGATTGCCAATGCGTCCCTGTCTGTCTGAGCGTAATTTTTCTCAGGCTTTGAGAGTGAACAGGAATAGAATGCTATGGGGGTTTCCCTCCCGTCATTTAGTACTTGGCATAACACAGCTCCCACCCCCACAGGGGATGCATCACACACAAGTACAACTTCCTTGTTAGGATCAAAATGAGTTAATACAGCATCCAAAGATAGCGCCTTTTAAGTTCTAGGAACGCTTTCTCCTGGCAATGGCCCCACTGCCAAAAAGTATCTTTCTTAAGAAGCCGATGTAATGGTTCGGCAACTGAGGCTTTGCGATGGAGAAAGCGTGATAGAGGTTTAACTATCCTAGAAATGACTGCAATTCGGCTTTACATTTTGGCCTGAGTGCATTTCGCATGGCCACCACCTTGGAGTCAGAGGGCATGATACCTTGAGGTGTAATGCGGTACCCCAGGAACTCCACTTCCCGTGCCAGAAACACACATTTGTCTCTTCTGAGACATAGACCGGCCCTCTCGAAACGTGAGAGGACTCAATCGAGCCTGGCCGCTAGTTCGACAGTGTCCTTAGCAGTGATCAGGACACCAGGCAAACCTTTTAAAATATGTTCTACAAGAGAATGAAATATCCCGGGGGCCGCATTCACCCCGAATTGTAGTCTAGTTAACTTAAATGCCCCCTATGAGTTACTATGGTCTGGGCCACGGCAGGAGCAGGAGACACAGTTAATCGTTGGTAAGCCTGGGCAAGGTCTAGTTTTGCGAAGCAATTTCCTCCATGCAAGGAGGTAAGAAGGTGGCTTACCACGGGCACAGGATATGTGTTCGGGCGAATAGCTTTATTGATGGTACACTTGTAGTCAGCGCATATCCTGGCCTCCCCATTACTTTTCAAAGCAGTCACAATTGGTGTGTCCCACTCTGCCGAGTCCACTGGCACTAGGATGCCCTGCCCCACCAGTTTGTCCAGCTCGGCTTCTATATTCTCCTTTAAAGCAAAGGGTACCCAGCGTGGCTTCATCCGGATGGACCGGATGGTTGGGTCAAGCTCAAAGTCCACAGGGGGTCCTTTGTATAAACCTAAACCCTTTTTAAACACCTCAGGATGTTCTGCTCAAACGTCCCAGATTGGGTCAGCATCTATTGCGTGAATGCCAGAAAGCCGGATTCCCAGGGGCCTAAATCATTAGGTCCTAATAAGACAGTTAGTGTCCTCCTTAACTACAACCAATGCCAAGGAGGAGAGAGTTTTTTTGAATTTGACCAAGAAATTTCCCACCCCCCTGGACCGGAATCTGGCAACTTTGCACATCCCAGAGGGAAGTTTTAAAAGATTTGAGCTTGGGCCGAATGGCAGCGGGAATTCTCAAAAACTCCCACTGTGGGATTATGGAAAAGGTAGTACCTGAATCCATCTCCATCTTGAAGGGGATGTCCTGCAGGCTCAGATCTGCGAAGAAATGCTCGCTGACGATGCCCACTTGGCACGGCTCAGGCTCTGGTGACACTTTGGCGGTGGATGTTTTATGGTGATAACTCTTCTTGGACTCAGGTGCTGGAGTTCTTTGTTTTCGCTGTCGGCATACTTTAGCAATGTGCCCTCACCGTCCGCAGTTGTGGCATTCTGTGGTGCAGAAGGGGCACTTGCTTTGGTCATGCCGGGCTCCATAGCCATCACACTTGCAAAGGAATTTCTTCTCCCGATCGTCACGGTGCTCTCGATGCTTTTGTCGGACTGCTCGGACTTCTCCCTCTGTGTCACTGGACTCCGATGAAGAGGTGGAACCAGGTAAAGCTGAGGAGGATGAAGATGAATTTTGCTGAGCTTGCACAGCTGAATCGGTGGCACTGGTGGTGGAGTGGCAATGCCGGAAAAGTTTGATGCTGGACCATGCGGCCTCAGACGCTACCACCTCTTTTAAGACAGCCTTGAAAGTTAGCGTCTTCCTGATCATGAGACAACATTGAGCATCTTCATCCCTCATGCCGGCCAGCAGACAGTCCCGGAGTGCATTTTCAATGTTGTCCCGCTTGCACGGGCTGGCAGCAATGTGCAGAGTGGCGGCATAGTCTGCAATGGACTCCCCAGGCCGCTGCTCCCTTCTGTGGAAGGCTACCCTAGCCGGGAAGATCGAGACCTCTGGCTTCAGGTGTTTCCTCAATGCAGACATGATTTCTGCAAGCAGCACCACATCCACGTCCCTTGGGAGAATGAGGTGGGTTGTCTGAGAACCGCACTGAGCGAGGAAACAGGAGGGGAGTAGTGCTGCCTCCTCGTCCCCGCTGCCAAAGACTTCCGCCTGCGGCAGGGCGAGGACTTCAAAAGGCGAGAGCCCTGGCTGGACTTCTGCAGACCCACACCCACCCACCTGGAGGGGAGAAGTGCTGCCTCCTCGTCCCCGCTGCCAAAGATTTCCACCTGCGGCGGGGCGAGGGCTTCAAAGGGTGAGAGCCCTGGCTGGACTTCTGCAGACCCATGCGCACCCACCTGGAGGGGAGAAGTGCTGCCTCTCCATCCCCGCCGCCAAAGACTTCCACCTGCGGCGGGGCGAGGGTTTCAAAGGGCAAGAGCCCTGGCTGGATTTCTGCAGACCCACACTCACCCACCTGGAGGGGAGAAGTGCTGCCTCCTCGTCCTCACTGCCAAAGACTTCCACCTGTGGTGGGGCGAGGGCTTCAAAGGGCGAGAGCCCTGGCTGGATTTCTGCAGACCCATGCCCACCCACCTGGAGGGGAGAAGTGCTGCCTCCTCATCCCTGCCACCAAAGACTTCCACCTGCGGCGGGGTGAGGGTTCCAAAGGGAGAGAGCCCTGTCTGGACTTCTGCAGACCCATGCCCACCCACCTGGAGGGGAGAAGTGCTACCTCCTCATCCCTGCCGCCAAAGACTTCCACCTGCGACGGGGCGAGGTTTTCAAAGACCAGCTTTGCCTCCCTACCTCGGGACAAGTTTGGAGGCAGCAACAGCTGTGGCGGGGTGTGCCCGGACAACTCTTAGGAGCGCCCACGCCACCACCACCAGACCGGCTTCACCTTCCCGCCCTGGGACAGATTCTGAGGCAGCAACAGCTGTGGCAGGGCACACCCTGATGACCTTGCTGTAGTCTCCCCCTTCACCTGTAGTTGGGTGGGAGATTGAGGTTTGTTGAGGATGTTGAGCTTTGCTCCATCAGGACTCATTGAATGATTATAGTATGTTTTCTTGTGGATATTGTTAATTTACTTAGTATATTGTATTGTATTTTGGTTCTTGTATTTTCTAACATTGTTATTTTTGAAATGTGATTTGTAAATGTTTTATGTCATTTATATTGCTTTGTATTATTGTAAACCGCTTTGAGTTCCCTTTATGGGAAGGAAAGCAGTATAGAAATCTAAGCAATAAATAAATAATAAATAAAAGTGGACATGATCAACGAAAGCTAACATTAAAATATTTGGTTTGCCTTCCTGCACCATATGCTAATCTCTTCATCCATTTTGCCATTTTCAGCAAATATTGTTCCTAGATATTTTAACTCGACCACTTGTTTCATACTTGTTTCCTCTATCTCGATATCTAAAGTATGCTGTTTCCTTCCAATTGCCATTACCTCAGTCTTCTCTTTATTGATTCTCATATTATTTATCTTACATTCTCAGTTCATGCATTTAAGGTGTTGTCGTAATTCCTTAGCTGTACTTGCTATCAATGCCTGATCATCTGCAAAAAGTAATTCATTTATATTATTTCCATTCATCACAAAAGAGTTAATTTATGTAAAATTGAGGTCTCTGGGGGAATTGTGTCAAGGAAGTATCCCTGTTTTGGTGAATATATCATTTATTAAACCAAAGAGGTCAGGATAGCAACATGTAGATTCCCCATCATCTCAACAATCCTATAAGTTACTGGGATGTGAATCCAATAACCACCAAAGCACATCGGCACCAGCGTGGAGATGATGATAGATCATAGCTGTCAAGTATCCCTTATTGGCCGGGAAAACCCCTTATTTTACCCTCTTTCCCACTGTCATCCCTTATTAATTAGACTGCAATGCCCTATTGCTGCCATTGGAGGGCAGCACAGGATAAGCATAGCTATCAAGTATCCCTTATTTGCCAGGAAATTTCCCTTATTTCCAAATCCAAAACTTGACAGGTATGAGATAGATAGATAGATAGATAGCTTTATTTGTATCCCGCTTCCCTCAGCCTGTAGGTGACTCGAAGCGGCAAACAACAATAGCAACAACAAAACAATAAATATACAATATACATCGTCATCATCGTCATCATCGTCATCATCATCATTATTATTATTATTATTATTATTATTATTATTATTATTATTATTATTATTATTATTATTATTATTATTATTATTATTATTATTATTATTATTATTATTATTATTATTATTATTATTATTATTATTATTATTATTATTATTATTATTATTATTATTATTATTATTATTATTATTATTATTATTATTATTATTATTATTTCATTTTTTCCAATCCAAGCCTTATTATCTCTGCACCGCTGCCAAATCGCTTCAGACTTTCTCCCACAGGGTGGAGGGGAGCCCGGCGAGAGGAGCTGAAGCAGAAGCTACTGAGGTGGTGTGGCTCTTTAAGTTATACATAGGGGCACGCAGCAACACATCTCAGTATCCCTGGCTCTAATACTACACCACTTTACCTGCATGACTATTTTGTGTGGAAATTACTGGCTAATAAGAAAGACAGATAAACAAGTGATCGTAGAGTCTGATTACAGGGCAATCTATAAGAAAGACTCTGTAGAATATGTTTCACAGATTCCCAGATGATCCTGCCGCCTACCACCCCAATCCCCAACCCCAACCCCACCCCACCATTTCTTCATTCTGACCTTGGCATTTTCTTTCTCCACTCCCAAGTTTCTCTGCCGTCCTCTGTCCAGCTTTCCCTCTCATTTGTCAATGTTGTTATTGAATTTTCAAATGCCAAGAGTGCACATAAATCAATGGGCTGCTTCTCCCCTGTGGCATATCCCTGCCACATGTGGTCATTCATTTTTTTTAATAAGTCTGCCTCTCCTTTCTTCCGTTTATAAAAATGCATCTTGTTCTGCCATCGCCGTCCATCATTCGAGGAGTCCGGTTATTTGTTGTCCTCGAGTGCTTATTCATCAAAGTTTTCAAAAGCAAAATCACTCTTTGCCTCCTGCGCTTATTGTGCCATCAATCTTGACTGGAGATCAATAAGCGGGCCTGTTGCAATTCCACTCCTACACCTCACGGACAACGACAACATACCCCGGCTGGCTTTCCTGGCATAAGTGCTTTTATTTACATTTTTAAAAAGATTGTATAGCACTGAGCCATGGAGCTGTCATCCAAAATAGTGTTTTCATTGGCTCCCACAGTAACAATAATCATCTGAGCATTGGTAATTTCATGTAGTAAGCCAAAAAAATTGATACTCAACATAGCCAATTGCTCTGCTTTCAACAGCAAAAATCATTACAATGGTGAAAGAAAAAAGAGTGAGGGAGAGGGTCTGTTATTTAGAAGCACAAACTAACTGAAGGGTTTGGTCTTGGGATCTGGGGTGCCTCAATCCATACAGATAGGCAAATGGGTGACCTGTGATTTAAGAGAGAAGGGGTGAGTAAGGGAGGGTGAGATATCTCCTTGCCTCATCCTGGTTTCCCTAGTTCACTGGGTTGTTGTTGTTGTTGATGATGATGGGTGAGAAAATGACAACTTTGGGACTAGAATATCTCTTGTTGGATGTTCATGGAGTAGCCATGTCAGTCTCTTGCAGAGAGGGGAGACTAACAAGTATTGTCCTGCATACATTTTCAGACACTGCATCTGATGAAGCTGGTTGCTGGCCATGGAAGTACTGTATATGCTGAATAAAGCTGATCAGACTGATCTCCTCTTGAAAGTGGACACAAATGAAGTAGATATTATCCAATTTAAAGCAACGTAGCTTCCATTTTGGTAGAGGGTTTGCACATCTTGGCATAAGATTGAAAGAAAAAACAAGACCACTGTGTGAGTGAAAAGAAGGGAAAGGATTATAGCCTTGGCCTCTAAGATGCCACAGAACTCTATTACTTTTCCTCTTCTCGAGCTGAGTTGTAAGACAAGGACAAGTTACTGACATCATCTGCCTGAACGCCATATATGTTCATAACTAGCTGTGACCTCTTAGAAAGCAAGGGATGACACCCAGTGATGGGAATAATTGGATTCTAGGCAATTTAATTCAATGAGTAATTTTCTTGACCTGTCACAGTGCACTTTGAATATATGAAGTTACATATATACTCTGTTGTTACTAGGCATCTTTGAGACTAGAATTATGCATGTGTTCCTTTGTGGAATGGCTGAAATCCAGCAGTAAATCATGATGTGAGTTTGAGTCAATGGAGACTTGGTGATCCAACTCCTTTGAAAGATCCATGGGTACAATGAGCCCATTCTAGTTGTGATTTACTACTGGATTTCATCCATTACCGTATAGTAATTTTTTACCTAGCACATTATTGCCTACTCTTAGCTAGGAGCAGCTGTCTAGGGCTCCTGAAATAGATATTACTCACTGGCTGCTGAGATTCTTCAGATGGAGTTGCCAGAGACTTGGTGATACACTATACTTTCTCTGTTTAAAATGTGTGCTCTACTAAACAGCTCTGATTGTCTTCTTAAAAATTGTGAGTGGTTGGTTCCAATCAAGTTCTGGATGTTAAATGACATGAAGACTGTGAAAATCTTTCTTTTTGTCTGTCCCCAGGCACAAGACAGAAGGGGTAAAGAGAATTGAACCCTTCAGTTTCCTTCTCTCAATGTATGTCTTTTTGGCTAGGTAGTTCCAGTCCACCAAGATGTTGAGGACTACAGATTTCCCAGTACAGCATCAAGGATCAACGTTAGTTTCCATCTTCATGTCCTTGAGGAGATAAGCCTACATTAAGGAGTCAGGGAATTGTGAGGAGATACTTGTCTGTATAATGTACCTTTCCTGATTCTGTCTTTTTACCATCTATTCCTACCAAAAAACAAAACAAAAAACATCTGGAAGCTTTTCATAATAAAAACTCTTCAGTTGATAAAAGCAGGATGGAAACTTCTTTCCACTACAGCTCTTTGCAGTCCCCAAAGTCCAGTTTGTGAGTTTGGAATCTAGAACACATGGAGGTAAAATCAGAAACGGGGTAGAAATCAGAACCTTCTTGTTACATAGGATTCTACCCTTTCATTTCCATCCTTGATTTCAGGAAGTTGGATTCCTGATTTGTAACACAGTATTTAATTTAATTTCCAATGAGATTAACTGCAAGAGTTTGTGCCATGTCCTTTCCAGGAGTCTTTGACAAGGGCAATTCTCTCTGTTTAAAGCATCAGCATTTATCATAATTTAATATTTCTAGAGTGCCCACAGTAAGCACAAAATATTGCACATTTAAATAGCCTTGCCTGCTTTACCTCAGCTGCCAGTTGCTTATTGGAATAGAAAGATCTAGAATCCAAAAAAGCAGCAAAAAACTTGATAGACCTTTTACAAAGAAAGTTTGAAAGAAAATGGTATGACCTGATGACAGGGACTGCAGTCGCTCAGTGCTTAAGAAGCTCATCTTGTTAGCTGGAAGGTTGGCAAGTCAGCAGTTCAAAACCCAAGTACTGCATGATGGAATGAGCTCCCGTCTTTGTCCCAACTCCTGCCAACCTAGCAATTTGAATGCAAGAAACTGCAATTAGATAAACAGGGATCACTTTGGTGGGAAAAGATCTTGGAGACATGAAAGGAGCCTCATTCAGGCATCCCCCGAGGAGTTCCTCCAGCAAAAATCCATTCAACATGGTACCGATTTATCTACTTGCAATTTCTTGCTTTCAAACTGCTAGGTTGGCAGGAGCTTGGACAGACAATGGGAGCTCACTCCATTGTGCAGCACTTGGATCTCGAACTACTGACCTGCCAACCTTTTGGTCATCAACTTCAATGTCTTAACCACTAAACCACCAAGGCCTAAAATAGCCTAGAGCACCAGGCCTGTTCTAGCTGAGTGAAATCTAGGTATGTATCTGTCTTCCTGTGGGCAGGAACTCCCTGAACTCTGCCTGGGAGAATTCCAGATACAGTATTGGAGCCCAAAAACACCCAAAAAGACACACACGCACAAAGAAACCAAAATTCAGTTCAACCATTACATAGTAACAACATATGTAATAACACAAACCTCACTCTGCAAAACTACTTCAGACCTTGATTTCTGATACGTGCTCATGTAAAATTGCAAAAGAAAGAAAGAAAGAAACCAGTGGTGGGAATGTAACCACTTTTCAAAATTACTCCTAATAAATAAAGCCAATATTGCATCTATACATTTGAGACAGGAGGGCGGGGGAATGTCTAAGAGAAAAACCAGAAGGGTGAAGGAAACACATGCCAAAATAATAGATGTTGGCCTCAGTTGTTCCCACTCTGTCATTTGATGCTTAATTGATTAATTAGAGGCAACAAGATTTAACATAGCTGTAGATTAGTGTCAATGGGATAATCATGGCTAAGCTCTTATTTCCAAGCAAAGTTTCAGCTGTAGTTTTGAACTAGCTGCAGCCTCTTCTCTGTAACCAATTTGAAAGGTTCTTGGATGAGTCCTTTCCAGCTCTGCACTGTGGGAATACAATGGAAAGGTCAGACATAGACAAAATCCCTTCCTATAATGTATGTGTTTATTCTCAAATTTAATATATGAATGTATTATTTGTTCTTAAAATGTCATTCAGTAGATTGTAAGCTTGGGTTTCCTGGCAGACCTTTGAAGCTTAAAGAGTAATGTAATAAGAGTACTGTATGTTAATCCATAAGCTATACAGCCATCGCTCTGCAGACACCATTCCCTGCCACGTCCTGCCAGGAATTGGCTCCAAAAAACATAGCATTTGACTTGCCAGCAGGCAATCAGAGGAATTTCCCTACAACAATAAGAGGCTTGTTAGATAATTATGGCCTTGAAAAGTTGCCTTGCTCCTGACCACTTTTATATTATACTGTCTTTTCTCTGAGCAATGGTCCAGAGCAGGGGTTCCCAACCTTTTCAAGCCAGGGGCCAGATCACCCTCTCTCAGTCAGCTACGAGGGCCAGATGGTCATTTTTCCCTACCTGCACAATGGGGTGGCCATTTTGTACCAACAGCTTCAAAGGAATGGCCATTTTGTTTCTTGAATGCCCTTGGAGGGGTGGGGGGCACATGAAATGGTGCCATGAGCTGGAGCCAGCCCACAGGCCATAGGTTGGGAACCCCAGGTCTAGAGGTAAAATATGAAGGTCAGACAATAAGTATGACAGTCTTTGTAACCCTTTGTAACCCTTTGTAACAGGTGAGTCAACGTATTTTGATGAATAGGTTGTTCCAGTTGTCAGCTTCATCATGGGCCATTCTTTTGCTAATAGAAGAGACCTAGTTGCCAATTCAAAAACAACCCACCCTCTCAATTCTTTATGTTAGGGTACACAAAAACAGCATCCTCAAAGACTGTGGTATTTTTGAACTGCAACTGGGTGTACCCTGGTAATGGCAACCTTGTGTTGCAGGCTACTCATTCGTACACTAGGTCAGGCAAAAGGAACTACAGAGTGAACTCCCCAAAAGGTGCCTTTATTTTGGCAGTTTCACGTCTGTCCTAGACACAGAAGGCGAAAAATAATTATTTATGTTAAAGCAAGGTGGGTAAAGAATAGCCCACAGGTTGCGAGGGGCATAAATGTAACCCCCTGCCTATCTGGAATCCTCAAGTAACTAAGTAAATATACTTGTGTCTTACTTAACTCTGACAGAGAAAAAATTAGCGCTGTGACAAATTGTACCAAATTTGCACTAAATATGGAAAAATCCACTTTCATCAGTTTTATTTCAGGAAAAACAATGCAATTTAGAATGCCAAAATCTAAAGAACTATAAGAAAAAAGAAATTTAGATGTATCCATAAAGTGATACCTCAAAACTTCTGAATCTAAGAGCCAGCAACTCTTAGTGTATATTCTCAGTGTTAAAAAGAAGAGACGTTGTTTTATATGATATCTAAAGTTTGTGATAATCAGAAATGCAAAACAGCACGGAGGACCTTGGATAGGTTGGAAAATGAGGAAATATATCCAACTATGACCCTTGGATCATACAGCCACACAGGTCACTGTGAGAACATGCCAAGACCCTTCTCCTCAGCTTTTTGTAAAGGTATTAGCAATGACTGTTTCTTACTCAATCACACTCCCAAAGGATTTTCAATAAACTTTTTATGTGCCATAACTGCTACATTAAATAACGCTGAAAGTATTGAGTAAACTGACAGTAAATCACTCTAGATGCCTTGAAATTACATTAAGTGTGAGAATTATAGATCTTTCCCTGCTTGCAGAAACACAGAGATGACAGAGCCAAACATTTTTATGCTGACAGTCTGGCTGAATTTTTCTTAAAATTATTTTATGTGGTGTGACAGGCTTTCCCTCCAATAAATGGCTGGTTCAGAAGCACAGCAGGGAGGGCAGCTGAATAGCTTGTTGTGCGCCCTGGGCTCTAAAGTAGGCTTTCTTTAGGTTAGTGAATGTTTGTGCCTCCAAGAAACCTTCCAATTCCCTTTCCTAAATAACACAAAATCCAGATATATAGGTGGTTGAGGAAAGAACCACTTTAAAGCCCACTACTATTTTTCAGGGCATGTTGTCTAAACCATTTTTCATCACTACCTGGTTCTGATACTACTACTACTACTACTACTACTACTACTACTACTACTACTACTACTAGTAGTAGTAGTAGTAGTAGTAGTAGTAGTAGTAGTGGTGGTGGTGGTGGTGGTGGTGGTGGTGGTGGTGGTGGTGGTGGTGGTGGTGGCTCC
This sequence comes from Bradypodion pumilum, assembly GCA_035047305.1. NCBI lineage: Eukaryota > Metazoa > Chordata > Lepidosauria > Squamata > Chamaeleonidae > Bradypodion > Bradypodion pumilum. The sequence goes on along the minus strand of JAWDJD010000010.1, from coordinate 13,760,961 downwards.
TGCACTTAAGATTTCCATACTACCATACTATCCTGAAAACATACAATCAGATCTGACTTCAGAAGGCAAGCAGGGTAAGGCATTAACTTTCATTCCAGGGAATATTTGGATGGGACAGCAGCAATGAATATGAGAAGTATGTAGGTACAGCTAAGAAAGCCTCCTGCAACTTTCATTACTGAAGAGAAAAATTAATTGCAGCAGAGTAGTTGTTGCTATTCAGTCCAAGCTCTCTTCTGGCTAATCCACAATGGAAGTTGATGTGCATAGTCTATTTTTGCACTGGTCCTTCTCTTTGGCATATCACACAAAATCTAACCCAGGCATACAAACAAACAAACAAATAAATAAATGCCCCACAGTTTAAGAACTGATATTGATCTTCATGATGTGTCAACCATATACTGATTTTATCATCTGAAGTTTTACAACCTGGTCAGAGCCTAATAATCTCTATTGTGATGAAATTGATCACTTCCTGTTGTTAGTTAAAGAACATTTACCAACTGTTTAAGCTGTCAATGGCTTTATACACTGCCCGTGGAAGGGACTACAGTTGTCTGAAAAAGTGTGCTTAGACACTTGAAAGCTTAATAAACAAAACTACAATAAACCCTCGCGGAATGATGTTACTTGGTTCCCCAAGTAGCATTGCTAAGCGATTTTTGTTATTATGCAGGTTTCTATGGAGTTTCCCACATAACGACATTTTTAGCGGATAATGACGGTTATTTTAGCGTCGTTGTCCGGACAATGATACTAAAAACGTTGTTATGCGGGGGAACACATGGAGCATAACGATGTGTTGTTAAGCAAAAATAATGCTATTTGAACGTGTTGTTATGTGAGGTTTTTTTATTTATTTAGTGTTCTTATATACTGCTTTTCTTATCTACTGACAACTCAAAGCGGTTTACAACACAATTAAATAAATACAAAGCAAATCATAAGTAGGGGGGAATAGAAAAATATACAAAAATACAATTCAAAATACAGTATCACCAAGTTGAAAACACATATCAATACAGTTGCAAAATACAAGTTACAATTCAAATCAGAAACTACAAAGTTAAATACAAAGTACAAAATACAGGGCCTGGGCAGCGACTCTTTCCAGCGGTGCTCCAACTTCCCCACGGCCAATGCCAGACTGGGGAAGGAGCTCAGGAGACAACTGCTTCTGTCCCGACGCCAGTGTTGGAGGCAGTGGGGAAACGTGGCAAAGATCCTGTTCGCGTCGGGTGTCCTCCGGTGCGGTGGGCGTCCCTCTTATCCTCTGGCCAGGCGGGGCCAGGGGAGAGGGACGGACGTCCACCGGTGCGGCTCATTCCATCCCCGTGCTGGTGTTGGGGGCAGCAGGGAAACGCAGCAAAGGTCCTGTTCGCGGTGGGTTGACTGTGATATGAGTCTTATAGGTACTACATTACTGTTTCTCGTTGAAATTGATCTTCATGCTACAGTGGAACATCGGTTAACATAATTAATGCCTTCTCTGGAACGTTTTTACAGCAAAATTACTTTAATCAAATTTCCCATAGGAATGCACTTAATGCAATTTCCCATAGGAAAGCATTGAAAACCAAAATACATTAACCGAAATGCCGTTTCCCATAGGAATACAGTGAAAATCAATTAGTCAATTCCAAAAAACAATTCTGTAAACCGAGTCGCTGTTCTCTATGGATTTCCTTTTTTTATGTGATTTTTATGTTAACCGAGCCATTTGTTAACCAAGGTTCTACAGTATAATTGTACACACCATTCCCCAGTTCCTTTTCTCCAAAGCATTTTTCTCCTCCAGAAAGAACCCTGTTTCCATAATTCGTGATGCTTGGTTGCACCAACTCAGGCTTTGGGAAGTGAAACCTTAAAAAATGAGCATCTATTTCATTGAGCTTCTGCTTATGTGACTATTGTTAGCAAGTGGAGAACAGGTTTGATTCAAAGAAATAACTCTTTATGCAATGGCAATATTTGTGTAGGAAATGTGATCCTACAAGTGTGATAATGGCAAAATGTTCTGTTCAGGAGGATCCTCTTAAACTTGGGTGGGTACCAGGTTGCCTATCACTGTTGTTGGCCCTTCTTACCATATAACCGAGCAAAAGTGGATCTTCAAGCCTTTACGAAGCAGCTGCCATCTCTACAACCTCAGGTGAAACAGGCCGCACCAACTGTTTAAAAGACTGTTGTCAAGTCCCTTGTTTCATTCTGCATGTCTGCAGTTTTATTCTCTTCTGACCTGGATTCCTTTGTTGTTGCTGTCATTCCTCCCCCACTCCCACCCCTACATTGCCTGAAGAGATACCCCGATGTAAAGGAAGCATCATCCTGTTTTTATAGAAACTATTTTTTCCTGCTGGAAAACAGGAATGGTGCCCAAAGCAGATCCTCAGCTACTCTTAAGGCTGGTAAAGAAACTGAGAAAGAGAAGGCGGAGGGCTTCTCAGTGCCAATGACGTTTGTTAATCGAGTCAAAGCTGACAAGTTTCCCCAAGAGGTCATGTTAGTGGTTGCTTAAAAGCAGCTAGCACTGTTTACACTTGGGCTGTCATGCATCTCATTGTACACTTAAAACCCAAACTGTCAATCAGCCATTTTTAAAAAACCTCAAATAGACTGTTCTCAATCTCTCTCGCTCCTTGGGAAAGGGGAATATAACACTAGCATTACAGTTTTCTTCCAAAATGTTCATAAGTATCTCTGTTCCTTAATTTCTGAAGCCAAGTTAAATGTTTGAGGCATAAGAGTAATAGCAGGGAAGGTGTGGAAAAGGATGTCTCATTTGCAATTCATTGCAATGTTATGTTTACCCTTTCCCTGACTAGGATTGTTTCTGTTCTCAGAAAATAATTGCACTGAGTCCTGAAGTTTCTTGTCAAAACTTTGGGGGAAATTTGAAGCCTTTACCCTAAAGAAATGTGACTGTCATTAGGTATATTTGGAGGAGCGATGTTAAGTTACCTCTCCTCCACATTCCCTAAGATTTCAGGGACAAATTATGAAACCATGGGTGGGTTCTTGAGAAGTCATAGATTTGAGTCAGGAAGGGCTGGAAAGAATTAAAGCATAACAAACATGCAAGCAGCCTTCAATTGATCTAATGAACGCTAGGATGAGCTGGAATTGGATGAAGGAGGATACACAGTCTTGAAAGCCATCTCACATGGAGAAATCAAACTTTCACCACTACCACCCACCCTGAGATTTATTTCCCCACCTGGAGAACATCAGTGGGTGCTCTGACTCTTCAAAACATTGAATAGAAGATGGTGCCCATTAGACCAAGCCCACAGAATCAGTAGGGATTTGGGAATTCAACTTGCCTGTAAGTCCCGCCAATTCAAATGAGCCTACATAAGTTGCAATTTAGTACACCAAAGTAAAGCACAACTAGAATAGTCTCATTTGAATCAGTGGAACTTAGGAAGGAGTTCATACACCAAATCCCCACTGGTTCAATGAACTATTTTAGTGTCACTTACTATGCTAACCAACAGGATATAAGGCACTGACTCTGCAAATTTATGGTATTGGATAAGTTTTGTCTTAAAATATGTATTTTCCTATTTTGTATTTTTCTGCTTAGTTGAGAATAGTACTATAAAATTAGAAATTCTTTAACTGAAGGATAGCTACATTGTCATCTGCATATTAGCTCAAAAAGTGCATACTGTATCATATTCATTCACTGGGGAAAATATCCTGAATGAATGAAACAAAATTCTTTTAACATACTTACCTCACTCTGGCGTCTCTCTAACCCCTGGCAATGGGGATTAAAAGCTGCTCAAAAATACTTGTAAATATACTTTGTTCATATTGGCTGAAATCCTGTTGGTTTGTGTAGTGAGTCGTTACATGTTTTCTTACCTGCCATATAAATACTAAGAAGAGCAATAAAATCATACTCTGTATTCCATGGAATTCTGGAAATACCAGTTCTTTCATTTCTGCATTTTAGTGGCAGGGAAGATTGATTTCTATTTCAAGACCAGAGATGAGGAGGGAGGAGGAACTTGTGAGTGAAATTAGACATAAATTATGCCAATTGGGAAAATCCTATGGTAATTAGTAAATATTGCCGTGTTTGCTGTAATAACAGACAAATGTGCTCTTATAAGTTTCGTGTAAATGAATAGTATACCCCACAGTAAAAATCAAAGAAAATAGACTACAAAAGCACGTCTGTTCTAGAATTTTGCCCTTTCTCCACTCCACAGAGGAACATTAATAAGGGCCACAAGAGAAAAGCCTTACCCACTTACCAACCAAAATCTCCCTCTCCTACAGTTCCTGGGAACTCCACTGCTTCATGCTCAACTCTAGGTCTTGGTCCATAAAGTTTTATAAGAAAATCTCTGATCTGAGGGAAAGACATAGCCACTATGTCATTATTCGTCATTAGCATATATCTCTCATGGATTTGTCTAATGCTTTTTAAAACTATTCCAGAATACAACTAGGTCATGTGTATAGCTGTGCAAAAGGGCTGTGGTGGCTTAGTAGTTAAGACGTTGAACTTGACGACTAGAAGGTTGGCAGGTCAGCAGTTCAAGACCTGAATGCTGCATGACGGAGTGAGCTTCCATCTCTGCCCCAGCTTCTGCCAACCTAACCGTCTGAAAGCAAGAAATTGCAAGTGGGTAAATAGGCACCTCTTTGGTGGTGTTCTGTATGCTCTGGCATCTAGTCCTATCTGCCACATGACCACGGAAATGTCTCTTTGGCTGCAAACAGAGATGAGCATGGATCTTTAGAGTCAGATGTGACTGGCTTTTGAGCAAGGGTGACCTCTATATCTGAAGTACTGTACTAGGTAAAGTATATGCAGTTTGTTTTTCCCCTGCGATTTCTGCAGCTTCCCTCAATTTCCGCCTACAAATGCCAGTGTCTTACTCAAGGGACTTTTCTGTAGTATTTTCATGGATTTGCAGGAAATTTCTAATGTCACTGTACTTGGCAAAGTGTGATTATTTAATTAAATATGTCAGCAGTGCCCATGGTGCTTTACGTAGTTCTACGTTCACATTTATTTTGAAAGCAACTCTGTAAGGAATTTTTCACTGATAATTATTAGCTGGTACTTTGATGCCAAACAAGCTTTGATTGAATGGGTTTGAACCCGTCTCTCCTTGTTCCAAACTCAAACCATTATATTATACAAGCTCCCTGAAACTATTGGCTACTATACCAGTGATTCCAATGTTAAGCTATATTGGAAAGTAGCTTAATGCACAGCAGGAATGATATTAGATTAGATTACTGTTAATTAAAAAAAATATTGCTTTGATTCTGCATGAGTTTGTCTACATCATGTTGACTACATCACAAAAGTCAAAAAAGAGACTTATATTAGCAACAATCTGCCACAGATATCATTCCTGCTATTCTACATAAGTATGCAGCAAAATACTATTCATTAGTAGAAAAATAATGCAACAGTTAATTCTCACTCACCCCCCCCGCATTAATTAGTTTAGTACACAAATGAATACAGTATGCACTTTGGAATATCTGATCATAAAATGCAAATTAAGCTGCCAGATTTAGAGAACTAGAATGTGGTAGCCTTCCATATGCAACATCTTAAAAAGCAAAGCATTGTGACTAAGTAAAGCCAGCTTCTAATACAAATACCTGTAGTACTGACCCTAACAGGTATTTCCAATAAATTCAATATTTTAAAAATTACAGTAATCCACTTTGAATAAAAGAACACCTGTCAATTCTCATGGAATTTTATAAAAATGTTAATTAAATAAAATTATTCTCCTTCCCATAATAAAAAAAATTGTCAGATTTGTCAGAGCCAGTGAATAGATTTGTACTTGAGCCTTTGCCAGAAATGTTATGAGAAATAACGTGAAGAGTTCTCAGGCTGTTTTGTTACATTTCTCCCAGTCTTATGTGTATTCTCATCAGAGCCATTGTTCACATGGGGTTGTTGCAAGACATTGTTTCTTCCCACAAAGAAATGTTTGTGTTTTTGTCCATACTTTTGCTGTAAGGAACACATTTCTCCCATAACCCAATTTTGCATTTTTGTGCACTTACTTTCCATTTACTAAAGCATATTTAAATGCACTTTATCCAGTTGCATGTATTTTCATCAATTTGCAGTGTAAGGCAACATACACTATTTTATGCATATAAAATGAATCATAAATCTTGCAACTGTGGACATTTCTGTCACCAAATGTATTCCCCTGCCTCAAAAAAAAAACCCACAATTTTTTGATAGCACAAAAGAGGTGATTTTAACCAAAATCCCTGCCTTATTCTTCCTGCCATCATCCTTGGATTAGCTCACTTTTATGGAGGCTATGTTAAATAGAAGTCAGAGGGTATTTATTTTGTGTGCTGGAGAAGTGCTCTGGAAGTGATAAATACATTCATTTTACACTATTTGTTATGTACAGCAGAAACTGTGCAAACTAGGCCAATTGCAAAGTTGAAAGATCAATTGCAAAGTCTTCACTTGATCTTAGTTTGTAGGGACATCACTTTGTAAACTAAAGCCCAGGTTGTCCAGGCAAATTGCTTCGCTTTCCAGAAGAAGGGTAATTTTCGGATCAACTCCTACCTGTCCTTCAGAGCAAGAATACAAAGCCATCCACGTTGCAGACAGCTGTCATAATTGAACAAATAGCTCTGAAAATGGCCCTTGATAGTAAATCTATTGATCACAGAAGAGCAAGGCTGATTAAAACCACTGTGTGACATTGCCTCTTGCTATGGATCTCCATAGCAGTACAGTACCAGGTCACCTCTCTTCATTTTACTTTATCTTCCCTGCCTCCTCCTTTCTGTCTGTGTTACTGACCAAGAGGGTAAGCTTTTCCTTGATCCTGTCCTGTGAGGAAGGAAAACTGACAACTGTTGTAGTTTGAAAAGGGAAGGTGCCTTAAGAATTGGATCTTTGCAAATCTTAATATGAACTTCAACTTCTCGATCAAGGTGTGACTAGGCAGAGAGGCTTTCCAAGTTGATCTGAAGTTTCCTGTGGCAAGTAAATTGCTGTTGTCATTCACACCATGCATTTAATTATTCCAGACAACTTTCAGAGCAAGAGGCTATAGTAAAGGTAAATATCTCTTGCTTGAAAGCCAGTCAACTCTGTTAAGGTATGGTGTTCATCATGCCTGAAGACATTTCCATGGTCATGTGGCAAGCATGACTAGACACCGAGGCGCAAGGAACACCATTACCTTTCCTGCTGAAGAGGTACCTATTTGTCTACTTGCAATTTTGTGCTTTCGAACTGCTAGGTTGGCAGGAGCTGGGATAGAGGCGGGAGCTCACTCCATCATGCAGCATTCAGATCTTGAACTTCTGACCTTACATTGCTACAGTTCTTGCAAGGATCACCACTTGTATACTACATTTACACAAAACTACTGTTTTCTCCATTTGGGATTATCCATTCCCACCAGCCCACCTCACTATGAAGCAGAACTAATGTGGATGGTGTTTTACAAACAACTACTGTTGGTGAGATTGTCATGGATTTTTCTTTCAATTAATTCTAACTTTTTAAGGGATTCCTGATTGCGATAATATAATATAACAAAACAAAACAAAACAGCATAGATTTCTTTTGCAAGTATTATAAATGCCAGTGTTGGTGAAACTTTTAGAGACCTAGTACTCAAACTGCAACCCTAAACCCACTTATTTATCACAAAGTGCCAACACAGTTACCGGGGTGGGAGGAAACGCTCCCATTGGAGTGCTGGGTAGAGGAGTGGGGTGAACTCTGTGCTGGGGGAGGGAGGAAGCTGCTGGGCAGAAGGGCAGGACAAGCTCTGTGCTGGGATGACCACACGGGTGCCCACAGAGAGGGTTCTGAGTGCCACCTCTGACATACGTGCCATAGGTTCACCACCACTGATAGATGCCTTCTACTTTCTCTTCATTCTGGCAGTGGGGTAGATTGTTCCTGTTCCAAACACCCATGCTGTTTTTCTGAATCATATTTCAAACACAACATAGCATGGGACATTTCCCCTCAATGTAATATATAGTCCCAGCACAATATATTATGTAGGGTGAAGATTATTCCAATAGAAAAATGCAGTGGATACATTCAGTCATTGTTTGACCAATTTTTTTCTTTTATCTATTAAGAAAACAGCAGCAGTGACAAACTTGTATGTGGCAGATACCCGAAACATAGATTCTTGTTTACAACTCTTCAGATTCCTCTGTGTTTTGCAGAAGAGGAAGACTTCTGAAAAGACTTCAGAAGAGGAGAGACTTCTATGTCTATGGAAGTTCTCCATGGAATCCAAAACACCACCACCCCTCAGGACTCCAACTCATATGGATAATGACCACAAATCACATTCCACTTCTAACTGTCTCCATCTTTATGTGGGCAACAGAACTGGAGGTCCACATGCTCCCCTTGGTCTGACATACCTCAATCTGTGCACCCCTGTTGCCTGAATAGAGTTGAGATGCTCAAAATTTTTAAATAATCAGAATAATAGAATTTTAGTAGCTTTGCTAGTTGCTAACCATCCTCTTAGCAGGTAGAGGCTGGCTTATAAACCAGGCTGAGTTCCTTCCAGCACTTAGCTGATATCAGCGTGAGCCTTCATACAACACAGTGTCTGCAATGTCTGGACACGCTTTGGCGTTCTTACCCAGCAAGAATGCCATCCATTGCCACAACAGTAATTACCAGGAGTTTAGGCAGCATTAAGCGCTCCTTAATTTGACACAATGCAATGATCTCTGCTTCAGTCTTTCTGCCTGAATGGTTTTCCATAAATACTTTGCAAGGCCACCAAAATAAACAGAGGCTGCTGTGTTTGCACAGCCAATGTTTTCCTCACTTACAAAAATCCAAGGAACAAGGCAGATTTTTGAAGCAGACCCAGGTGGGGCAGAAGGTAAGAGCCAGGTAATTAGGCTTTTTTTAAAAAAAATAATCAGTGCACTTATGGCTCAATGAAATATTTTTTAAAGGAATAGAATATTTTAGTGTTCTTTGCATCCAGAAAAAATAGAAATAACCATTGATACAGTGACTAGAATCCTGTTAGCATAGTAAGTCACACTGAATCAGTGTGGATCTGGTACATCAACTCCTCCAGAAGCTCCATTTATTCAAATGCATGTACTCTAGCTCTGACTTACTGGAACACAGTGCAGCACTGTGGTGGCTTAATGGTTAAGATGCTAAGCTTGAAGACTGGGAGGTTGGGGTTCGATACCTGAGTGCTGCATGACGAATCTTGGGGACATGAAAGGAGCCTCCATTGGGCATCCCCTGAGCAGAGTTTCTGTAGCAAAAAAAATCCTTTCAACCCGGAGCAGTTTCTGAAATGTTTTTACTGGAGCATAGTAATCACAGTTAGATGAGGCCCATTTAGTAAAGATAAAGGTTTCCCTTGCTTGAAAGCCAGTTATATCCAACTCTAGGGTTCAGTGCTCATCTCTGTTTCAAAGCTGTCTGTTTCTGCAGACCTTTCCATGGTCATGTGGCAGGCATAACTAGACACCGGAGCACACAGAATGCTGTTTACCTTCCCACTTAAGTGGTCCCTATTTATCTACTTGCAATTTCTTGCTTTCAAACTGCTAGGTTGGCAGGAGCTGGGACAAAGATGGGAGCTCATTCCGTCCTGTAGTACTCAGGAATTGAACTGCTGACCTCCCGCCTTCCAGTCAGCATCTTAGCCACTGAATTTATGGAAGAATTGACTCATCAAATCCCCATTAATTCAGTAGGCCTACTCTAGTGCACTAAGCAACAGGGTTTCAGCCAATGTAGGCTGTGTTGTTGATAATAATTCTATCAGAATCCTTTTTAAAAGAACTAGGTGTGTACACTTTAACTTATGCTAACTAATAATCAGACTGTGGGAGAGATGTCTAAGTGTGTTGTGAGCTCAGGCATGACTTCTTAAATAATTCACTAGAATTGTGTGCAATGAAATTTTCTCAAATCCAGCTTCCTGGAGTGCTACGTAAACTGTCTCCATTGATGGTATCAATAACTGGACAACCTCTTCCTTTTCCCTCCAAGTAGCCCTTAAAGAGACATGCCACTGATTCCCATGCTCAATGAGAGCTGTCAATAGACTCATCAATAAACTACTGAGGTTATTGACTGGTGCAGGCATTTGGGGTCAACGGTCGATGAGAACTCTCAGAGAGTGGTGTCAGAAATGAGCACTTTCAAATACAGGCAGCAAAGCGAGACTCCCTGAGGAGGAATAATATGACTTAATTTTCCTTGTTTTCTCACTTTGTCACTTTTCCTTCAGCTGGAAGGAGAAGAGGAGGAGAGACTTAAAATTCAGTGTGTTCACCTCTGAAGATCTCAGGGGCAAATAAACAACAAGCTGCAATTAAACCACAAATGAATACCTACTCTGCAGCCAATGCAAAGTCAAAGAGGGCAAACAGGAGCTGTTCTGTGTCAGATACATTATCATGTCCCAGGAGGTACAGCCTTTCACTAAAAAGGACATTTAAGACAAGCTTCATGGTATTGAGTTGTGTGAATAATAAGTTGTAGCTAACAGGAAAAGGAAAATGCTGTGGCAGGGGTCAGTGTGTCAGGATCTGTAGAGGACAAGCTAAGAGGTCAAGGAGCCGAGGTCAGATATCAGGTGAGACAAGCCTCAACAAGGTCACAAAATAATTTCCTCATGGTAAAAAAGTTTTAGAAAGAGTTTAGGATCAATTAAGCACTTGATTTTTGACTACAAGTCAGCACATCTTTTAATACAAAGCAGATTCTCATGTAAGAGAATGTATCAACACATCCTAACTTTATTTTGGCTTTTAGCATCCCAGAACGAATGTATGTATGTGTTCCTGTCATGAGACCAGGTCTGACTTTTCCTCTTTGATATGGCTGCTCTTCTTTTAACCAGCCTTTCCTCTTAGATTTGCATCTATACTTTTCAGACCTACAAAATTCATAAAGGTTCTGGAATCAAGAACCTAATTTTTAACCTATAGACACTAAATGATTTGAGCCCAGGATGTCTCAGATATTGCCTATTCCTCCTGCATATGTCTTCTTGAAATTGGAGGCATTCTGTGGAGGCTATTCCATGTTCCACCACTCCAAGAGGTTAGGCTGCTGAGTACATCACTCTCTTCTGTTCTGTTTTCTGTAGCATCAACCCTGCTATAGAACTTCATCAATCTTTCCTTAAAACTGTCTCTGTTTCTATTGTGGATTTACATTGTAATTTGAAATGTGCGTGTGTGTGGGGGGGAGCTAATGCATAGAAGAGCAACTAGTTTCTTTGTACAAACAAACAAAGGTCCTTTGTTGGACAATGAAACAACAGTAGGCTGATGATCACTGAAAAAGTGGTGTAGCTGAGAGGACTTATGGTCCTAACTCTGGCCATTGTTCCACATTGTCTCACTACTGTAGTCTCAGTCATCAGTGATGACCAACTACTTAAAATGGAACTTTGTGTTCAACGTTGTGATTTTTAGGTTGGAGCCTGGGTAGAATCGTGAAGGAAATGATGGCACCAAGAAGCATTTTTGGAGAACTGGTGCATGAGTGTCAAAGTTAGGACACAGGAAGCTGCTTATGACAACTCTGAACTTTGGAACCAACAACAGGCATTCACTCAAAGAGTAAGAGACAAAAAGTAGTTTGCATCATGAAGGAAGCCAAAGGATGAAGCTGAAGGGCAAGGCCAGAAGTCAAAGGATAAGCTGAAGTACACACAAGAGCACCCCACAGTAAAGAAAACCATTTACATTACCACATTTTATTGTGAGCATGGGACACATTGGACTGGAAACATAAAGTGGGCAAGAACAGGTGGGTTCCATACTTTTCACAACAAGGGTCTGCTTAATGAGCAATTGCCCAGTGTTGAACATTGCTCATTGGTGAGCAATGCCCAGTGTTGTCTAGAACCCATCAGGCAGCTGTATGGATTGAATGCTGATGCCAACATTCAGTTTCAAATTAACTTGTCACAGTTGCTGTGGAAATTCAAACAGTAACTGTATGATAATACCAGTAGTGTTGTGTAGTGGATAGAAAGCTAAGACTCAAAAGACCCAAGTGCCTATTCCTGCTTGTCTCTGGAAGCTCACCAGCGGGATGGCAGTTTCACATACCTTGAAAATCCAGTTAAGGGTTGCTACAAGAAGGATGTGACTTGATAGCCCAGAACAAATAACTGATGAATCCTACTGCACCACAGAGCCTAGTGAAACAGCAGAATAGATTATCTACCAACTTCATTCCTGGAGCTACTCAAAATGAAAAGAAGGAAGCTGTTGTGGTTTTAGTGGTATAGAAAATGGTGTCACATGAGTAAGAATACAATAAAACCCCTACTTATGAGAAAACTCCATTCCGTAGGCTTTTGCTTAAATTGGTTTTTCTATGTAACTCGAAACAAACCCATAGGAAAAATGAAATTTTTATGTAAATCGAAGCAAACTCATAGGGAAATGAATTTTTACATAACTTGAAGCAAACCCATAGGAAAAAGAATCTTTATGTAACTCGAAGCAAACCCATAGGAAATCGTGTAAATTGGGACAGGGTTTTAGCACAAAATGTAAGTCAAATTTTGTGTAAGTCGAGGCATGTGTAAATCAGGGTTTTACTGTACTGCATAATAGGGCAACAGGACCCACACATGGGCAGTTTATTGCCCTTTCCTTGCCTTAATAGCAGTATTTGCTCACAGCTTAGGAGGGCCAGAGATTCCTATTAGTAAGAAATGTGTGCTGTCAAGTCAGTTCTTAAAATGGTGACATCTTCTAGAATTTTCTAGGTAAAGAATACACAGAAGTGGTTTATGACTCTGTTAATCTGGGGCATCATAGGACCATGCAGCTTGTCCAAGGTCATACAGGCTGGCTCTTCTGATATGCACAGTGGGGAATCAAACCCCCCAACGAATGGCTCCAACTTAACTCTCTGAGCTACCTTATCGATATTCTCCAAATACATAGACTGTGCACCCTCAGAGTAAGCCAGTTTACCAGAGTACACAAACTGGAGAGATATGCAGCCTTACAGCACAGGAGAGGGCTGGGGCTGAGCCTATGTAGGCTGGCCTTGCTCCTCCACCAGCCACTTTGGCTGCTTGACTGACAATGTCCCACCTGCCCAGGTGAAAAACTTAAGAAGTTGCTGTTAAGAGGCCAGATAGGGATTTTTTTTAGCTTTTACTTCTAAATCTAAATTGGCCATAGGCAGCTGGTTAGTTTTTCGCCTGTCCTACTCTGGTTTATTAGTTTGCCAATAGTAGTGGTGAGTAGTGCTGGGTGGATGGGGTTAATGACAAATCCTTTAGGATGTCTTTGGACGAGGTGGCTCTGATTGCCTGGCATGATTCTTGTGAATCAGTTGGGCTTAAAGAACACACCATGGGACATCTTTGGGGTAGGTCCAACTTTGGTTCCTGTGAACTGATTTGGTAACAGCCTCTTGGCTCTCTCCCCAAATGGAAGCTGGCCTGGGCAGTAGCTGAACATTTAGCTGATAAGGTTTGGCACTGCACAGGGGCAAAGATTCGCCTATTAGGACCTGAAAGGGGCAGAATAACTTCCCCTGCTTGGGATCCAGGTATAGCACTACCAGTTATCCCCTGCAGGTTATCCCCTGCCTCTCTCCCAATATTGGTGTCTTGCCTCTTCATTACATGGGTTGGGTGGGAATAGGTAGTCAGGCTGCTAAAGCCCTATGTCACACCAGACTGTGTGAGAAGTAACACACAAGTTCTGGCAGTGGGCACCACTTGCATTTAAGTGTTTGCCTTCCATCTCCCCATTTTATGCTGCATGGTTGGGAACAAAGTATGCAAAAATGGATGAAGGTGTACCGGACTCATGATGAGTTTAGATTAAAATGGTGAGCAAACTACCACACAAACATTCTCTGGTGAAAACTACTTTTTGACCTGGTGGGCCATGAATCCAAACACCCTCACAGCCACTGCTCAGACTATAAACCAGTCGGTGGTGCTGTAGGAAGAGATTTCCGACTGGTAGGACTTCAGCTACACAGTCAGAGCAAGAAACAATTTGCAAATAAATAAAAAGGATTTGCAAATACTGTACTGAATACATGTTTGCATCCATGCTGCTATTAAGTCCATTCATATCATATCAGCAAACATCATGTCAGCTTGGAGAGGTTCCTAGTTATTCCCCCCACCCTTTCCTCCCTCATGAACTGTTTTTCAATGCCTGAGCGAATCAAAATGAATGTAAATGAGGTTTATTAAGTCAACCCCACATGGTGCTGCATTGTTGGCGTTTGTAGGCTGTGACAGGTTAGTTATTGCAGTTTGAGGGAAATGTCACCAGCACAGCAGTCTACAGGAGAAACTTTCTAAAAATTATAATAATACTAATACAGTGACACAGGGCTGCTGGCATTCTCTGAGAATCATTTATGCAAACGGGATACTTGCAGAAAGGCTGGTCCAGGAACAAAGGAAGTAGAGGTCTTAAGCTTTGCCTTACACAAATTCAGACACATAGATCTGAACCCGGGCCATGGCAGAGGGCCAGATGGCATCACAAGTGGACTGTAAAAATTCATAGAGGAGATTTCTCTGGAAAGATCTACTAGCATGATTGAACTCTCAGTTTTAGAGGCAATTGACTAATAAAAAAGGCCAGAGGAAAAAAGGAGAAGCAAGGTTGACCGTACCAGTAGGCAAAGTGAGACAGCTGCCTCAGGCAGCAGATTCTAGATATCAAGTAAAAAGCAACAAAGTGTGAATTATTTTTCTTGTTGTAATGTTATTTTTACTAACTTCATACTAAAGCTCAGTACACACTCGGGGAGTCTTAAGATGTAGGCAGGAGATCACCTCACTCTAATGTTCTGGAGTCAAGCGCAACCCTATGGGTTGCCTATTCCTCAGATTGCAATCCTAACATGCTCATGTTTTTCCTTCTTTCCCTTCACATTATTCTGACTCTTCTCGTCGTCTCTCTGCTTCCTTCATATACACTTTGTGTCATCTATGATCAAGCTGCAGGTTGTCCTTTCATTTCTTCCTCCAGTATTACCTTTTCTGGAAAAGGTCTATCAATCGGCCGCCCGGCCGCCCACCCACCCGCCCACCCATTTGTATACTGCCTTCTAGAGAATCAAAGTTAACCACTCTGGGCAGTTCACAACAACAACAAAAATAGAATGATACATTAAAACAGGGGTCCTCAACCTTTTAAAGCCAGGGGGCTAGGTCACACTCCCTCAGACTGTTAAGGGCCCATACTGGTGGTCCCCTCACTGCCATGGCAGTGGCAGCAACCACCTCAAGTCCACTACCCCTAAAAAAAAACAACCACCTGTCATATCTGCTTTGATCTGGATTCTTGATTTGAGCGGGAGGTTGGACTCGATTGCCTAAAAGGCCCCTTCCAACTCAGTGAGTCTATGATTCTATGATAATGCACAGCTGAGGCATGTGTGTCTTGCCAAAATATGGTTTATTTTAAATCATCTGAGGGGAAGTTTATTTTGCACCAATTCTTGAGCTATACTCCTTTGTGTACAGGCATGTGTCAGTGCATTCAGTTTACCCCTTCAAGTTTGAAGAATTCCCTGTAGCTCAAAAATGGTTCCCTTCTGACCCTTACAGTTAAAACACTACAAGGTTTACTACAGGGGTTCCCAACCTTTTCAAGTCAGGAGCTGGATCACGCTCCCTCAAACAGTTGAGGAGAACAGAATGGTTGTCCTCCCGCCATTTATGACTGCCATAAATGAGTAAATGAGTGGTTGCCGTAAACGTGTTTACGAAGACCACTGACTCATTTATGGCCATTGTAAATGCATTTACAACTGCTGTACATGAGTCTGCGGCCAATTCTGGCAGTGGTGGAGGCGGCTGGAGGAAAGGTGGGGGCAAGATTATTTGGCACCATGGACCAGATCCGGTCCATGGGCTGTAGGTTGAGAACCCCTGGCCTACCATGTTAAAATTATTTCTTATATCAGGGGCCTCCAGCAGTTGCCACTGCACTAAAAAAAAAAAAAAGATTGGAAAGGGGAAGGGGAAGAAAGGAACTAAATTAAATTATTTTATGTATGCAAGCAAACAATATAGAATAAAATATTTAATGCACAGGAAAGTATCCCAAGGAGGTCTGTGTATGCTGAATCTGCAAACATACCATGATATATTCAAAGTTTAGGACTTGTTTCTACTTTAATATTAGGAAAATTTTAAAAAAATCACTGACAATAGAAATAAAGAATTACATCCATCAGGGCTCATCCTTTCTAGATGAAGCATTTATTATTATTATTATTATTATTATTATTATTATTATTATTATTATTATTATTATTATTATTATTATTATTATTATTATTATTATTATTATTATTATTATTATTATTATTATTATTATTATTATTATTATTATTATTATTATTATTATTATTATTATTATCATTATCATTATCATTATCATTATCATTATCATTATCATTATCATTATCATTATCATTATCATTATCATTATCATTATCATTATTATACTGTAAAGAAGATTCTGAATTATGGTGACCTTTACAGGGTTTTCTAGGTAGTGAATACACAAAAAATGGTTTTGTATTCCTGGGGCTGTACATCTTGCCCAAGGCCACAAGACTGGATTTCTCCCAGAAGGAAAACTCTCAGTCAAACCACTGAACCAGCCAGCCCGCTAAAGCCCTTAAAGCACATACAGCACTACCAGTATCCCCTTTTGTACCAGTGCTATTTCATCCTATTTCATGCTATGGGTTCTGTTATGGACATTAGGTGACTGAGGACATTGCGGTACTTATTTTGTTATTTGTTATTTCACTATTTAAGGCTGTTTTATTGTAGAATTTGTATTGCATAATTTGTTGCTACTATATTTGTCTTATATATTGTACTGTAGAATTTATATTTATTTGTAACAGCATTGTATTATATATTACATTGTATTAAGTATTTATTTTTGTTGTATGGCCGCCTTGAGTCGCACTTGTGCGAGTAAGGTGGGATAAAAATATAACAATAAATAAATAAATAAATCCCAGGACTGCAGTGGCTCAAGTGGCTAAGATGCTGGCTGGAAGGTGGGAGGTCAGCAGTTCGATTCCCGAGTACTGTAGGATGGAATGAGCTCCCATCTCTGTCTCAGCTCCTGCCAAACTAGCAGATCGAAAACAAGAAATTGCAAGTAGATAAACAGGGACCACTATGGTGGGAAAGTAAACAGTGTTCCATGCACTCCGGTGTCTAGTCATGCCTGCCACATGACCATGAAAACGTCTGCAGAAGCAGGCAGCGCTGGCTCTTCGGCTTTGAAACAGAGATGAGCACTGAACCCTAGAGTCGGATACGACTGGATTTCAAGCAAGGGAAACCTTTACCTTTACTATTTCATCTTATGTTCTGCATTGATAAAATTGCAAAATGTGTAGGTTTAGAAATGGCAAACCATGTTGAGGAGAAACTGCTTCAGGAAGGTCAGTCAAATAAACTAAGCTGCAGAATTTGACCAGGCGCTGAATTAGGAATGCAATGAATATTTCCAGTTTTCATTATGTCCAAGGGTACCTTCGTATGATTAGAGAAACATGCCTTTCTTGCATTACATAATATGTAGTAGCTGTGAAACATACACTACGGACACATGGAAGTGACTCATGCAACTGAAAAAGCATAACCTGGGCATTTCTCCCCTTTTCTTCAACTATAAGAAATGAAATTAAGTTTTAGGTGTATAAAAAATTTATGAGTGTGTGATGTTGTGCGATGTTGAATTTTAAAAAGACAATTAAAAATAGATATCAGTGTGGGAGCTTTCAACCATACCTCTTGCAAATAATGTGCAGTGAGTTCAGTGGAATTTTATATTCAAATCCCTTTTAACCTTTTGAAGAGAAAGGGGGGGGGGAATTATGCTATTTTCAGGGCTATTTTTCTGGTATCCCAGTGAGATATTTTCTCTTTGTCTTCACAAGAAGTAGCAACATAATTTAGGCTTGCTTGCTTCCTGCTTCCTGTGCAAGATCTCAGAAAAATGCAAAATGTCTGTGGTGGCTTAGTGGTTAAGATGCTGAACTAGACAACTGGAAGGTCAGCAGTTTGAGACCCGAGTGCTGCTTGACGGAGTGAGCTCCAATCTTTGTCCCAGCTCCTACCAACCTAGCAGTTGGAAAGCAAGAAACTGCAAGTAGATAAATAGGTACTGCTTCTGTGGGATGGTAACAGTGCTCTGTGCGCTCCGATGTCTAGTCATACCTACAACCTGTCCATGAAAACATCTACAGATACAGACAGCGCTGGTTCTTTGGCTAAAAACAGATATGAGCACCAAACCTTAGAGTCAGGTACAACTGGCTTTCAAGCAAGGACAATCTTTACCTTTATAGCTGTGCAACCCTAGTGCAAAGCCAGTTTAGATATCTGCCAGTTTATATACCCAGCTACTCTCAAGCTGAAATTTGAACAGGTGCCTTTTGATTCAATTCTGAGACTATAAATATGCCTATAAAACTTGTTTTCTTTTTGTTTGTGATGGTTATATAAGCCCTTGCTGAAATGTGCCCATTTAGCATTTACCTTATTCTGAACTGGCCCCAAGACTCAGTCTAGCAGACAGAATGGCTCGTGTTTGCTTTGTACATCTACCATGGCACTTCATGAGCAAAGAAACTCTCTGCCATAACTCAGGTCAAGGAAATTAAATTAACTGCTAATTGGTTAATTGGCAAGAGGCTTAGCAAAGCAGCTAAGAGCACATTCGGCAGGAATGAGCAAAGGTCCTATTTGCAAGCAGCAAGATCCTTTTTTAGAAAAACAAAAAAAAAATCCTGAGCACCTTTGGCCAGAAATGTCAGGAAATGCAGTTTTAACACAGGGAGTACAGACCCCTTTTACTGAGAAGTACAGAGCTGCTTCTGTGAATTAGGTTGGCCACTCTTCTTCAAGAAATAGAGGCACGGGAATTGTTTGCTTCAATTCATTTCAAACAGGAAGTTGTCAAAGTTTCTCCATATTTTAAAAAATAGTGTTAATGTTTAACAGTGTCCGTGTGGGGACATTCAATGTATATTAGGAGTGGTGCCACATTTCCATTTGTAGTTGGCTTTTGGTTATTTGGTATTACCACCAACCCTGTTATGTATGTATGTATGCATGTGCATTATACTGTAAAGGCAAGATTGTAACCACTCCAGATACAAACGATACCAGCTGTAAAGGAACGCGAGCAGACAGCCTATAGAGGGCAGCTGCGAGCGTTCACTCTCACATGGCTCACATTGCGCAATCACGGACAGCCGCGGGAAAACCTTCCCCGCAAACAGCAGCCGGAAAGGAGGCGTGCCTGGGAGAGGCCACGCCGGTATCAGCCAATGAGCTACCGTGCTACATGATTCAAATGAAGAAGACTACTGTATATATTGAGATGTATCACCGCCATTACCTCATGCTTAACTGGAACCTCATGCAATAAACCTGTGTTAAACCAACCCTTCGGTTGTCCGGCCGTCTTTGGTCCCATACACTAAATTGGCGACGAAGGTGGGATATGGCTGCCCACGGGACCAAGACATGCGCCGGCTACGAGATCAGGAAGCCGGGAGACCTGGAGCTGTTTGAGATAGACTTCAACGCAGCGCTGGTGGAGCTCGAGGTCTCAGACGAGGCCAAAAAGAGGGCCATTTTCGTCCGCATGCTCGGACAAGAGACCAAGAGGACCTTGGTGGACCTGATCGCGCCGAGGAAGGTGAGCGACCTCAAGGCCACAGAGCTCCTGGCGGCGCTGCGCGCCCATCTCCGGCCGGCAATAGCGATGTTCCCCGCTCGGAGCGCGTTCTGGAGGCGAGTCCAGGCACCCGGAGAATCGGTCGATGAGTTCGCCGCGGCCCTGCGGTTGGCCGCCGGCCCATGCAAGTGGGAACTCCCCGACGTCACCCTCCGGGACTGCCTGCTCTGCGGTCTGAGGGACACAGAGACTCAGCGCGCGCTGATGAAAAGGGAGCCGCCTCCCACGTGGCAACAAGTCCTCGACGCGGCACAGGCCGCAGAGGCCACGACGGCCGGGGTGCACGAGCTTCAGGACTGGTGCCCGAAGACCGCCAAGGCAGAGAGTTCGGTGCGCGCGGCCCGGCGGGTTTCGAACTCATCTGCGGAGAGCAGCGACGACGAGGACGTCCGGAGAGTCCAGAGAGAGGGCCGGCGCTGCGACGGTTGCGGCGCCGCCCACGCCCGCACCAAATGCCCATTCCGCAAGGCCGAGTGCCACAACTGCGGCAGGCGCGGGCACATCGCCAAGGTCTGCCGGAAACGGCGCGAGACCACCCGGAGTTCTCCAGACCGCTCGGCGAGGCAGGACCGCACCACGAGGCAGGACCGCACCACGAGGCCGAAGGACGGCACCCGGACCACGAGGACGCGGGACGGAGTAGGGCGCATCTCCGACGACAGCGAGGACGACGCGCCGGTTTGCAGCGTTTCCACGGAGCACCCCCGTTACTTCGTTGAGGTAGTAATACAAGGGGCCCCTGTTAGAATGGAGGTGGACTCGGGTTCTTCATACTCCATTATTTCCCAGGGGGAGTTCATGAAAATCGCCCCCCGCGTGCGGCCCAAGCTCAAAGCGTTGAGGGCCACACTGAAGGACGTGCAAGGGAACCGCATCCCAGTGTTGGGGGTTGGGAAGTTCCAGGTCCAGTTCAAAAAGTACACCGCAACGCTTCCCCTAGTCGTCCTCAAGGGAGGTAAATGCAGCCTCCTCGGGACTCAATGGTTCCAGCCCCTGGGTTTGTTCATTGGGGGGGTGCACGCCGTGGGAGCACACGCCACCGGGACTGATCCAATACAGAGCGTGTGCGACGCGCACCCCGAGGTTTTTAAAAAGGGGCTCGGAAAATTCAAGGGCCCCCCAGTGACTTTCGACCTGGACCCTGGAGTGCGTCCAATCAGACTTAAACCGCGCAGAGTGCCTTTCGCACTAAAGGACAAAATAGAGGCGGAGTTGGACAAATTGGTGGGCCAGGGGATTCTAGTTCCTGTTGATTCTGCGGAGTGGGAAACTCCAATTGTAACAGCGCTCAAGGCCAACGGGGAAGTCCGCATATGCGCTGATTACAAGTGCACCATCAATAAGGCGATCCGCCCTAATGCGTATCCGGTGCCGGTAGTCAGCCACTTGTTGGCCAGGTTACACGGGGGGAGGTGTTTCGCCAAACTCGACCTGGCCCAAGCCTACCAGCAACTCCCGGTGACCCCCGCCGCAGCTGCTGCGCAGACCATAGTCACCCACAAAGGGGCGTTCCAGGTATCGCGCCTCCAATTCGGCGTGAATTCGGCGCCCGGGATTTTCCAGTCACTGGTGGAACGCCTCCTGAAGGGGTTAGAGGGGGTGTTGCCCTATTTTGATGACGTATTGATTACAGGGGGGAGCCGGGCCGAATTAGCAACAAGGTTGGGAAAGGTCCTGACAATATTCGAAAAGGCGGGGTTGAGGTTGCGGAAAGACAAATGTGTCTTCTTCGCTACAGAGGTTGAGTTCCTAGGGTTCCGTGTCACTCCTGAGGGAATTAGGCCAGCCCAATCCAAGGTAGCCGCCATCAAGAAGGCCCCTCGCCCCACCTCCAAGCCCGAGTTGCAGTCGTTCCTCGGACTGCTCAATTTCTACCACTCCTTCCTCCCGCGGAAGGCAGCAGTGGCAGAACCGCTTCACAAATTGTTAAAAAAGGACGAGGCATGGAAGTGGGGCGACGACCAGGAGAAAGCTTTCAATGACCTGAAGCGACTCCTGGCATCAGATGCTGTACTGACCCACTTCAATCCCAAACGCCCGGTGGTCCTGATATGCGATGCATCCCCGGTGGGGGTGGGGGCGGTGCTATGCCACGTGCTGGAGAACGGTAGGGAGGCCCCGATAGCTTTCTACTCTAGATCCCTGTCCCAAGCGGAGAGGAACTATGCTCAGACAGACAGGGAAGCGCTAGCAATAATTGCGGGGACCAAGAAATTTCATGATTTTGTGTACGGCCGCCCCTTCACCATAGTGACTGACCATAAGCCTTTGCTGGGCATTTTCACCACAGATAAGCCCACACCCCAGATCCTGTCCCCGAGAATGCTCAGGTGGGCCATTTTTCTCAACGCGTATCAGCACGCGTTGGTATACCGGCCCGGGAAGGAGATAAGCCATGCCGACGCTCTGTCGAGGTCCCCCATTCCCCGGGATTGCTGCCACGTGGGCGGAGTAGAGAGGGACCACCAGGTCTTAATGATAGAGGTCCTAGACTCCCCTCCAGTAGTACCGGCCGACATCGCAAAAGCGACAGGCAAGGACAAAACGCTGGCCACAGTTTGCTCCTGGGTGCAGAAAGGGTGGCCCGTGTCTTCCCCAGCAGCGGAATTCGACACATTTTTCAAAAAGAGACTAGAGTTGTCCCTAGAGAGGGGTTGCCTCTTGTGGGGACAGCGGGTAGTGATCCCCACGTCTCTCCGGCCGAGGGTGCTTAAACTGCTGCACGTCAGCCACCCGGGGATCGTACGCTCTAAGGCACTAGCCCGCAGTTACTTTTGGTGGCCCCAGTTAGACGCCGACATCGAACACATGGTCGGCACTTGCGAGGCGTGCCAAAGCTCAAGGCCAGAAGAGGCTCGCTCGCCACCTAGGGAGTGGGACGCTGCAAGGGGGCCCTGGTCCCGAGTACACGTAGACTTTGCTGGCCCGTTCAGGGGAACGCTTTTCCTCCTCGTGGTGGACGCGTTCTCTAAGTGGTTGGAGGTCATTCCAGTCTCGAGCACCTCCTCGGCCACAACGATTAAACAGTTAAGGAGGGTCTTTTCCACGTTCGGTTTACCCGACACCCTCGTCAGCGATAACGCTAGCTGTTTCACGTCCGCCGAGTTCAGGGCATTCTTGGAGCGCAACGCCATTCGGCACGTCACCTCCGCCCCTTTTCACCCGGCCACCAACGGCCAAGTAGAGCGCCTTGTGCGCACCACGAAAGACGCGCTACTGCGCATGGGTCCCGGAGACCTCGACCTGAAATTGTGCCAATTCCTGCTGAGATACAGGGTCACCCCATTAGCGTCAGGGTACTCCCCCATGGAGCTGTTGATGCGCAGGAAGCTGGCCACGGGAATATCCAAGCTAGACCCCACGAGAGTAGAGGACAAAGGGCGGAACATAGGGGTGGAACCCACGAAGAGTTTCAGCATAGGCGCCCCGGTGTACTGCAGGAACTACGCCAGCGCGGGGCCAGCCTGGGTGCCAGGCACCGTAGTAGATCAAACCGGCCCCGTTTCATACCGAGTAGAGACCAGTACAGGTTTCCTGTGGAGGCGACACGTAGACCAACTCAGGCGTAGGGTTCCCGGAGAGCAGGACGCGGACGAGAATAGCATCGAATCAGCGTTAGGGTACTCCCCCACCCGTTTAGCCCAAGGGGGAGGAAAAGGGGAGCATGGGTCCCCACCAAGGGGGGAGGAAAGGCAATCGATCCACGGAAATCTTTTGCGGGAGTCCCCGTCAGAGAGGAGGAGCCCCGACCGCACTCATACCCCGCAGAAGCCGCGGAAGTCTCCCCGAAATTCAGATGCCCAGAGAAGTTTAGACGTTGATTTACAGTACCAGGGGGAGTTAGCGGAGTGGTCCCCCACCCGTCCTAGCGAAAAGAGGGGTTTCAGTTCAGCCCCTGGTACTTCCAGTCCCAGTAGCCCCTGTGAGTTAGAATGCAATATAGCGCCAATGTCCCGGAGACCGACACCCCCAAGGCCGGAGGCATCAGCAAGTCCGCCCACCACAGTCTTAAGGTCCCCCGAGCAGGGATCAGAAGGTAGCCGTTCCACAAGGGCGACCTCATCGGTTCCGCGTTTCACATTAGGAGGGTCCCCGGGGTCCGAGGGCAACAGGCAGGAATTTACCTCCCAACTGTTCATTCCATTCCCGTCCCCGAGCGCAAGGCAGGCACGGACGCCCCCCAGAGCCACTAACGAATCCCCGTTTCCCGTTGCAGGACAAGCACCCACGGAGTCAGGGATCACGGGCTCTCCAGAATTAGGGCAGGCGCAAGCACGCCCCAAGCGAACGTGCGGCAAGCCACAATGGTTGCGGGACTTCGTCCCATCCTAGGGGGGAGGGATGTTATGTATGTATGTATGTATGTGCATTATACTGTAAAGGCAAGATTGTAACCACTCCAGATACAAACGATACCAGCTGTAAAGGAACGCGAGCAGACAGCCTATAGAGGGCAGCTGCGAGCGTTCACTCTCACATGGCTCACATTGCGCAATCACGGACAGCCGCGGGAAAACCTTCCCCGCAAACAGCAGCCGGAAAGGAGACGTGCCTGGGCGAGGCCACGCCGGTATCAGCCAATGAGCTACCGTGCTACATGATTCAAATGAAGAAGACTACTGTATATATTGAGATGTATCACCGCCATTACCTCATGCTTAACTGGAACCTCATGCAATAAACCTGTGTTAAACCAACCCTTCGGTTGTCCGGTCGTCTTTGGTCCCATACACTAAAAACCCCCACCCATTGATCTTTCCTTTATCCTTTCTTCTCCTCGCATCTCAAAATGTCCGGTGAGATTTGCTACATAGGAGGATCACTAACAGTGCCAAAATGCATCAAATCATGATGTCACCACATGTTATGTGTGGAATGGAAGTAAGCCTCAGAACATGCTGGGCAAGTGGTGCGGTTTACATTCCCATATGAAAATTGCTATCTTCTGATGTCACTGCCAAGTGATGAGCTACTCGTGTATGACTGAAAGGGCCACAAGTTTCATAGAATCATATAATCACTGAGTTGGAAGGGGCCTTATAGGCCATTGAGTCGAACCCCCTGCTCAATTGAAGAATCTGAACCAAAGCAGCTCTGACAGCTGTCCAATTCTCTCTTGAATGCTTTCAGTGTCAGAGCGCTCACCACCTCCTGAGGCAGTTGGTTCCACTGTCCTACTGCTCTAACAGTGGCTTTCTTCCCATCTATTTTTCTCAGTGTATTGATTTTTGTACAGCTTTTTCCTGATACGCACATTTTTATTGGTATTTTCATTGACTAAGGCATATTTCGTGCATTTTTCAACTCTATCCACATCAGACACTCGTTTTTCAAAGTAGACACATGATTATCTGCATTTTTGGTTTCTAAAAAAGATACAAGTCTAGCAAATGTCTGGATTTCCAAAGTAAAAGTGCACTTTGTCTTGATACAAGTCTCTAGAGGTGCAAAACAGCTAAAATTGTGTAGAATACAGACTCCAACCGAATTCGTTTGCATCCCAAGTTCAGAGGTGGGAAGTAAATATTTTGGAGCAACTGCCTCCCTGTGTGCTTGTGGGGCTGCTTTGAAAAGTGTGTGAACACATCCGTTGGCTCAGATTAGTTTTTAAAATAAACCTTGGGAGGAAGCTGAGGAGCTTCCAATTAGAGTAGAAACATTCCTGGGGGATGAAAGGGGAATTGTTTTGAATTGCCCCAAAGGGGACAGTGGAAATAGGCCTTGAGCGTGCAATAAAATATAATCCCCAGTCAAAGAGACCAAAAGGACAAAGGCAAAATTGCAAATACTGGAAACATTTTGAGAGGGAAATGCTTTCTGAAGCAAGACCGGGGAAACCAAAACATTTTGCCCTAAATGGAAGTGTAGATACAGTGGAGGGGAAAATTACTATTTGAATGGCATGTGCCAGAATTTTCTAGCCAATGGACAAGCTGGTAGAATATTGTGTAGAATATAGACTCCAACCAAATTATTTTGCATCCCAAGTTCAGTGTTGCAGCTCCTAAAAGCAGCATTTCCTACCATAGATATTATAATGGGCATAGCAAGAAACTAATGGTGAGATACATACATATCCAGAGACAAATTCTAGAGGAAGGATGGGATAGGCTGGTAGGGTTCTTATACGAGGAGTGGCAGTGCAGTATATATAAACATAATGTCAAATATACTGGAAATCCAAAAGGCACGAGCCTCTCTGTGGCATCTGTAGATGACAAGGACCGATCTCCAAAGGTCAGTTGCACTGCGGAGATGCTATTGTCCTCTGGCCAAAAATGCTCAGGATGATCCTGAGATTAAGAATGAAATCAGTGAGCCACCTACTTTGATATGGCTGCCAGACCCTAGCCCCACCTACTACTGGAATGAAACACCAGCATCCTTTCTCATATAAGAACTCACCTTTTAGAACAACAAGAAAATTCCCCTGATGTCCATGATAGTGAGACCAAACAAGCAGGAACGCATATCCAACAGCACTACATTTTAAGATAGAGTTGGAGAACCTGGCATGTGTCCAGAAAAGAGCCACTTGGGTCTTAAAGGCTCTAAGATACTGTTGATGGAGTGTAGAACATTTAGCTTGGAAAAGGGGAAAACAGAGAGGTTGACAGCCATCTTCAAACAAGTGTCACATGAAGGATGGTGCATGCTTGTTTTCCATGGCTCCAGAAGACAGCAATTAAATTAATAGATTCAAGTAATAAATATGGACTAAACACTGATCAATCTTTGAAAAGAACTCCCTGACAGTAAGGTTCTTCTCATGACTGAAGAGCCTGAGAGACTGGTGTGGCATCTTCTCAGAAGAATTGTCCTGAGAAGTTAAGAACAGGAAGACTATCGCCATGATAATAGGCAATATCCAGAATGGATGTGGCACCTGAAGAAGACAGTAAGAGCTGTTCAGCAACATACAAGACTGCCTTGAAAGGTGGACTCCCCTTTACTGGCAGGTTTTGAAATTGAGGAGGGTTGAGGTCCCTTCTGGCTCTACAGCTCAATGTTTCTGAGATTCCATGGAGGATACTCAGTGTGGTGTAGTGAACAGAGTGATGAACTACAATTCAGGAGATCTGGAGTCAAATTCCTACTCATTAGTGGATACTCTCTGGGAGGTGGCACTGATACCTGTAAATGTTCCTTAAATATGTTATTTATTTTGAAAGCTGAAAGCTTTGTATGGGAGTGACTGATGCTCCGTGGCAGAAGGACATTTTCCACCTTCGTCCCTGCCACAGAGCCCCCTAAGCTCCTCCCCTCAGCTGGTTGGAGGGGAGTGGAAGCGGCTGTTACCCATGACATGGGCCTTAAGTTTTATGTAATTTACCATCTTTGTCTGTAAACCGCTTTGGGTCACCAATAGGTGAGGAAAGCGGTATAAAAATATGCTAAATAAATAAATAAATAAAAGCTCTGTTACAGTCGCCCTAATTCAGTTCCAACTTGACAGCACAAGTTCCAACTTGACTGCAGTGGCTCAGTGGTTAAAAAGCTTGCTTTGTCAGCCTGTAAGGCTGGCAAGTCAGCAGTTCGAGATCTGGGTACTGTATGACGGTTTGAGTGCCCATCTCTGTCCCAGCTCTTGGGGACATGAAATGAGCCTCATTTGGGCATTCCCTGAGCAGAGTTTCTTCCGCAAAAATCCTTTCAACGCAGAATAATTTCTGATTTTAGAGGCTACAGTGGCTCACTGGTTAAGAAGCTCACCTTGTTAGCTGGAAGGCTGACAAGTCAGCAGTTTGAGAACTGGGTACTGCATGACGGATTGAGTGCCCGTCTCTGTCCCAGCTCTTGGGGACATGAAAGTAGCCTAATTCGGGCATCCCCTGAGCGGAGTTTCTCCAGCAAAAATCTGACATGTAATAATAATAATAATAATAATAATAATAATAATAATAATAATAATAATAATAATAATAATAATAATAATAATAATAATAATAATAATAATAATAATAATAATAATAATAATAATAATAATAATAATAATAATAATAATAATAATAATAATAATAATAATAATAAAGCACATAACACACATGCAATTCTTCTGGAAGCTACACAAGTCACACATCAGCTGACTTATCTCTAGAAATACAACTCTAGTTTCAGGACTTGTAAAGCTATGGCCTTTCTCTCTGTTTTTTCCCTTCTTTCCTTTTAGTTGCATCTCCTCAAGATGTCTCCAGATGGTGCTCTAACCACCCAAAACACCAACAAAGACCAGGTATGTTTGCCTGCTTTTTAAAAAGGCCCTATTAAAATGAACCAGGAATTTTCTTCTGCAACATAGAGCCACAGGGAACTTCCATCTACAGGCAAAATAGCTTAGCATACTTACTCCTGAAATAACAGGTTCATTCTACCCAAATAAGCTAAACATTACCTTAATTTCCCATTTAGTTCAAGGCAAATGCCCTCACATGTCTTTAAAACTGCTGGGGTCCTTAAAGTATCAGTGAGGTGACTTGTTAAACTGTGTGACTCTTAATCTAATGCAGTGTGAGTCAGTTAAGTCAAAGTGAAACCATAGTTTATAAGAAAAGACACAGCTTTCGTAGGTCAGGTTTCCATCTGATTCAAGCTGGCAGTGGGCACAGAGACATTTCTGTAAATCAGCAGATACCTCTGCTTTGCCAGCAAATTGAATTACTCTCAACAGTGTTGGCAGTTCCTTAATCTAGACAGCACTTCCAAACCAGAGATCTCATTCAGACCACAGTGCAAGGAATAACACATGCAGGATTGCATTTTGTTTGTGTACTCTTTTTTTGTTTGTGTGTTTTGAGATGGAGAGACAGGATGGATTTTGATGACGGATATCCTCCAGATTTATAAACCAGAACACTTAGCAGCATGTAGCTCTGACAGCGGATAGGATCCAAATCAGTTCTGAAGCCAAAACCAGTGATGTCTGGCTCCGAAAGGTTTAAACCAAAATTCTCAAATATAAATCACTTTCTGGCACATGTATTAAATGCACACTCTTTCCAATTCTACCCCCCACCCTCAAAAATATCCCTGCCTAATGGTTCAACCTGTGCACCTCCAAGACACTTCCAAACTGTTTCATTTTAATAGAATAATTTTCCCTTTGGAAGAAGATATACACTCTTTGTGCTACTTGTTTACAAGCAGGTCTACTGGAATGAAACACTGTGAGCCTTCTGGGAGTATTGATGTGCATGTGAACAAGGTTAGGGCAGCACTTGCTTTATGTTATAGGAGAAATTGATACTTTTCTTGCTGTGGTGATAAAGAAGGACTTTTGGGGAAGGCCACGTGGGTATTGGGGATGGGGTGGGGGTAACATGACTTTGACTCCTGGAAAAATCCCACTCCTGGTCACAGGGTTTGGAACCCCATCTACCCAGGCTCTTGGCAATTTAGAATACTAGCAATTGCTACCCGGCTTCGCCGGTCTGGTCACTTGGGCCCTGTGGAAAGAGGAGGCAGGGAAGGGGGGGAGGCAGATGTGATCCATAACCCCTTCCCTGTCTTCGCCTGGGGGGAGAGGCAGGGAAGGGGGGAGGTGGACGTGATCCATAACCCCTTCCATGTCTTTTCCCAGGGTGGGGGAGGCAGCGAGGGGGGGGAGGTAGAAGCTGGGATGTGTGTGTGGATGGCGGCGGCAGCTTTACCATTTAGTGTTTCTCTCACGCACACCCACCCATCACACCCACCCAGTCTCTCTCACCCTCTACTACACACCCTACCACCCAGTGTCTTGCTCTCACTCTCTCTTGCACACACACACACACACACACACACACAGCCACTCACTATCCCACCCATTCTCTCTCTTTATCTCTCACATGTGCCATCTACACACCCTCCCACCCAGTGTCTGCTACTCATATACACAGACAGATAGACAGACAGACACAGACACACACACGTCTCTCTCCCTCTCTCACACACAGCCACCCTCGCCTTTCTCTGCTCCCCCCACACACCCTCACACATCCACACACACTACTTCCCAGTCTCTCTCTCTCTCTCTCTCTCACACACACACACAGCCACCCTTGGCTTTCTCAGCTCCCACACACTTACTTGTCCAGGTAGGGTCTTCCTCCGCCACAACCCGGGAGCCTGCTGTGGCGTTTTGGTCTGAGGGTGGGATGGCCAGCAAGGCAGAGGCAGCGCCGATGGCAGCACCACGCCCAGCTGCATCTTCAGGTAGCATGGCAGAGGGCGGGAGGGGCAGCAGGGCAGAGGCAGCACCTACGGTGGCGCCTCACCTGGCCATATCCTCAGGTGGCATGGAAGGGGCGGCAGGCAGACTGTTCCCTCAGTCCGGGCTCTTTCTTCCTCGGTAAGGCAGGGCCCTGAGCTGTTGTTTTGGGCACGCGTCAGCCATTTGGTTTTTTTCGCGCGCGCTGGCTGTCCTGCCTCCTCTGTATTCGGGCTGTCCTGCCTGATTGGCTGAGGCGTGCTGTGCCACAGAAAATATTGGGATTCATAGTTTTTTTGTTGGTGTTCGTGGGGCATTGGCCCCATTCTCACCTCCTGGACCCTTGTGGTGATGATGTCCAGAACAAAAGGTAGGTTTGACTGGTGCATTATGGGATAGGCTGCATGTTTATGGGCACGCATTCCGCACACGCATGGCCACATTCCTTCCTTATAGGTTAAGGTTCCTTCAGCTCACCCCCATTGCTTTTGTCTTTGGCCAGTTGATGGACCATTGCTTTTGTCTTTGGCCAGTTGATGGACCGAGGATGGGCAGATATCTCCTTCCAAAATTTGAGAACTGTCTATGTGCTCTGGTCATAATACACCTAGCATTGTTAAGTGTCACTATGCAACTGTTAAAATAACACAAATAAATGCCTCAATCAGACTCAGTTTTGTCTTTTTAAACTGAGAACTGCAGAAAGGAGTCAACTGGAAGGAAGATTAAATCTTCCATCTTGGGATATACTATATATGGTGATCCCAGTTCAGTTTGGGTCCTCCACATTTATTAAGAGGAGAGGGTGAGCTATATATTGCATAAGTAGTATAACCTGCAATTTTACTCCCAGACCAGCACCATTTATCTGCATAATGACACCACTCATGTGTTAGAGAACCATCTTTCTCACGCTGTGTGAAAAACATGTGGTGCAGAGTGAATGTCAAAAAGGGAGCTACCTGCCATATATTCTAGTGTATGGGTGTACTTGTCTCTGGATGTCACTTGGCCAGAATCCAGTTGTGAATATACCTTCCTTTTCATCATAAGCTATTTATCAGACAATGATATCACATGGAACATATTTGTTCTCATCTAGCTCTGGGGTTAAGGAGGGCCAAGCCTGGATAGTGCTTGGAGGGCAGACCACCAGGTAACACTGGAGACTTCTCGGTAGGGCTGAGAAAGAACCTCATCTCTGGAGAGCTGCTGCTGGACATAGCAGTTGTGCGCTAGATGGATGGTACTCTGACTCACCTTGCTTACACTATCTGTATGGGAAGATGAAACTTGAAAAAAATCAAGTTTCAAACAACACTGACCAATAAGTGAAACTAGAGTTTCTTGAGCAAGAATCTGAATAGAACTCTGTTAGAATGATGAATTTGCCTGATTGTCTTTCAGTGATGAAGGTGTCTGGCTGGACATCCCGCTACTGTAATAGTGTAGACCATACAGCCAGAGACTCAATGCCAAGTGGTTGGTGATAAATAAGCTGACTCCCTAAAGGGGCCAATGGCTATGGGCAGATGAGTCCCTTTAGGTGGAGGAAATGCCACTGGAAACCATCATATTGGGTCCAATAGCAAAATTAATGGAGGAGGAAATCTGATTCCCAATGGTCATGGAGGTTGAAGAGGCCATGCCAGATGGACTGGCTGTGAAGGCACACCTTGCTAATATCCTCAAGGCTGCGGCAGTCCCAGTGTTAAATCCTGCGTGACACATTTCATATGTTTCACAGGAGATGGCTCCAAGATCATAGTGTGTGGGTCACTTCATGGTAAGCTGGGATCCACCTTAAACAAATTAACGCCAGCAGCATTTTTCCTGCTTGCCTTAGAGGGTGAAGGCAGCCCAGAATCAGCTGGCCTCCAAGACCAGGCCTTCCAGTGCCCTTGGGCAGGAAAAAACATACTCAGATCGAGTTGTGGCTGATGACGACGATGGAATGAACTTCTAATCAGAACTAAAATAAAAATTTAAATGCCCTGAGAATTACACAGGAACATATCAAAGGCAATGCCACTTGGCATGTGAAGGTCAAGGAGCATGGGTACAAGGGAGAGCTCAGGACAGGTGTCAATTGAACCTCTAGGCATGCCAGACCATATATATTAGATGCTGTTGAAAGTAAAACATGGCACAAATAGAAAGTGGATCCAGTCAAACAGACAACCACAAGAAGATTGTGGTTTGGTGCAATGCTTTATCGATACACATCTGCAAATGATAGATGCAGAAGAGGAATATGATGCAAATCATCTGGAAGAATGGGTGGGAAGCTGCAGTACATTTTCCAGTTCTGGAACTAATTTGAGAAGTACTTCAATTGAAGCTGGATTTCAAAAGAGTGGAACTTCAAGACATCAGACAGCAAGAAGTTCACTTGGGGGGGGGGAATTGAAGGCATGTGGTGGGGAAAGAAGAATTCTTTGTTTCTTATAAATGACCCTGTTTATTCACCATTCAGTTCAGATAGAGCATTTTACTGGATCCAAGCCTTGGATCTTCTGATGTTGCTGAACCTCACCTCTTCAACTCCTATGATCCTTAGAAAGGGATGTGATACAGTCTCACTTTCATTTTTGTTTCAGTTCTATGAAACTCTTGGCACCTTGTTTTTGTATCACAGCATGATCCATTTTTTATATTGATGCTTTATAATATTTTCTTAGAATGTCCTTTTATTTATACATTTTAATTTAATTTACTCAAGCTCCCCTTAACTAAAAATGTGTTGTGCCTATTTTTTTTCCATCTCAGCTATTACATATATTTTTTGCATACCTTATTTTTCAGAAACAGGCCTCATAAGTCTTTGCAAATTTCAAACTCTGCTCATGACAACTCTCAGTGAGTATGAACATGTTCTTATCTGTCTTGACTGTCAAGGCCCACCTCTATCTTCCAGCTATCATAGTTGGTAGCTAGGGCGGATCCAAGTTGTCATCTAACTCTGGCCCTGCTACTTCCTGAAATTCACTTCTACATCTGAAAGGAAGGAAGGAAAACAATGGAAATAAGGAATTGATTATAGTTTCAGCAATGGAAAAATAATCATATTGTTAACCAACCCATACAGCTGTCTATCACTGTGTGTGTGTGTGTGTGTGTGTGTGTGTGTGTGTGTGTGTGTGTGTGTGTGTGTGTGTGTGTGTGTGTGTGTGTGTAAGGTTTCCAATTGCTGTAGCCACCATTTCTAATTCTTTTTCTCCAAGCAGAAAATCATTCTTCCACTGATCTCACTTGTGGTCAGAGCTCTGAACAGGCCCATCCGTCAGCAGGCTGATTTGGTTCAGCAGGTGTTGGTTGTGCAATCACTCATTTGAGGCTAATCAGCTGGCGGCTGTCAAGGGTTATGGAGTATTTATTGAGTTTCTGTCAGGTCCAGATGACCAATTGCTGGCAGCCACTGGATTCCCATTGACATTGATGATATTGCTGAATTAAACCGGGGGATGTCGGCAGAATTTGCTTGGAGCTGCGGTGCAGCTCTTGAAAACACAATGCAGATGGCTGCAAGCACTTTTTTTCTCATGCACCCTCCTTCTCTCTCCCTCACTTCCTTAAATAAAATATTATATTATGGAAACGTCAGAGCAGAAGCTGAAATTGAGCATCCATGAAATATCTAATGAGGAAAACTGAGTCACTGACAAGGAATGAGACTTATGTCTCCTCAATAGATTTACTGCCCATTTGTTGGTAGATGATGGAAGAATTTCTGAGCTGATCTGTGAAAAAGAACTCAGGGAGTGACAAATTGTGTCATCATTGCTGTGAGGGGGAGGTTGCATTTGCACACACACACCCTTTACTTGTACTCCTGATCAGGGCCAGGAAGGAACCTACTATAGCTTTGTTTTGCAATAGCCTCAGCCGGTGCAATAATTCAACCAAAGGGAACAGATTGTCTATGTAAGACATCAAATGTTCCAGGAAATTGTCTAAAACTATAGAAATAAACTTAGAAGTTGGTTAACAATTATTTCAGGGCTCAGTCATGTTACAAATTCAGTCCTGTTATTCTTATTTGTTTATCAATTTTCCAGTGCAGAAATATTTTGTTATCTCTTGGTCTCTTGCTCTTTGCCATTCTTAATCTCCTCTATTTATTAATTTGGTTATGTCTGATTCTGCAAGACAAATCCTCTGTTGAACATTCTGATTCTCTGAATGAGATTCTGATGTCTAATCATTGTTTCAAGAGCCATACAGAAATTTATTGATCAGTGATTGTGAACCTTTTAGAGACCGAGTGCCCAAGGAGGCGGGGGAGGGGGAGGAGGAGGAATGGGCGGCATGCACCCACGTGATGTCACTGGCATGTTTCAAGCTGTGCATGTGCACCACCAAGCTTCAACCCCCCACCAGAGAAGATGCCACACCAAACACAGCTGCCTCCCCAAAAAGCCCCCAACACTGCCATCCTCCCTGGATAAGCCCTGTGCAACTGCACAGGGTGCCGGAAGTGCCTCGCACGGCACCGAAAGGGATAATACTTTTATTTGACTACTAAAAAGTCACAATTACAGTAAAACCCCAGTGTTACAGAATTAATCCATTCTGAGGGGTTTTCCTTATAGTGAATCTTCCGGTTTCCCATAGATAGATAAATCTTTTGATAAATCTTTATTGTCATTGTCCTGCACAGAACAACGAGATTGGAGGGAAAACACTTAACAACCCAACAAAACCTAAACAAAATACAACTATACAAAATTATCAACATACTCCCACCCCACATATACACATTTAACTCCTAAAAGCTCTAAAAACTCTAAAACTCTAAAAACTCTAAAACCCTAAAAACTCTAAAATGCATAGGAATGCATTGGGAGAAAAAACCATTCTGGAGGTTAGAACAGAGCCAAACAAACATAATTTTTCTGTTGAAAACTCTTTCTAAAGTGGCAAAAACACAGCGAAAAATTCCAAAGTGCCCTTTAGAAAGAGTTTGGAACAGGAAAAAAAGTTTTGTTGTTTGGCATTTTAGTGAGCTCCGGAGCTGATATTTGTTAATTTTCAAAGCATATTCATCACATTTTCAACATCAACATCTAGTCGCCAGTCCTGGTAATTGCAGGAAAAGTGCTGTCAAACAGCTGATGAGGGGAGGGGGGAGTTTCTGACACTTCTTGGTTGTGTTGAGTGCTTCTGCTGGAGCCAAAATGCAATGAAAAATTCCAAAACAGGAGTGGAAATGCTCCAAACACCCTCCCACTGCCATGTGAAGTGTCGGAACACTAAAAAAAAAAGTCCGTAATGTGATTTTTCCCTGTAAATCGGGACATGATTTCCTCAGAATTTCTTTCCATAAGTTGAGTTTTCCGTTACCCGAGCCGTCTGTAACACGGGGTTTTACTGTATAAGCATGCTTTTACTACAACATAGATTTTAATCATTATCATTTTAGAACTCCAGAGCTGGAAGGGACACTATGGATCATCAAGGAGGAACAGTGGAGAATCAAACTCCCAACCTCGAGTTCCACAGCCTGATGCCTAAACCACTGAGTTCTCCAGCAATCCATGACCAAGCTGATACAGGGGAAAAAACATTCCAAAAATCATGGCCCTTGGTCAAAATAGAATTTCAAAATGGGGACTGAAGTCTCTGAGGTGTAGATTTCAGATTTTGTTAGATAGAAGGTTGAAATTGAAAACGTCCCCTGATCTCCTGTGAACATTCAGAGGACATGAAATATTTTTCCACACCTCACCCAACAGGATAGGACTGCCAACTAAGAACAAGTAGAGAATACTATAATGGTGGCTGAAATTAATTTACCTAGTGGGTAAACTAAATGTTATCCAAATTTCCCATAATCCTAATCTTAATAGCAGTAGCTATGGCAGAAGATGCTGTCAACTGGAAAGATGCTCAATTATAACCACCTTGCCATTTATATAATATTTTAGTTTCTTTTTGAAGAATTTATCTTTACTGCATGTTTAAGAAAAGAAGAACCCATCACTGCTTCCAGCTGGTAATCCAAAGATGGTGATCACCACTGCCTCTTCTATTTCACTACCCTCAATGCCCAGTTACATTTCAGCCAACTTTGTAAGTGGGAAAAGGACACTTAGAAGAACTTAGCAATAGTGTCAACTGCCCTAACTATTTTTGTGTTCCACAGACCTGTCAGAGTTTCAACAATACTAACAACTAAGTAGAAAACTCCCCCAGTGACTTCAAGAAACTGTTAAAAATGGGCCAATTGCAAGGTGTAAGCTTCAGCAAGTGTCCAAGGATTCAACCACACCACCAGTCCTGAACATTACTAAGCCTCTGTGATTCTCAGCTTGTTCAGTACTTTCTGTATTTTTGGACCATAAGATGCACTTTTCCCAAAAAAAAGTGGGGAGGGGAGAAATGAGGGTACGTCTTAACGTCCGAATGCTGTCCAGCAAGGCTGTTGTAAAAGAATATTTTACAACAGCTGCGGCTGGCCAAAGACCTCACCACCACCACCACCACAGCTGTTCCAGGGCCGGGGAAAGAAAAACATATGTTCGGCGGGTCATTAGCACAGGTGGCCACAAGAGGGCACAAATCGCAATTTCCCATTTAAATGCATTGTAAATCAATTTCCTGTACAGTAATCTAAAGCTTTTCTGTTTGTATGTTCCCAATGCATTTCAGTGGGAAACCAAACCTGTGCATAAATAAAAAGAGTTTCATTTACCTTTCTTGCCTTTGTCCCTGCTCCATGTGGTCAAAATGGAGGGGGGAAGCCATGCTTCATGGTTGCAGGGAGAGCAAGAGGCTAGGCTAAAGCATCACTTCCTGCCTCAGTGCAATTGGCTTGCCCACCCATTTCCCCTGAAGCGTCAACACTGGTTGGTGGTGCAAATACAGTACTATTTGGTTCTGAATATTTTTTCTTGTTTTCCTGCTTTAAACACTGGGTGTGTCTTATGGTCAGGTGTGTCTTATGGTCCAAAATATGATATATTATTCTTTAATGGTAGGGAAGGAATGTATTATGTGAATTTTGAATTGTGTCAATTTTTATTTCAAGTAAAAAGAAAGATGGGAGAACTATAAAAACTTTTTTGTGATGGCAACATTGATGAGGACAATATGCTGATATGTATCTCTTGTTCTCCTTCAAAATGTTTTGGCAGGTTTATGATCTCTGCATTTCTCAGCATACTTTATTTAGTGTATGGGACCAAAGACGACCGGACAACCGAAGGGTTGGTTTAACACAGGTTTATTGCATGAGGTTCCAGTTAAGCATGAGGTAATGGCGGTGATACATCTCAATATATACAGTAGCCTTCTTCATTTGAATCCTGTAGCACGGTAGCTCATTGGCTGCTACCGGCGTGGCCTCGCCCAGGCACGCCTCCTTTCCGGCTGCTGTTTGCGGGGAAGGTTTTCCCGCGGCTGTCCGTGATTGCGCAATGTGAACCATGTGAGAGTGAACGCTCGCAGCTGCCCTCTATAGGCTGTCTGCTCGCGTTCCTTTACAGCTGATATCGTTTGTATCTGGAGTGGTTACAATCTTGCCTTTACAGTATCATGAGCATGCATACATACATACATAACATCCCTCCCCCCTAGGATGGGACGAAGTCCCGCAACCATTGTGGCTTGCCGCACGTTCGCTTGGGGCGTGCTTGCGCCTGCCCTAATTCTGGAGAGCCCGTGATCCCTGACTCCGCGGGTGCTTGTCCTGCAACGGGAAACGGGGATTCGTTAGTGGCTCTGTGGGGCGTCCGTGCCTGCCTTGCGCTTGGGGAAGGGAATGGGATGAACAGTTGGGAGGTAAATCCCTGCCTATTGCCCTCGGACCCCGGGGACCCTCCTAGTGTGAACCGCGGAACCGATGAGGTCGCCCTTGGGGAACGGCTACCTCCTGATCCCTGCTCGGGGGACCTTAAGACTGTGGTGGGCGGACTCGCTGATGCCTCCGGTCTTGGAGGTGTCGGTCTCCGGAACATGGGCGCTATGTTGCATTCTAACTCACAGGGGCTACTGTGACTGGAAGTACCAGGGGCTGAACTGAAACCCCTCTTTTCGCTAGGACGGGTGGGGGACCACTCCGCTAACTCCCCCTGGTACTGTAAATCAACGTCTAAACTTCTATGGGCCTCTGAACCTCGGGGGGACTTCCGCGGCTTCCGCGGGGTATGAGTGTGGTTGGGGCTCCTCCTTTCTGACGGGGACTCCCGCAACCCGGGGCTCCTCCTCTCTGGCGGGGACTCCCGCAAAAGATTTCCGTGGATCGATTGCCTTTCCTCCCCCCTTGGTGGGGACCCATGCTCCCCTTTTCCTCCCCCTTGGGCTAAACGGGTGGGGGAGTACCCTAACGCTGATTCAATGCTGTTCTCATCCGCGTCTTGCTCTCCGGGGACCCGACGCCTGAGTTGGTCCACGTGTCGCCTCCACAGGAAACCTGTACTGGTCTCTACGCGGTATGAGACGGGGCCGGTTTGATCTACTACGGTGCCCGGCACCCAGGCTGGCCCCGCGCTGGCGTAATTCCTGCAGTGTACTGGGGCGCCTATGCTGAAACTCTTTGTGGGTTCCACCCCTATGTTCCGCCCTTTGTCCTCTACTCTCGTGGGGTCTAGCTTGGATATCCCCGTGGCCAGCTTCCTGCGCATCAACAGCTCTGCGGGGGAGTACCCTGACGCTAATGGGGTGACCCTGTATCTCAGCAGGAATTGGCACAATTTCAGGTCGAGGTCTCCGGGACCCATGCGCAGTAGCGCGTCTTTCGTGGTGCGCACGAGGCGCTCTACTTGGCCATTGGTGGCCGGGTGAAAAGGGGCGGAGGTGACGTGCCGAATGGCGTTGCGCTCCATGAATGCCCTGAACTCCGCGGACGTGAAACAGCTAGCGTTATCGCTGACGAGGGTGTCGGGTAAACCGAACGTGGAAAAGATCCTCCTTAACTGTTTAATTGTTGTGGCCGAGGAGGTGTTCGAGACTGGAATGACCTCCAACCACTTAGAGAACGCGTCCACCACGAGGAGGAAAAGCGTTCCCCTGAACGGGCCAGCAAAGTCTACGTGTACTCGGGACCAGGGTCCCCTTGCAGCGTCCCATTCCCTAGGTGGCGAGCGAGCCTCTTCTGGCCTAGAGCTTTGGCACGCCTCGCAAGTGCCGACCATGTGTTCGATGTCGGCGTCTAACTGGGGCCACCAAAAATAGCTGCGGGCTAGTGCCTTAGAGCGTACGATCCCCGGGTGGCTGACGTGCAGCAGTTTAAGCACCCTCGGCCGGAGAGACGTGGGGATCACTACCCGCTGTCCCCACAAAAGGCAACCCCTCTCTAGGGACAATTCTAATCTCTTTTTGAAAAATGTGTCGAATTCCGCTGCTGGGGAAGACACGGGCCACCCTTTCTGCACCCAGGAGCAAACTGTGGCCAGCGCTTTGTCCTTGCCTGTCGCTTTGGCGATTTCGGCCGGTACTACTGGAGGGGAGTCTAGGACCTCTATCATTAAGACCTGGTGGTCCCTCTCTACTCCGCCCACGTGGCAGCAATCCCGGGGAATGGGGGACCTCGACAGAGCGTCGGCATGGCTTATCTCCCTCCCGGGCCGGTATACCAACGCGTGCTGATACGCGTTGAGAAAAATGGCCCACCTGAGCATTCTCGGGGACAGGATCTGGGGTGTGGGCTTATCTGCGGTGAAGATGCCCAGCAAAGGCTTGTGGTCAGTCACTATGGTGAAGGGGCGGCCGTACACAAAATCATGAAATTTCTTGGTCCCCGCAATTATTGCTAGCGCCTCCCTGTCTGTCTGAGCATAATTCCTCTCCGCTTGGGACAGGGATCTGGAGTAGAAAGCTATCGGGGCCTCCCTACCGTTCTCCAGCACGTGGCAAAGCACCGCCCCCACCCCCACCGGGGATGCATCGCATATCAGGACCACCGGGCGTTTGGGATTGAAGTGGGTCAGTACAGCATCTGATGCCAGGAGTCGCTTCAGGTCATTGAAAGCCTTTTCCTGGTCGTCGCCCCACTTCCATGCCTCGTCCTTTTTTAACAATTTGTGTAGCGGTTCTGCCACGGCTGCCTTCCGCGGAAGGAAGGAGTGGTAGAAGTTGAGCAGTCCGAGGAACGACTGCAACTCGGGTTTGGAGGTGGGGCGAGGGGCCTTTTTGATGGCGGCTACCTTGGATTGGGCTGGCCTAATTCCCTCGGGAGTGACACGGAACCCTAGGAACTCAACCTCTGTAGCGAAGAAGACGCATTTGTCTTTCCGCAACCTCAACCCCGCCTTTTCGAATATTGTCAGGACCTTTCCCAACCTTGTTGCTAATTCGGCCCGGCTCCCCCCTGTAATTAATACGTCATCAAAATAGGGTAACACCCCCTCCAACCCCTTTAGGAGGCATTCCACCAATGACTGGAAAATCCCGGGCGCCGAATTCACGCCGAATTGGAGGCGCGAAACCTGGAACGCCCCTTTGTGGGTGACTATGGTCTGTGCGGCAGCTGCGGCGGGGGTCACCGGGAGTTGCTGGTAGGCTTGGGCCAGGTCGAGTTTGGCGAAACACCTCCCCCCGTGTAACCGGGCCAACAAGTGGCTGACTACCGGCACCGGATACGCATTAGGGCGGATCGCCTTATTGATGGTGCACTTGTAGTCAGCGCATATGCGGACTTCCCCGTTGGCCTTAAGCGCTGTTACAATTGGAGTTTCCCACTCCGCAGAATCAACAGGAACAAGAATCCCCTGGCCCACCAATTTGTCCAACTCCGCCTCTATTTTGTCCTTTAGTGCGAAAGGCACTCTGCGCGGTTTAAGTCTGATTGGACGCACTCCAGGGTCCAGGTCGAAAGTCACTGGGGGCCCCTTGAATTTTCCTAGCCCCTTTTTAAAAACCTCGGGGTGCGCGTCGCACACGCTCTGTATTGGATCAGTCCCGGCGGCGTGTGCTCCCACAGCGTGCACCCCCCCAATGAACAACCCCAGGGGCTGGAACCATTGAGTCCCGAGGAGGCTGCATTTACCTCCCTTGAGGACGACTAGGGGAAGCGTTGCGGTGTACTTTTTGAAGTGGACCTGGAACTTCCCAACCCCCAACACTGGGATGCGGTTCCCTTGCACGTCCTTCAGTGTGGCCCTCAACGCCTTGAGCTTGGGCCGCACGCGGGGAGCGATTTTCATGAACTCCCCCTGGGAAATAATAGAGTATGAAGAACCCGAGTCCACCTCCATTCTAACAGGGGCCCCTTGTATTACTACCTCAACGAAGTAACGGGGGTGCTCCGTGGAAACGCTGCAAACCGGCGCGTCGTCCTCGCTGTCGTCGGAGATTCGCCCTACTCCGTCCCGCGTCCTCGTGGTCCGGGTGCCGTCCTTCGGCCTCGTGGTGCGGTCCTGCCTCGTGGTGCGGTCCTGCCTCGCCGAGCGGTCTGGAGAACTCCGGGTGGCCTCGCGTCGTTTCCGGCAGACCTTGGCGATGTGCCCGCGCCGGCCGCAGTTGTGGCACTCGGCCTTGCGGAATGGGCATTTGGTGCGGGCGTGGGCGGCGCCGCAGCCGTCGCAGCGCCGGCCCTCTCTCTGGACCCTCCGGACGTCCTCGTCGTCGCTGCTCTCTGCAGACGAGTTCAAAACCCGCCGGGCCGCGCGCACCGAACTCTCTGCCTTGGCGGTCTTCGGGCGCCAGTCCTGAAGCTCGTGCACCCCGGCCGTCGTGGCCTCTGCGGCCTGTGCCGCGTCGAGGATTTGTTGCCACGTGGGAGGCGGCTCCCTTTTCATCAGCGCGCGCTGAGTCTCTGTGTCCCTCAGACCGCAGAGCAGGCAGTCCCGGAGGGTGACGTCGGGGAGTTCCCACTTGCATGGGCCGGCGGCCAACCGCAGGGCCGCGGCGAACTCATCGACCGATTCTCCGGGTGCCTGGACTCGCCTCCAGAACGCGCTCCGAGCGGGGAACATCGCTATTGCCGGCCGGAGATGGGCGCGCAGCGCCGCCAGGAGCTCTGTGGCCTTGAGGTCGCTCACCTTCCTCGGCGCGATTAGGTCCACCAAGGTCCTCTTGGTCTCTTGTCCGAGCATGCGGACGAAGATGGCCCTCTTTTTGGCCTCGTCTGAGACTTCGAGCTCCACCAGTGCAGCGTTGAAGTCTATCTCAAACAGCTCCAAGTCTCCCGGCTTCCTGATCTCGTAGCCGGCGCATGTCTTGGTCCCGTGGGCAGCCATATCCCACCTTCGTCGCCAATTTAGTGTATGGGACCAAAGACGACCGGACAACCGAAGGGTTGGTTTAACACAGGTTTATTGCATGAGGTTCCAGTTAAGCATGAGGTAATGGCGGTGATACATCTCAATATATACAGTAGCCTTCTTCATTTGAATCCTGTAGCACGGTAGCTCATTGGCTGCTACCGGCGTGGCCTCGCCCAGGCACGCCTCCTTTCCTGCTGCTGTTTGCGGGGAAGGTTTTGCCGCGGCTGTCCGTGATTGCGCAATGTGAACCATGTGAGAGTGAACGCTCGCAGCTGCCCTCTATAGGCTGTCTGCTCGCGTTCCTTTACAGCTGATATCGTTTGTATCTGGAGTGGTTACAATCTTGCCTTTACAGTATCATGAGCATGCATACATACATACATAACACTTTAAGACCCATCTCAGGAACCATCTGCCCTCTTTGATGTCCACAACACTTCCTAGGTGCTGTTAAACTTTTCTCTAGACACAGAACCTGTGGTAAAAATCCCTGCTCGTAATAATTGGTGGCATTTTATGCTAATCTCCACTTCCTCTCCTGTCAAAATGCTGAACTGTCACCACATGATTCACAAGCTTTGAGTTGCCAAGTTTCCTTTTCTATAATGACTTCCCCTTTATCAAAAGGCACCTGGTCACTCCATAGCACATGACTAATTGTCCAAGGCCATCTGATGCTGAATTAATCCATAATTGCTTAATCTATCTGTGTCTGCACAGCCAGGCAGTAGAAGATGGGGTGGGTGGGTTGTAGAACACTTTGCAGAAATCAATCACTTAAAATTCATCACGCAGTCTGTGGGGCACCCAGGCCTTTGTCTGCCTCCCGGCGGAGAATGTGATGGAGTTGGGAAACTGAGATTCACCAAAAGAAGCTCTGTGTAGCTGTGTTAATTTGGATTCACAAGGTGAGGACAAATGTAATATTAAAGCCAAGGCTGGGACATCTTTCTGCTGTTCACATCTGAACCTAGCTTTTTATCAACTTCGCATGAAAAAATTGAGACAAGCTCAAATGGGGATGACTTTAAAAGGTCCTCAGATATGAATTTCTAGTTCCAAAATTGAGAGAAGGGGGAGGGGCACAATGTAATTTGGGAATCAACATGACATATTCTTACATGATTTTTTTGTTGCTGAAGAATTAACACTGGCCATCTGCGGCTACTGAAATTATTAGGTAAGAGCCTCTTAGATATGCAGTAGGTCTGCTCTTTGGGGGGTTGGTCCAGGCATGTTGGCATACCTGTCAAGCGCAGCTGCAGAAAATACGAAAACTGCTCCAGCCTGGGCACGCATGTGCAGCAAGAACT
Source organism: Bradypodion pumilum (assembly GCA_035047305.1). Classification (NCBI taxonomy): domain Eukaryota; kingdom Metazoa; phylum Chordata; class Lepidosauria; order Squamata; family Chamaeleonidae; genus Bradypodion; species Bradypodion pumilum. The sequence goes on along the minus strand of JAWDJD010000010.1, from coordinate 13,717,471 downwards.
CCTTTGTGCATGTGCAGAACCCCTTTGCGCATGCATAGAGCCCATTTGCAATGGGCACACATGAGCACTAAACCCTTTCCCCACCATTCAAATATGGGACGGCAGCGGGAAAGGGGAGGAACCAGCGCAGGAATATGGGAAATCCTGGCCAATACGGGATACTTGACAGGTATGCATGTTGGATACTGGAGTGGTCCCAGCAGCCCACAATATGCACCTTTTGAGCCCCCATTTTGGTGCACTCCTATATATTCAGTTCGTAGTGTTGTGGACATTGGGATGGGATACATGGGAGCCTTGAAACTGTTCAAGGCTGCTTCCAGTGTTAAAATCCAGTATGCTGAATTGGCCAATAAGCCACTTTAGCATATCAGGGAATGAAAGTATTCCCTGATTCTGTGAACATTAAGAGGAAGTGGTTTTTTCATGACTGTTTATAATCACTGATGCAATGCATCACTTTGTTTAATTAACAATATTTTTTCTTTGTTTGTGTATTGCCAATCAAAACTACAGCTGTGAACAGACTCTCGATCAACAATAAACAAACAAATAAGTTTTATAAATGTAAACAAAGTGATAAATTGCATAAGCAACTATCTCTAGACATAGAAAAAAATATTAGCTTCCTTTGACTTCCTTTCACAGATGATCATGGGAAGTGGATGGAGAGTCACCTCTCATTCAGATTGGAAGAGTGCATTGAATGGTTCATTGTTCTTCTCCCTCACCAGCCAATCCATGCTTCATCTAAAGCAGCGGTTCTCAACCTATGGCCCAGCCTGTGGCACCAAATAATCCCCAGAAATATATATAAAATACCACTATAACCACTGTTGCCCAAGGTAGTAACTCCTTTTTCCAGGTTGTCATTTGAAGAGTCATTTTCTGGCACCCCCCTCTCTCCAGCCACTCCCACCACAATCATCCATGGACTCATTTACGCCCTTCGTAAATGCATTTACGACAGCCACATTTTATGGCAGCATTTATGGGGGGGAACCACCAGTCCAGCTCACTCAGCTGTCTGAGGGGGCATGGTCTGGCCCTCGGCTAAAAAAGGTTGAGAACCCCTGATCTAAAGAAACAGCCAGAACAGGATCAAAAACAATATGTACAGATCCCTCCAGCTCCAATTTTACACCAAGAAACATTTTCGCATTTACAACTGCAAATCAGTGTCAGACTACACAATTAAGGGCTAGATTGGGAAGGTTTAGCAGACAGAGTGAGTATGGAAATGAATATCCTATAGTCACTTAGTGGGAGGCCTAGATAATCAAGATGCCTTTTGAACAAATGGTTTCTTATCATCTTTAAATGACAGTTCACTCTGCTTCCACTTCCTGGTTTCACAGATCTCTTTCTGGATTTATGCACAATGCTTAGCGTTTCCCTAACAAGATAGAAATAAAAACACATATATGAGGTAGTGACAGGTTGAACTTTTTTGGGGGAAATGGCATCCCGCATAAGAATTTTCCCTATGGAAAAAAATTGTACAACATTTTTCAATGGGAAAAACCACTTAGCAAAAAAAAAAGTCGATGATGCATCCCATAGGAAAAATTGCTATACGATGCATGCATTGTATAGCAATTGTTTCATACAACAATAAGCCCCGTGGGATGGATTAAATTTGTTGTATGAGGTACCACTGTACTAGGGTTTATCCCTTGAGAACAAAAATAAAAACAACCCATTTCGTGGAATTTCACATGACTATGTACAGATATCTAAGTCTGGCCAGGTTATCCTGCTATGGTAGTAGAGTAGACCATCCTGCCAGCAACTCAACGAGCTTCAGGCGATGGTTACCTAACCAGACAAACCTGAAGACTAATGACCTTGGTGAAGTCCACAGGGAAGGGTGATGGTCCCCAAGTGGATTAAATCCCACTTGAATCCATCTTGATGGAGGGCAACAGCTACATCAATACTGGCCTAGGGCTGAGGAGGACTTTGCCTACCAAAAGGGCTCTGGACCAGAAAGTAACTCATGGAGCTGGATCAGTGGGAGCTGGATCAGGGGGTCATGCTGTGATGAGGAAGGCAAATGAAAGGCCGCTGCATTATATTCTCAGGATTGTCATGAGGATCGCCAATATTTGGAATCAGATATGGCACAAGAAGGAGAAGGAGATGTATGGATATGAATGCTGGAGAGTTAAAAAAGGAGGGGGGAAAACGATTTGAAATATGGTATTTGACGACAATGTTGATAAGAATATGGGATTTGTGACCATACAGGCAAGGAATATGAATCAGAGAGCGAAAGATGTGAAAGACAAGCATGAAAACTATTTGTTGGAGTAAACAATGGCCAACTGTATTGGTTACTCTTGGCATAGGATAGAGGAATGGACTAAGGAACTAAGGGATCCATCTGCTGCTCAATTGCCTTTGATGTTTGTGCCAGCAAAAAAACTGGAATGGGAAAATGGGTTATAAATGGGTTAGATCAGTGGTTCCCAACCTTTTACCTTCCTAATCCATCCATAAAACTTCTCCGAACAGGTTGTCCAGATCCCTGTTTGAGAATAGAGGTAGAGTTTCTGCCTGTGAAGTTTCATATTTTTATGACAGTCTTCCAGTATTACTTCAAGCTGCATAATATGGCTGAGAATAAGTTTATAAAAACAATGCTTTGGGGGAACATACCTGAAATCTGACTAGCCAAACAACAGGTGTGAAACTATGTATAATGCAGTCATTGCACACAGACCCACAAGACTTTTTCAAAAATGCAGAACCTTGAGCTGACACATGTTAAAAATTGGTTGAAGGAAACACATGTTTTTTCTGGAAACAGTAAAAATTTTGATGCCAACATTTTAAAATTGTCTATAATATTTTAAGGTGGTTTGTCATGTGCAGTATTATTTTAATAATTTACTGAAGATTTCTGTTAGCTTTAGTTTTCAAATTATGCCCTCAAAATATATAGAATGGTAGAATCATAACATTGTGGTATAAGAACGTCTCTGTGTTGTGGAGCTCAGAGGCAGAAAACGTATGTCACTACATTCTGTATTGTGGTATTTATGAGGAACGCAGGGGGGAAATCACTGCAAATTTGCTAGTTGGCTTGTCTCATTCGGATGACATATTTAAAGTAAGATACCTTATGGTCAATGAAGTGAAGTGCATAATATTTAGAACTGCCAGATTTCCAGAGATAGCACAACAGTTGAAGAAAGTAGTGATACCAATGTAGTGAACTGTAACAATTATACAGTACATATATACGGACACACAAATACACACAGTCAGCATCTGGTGTAGAGAATCTTCCAAAATTCTTTGCTTTCAAGATTTAGACATTAACTGTACTATATATCAAGGTTCCCTTACTAGGTACTTTACTAATGCAAAGTAGCATAAGTTCATAAGGGGAGCAACATCAAAGGGCATATTACTTTGGAAAAAATGCACAATAATTGTACAAAATGTCTGCTTTGTTTGTAGTCTTAATGTGTACACATAAGGTAACGTATGGTTGTTTTTCTGTGTTGTCAAATGGCTTCCAACCTATGGAGACCCTTCCCAGAGTTTTTGAGGGATATGAAAATGGTTTACCATTGCAACCTCCAATGATTTTTCATGGCCAAGCAGGAATGTTAACCCAAGTCTCCTGGATATTATTCTGACTCTCTGCCCATTAAACCACACCAACTCTCACAGAAAACATTTGGAGAAGAAAAGACACAAATAAGATTAAGTGTTTTTCCAGTTCTGAAAATATGTTTTAGATTTTTGCCCAGTTAAACTTAAAATCAGGAAGGAACAGAGTGTTTCATGGAATAAAGAAATAAAAACATGAAACAGCCTCTCAGTTCTTCATCCTTTCCATTGTATTGTGCTGATTCACATCTCTTATAACATTAATAATCTGACTAATTAGTACCTTTTTTCTTAAAAATGAAGTGATTAACTAAATTAAATTAAATTAAACACAGTATACTTTTTATTTTTCTTGATGTTTAAGATTTTTGATGTGAATAGGTTTTTGTGCAAATCATAAACATGAGGCAGACTACTCAGTTGCAGTTTAACTGAGTTTACATTGGTCCCACATTTCATTTTGTAATGCTCCTTTCATCAGAATGTTATGCAGCATACCTGGTTTCAATCTAATTCCTTATGAGCAATTAATTCCATAATTATTCCATAGACCCTTAAGGAAATCAAATATTGAATTAATCAGACTTGTTGCCAACCAATTTATTGAAGAAATGTAATTCTTCGGCATATAAAATGTTGGCACTTGGTCAATAAATTTTAACTATCCTCACACTGGAATCATAGCTTTAGAATCAGGTCTTTCAGAATAAAAATCTGCAGGACACCATGAAAACAATAGATCTTCTCAAAACAGAGAAATCAAGTTAAACTTTACAGTGACATTTAACAAAACAGAAATGCAATAATAGAAATAATACTAAAAACTATAGATGTTAGTGAAGATGTAGACAGGATTCTTCTATTTTTTAATTACTTTTAGAGTGTATGGACACCATTTGCCCTCCTGCACGATGGGGTGCCCATTTTGTCCTAACAGCTACAAAGGGGTAGCCATTTTGTTTCTTGAATACCCTTGGAGGGGTGGGGGCCAAATGAAATGGCACCATGGGCCGGTTCTGGCCTGCAGGCCTTAGGTTGGGGTCCCCCTGATTTCACCTGTTTTCCACCTTGAAAATAGGTGATCTCACCCTACCCCCAAGGAACAGTCTGGACATCCTCTCAACTTACATTCAAGAAGCTTCATGCCTTTCCATTGGGGAGAAGTAAAAAGTAGATGTCCTTATGTTCTGAACTGTGCTGACTTTTTCTCAAAATTATACTGCTGATGTCACTTCCTTTCCTCTCACATCTTTCTCTTGTCCTTCGAATAAGGAGACAACTTGTCTCCATTCTCTAAAGTTAAATGAGAAACATGTGGTTCTTAAATCTTTAGTTTAGAACCAAGAATTCTATCATCTTTCCTGCCACAAGTTTACTTTTCCAGTAAATGTAAGCATTCTTATTTTCTTGGGAAGAAGTATGGACATGATTCCTTTACAAACTAGAAAATGTGTTTGTAAGGATAACAAAGCCCATTATTCCACTACCATAGGACTCATTCCACCTGACAGAGACCTGCACCCATCAAGGAAGCCAGCACAAGCCATTTTTGCTGCTTCAAAGTACATGTGGTTCTGCTCCAGGCTAGAGAAATCTGGTAGGTTTCAATCACTGACTGTTTATGTTTATAAACCAGCCAGATTAGGTAGGAAATAGCAATGTAAATTAGGTAGTAATATGTAGCATTGACAATAAAGAAATAAAGGAACTAGAATACTCCCACCAGTTTATCCTCTATATAATACTTTTGCAGGCGCACCCCCCAATAACGGACTCAGACACCATTGAAAGTGGATAACGGCATTGAGCCACATTTATTGATTCATGCCCTAGTCCGAATTATAAATTTGTATTGGTAAAACGACCAATCATAATTCTTAAGGCAAGCAGGCCGAAGTAACACTGGTAAGGTACCACCCAAAATTGCCAATGGCAATTGGCTACAATGTATCAATTTGTATCAATTTGTTTGTTGACAACAAACAAATTGTTGACCGTAGTCAATATCTAACTAATGACCCCACCCTCTGACTCGTATCCTTGAAATCATGGGGTGATGCATGCTGGTTAGCTATCGCCATCACCCCGTCGCCTGGTTCGTCGTTGACCGGACAACGTTTAACTAATTTATTCCTATCTAGTGTTGTCCAGTCAATTGCGAACCTGCCGGATACCTGTGGGTCATAACTGTTTACCTTACCAGTGCTACCCGCCCATGTGACCAAAGTCAACAGTAGTCGTAGAAGAACCCCTATATCAAACCATAGCAACAGTGTGGGATGGGCAAAAAAGCCAGGACCCGGAAGCCAATGTGGGTCCCAGCCAAAAATTCCCACCCGGCCCCGAAGCGACCAGAATATCACACTGTTAACTAGGGAGGGGGTGGAGGGGAAAAAACTTCTCCGCTCCGTCGCTTAGGTAAAATGGCAGCTCGGCTGCCTCGTGGCCACCCCTTTTGTAAGGGAGCTGGCCACGCCCTAAACTACCCGGATCATTCGTCCTGTGGGGGGGGCCCGCAAAGAGCGCGGCGGCCATTTTGGCGCCGCGCTTGCATTGCAGGCACACCCCCCAATAACGGACTCAGACACCATTGAAAGTGGATAACGGCATTGGGCCACATTTATTGATTCATGCCCTAGTCCGAATTATAAATTTGTATTGGTAAAACGACCAATCATAATTCTTAAGGCAAGCAGGCCGAAGTAACACTGGTAAGGTACCACCCAAAATTGCCAACGGCAATTGGCTACAATGTATCAATTTGTATCAATTTGTTTGTGGACAACAAACAAATTGTTGACCGTAGTCAATATCTAACTAATGACCCCACCCTCTGACTCGTATCCGTGAAATCACGGGGTGATGCATGCTGGTTAGCTATCGCCATCACCCCGTCGCCTGGTTCGTCGTTGACCGGACAACGTTTAACTAATTTATTCCTATCTAGTGTTGTCCAGTCAATTGCAAACCTGCCGGATACCTGTGGGTCATAACTGTTTACCTTACCAGTGCTACCCGCCACACGGAGGGGCTTCACAGAAGGCCTGACGCCCCCCCCAGACCGTCAGCTCGGTCAACAGGCCTGCTCGCCAATCACCCAACAGGAGATCCATACCTCCTCGCGACAGATGGACCCCATCCCCTGCATACAAATCATAATTTTCTAGTCCAATAGCGGGGTGACGACTGACCCGTCCCCAAGCCTTGTCAGCAAGGAACCGCGCCACCGCCCTATTGACCGCGCGCCATGAGGTCAACTCCTCCCCTGTAAGAATGGCGCGGGACCATGTCCGACCAAACCAGGGTTGCGGGCGGCCAGACGTAGTGCAAGTAGGCGAGGTCCTCGCAAATCGCATGCTTGAGCGACAAGCCGGTGACCTGACCCAAATCGTTGCCCCCCAGGTGCATGATGAGAATGTCAGGCGGGGCAGCACTTCTGCCTGAAAAAAGAAAAGGCAGCAGCTCCCGCCACAACATCCCAGGCTTACCATGCCATGTGAGACTGGCGTGTTCACCCAGTCCCAGTCGGGGTCCCCACTCTGTCGCCGCAGCGTAACGCGCTGCCCTTTGCACGTAGCTGTGGCCCACCAGCCATACTGTCACCGGTGTAATACGACACCCAGGGTCTGTAAGAAAATTGAGGAAAAAAGGAAGGTAAGGTGACTGTATTGGTACTCACGGCGGAGGTGGGCGCACATAAAACTGAAAACATTGTGAACCCCACCTCCCCATGCTGCGTATGTCAGCCCCGGAGTACCCAAAAGCAGCTGCTGTAGAGGCTGCCCCAATACGGAATGAATGTGTGCCATAACCATAGGCCCACTTCCCATTGAAGTACATCCCATAACCCAGGGATCCTGAGGCATCAGACTGGATCTGAAAATTTGGGGAAGCCAGGAGGTCAGACCTCCAAAATGAGACCCCATTGAACTCCCTCAGGAACTGTAACCAGACGAACATGTCTGCCCTGATACCCCGGGTAATCCTGACTCTATGGTGGGGCCTGGATAACCCTGCCATGGCGTCACATAAGCGCCGAGCAAAAGCCCTGCCCGGTGCGACCACCCTGCAGGCAAAATTGAGGTGACCGTGTAACACTTGGAGTTCCCTCAGCGATGCCTTGCGCTTGGCCAGCAAATCCGAGATGAGGGCCACTAACCGGGACACCTTATCCCCCGGTAACCTAGAAGCCTGCGCTACTGTGTCGATCTCCACCCCCAGGAATACTAGCTTGTTAGATGGGCCCTCGGTCTTTTCGGGCGCTAAAGGGACACCAAGTTCCTCCATTAGCATCTGAAATGTGTTGAGGAGACGTGTGCACGTGTCCCAGCCCCGTTCACCCCCGAATAAAAAGTCATCCAGGTAATGGGCTACAGACCGGGACCCTGACCTGCGGACGAAAGCCCACTCCAGGAAGGTACTGAAACGCTCGAATGCTGGATATGGAACAGCCAAAAGGCATGGCCTTATCAAAATAATATTCACCCCGGAATTTAAAACCCAGCAACTCGAAGTCGGCCAGATGCACCGGCAGTAGGCGAAAAGCCGACTTGATGTCGCATTTAGCCAGCAAGGCACACGGGCCGCACGAGCGCACCATGCGCAGCGCGTGGTCAAAGGATGTATACCTGACCGAACAAAGGTCATCAGGGATAGCATCATTGACCGATCGGCCGGCCGGGTAAGACAAATGATGAATAAGGCGAAATTCGCCTAGGGACTTTTTGGGAACTAAGCCTAGGGGTGATACCTTAAAATTGGGGAACGGGGGTGCAGGGAAAGGGCCAGCGACCCTGCCCGCATCAACCTCCTTCCTAATGCTGGCAGCAGCCACCTCCTCCCTTCCCCTAAGAGATAAAAGATTGGGGGCATCCTGAGGGGACCTATCACCCATGAAAGGGATACGGAACCCTTGCTGAAAGCCTCGAAGGAGATACTCCGCATCCTCCCTCTTCGAGTACGATGCGAGCCAACGCTCCAACATGTCCACGTTAATTGGGGAGGGAGCCTTTCAGTGAACCAGCTCCATCTGCGGCAGGCTTGCCAGCCCACTGCCCGCCCTTGCCTCTGCCACGCGTCCCTCCAGGCCTGGGACACGCAGAGGCTGCGTGGGGACCCGCACAGGTGGGACACTCATGCCTGTACCTGCAATTTTTCCTATTGCAGGAACCATTGGACGAGAAAGTCCAGCACAGCAGGCGGGCTGGAACCCCCTGCCCCGCCACCTGGCGGGGAACCTGAGCTGGAGCCGCTCGCTGGACCGCATGTCCGCAATGGTATCTCTCCCCTGGCGCGGGGCGCGTGGGCGTCATGTACAGAAGCCAAAGCCTCTGGCACGGCTCATCCCACCTCATCTCGGGGTGCAGGGGAATCCGCATACGAAATTCCTCGTCATAAGCCAACCACGAGGGGCCCGGAAAATCGACCATCGCCCTATAGATGTTGACTTAATATGCCATGTTGCTTAGCTGAATAGCTAGTAAGTTGATTCATAGAAGCTTGACCCTATTCTACCCACCATAGCTGTTTCTCTATACAGAGGAGAAACATTTCATGTTTCTTTCAAGTTAGGAACTTGAAAAATTTTAAAGGGAAAAAATCAAAGTCCCCAAAGATATGGCCACAAGTTCTATAATCACTTTTTACTCCCTCTCTTTTCCTTTCTGTCTGCTTTGAAGCTGATACACTGCAGGTCTCCATGAGAAGCTGTGACCAAATACTAACATACTTCTCACCAACAAGTGTACTAATCTCTTAGTCACTAGCAACAGAAAGTATCCACTACCCTTGAGAGTTGAAGAGAATTTATATTGATAAGTGGACATGTTTGGAAGGCCTGTTCAAGCAAGTCCTATTATTAGACAGAGTGGATCGGTTGCTGTCAGTAGCTGATTTGTGATGCCGGAGTGAAAAACAGCAAGTCACTCAATTCTTTTGTTTTTATTATGTTTTCATTTTATACATTTTATGCAGGAGTTTTCAGCCAGGATTTCAGACAAGGATGTTTTCCAACTTGGAGTTTCCGGAGTTGCAGCCTGGAAAGAGAGTGGTAATATGCCCTTTTTAATACATGCCTTTCCTCCATACAAAGAGCTGCCAAAGAACAATCCAATGTGTTCACCAGTCCAACCCTGAAGAACTGAAATGATCAGCAATCATGAAACTGCTCAGCCACTGTCAGCAACTAGACAGCAGGCTCAGGAGGCAGAAGTCAGCTCATCACAGTCTTCCTCACTTGAGTGAGATGCATTGCAGTTTTATTTTAACTATAAAATCATTTAATTTTTTCCTTCTGTATATTTAACATATATAATTTTATGTATATATTCTGACTGCTGGATTTCCCCTGTTTTGGTGGGGTTTGAATAGCTATCATTCCTGGAAATCTTTGCATGCAAGAGGGAGAGATTTAACACAGATACAATAAAATTGGTGTGTTGTTTCCAGGCTCTGAAATAACCACAATAATATCCAAACTTCAGTAGGAATGAAGAAGAAGATTTAAAATCAGCTCAAGACAAACAATGGCTGAATGACTGAACAAATAAAGCTTGCAATGGAGAGAACAGACTCTTCCGCATGGGGCAAATGGCAGAAAGATATATTTTTTCATCTGACAATGGGGTGTAACAAGGTTGGCTCTGCACTACTACCATTTACATTACTCAAATGCTAGTGACAATGGTAAGAGCTTAGCTCTAAGATTTTCACTCCACTAACCACAAAGGTTGTCAGTGTATCTATGCCACAAACCATTATGAGCAGTCTTGAAGCTTGCTCACTGAACAAGTTAAAAATGCAATCAAAAACACATGAGAAACAGGTCTCTTGATTGGACAGAGACTAGCACATGAGTGTAGGGTGTACTGTAACGCTTCAACCTTACTCTTGTTCCTAAGAAGTAAGTTCCACAAAATATAGTAGAACTTGCTTCTGTGTATAGGATTTTTGTTGTCAGTGTTAGTAGCTCGATATTGGATTATGGCTGCAGTATCTCTATGCAGTTATAAAATCTGAAATCACTTTAAATGGCTCCATCCTATATAGTTCACTGAGGTATGAACAATCATCTGGCAGACAAGCAGACAGCCCACCTTGAATAGTAACACATTCTAAACACCATATTATATATTTCAGGATTCCATAGGATAATAATAGTAATAATTTCATGTCAGAAATTATTCTGGGTTAAAAGGATTTTTGCTGGAGAAGCTCCACTCAGAGGATGCCCGAATGAGGCTACTTTCACGTCCCCAAGAGCTGGGACAGAGACGGGCACTCAATCCTTCATGCAGTACCCAGGTCTTGAACTGCCAACTTGTCGGCCTTCCAGGTGACAAGGTGAGCTTTTTGGTACCATAGCAGTTAAGCGATATTCGACTCCTCCAACTGTATAAAGTAGATAGACTCCAGATTAATCTGAAATGAAGATAGGGTGTGGATCATTCACCGTCATCTATCCACATGCTCATCCTCAAACAACTCCGTCATCCAGTGACTAAAACAAAAGATCCAGTATCTCTCCTTTGCCCTTATGTTAAGCCATGGACAGGTATCAGTGGCTATGTTTCTTTGCCATAGCATCCAAGGAGCTGAGCATGGCTCTAAATGCAGTGTGAGTTATTTGACACCAAAGTATTCAATTTCACTGTGCCCAGGCATCCAGTGTAATCCATCGAAAGGGCACTGTCCTTCAAGCCTTTCAGCTAGGGTGACAGCTGCCCACTGATTAATTGACAGGTTAAAAAGATTGATTCCACATGTCAGAGCTGTAACCCTGCCAGAACAATGCAGCTGTCAATTGGGCTGTAAAACAGACGCTTGCATTAACCGTCCTGACAACAGCGGCACAAGAACACATGCACCTGCCTTTATGGAGCCTAAACACACAGCCACATGCCAATTAATCATCCTGAGAGCCTCAGTAGTGGAGGATTCAGTAAAGATCCCTGCAAGGCGAGAAGGGTACTACTTTTGGCATGTCTAGTTCTCCACTTGAAAGGAGAAAGAGGGGTGTAAGGAAGCAGCCAGAACTGACAAAAAGGTGAAACCTACTTACCACCTTCTTTCATTTCAGGCCAGGAGGGCTTTTGCATAACATTGTGTCATACAACAGTTATGCCCACTCCTAGATCAGGACTCCTTGCTCATGGTCATGCATGCGCTGGTCACCTCCAGACTGGACTATTGTAATGTGCTCTACATGGACCTCCCTTTGGTGACAATTCGGAGGCTGCAACTGGTCCAGAATGTGGCTGCCAGATGGTGATGGAGTGCGGATGTGATGCCTGTGCCTCGCCACTGCTTTGGGAGCTGCACTGGTTACCAGTGTACCTCCGGGTGCAATTCAAGGTGCTGATAATGACCATTAAAGCCATACATGGCAGTGGGCCAGGATACTTAAGAGACTGCATCACCCTGAGAACATCTGTCCATCTCACCAGAGCAGACCGGAGAGGCTCTCTTATTGTGCCACCAGAAAGAGGGCCTTCTCTGTGTCTGCTCCGGCCCTATGGAACCTCCTGCCAATTGAGCTATCACTCCAGCTGGAGTAGCAACTTGTGTGTTGCCCGCATTATTGATTGGCTATTAACCTTTCCCAATGGGTTTGTCGGGCTACGCACGGCGGCTTGAGACCAACCTGGCTCGGCTGGAAGGGGAATTGGATTGCGGGCCAATAGCATTAGGCAGCAATAGCGAATCCATATTGCTTGGCTGGGGGCGCTGAGAGGAGTAGGACAAATGTCCTAAGGTGAAACACCCAGTAGAGACTCAAGGTCTAGTAAACACCACACGGTATCCAGCTCACATCCACGGACTGAGCTGGGCAAAGACAAACCGCAGCTAGACCAAATAGCTATGCATAGGTGCCCAGAGTCTCCAAGGACTCTGAGATAGGGCGAGAACAATGCACCAAAACCGCTAATCAGTCCCCAAAACAGGGACCATGCATGCAGTAACTTCTTAGGCTGGCAAATGTAACTTGGCCAGCAAGATGCCATGTAAACAAGCCTTCTGTCACGGGGTCTCACACAGGCTGTGCGGGGAGATCCCGATGTAGTCAATAAATGCAGACCACCCGAGGATTCTGGACTGGCTTTTTCTACCACACATCTGTCTTGTGTTCCTTCCTTGCCTCCGCTCCGATCCTCTGGGGGGAGCATTACAATAACAACTCTTTCTCTTCAGGAAAGAACTAAAAACCTGGCTGGCAAAGCAAGAGTGGGGCACTGGGGGTGTGGCAATTGTTTAGGTACATACTCTTGTAGTCCATTTCTACAACTGGCTCACAAGTGGTTCTAGCTTCCCTCTTCAGTGAATTCAATGGACCAATACAGCAAGTTCTTCCTATCTTTCACTGCATCAGCATAAGTAGCTAGAACTTCTTCATTTTATGATCTGCCTCATGCAGAGCTGCACTTGGGAGATTGGCAAAGTTCTGATGACAGTGACCAAACAGATGTCTCTTGGGAATCCATAGAAAAGTGATGGTGAACCTTGGCACTCCAGGTATTCTTGAACTTCAATTCCCAGAAGCCCTGATCAGCAGGAGTGCTGATTTGGGTTTCTGGTAATTGAAGTCCAAGAACACCTGGACTACCAAGGTTTGCCATCACTGCCATAGACCAACAAGACTAACTTTGTGGTAACAATCCCATTTCATACATTCAACACCAGGAACAGGCATCTTTAAAGGATTTGAGAGGACTTTTGAGTCCAGAAAAAATACCATTTCTTAGGGCTTTTGGGACTGGGGTTCCACTTTTAAGCAAGATGCATGGGGAACATATGAAAATGGAGGGTGGAGAAATCATTACTACCTAACCTATGCTTGAGTGCATAATGTCAAATTTAAAATTGGTTTTTAAGATTTGACAAGTTTCTCCCTTTCAAATTATACAAGGCAAGAGTAGTATAGGTGCTGTTAAAAATTGAGAAATTGGGGAACATGGAATATGATGTTATTCTGGAAAATTTAGACTTTTCTGTTAGTGCTTCATTGCCCATAATCTCACAATACTGGCTGCGGCTGGTTGGAGCTTCTGGGACTTTAAATCTCAAAATCACTGTGGGCCAAAGGTTGAAACATTCTGGTCTGCAATAAGAATAAAGCCCCACCATGGGAGAAATATGATTTATGTTCACCTGACAAATTGTTTCTTAGCAGAGGGGAAAATTCCCTACTATGAAAACTTCTAGCACATAGCTTCAACCTCAGCTGAACTTTTGCAAAGCCAAACCACTGAACTTAAAGGAGAATTGGTCTTATAAAATACTTAGAAATAAGAATATTAATACAAGAAATGAACATAACCCTTTCACCTAACACCCTTCCACCAACACATCTTCTGATGTTTTGAGTACAGCAGGACTCTTGTGAAGTCATTTTAGAGATAAAAGAGGGTCACTTCTGAGCTTGGTACTTCCAAAAAAATGCCTTAAAGCTTTAATGGCTAGATTCAATATAGATATACAGAGATCCATTATCTTAAAAGCTGTAAGGAGGTCCAACAAATATTTCCAGCCCAAAACAGGTTTATTTCCATCTGCACTTATCTGTGCTATTTAAACTCCATTGCTTGCCGTTAATCTTCGGTAATGCAACATAAGAGGGGTTATTTACTTTCTAATGACATCAATTGGCTATAAATATTAGACATCTAAGGTTGGCTGATACTGCAAGGCCCATTTTCTATTCCAGCTTGGCATTTGACTATTTGCAAAGCTGCCATTCTGTTTGTTCTTCTCTGAGTCACTTATCGGCTGTCATAGGACAGTGTTCAATTCATTTAAATTGAATGAATAAGTACATTAGGAGAAGCTGTCGGGAGAAGAGAGGACTAGAAATACGCTGAATGCTGGGATGAGTGATAAGTCAACAGGCTGCAAGAGAGATCCTCCAAAGAAGTGAACAAATCAATGTGGGGGAAAAAAGAGAGGAAGATACCATAATGGTAACAGACTGGTCAGAATGAAGCTATAAATCTCAGGGTAAATAAAACCCATCAACTATAATCTCTTGACCATGAAGCAACATTTGTTCTGCTTGTTTCCTGCTTTAAAGGGACCAAACATAGAGAAAGTTATTAAAGGGTAAAAGCTAATACAGTGATACCTCATATAATGTCCAAACTTGGTTCCACAAGTTTGGACTTTATACGGATTTGGACTTAGTATGGGGCATGCAAAAACCTAGCAGTGATGCCTCATACAATGTCCAAGTCCTTGCCATGATACCTCATACAACGTCGTTTCCATAGAGATACATTGTACTGGAACAGCACAGACTTCAGGGCAAAGACAAGGAAACAGACAGGAAACTGACAGAACCTTAAGAAACCATTGCTAAAAACATTACAAAAACTGGTCAAACAACCCTGATTGTCCAAGAACCTGAAGAATGCTGCTAAAATCCCAGGAATGCTTCTAAAAATTCTAATGAAATTTTTTTAAAAAATCCAAAATCACGCTCAAAACCACTCCTAAACACTCTTCGCCTCATGCAAAACCCACAAGAGCAATGCACGCATGTGTCCTGCCTTTTATACTGCCCAGGCACAATGCAACCTGGGAAAAACCCAATGCCTCATACAAAGTCACACGACTTTGTATGAGGCAACTTTTTTGAAGGAATTAGGCGATGTTGTATGAATCCGACGTTGTATGAAACGGACTTTGTATGAGGTATTACTGTATCTAAGTCAGGGCAAGAACTTGTGTAAACAACTACAGTACGTGTCAAGGGGAATGTTCCTTAGATTTATAATTCGTACGGTTAGAAAAAAACACAATGCACTCTTTGGTTATGCCTCCCCCAACATCTGTTTTTACAGTGTTTGCATTGAAGTACAAAATAGATGTTGCAAAAAGACCAGGATTAGAAGAGGAAGTCTTTAAAAGCAAGTTGTATGTGAGGTTAGAGTATGCCAACAAATTTACTTTGCTCTAAGCTTGCTCATCCATGGATGAGAATGGGATTCCTCTGAGTCTGATTTCTCAAACATGAAAGCCACCACAAACAATGTCTCACTAACCCTAATGTGCTTTCAAATGTGACTACAGATACGGTGAGATGGCAAGAGAGGTTGCATCTGACTGTGCTAGAAAGAACATTTAACTGGGAACACTCTCCATTCTATCCATAGAGGAATTGATCCAGCCAATCATCAACAAGAGTAGCCCTGTTTCCAGATTGCTTTCAGCAATGAGCAGGGTCAGGCTGGCTCATGATCTCATGTACAACACGTGATCACCAGTAAATAGCTTATAGGGGACCATCTCACAAGCAGTTCAACTGTGAGCTATTTCAGTCTTTCTACGTTATTTCATTTAATGACTAAAGTAAATTATCCTAGCTTTCAAATCACATCTAACCCCTGGAATGACTGGCCAACTTTGGGGATGTACCTGCTCAGATGTCCAGGAAACATATATTTGGCTTTTGTATTGACTAAAGAAAGAAGGAAGAAAGGAAAGCATGGAAAGGAAAGACAGAAGTGATAAGTCAGCATCACAAACCTTGTTCAGTCGCACAGTCGAGTCCGACCCTTCGCAACCCCATGGACAACAGTATGCCAGGCTCCTCTGTCATCCGCCATCCTCTGGAGTCCCCTCAGATCCACACCAACTATTTCAATGATACTGGGTAACCATCTCATCCTCTGCTGCCCCCTTCTCCTTTTCACTTAGATCTTTCCTAGCATCAGGGCCTGTTCTCATTTGGTGGCCAAAGTACTTGAGCTTCAGGTTCAGTATCTATCCTTCCAGGGAGCAATCAGGGTTGATTTCCTTTAGGATTGGCTGATTTGACTTCCTTGCAATCCAGGGGATTCTCATCAGTCTTTTCCAGTACCATAGTTTTAAGTTGCCTATTCTTCTGTGATCTGCCTTCCTTATGGTCCTTCTCTCACTGCAATACACGTACATTACTATTGGGAGGACCATCACTTTAACTATGCAGAATGTTATCTAATTTTTATTATGCTGCCTAGATTTGTTAAAGCTTTCCTCCTAAGGAGTAAACATCTTTTTATTTCATGGCTGCAGTCCCTGTCTGCAGTGATCTTGGATCCCAAGAAAGTAAAGCACATTTCTCCTTCCATTTCCATGGAGTGATGGGGCTGGATGCTATGATCTTGTTTTTTTATGTTGAGTTTCAAGCCAACTTTTGAGTTTCAAGCCAACTCTTTCACCTTCAACAAGAGGATCTTTAGGTCTTCTTCATTTTCTGCCATTAGAGTGGTGTTATCTATATATCTGAGGTAGTTGACATTTTCCCCAACAATCTTAATTGAGTGTACTCTCTATATAGGTTAAATAAGCAGGGTGATAATATACAGCCTTGTTGTACTTCTTTTCCTATTCTAAACTAATCAGTTGTTCCACATCTGGTCCTAAGTGTTGCTTCTTGACCCACTTACAGGTTTCACAAACCTAGTTGAACCCAAATATTATCAAATCCAGTTTTAATCATTTGAAGCACTCAAGACCCATTGTGTGGATGATGAACCTCTCAATTTCACTTTATTCTTCATGAACATACATTTTTAAACTCCAAATTTGTTGTTTATGGGGTAAATTTACACATTTCAGATCAATCAATGAACTAAATGGAGTTATCACCCTTCCGTGCTCTGAACTATGAATGTTGAAAGTTGGAGCATTGCCTGTAATGGGTTGTTTTGATGGATAAGAAGGGCATATCAATACTTGTAATGAGAGTAATGACTTGCAATTTTGTTACTGTTTCCCATTACACATAGCAAGTAACATTTACTTGCTAATTTTACTCCCTCCTTTTGGTTGGCAAGCATGTTTATGGAGGCATTTTGTTGCAAACTTAAAAAAAAGAATCAGGCCTGTTTCTAATTATTCTGTAGGGTGCTTTTTTTCTAAAGGAAGTAGAAAGTAATGAAACCCAACAAAACACAACCAACATTTTTAAAATAGCTTCAAATAATGAACAAGCTATTTGGGAAAATAAAATATTGAGTAGCAGTATGATGTATCAGTTCCTTTCTGGAAAGTAGCTTTCCAAGCTTTCATAGAAAAGGATGTGAATAACCTGTACTGGAAATACTAGGACTTTGCTCCTAGATCAGGCTTTCAATTTAGAAACAATCACTTTTTCAGTCTTTATGTGCTTGCTGTCATTGTTGTATTGTTTCCTCCCCCCCCAAAGGCAACCCTGGACCAAGACTCACTGAGGCCAGTAATTTACACAAATAAAATTTCAACAAGGCATTCACATTATTTAAGGGAAATGGTGAGATGGTCCCCCATGTGGATTAAATCCCATTTGAATCCATCTTGATGGAGGGCAGGAGATTCATCAATACTGGCCTAGGGCCAACATGGACTTTATGTTCCAAAAGGGCTCAGGACCAGAAAGTAACGCGCGGAACTGGATCAGTGGTACAGGTGTCACACTTCAATGTAGAAGGCAAATGAAAGGCTACTGCATTCTATTGCTTGAGGACAATCTTCATGGCTGATTGGAATGAGGATAGCCAATATTTTGAATTGCATACAGCACTTAAAGAAAAAGAAGAAAAGAAAAGTTTGGGACTCTGTACCAGAAATCTGATTGTTTCAGTCAACATACTATGCATGTGGTGATACTTTCAAGAGGAGAACCAGACCAAGGCCTACAGATATTCCTAGGACCAATTTTCTCAAGAATGGAATTACAGATATTCATTTGCAGATATACCTCTCTGATTGCTTGGACCGCAGATTGTTTCTTACCCAGCAGTGGAGCTTCTGTCCCTGATGCTTGCACAAGAGCCTGTTTACAGTATGTGTGTTTAAAAGTGATTAGTTCTCTAAAGGATGTTTATTCCCCAAAGCCACCTTTTCCTTGCATTTGACAGAACCATTTTCTTTTCCTAAACAGTTTACATTTCTGATTCCAGCACTGTCTTCTTTGCCAAAGCCGCTAGCGTTCCTCTCACTTTGAAGCACTTACTACTTTAAACACAACCGTATTTATTTATACACATCTAAAAACACCACATGGTCTATCTCTTTCTAACTATCTGTCTGTAAGCTCATTTCTGTCTCTGTTCTAGATGTACACCATGTACATCGAAACCTTTCTCAGGATTATGCAGGGAAGTTGCCTGCATGCCCCAAACAGAGCATACACCCCTAGATTTGCCCAGAAGTAGACTAAACAAATTGCTGAAAACATCTCCATGCAACAAAAGCCTCTGCATTTTAAACAATAGTATCTTCTTTACAGATGCTACTGTTAGGTGGATTTGTTGTTGCTCATATAAAGATTAAGGAATAGTATACTTGTGAGAAAGCAAAGATTGTCCCTCCCACCACCACCACCACCACCACCACCACTAATCAGTTGGTACAAAACAGTCTTATATATTGTGTCAACTCAGATGCTTGAATAATCTCTAATATGTCATGTTGTATAACTTGGGAAAGAGTTGGGTTTTTAGTTCAATTTCTTTCATTTCCTAGCACAGCTCCAGGAAACCTTCAGCTGGCACAGGAATTTTGAAGTTTTCTGCAACTCCGATTACTAATGCGTAGCAGCCATTGACATGGCATTGACAAACTTTCTTTTAAAACCAAATTGTTATCAATGACCACATCACTTGGATGAAAATGATATACATTCATTGAACAACATGTGAAGAAGTCCTTCCTTTCTTCTGCCTGTCATCTGATGTCAAAATCTTCATTTGTGTGACCCTTTAATATCAGAATGTATCAGTAATGCCTTCCTAAGAGAGTTATGTAAATACCGTTAATTTTTATGTGCTCCACATTTTATTTGTTTTACATATTACAGGTGATTCACTTTGAACTGATTTGTAACCTGTCTGATCCAGCTTGTATTAAAATGGTTTAAAGTAATTATATTTGTCCCAAACGTAGAGTGCTCAGATCTGAGGTGGATGTAATCAGTTACTGCTTGATTTCCAGTGTGCAGGCAAAGCTCTTACCAGCTGACTTTCTTTCTATTAACTATCAGAATTTCAACATTTTAGGTCAGGGGTTCTAAACCTTTTCAAGTCGAGGGCCAAGTCATGCTCCCTCAAACAGTTGGTGGGCTGGATTGGTGCTCCAGCCTCCACTGCCGCCACCACCTCTGGAATTGGCCACAGACTTATTTATGTCCATCATAAACGCATTTACAACAACCGTAAATGAGTCTGCGGCTGTTGTAAATGCATCTATGATGGCCATAAATTAGTCTGCAGCCAATTCCAGCAGCAGCAGCGAGAGCAAGGGCTGGGCCTGGATTATTTGACACCGCGGGCTGGAGTAAATGTGCAAGTGTTCAATTGTTTTCCCTTCTGGGCCTGTATTGCAGTAGGTTGGTTCTGGGTATTCATTTTGCCTGGTTGATCTGCTCTTTGACCATATTGGATGGGTATTGTAGTCTTAGAAATGAATTTCTGCTCACGCCAGGAAGGGCCATGTAGTGGAGGAAGGGCAAAATGGCCATCTGGCCCCCAAAGCTGTCTGAGGGAGTGTAACACAGCCCCCGGCTTTAAAAGGTTGAGAACTCCTGGTCTAAAATGACAAGACTGAAGAATCAAGAAACTGTAATAGAGTGGAGGAAGTACATTCCATGTAGAAGGCTCGAGGTTCAACCCCGAGCAGCCCAGCTAAAATATTTGTTAGACCCTAACCTGCAAGAGTTACTGCAAGTCTCAGGAGTCAGTACTAGGCTATTCAGTTAAGTAGCATGACCTCATGTAAGGGAGGCTCCAATGTAGATCTCGTTCTGATAGGCCTAGCAACATAAAAATAATGATGTGGGGAAATGCAAACTTCAAATCAACACTGGATGTAACTCAGAGCTAGTGTGTGCATTACTGTCCTAAACAAACTCTTATCCTGAACTATTATTGAACTCAAACATGGTGTTTGAAAATCACTTCAAGTTATTGAAATCATAGGGGCCATAACTCATTATATTTAATCTATATGCAGCGTACCTAATTTACATTACTTCTCTGATTCTCCATCTAAAATTATCTCAGGTAGTGCAAAGCAAGAAAGGGTTTTCTGTCTGTGATTTTGGTAAGCTAATGCTTACAGAGTACTGGTCTAGGTCAGGAGTCAGCAAACCTGGTTCTCCAGATGTTCTTGGAATTCAATTCCCAGCAGCTCCATCGGCTCCCTCCCTGGCCTAGGAGGTGGGAGCTCAGCTGAGGTTTGTTTTCCCCTCGGCGGGACCTCCAAAAGCCACCGCTGTTGGAGCCGTCATACCACCATCGGCTCCCTCCCTGGCCCGGGAGGTGAGAGCTCAGCTGAGGCACGTTTTCCCCCTCAGCGGGACACTCAAAAACCACCACTGTTGGAGCCGTCACACCACTGTCGGCTTCCTCCATGGTCAGAGAGGTGGGAGCTCAGCTGGTGTGTTTTCCCCCTTGTTGGGACCTTCAAAAGCCACCACTGTTGGAGCCATCACAACACCGTCAGCTCCCTCCCTGGCCCAGGAAGTGAGAGCTCAGCTGAGGTGTGTGTTCCCCCTTGGCAGGACCTTCAAAAGCCACCACCGTTGGAGCCATCACACCACCATCGGCTCCCTCCCTGGCCCAGGAGGTGGGAGCTCAACTGAGGTGCGTTTTCCCCTTCAACTGGACCCTCAAAGCCATCACCGTCATTTGAACCACTGGATTTGTTGTGAGCTGAAGACTATCTTCTTCTCACCACAATCAGTTTTTTTCTGGCTCTGTCATGGACGTTTGAGTCAGGGGGTTCTGTTCTGGACGTCGGGTGGTGTGGATTGTGTGTTTATCTGTGATAATTTTGTATTTTTCTCTTTATTGTAACTATATTTTTGAATTGTATTATATTATATTGTGAATTGTATTATTTATTCATGTTGTAGGCCACTGTGTGTTGAGTGAAGCGGGATAGAAATCTAAGTATAAATAAATAAATTAAAGCTCTGATCAGCAGGGTGTACTGACTTGGGCTGTGGGAAGGCATCTGGTTTCTGTCTCCTGTCGCCTTCACATTTTGTAAACAAAGGCCTCTTTGTCTGCATGAGAGACAACGCTGGATTTTGGGCATGCGTAGAATAGATGATTTCTCCATTCTTTCTCCTTATTTGGTTCTGGCTTTCTGATTGGCTGTATGTGCTTTAAGTTTTGTTTCTGATATACTCTGTTGGAATAAAGAGACGCCATTATGATTCCTTTGTTCAGCCAAAACTGCAGTGTGTGTATGCTTTGCTCTCTACTTCTCTCTATCTCTGTTTCTTACTTGCCTAATGGAGCTGGACTTCATTAGCTTTTAACTCCTCCTGTGTTTATCTGGGGCTATAAACTGCACTGTTAAATGAGGCTGATTATCTTTACATGGATCGGATTCCTACAAGTGGTGCCCCGTGTGAGGCTTTGAACTACAATGAGAGAGCCTTCTTTGAATTCTGCTTCAGCAATTAACACCTCATAATTAGCAACCGGGACAAGGTCTCACTCACTCACGACCAGAGAAAAAGGTCAGACCGGAGGAAAGGTCAATCAAGCGCTTGAGAAATACAACAGGGTGAGTGAAAAATTTATTATGGGGTGTATGTTGGCTTCGCCTGAGGAGGAGTTTTGTAAAGATATCTCATATCTTCTGCATAAAAATGGGAAACGGGCTGATAAGAAGGAAGTACAACAGCTAGTCCAAGTTATAGGAAAACTCTGTCCTTGGCTTAAATATGATTGTTTGGACTTAAAAGATTGGGAAAAATTGGTAATGAATTGCAAAAGCATGAAGGAATTTCTGTTCCAGTGCAATTTATGTGTAGTGAAGTCAGAAACTGTCTTCAAAGACTTACTCCAAGAAATATGTCGTTGTCCCAGAGGCTTGATGGTCCCCTTCCACAGCTTTTGCCTCCAGCCAAGGGAGGGACTCTGGCAACAGCCCCTCCATCATATGAGAAACAACAGCATGAGCCGCCTGATGGAGATGGGGGTGGAAAAGGAGATGGGACATTATATCCTGCCTTGCAGCAATCAAGCACTTTTAGCCCTACAAAAGACCTGTTCTCTGCTGCTTTAACTGTAGCTGTGCTGGATATGGAAACTGTTGCTGTATATCCAGTGAACAGAGAGGCTCTGGCAAATGGGACTGCTGCAATACTGCCTGCCAAGTCTAAAAAACAACTAGTGCCAGCTGATTGGGAACAAATGGTGGGGACCTCATCACAGATTGAAGCTATTAATGCATGCAAAGTGGCAGGAAGCAAGGAGTGTGATTCCAAGAGCAGCACAGGAGACCTCAGCTCATCCCTGAAGCAACCCTCATCAAAAAAGCAGGAGAAGCTGAGTAGTAAACTTGATTCCTCACGTGTGGCCAGAAAACCCAAGCCCAGAAAGGGGTCTTCTCACAAGTACAACCTAACAGATGCAGTTTGTCGTAAAGTTGAGATTCAGATGCTGCAAATGAAAAAAGTCCAGAGGAAGAGGGGCGTGGATCCTTCCTCTATGGATAGCAGGATTTTGCAAAAATACAAGGAGGGAGAAGAAATAGTCCAGTTTATGGCTGATTTTGAATTGCCCAACCCTCAAACAAAGAGATCCAGAATGGGCTGTTCCAAGTTTGTTCATACCTCATCTGCCTGCCTTAATACAGATGGGTGTGGCTGGAGCATGAAGGAATGTGTGTTTGCCTGAAAAGCTGGAAAGGGGGGTTGGCTGGGTGTCTTGTGAATTCAGTGAGACTTAATTTATGGCCTAATTTCAACCTTGCCATGCCAAGAACTGTGCTGGAGAGAAGATAGTGTTTAAGAAGAAAGCTTCAATCAACATTTGGACTTTTAATTTGGACATTTTAATTGGACTAAAAAGTTTGTGTGGACTCTAAATAAGAATTGGCCTTGTTTGCATTATAAAACTGAAAACCTTTTTTAAGAAACAAAAAAATTGTCTACCTGCTCATGCTATGAGTGTGAAATGCTCTAATGATATTTGTACTGAATTTGATTTACCATGCTATGCTGGTTTTAAGTTATTGAATGCCTCTTTCACTTACACCAGTGAGAGAAGAAGAAATTTAATGCCTTACTCATGTAATTGGGGAGTGAGAAATGCTTTCTAGAATGCAACAGAAACCTCCTTCATGTAAGCAAGAAGAGAAATGTTCATGTTTTGTTCATGCTTAAATGTTTGCTTATTCTCTTGCAGGAGAAAGACCTGTCTTTGCTTATGTTATGTTTTGCCTTATGAAACTGCATATCTCAAGGTACCTTCAGAAGTACATGGAAGAGTTTTCAGTACCCTACACATGTAAATGGGTTTGTGACATTGCATTTGTGTTATACATCAGGCATGTTTCACGTTTAGTTACATGGTACTAGTAATAACAGGGCATGCTCCTGTTTCTTAGGGGAGTGTCTTCCTAAGCCATTGGTCATTTATTGGCAACAAGGGAATCCTGAGTGGAAGGGTTCCTGCTGGAGCGATCCGCCCATGGAGAGAGAAGAAGGTTACTCAGCTCCAGGACGGTGGTTCACCAGTAGACTAAAGTTGCTGACATTTGTTCTTTTCTTTCTTACTGTGCTTCCAGCTGTGAAAACAATGACTCATGGGGACAACCCCAACTTTTGGCTTCGTCATGCTAACTATATGTTTGAGGTTCATGGTAAGAATGCAACGTTATACTATGAGCATCCACTGGCAGTGTCTCAAATGGCCTTTCTTCCGGCATTGTTCAACACGCCTGAGTTGGTTATTGGACACTTGCAACATCTTGATAGGTCTACACTCTTCTCTAATCCCCCAGAACAATTTAACAACACCCGCTGGTGAAGCATGACATTCAAGAAATACACTAAAGGACTTTGTTTCTGCTGTCATAGTTCTGGAGTCTGGAATAGTAAATGGAAGCACTGGACTCAAGCAAAAAGGGTTCTGCGGAATGTAGGCAATTATACAGGATGTGACGATTATTTTTGGTTATGGGGTAGTTATAACAGTTCTTATAAGCTTAATTATACCTTGTTTAACACTGCTATTGAAGATATATATGATGTGTTTCCTATGTTTACTCCTGATTATTCTGCTATAGATAGTGGTTCAATTTGCAATGGATGGCAAATTAAGGATCCCAACATGTGGTTCTTTTTTAATGGAGTTGCCACGAATTTCCATCCAGGACAATATCAATGTGCAGCATTGGGTTATTTTACCTTACCCGTACAAGTGCAAATGCCGCTTCAGGCAGATGCACGGCACCGGAGAGCTGCTGCCGGCCCGATGGGTCCTGGTTGCAATGATGAAGTGATAATCGATGTTCAGCTTTCTGATGGTAGCTCCTGGGGGAGAGCTATAGGGAGTGTTATCACTGGAGCACTCACCTTGGGATCATACCCAGGTGTCATTTCCCAGGAGAATAGAAGGTCCATTTTGGGACTCACCTGTAGGCTGGAGAAATCAATCAATGCCACAGGGAGGGTCATACAGGATCTTCAAATGGAAATCACTGAGCTTCATCAAGACCAAATGCAGGACAGACTGGCCATAAATTACCTGTTAGCAAAATCCGGAGGATTTTGTAGGCTGGTCGGGAACCAGGGATGTCGGGTAAAATTACAGGATCTGAATAATACTATTGAGAAAGAACTTCAGAATTTACAGGAGAGCATTACTAACAATGTACGCACGGATGTTAATCTCTTTGATTGGATGACTTCTTGGTTGCCTGATTTATCTGTCCTTAGACAAGTTTTCTTTTATGGGTTCATTATTATTATCTGCCTTATATCTTTGTGTTTTTGCATTAATTGTATTCCTAACCTTATTTCTATGTGTAACACATGTCCACTGCGTAGAAGGGAGACATCGGGTTTTGCACGACGGCAATTGTACTCAATGAGGTATCATCCTCCGGAACAAGGTACCAGGAGTCAGGAGGGGTACGATGTCCAGGAGGACAGTGATGCTGTATATGGAGGAGTAGTTATGGAGTATGATGACATGCAGGGGTATGATTGGCCGTCCCTCTCTCAAATTTAAATGAAAAAGGAGGACATGTGGGAAGGCATCTGGCTTCTGTCTCCGGTCGCCTTCACATTTTGTAAACAAAGGCCTCTTTGTCTGCATGAGAGACAACGCTGGATTTTGGGCATGCGTAGAATAGATGATTTCTCCCTTCTTTCTCCTTATTTGGTTCTGGCTTTCTGATTGGCTGTATGTGCTTTAAGTTTTGTTTCTGATATACTCTGTTGGAATAAAGAGACGCCATTATGATTCCTTTGTTCAGCCAAAACTGCAGTGTGTGTATGCTTTGCTCTCTACTTCTCTCTATCTCTGTTTCTTACTTGCCTAATGGAGCTGGGCTTCGTTAGCTTTTAACTCCTCCTGTGTTTATCTGGGGCTATAAACTGCACCATTAAATGAGACTGATTATCTTTACATGGATCGGATTCTTACATTGGGCTTCTGGGAATTGAAGTCCAAGAACACTTGGAAAGCCAAGTTTGCTGATCCCTGGGCTAGGTGAGCCAATGGTCTAACTCAGGGGCTCTCAACCTTTTCAAGTCAGGGGTTGGGTCACACTCTCTCAGACAGCTTCGATGGCTGGATAGTCATTTTGCCCTGCCTGTATGATGGGGGTGGCCATTTTGTCCCACCAGCCTCAAAGGGGTGGTCATTTTGTTTTTCAAATGGCCTTGGAGGGGTGGGGGACCACATGAAATGGTGTCATGGGCTGGATCCAGCCCACGGGACTTAGATTGGGAACCCCTGGCCTAACTCATTGGAAAGCCAAGCTTTCCAACACTGGCTGCAAATAGAAATTATGTGTGCTTTGAAGTCTGTGTTAATTTTGTTTATTGGTAAACCTGCTGACAAAGCACATTTTGAAACCTCTAAATTTCATAGGTTGCTTTCTAAATATCTTGATATCCATTACATTTCCTACATTCTGAAGTATCTGCTCATATAACATTTCCTGGGTCACCGAAAAAGCATCTTTTTCTCTTCCCAGGGTTGTAGTGGGTTGGCACTATGTGAAATCAAGAGAATTAGTAAAATAAAGTAACAAGGAAGTTTTTCTTCAAGCAACACATATTTAAATTTTGGAATTTGCTGGTCAAGGGATAAGGATGGCCAGTTGACCAGAAGGACTTTAAAAAGTAATTGAACAAGTTCATGAAGGATGCTATGCCTGCCTTCTTGCCATGTTGGTTATATATACTTCCAAGATAAGAGAAACTACACCTCTGAATAAGAAACACTCAGGAACAGAACTGAGAGGCATGGTCAGATTCCTGCAATGCTTCTGAGCTTTGTATGATGGGAATTCTGGTCTAGATAAGGCATTTGATCTCATCTAGGATGGCTCTTCTGTAACTTCAACATGCTCAGAGGTACTTTCCTTTTTTACTCTAGCTGCACTGTGGTTGTCTCTTGGCAGGAATGACATATGGGAGTATGTGTGACAGAGAAAGAATTGTATGGTCCAGAGTTGATACTTTGTAAGCCTGGTTATCAAAGGGATTATCCACACTGTGGTGTTGTCTCTAATAGATCTGGGATTATTTTCAGTCTTTCTGATATTTGTTGTTGAAGATTTAAATTGTTCATCCCAGTATTCATGTCCCCATATGGGTATGGTATTTGTTCTGGATAAAGCAATAGAAATTACACTTATATACTTCCCCATAGCAGTTAGTGTACTCTCTGGACAGTTCAAAGGGCAATTAGCATTTTGCTCTGAACATGCTGAGTTCTCATTTTGCCGATCTCAGAACAACAGAAGGCTGAGTCCCATCAGGGTTAGAATTGCAATGCCAGTAGTTTGGGCTACAACAGTGCCACCATGGCTCTTAAACATAACATAATAACAGTCTTGCTAGAACAGGCCACAGGAGCCCATCCAGTCCAGCATTCTGTCACACACAGTGGCTCACCATTTGCTTCAGGGTATTTTTCCCAAGCAGATGCCTTCACCTGCTTAGGATTCCCTGGAAATGGCATTGAGAGATATCCTGCCTATCTCTCCAACCTGGAGGTTGTTCTTAAGTATCCATCATTATAGCCATTGATACTCTTGTCCTCCATGAACTTGTCTAATCCTTTCTTAAAGCTGTGAAAACTGACAGCTGTCACCACTTCTTCTGGCAAGGAGTTCCATAGACCAGTGATCCTCTGGGTGAAAAGGTACTTTCTCTTATTTGTTTGAGAACTAGTACCCAAAAGTTTCATGGAGTGCCCCCTAGTTCTAGTGTTATGCGATAGGGAAAACAGTTTTTCCTTATCTACTTTGTCCACACCGTGCATGATTTTATAAACTTCAATCAGGTCACCTCTTAGATGCCATTGTTCAAGAGGGAATAGGCCCTACCATTGCAGTCTCAGATGGTAAGGAAGGTGTTCCAGTCCCCTAATCATTCTGGGTGCCCTCCCCTGCACTTTTTCCAGCTCCATAATATCCTTCTGGAGGTATGGCGACCAGAACTGTACACAGTATTCCAGATGGGGCCTCACCATAGATTTATAAAGAGGCAAAATAACACTTCCTAATGATCCCTAGCATTGAGTTTGCTTTTTTCACTGCTGAGGCACACTGGGTTGACACATTAATTGAGCTGTCCACCAGGACACCAAGGTCCCTTTCCTAGTTTGTCGCAGAGAGTTCAGACCCCAACATTTTTTAAATGTAATTGGTTTGGTTTTTTTTGCCTCAACGTGCATCACTCTGCACTTACTAGTGTTGAAGCTCCTTTGCCACTGTTTTGCCCACTCCCCCAGTGTCAAGAGATCCCTCTGGAGCTCCTCACAATCTCTCACAATTTTCACCACCCTGCATAATTTTGTGTTGTCAGCAAATTTGGCTACCTTGCTATTTAATCCTACTTCTAGATCATTTATGAAGAGGTTGAAAAGCAGGGGTCCCAGTACTGAACCTTGGGGGGCCCCACTCTTTACTTCCCTCCACTTGGAGAAGTGTCCATTTAGTGCTACCCTCTGTTTCCTGTCTTTTATTTATTTATTTTTTATTTATTTTTCACGCTTATATACCACCCACTCAGGTACAACCCAACTCAGGGCGGTTTACATAGCGGACAGTAAATACATAAAAGACACATAATAACTTTTAGCCAGTTGCTGATCCAGGACAAGACCTGTCCCTTTATTCCATGACTGGTAAGTTTATTCAAGAGCCTTTGGTGCGGGACCTTGTCAAAAGCCTTCTGAAAGTCTAAATAAACAATGTCAACTAGATCCCCCTTATCCACATGCTTGTTGACACTCTCAAAAAATGCCAACAGATTAGTGAGGCATGATTTGCCCTTGCAAAGGCCATGTTGGCTCTCCTTTAGCAGCACCTTCTCTTCTATGTGCCCATTAATTCTATCTTTAGATAATTAATAGGCTCTTAATATACTGGAATGCACTGGGTCGGTCCAGTACTGCCTGTCCACACATATCCAGAATTTTTCCTTGAGATCTCACTTCCAACACAGATTGTCATCCTCTTTAGCTTGTTTTCTTCAACTCCTTGCTTACTTCACTGTGCCCTCCCTTTGCTTCTTGCTTTACCCACCCAAAGGTACGTGAGAGTGGAGACTAGCCAGCATGAAAATGCCTAAGAAATACCATCAAATGAAACCCAACTATAAAATGCACAGAGAAGAAAACAACAACAACAACTACTACTACTACTACTACTACTACTACTACTACTACTACTACTACTACTACTACTACTACTACTACTACTACTACTACTACTACTACAACAACAACATACTAGAGACCACAAAAACAGGATCCTACACTCAAGCAAATGAAGCAAACCAGGAGAAAAATATGCCAATATTGGAGATAGTTGAAAAACAAAGACATTGGCAAGTAATTATTTAAAAACCCACTTTGACTATGTTGATGATAGTTTCAGCCCAGTGTTGCGTGGATCATGGGTAAAAGTAAAATAGAATAAATACTCTATGGATGGGTCCATAGTAACATAAAAAGAACATGCTGGTGGATCAAACCCGTTTCATTTAGTTTACAAACTTCCTCCCATACTGGCCAATGAGAGATGTCCTGTTATCAGAACAGAAAGGCCAACAGCCTTCTCCAGCCAGTACAATTCAATGTTAAAATCGATCTGAACTAGGAAATTGTGAACAGACATAATCTTTAGTAGTCATTGATTGACTTCATTCTCGATGACATTTGCCCTCTCTCCATTTAAAAATCATAAAAGTCAAAGGACACTAATTTATGTTGTCAAACCCTACAATTAATTCAGAAGAAGAAAGCCTATTATGAGTACATGTGACAATCAGGGGAATCCGCCAGTGCAGCTTTTTTCTGTATTCAGCTTTTTAACATCTCAGATCTCTTCCATTCCAGTTATGGGGAAAACCTGCAGATATTCCTGATTTCTTTTCAAAACGTTGCTCCCAGTCAGCTAAGATGCTGACTGGGAGGCAGAAGATCAGCCATTCGATTCCCGAGTAAGTGATACCTCATACAACGTCCAAACTTGGTTCCACAAGTTTGGACTTTATATGGATTTGGACTTTGTATGAGGCATGCAAAATCCTAGCCGCGATGCCTCATACAACGTCTAAATCATTGCCGCGATGCCTTGTACAACGTCGTTTCCATACTGTACTGTACTGTACTGTACTATAACAGCACAGACTTCAGGGCAAAGCCAAAGAAACAGACAGGAAACTGACAGAACTTTAAGAAATCATTGTCTAAAGGCTAAATACATTACAAAAACATGTCAAACAACCCTGATTGCCCAAGAACCTGAAGAATGCTGCAAAAATCCCAGGAATGCTTCTAAATATTCTGATGAAAAAATTCAAAAAATCCAAAATCGTGCTCGAAACTACTCCTAAACACTCTTTGCCTCGTGCAAAACCCAAAAGAGCAATGCATGCATGTGTCCTTCCCAGACACAATGCAACCTGGGAATTAATTAGGTGATGTTTATGAATTTGATGTTGTATGGAGCGGACTTTGTATGAGGTATTACTGTACTGCAGGACGGAATGTCCTTGTCTTTGTCCCAGCTCCTGCCAACCTAGCAGTTCGAAAGCAAGAAATTGTAAGTAGATATATAGGGACCACTTCAGTGGGAAGGTAACAGCATTCTGTGCACTCCAGTATCTAGTCATGCCTGCCACATGACAATGGAAACGTCTGCAGAAGCAGACAGTGCTGGCTCTTTGGCTTTGAAACAGAGATGAGCACTGCACCCAAGAGCTGGATACAACTGGCTTTCAAGCAAGGGAAACCTTTCCCTTTACTAAACCAAAAAATACAGACCCTATCACTTGCAGAAATGTGGGTTGTCTCTTATGATCAAACATATTGCATAAACCAAAGCCAAGCTAGATGGTGGAAAAGATGCACAACCCGGTGACATAAATGCCAACCAACCAGTAAGATTTGATGAGGCCTTTCTGATTACTTGTTCAAGATTCATGAGTCAATAAATGCCTTCATGCTTGAAGGCTCAGCATCTCTGCTCTATCTTCTAAAGCAAAGCCCCTTTCCTTCCACATCTGGAAGTTTGGCAGTATGGAAGAGGAGAAAAAACAGGCATTTACAGTGAGAGAGACTTGGCACTTCATGACTATAAATCAGCTCCTCCCTCATCCCATTAATCTGAGCAATCCCCTTGTCAAGGAGGAAGCCAAAGGACACTGGTTTCAAACAGTACAACTTGTCAAGTTCTTCAGTGTGCTATAAATCTTTCACAGCCTCTTCTCTTTCATTTCATTTGAGCTGGGAGATTCGTACAAGGACGCTTAAGCACTTCCATACTAGCCTGGATGCTGCTATCCTCAGATCAAGCACTCATCCTTGGTTTACAAAGAAAAGAGCTCCACTTCCATCTCCCTGCAGATGGTAAATGATTCACATGGTGAGCTGCGAAGGATGAAAGGGCCTTCTCTGAGTTGTGCCACAAGGAGGAAGGCTAGGTTGACAAGTATACTTTTTCAGTCCTTCTGCAAATTCCCACTTCTCTTCAGTGGCAGAACATTGTTGGACTGCCAAACACAGGTGCTGCTACACCACCATGTCTAACCTTGCCAGAGAGTGGGCTGTATGGTCTGTAGGCCTGCACCATTTGGGGTTTTGAAATAATAGGTGTGTGGTCCGATGGCAACACTGCAACACTGTGAAATCAGTTCTTGGTTCCTATCGATGTGGACAAGATTTTGCTTTTTGTAATGCCTTTTTTGCATCTGACTGCAGGACTGTGGTGGCTTAGTGATTAAGATGCTGAACTTGATGTCCGAAAGGGCGGAGTTTGAGACCTGAGTGCTGCATAATTGAGTGAGCTCCTATATCTGTCCCAGCTCCTGCCAATCTAGCAGTTTGAAAGCAAGAAATTGCAAGAAGATAAATAGCTGCCACTTTAGTGGGAAGGCAAACACTGTTCCGTTCACTCCGGTGTATAGGCATGCCTGCCACATTTCCATGGAAACATCTGCAAACACAGACAGCATTGGCTCTTTGGCTATAAACAGAGATGAGCACTGAACCCTAGAGTTGGATACAACTGACTTTCAAGCAAGGGTGACCTTTACCTTATTTGCAACTGGAGATGTGAAGACTATTCCCTAAAGTCTTTATCCTCATTAATTTAATCTGTGTTGACACGGCATATATTGATGCAGAATTTTGAAGGCACATTAGTCTTGTTACCTTCAAAGTCCATGATCTTAATGCCAATCTCTGTCCCTTTTTGGCAATTATTTCTTGTTTTTGGGAGATGCCTTGTTTGTCATTTTAATCTGTAATGCTAAAGGTAAAATTTGAGAAAATTTTACTTCTCCAGAGCCTCTAGAATTTATATCTGTGAATGGAAAGTAGCCATGGGAAATAAAGTATCACACAGTATCTTGACAACCTGCTCTTTCACACATCTCAACTGCTGAGATGTGTCTTGAACTACTGGAAACCTGTAATGGGACAATTCTGTTCTTCAAGTCTATCCTTATCTAAAAAATGAATCTCTCTCTCTCTCTCTCTCTGGTGGTACCTCATACAATGATTTTAATCCATTCCACGGGGCTCGTTGTTGTGTGAAACAATTGCTATACGATACATGCATCATATAGCGATTTCCCCTATGGGATGCATTTTACAATGGTTTTTATTTTGCTAAGTGTTTTTTCCCATTGAAAAATTGTTTTAAGATTTTTTCCATTGGGGAAATTGTTATGCGAGATGCCATTTCCCCAAAAAACCTAATTGTTATGTGATTTCGTTGCTATATGGGACAATTGTTGCATGAGTTTCCTATCTATCTATCTATCTATCTATCTATCTATCTATCTATCTATCTATCTATCTATCTATCTATCTATCTATCTATCTATCTATCTATCTGTCTGTCTGTCTGTCTGTCTGTCTGTCTGTCTGTCTGTCTGTCTGTCTGTCTGTCTGTCTGTCTGATGAATGATGAAATATAGAGCTGTTTGGTTTTTGAGGAGGGGAGGGTGAAT
This sequence comes from Bradypodion pumilum, assembly GCA_035047305.1. Taxonomy (NCBI): domain Eukaryota; kingdom Metazoa; phylum Chordata; class Lepidosauria; order Squamata; family Chamaeleonidae; genus Bradypodion; species Bradypodion pumilum. The sequence goes on along the minus strand of JAWDJD010000010.1, from coordinate 13,684,386 downwards.
CTATTTAACATAGAAATAATAGTCATATGCAGATCTTGCTCCCTTGGGAATTCTTGTAGTTATAGAACAAAAATACAAAGCAGCAGACCTTTAGAAAAAGCATAAGTAGAGGAGCTGGTATGAAAAATTACAGACTGGGTGTAAAACTGTTACTTGTCAAACCGTCTTAGTGCTTCAACTCCATGAATCTGCCCTCTAACACATCACTGGAGCCCACAAGTGGTAAGAAAAAGAAGGATAAAGCCCATTTGTGGCACTCACCAGCCACAATTACATCCTGGAAAAGGGGCATGTAGGAGAATGAAAACTCAGCTGGTTGTGTTGTGAACTTCACAGTTTAAGGGCTTGGCTGGAATATGCTTACCTCCCTTGTTTCTGGCTCTAAGTCACAGCTATGCAAAGCACTCTGCCAATATAGCATTTGCTGATGTACAGCTACAGCCATTCCCACTGTTTCCCTAACTGTGTCTCAGTATAGAATTATACGCGATTAATTGATTTTCTGTCACTCTTTTAGTACAGAAAATTAATTTCGGAGCAACCTTGTTTTCTCAGGGTATGAATTCTCTATGTGCCGAGTAATTCTGCTTGTACATTATTCATGAGCAAGAACCATGATGGAGTGTATAACTGAGGCAGCCCCCAAGGCTGCAAGTAGAGAATCTCTGCTAGTGAAACAACAATATTCCACTGATGCCTCTAAATAATTCACATCTACAACTCAATTTGGCAATATAGAAAGAGCTCTGGATGTAATGGGGGAACAGAGAGGGAGTAACACCTTGGCAGAAGATTGTGAGTGACAAAGCAAAGGAGACTCTAGGCCTCTTCCTTGTTAGCTTTTTTCCAAAGGCCCTCCAAGCAACTTCACACAATGAAGCAGCACTACCTGGTTTTCTGTACACACACAAACCATCTTAAGTTCACTGTTTTCCACATTTGTGGTGAGGAAATATACCCTCCAGCTGTTTCCATGTACTCTAATCAGCGCTGCATTTCTTGCAATCCATGACTGCAAAATAACTATCCTTTTCTTTTTCAGGCAAAACTGTATCCTGATCTTGTCCTTAATTCAGGGATTCTCAACCTGTGGCCCGTGGGCCAGATGTGGCCCATGGCACCATTTCATGTGGCCCCCCACTGCTTCCACCACACCAGAAAGTACCATGTGGTGGAGGAAGGGCAAAATGGCTGTCCGGCCCTGAAACTGTCTGAGAGAACGTAACCTAGCCCCTGGTTTTAAAAGGTTGAGAACTCCTGCCTTAATTTATCCTTCTTAGAGTGTTGTTTAGTATGGCTTAGAAAATTAGTTGCAAAAGGCAAAAGATTTCTACGATCTGAAGAGAAACCAGATTATTATGGTGGCTCATTGAATTTTCGAATTGTGTAGTATTGTTTTGTATTGATTGTGTTGTTATGTTGTTTTATGTTGAAAGAATTTTAATAAACATTATAATTTTAAAAAATAAAAGAAAATTAGTTGTAAAAATTAACTAGTTACTGTAATAATTCCAAGGCCTCAAGAGTATTTCACCAATATTAAAACTGCAATTCTTCTAAATAACACTTCACTTTCCCCTTTCTCAAAAGTTATATTTTTTTTACCTTTTTAAAAAATAATCTGCATACTAAGAGCCTTTGACTTATGATATAAAAAAAACACTTGTGGCTACCTCATATTTTCCTCATCATTCACAATGCACACCATGAGGCAGATTTTGAACTATGTGATAACATTAATCTAATATTGTTTAGTGATGCCATACCCCTTAATTAACTGAATATTAGTTACCTTCACAGTAACTAAAATAAAAGGAAAATTCCCAGTAAAAATGACACTGCAAAAGGCATAGCATTACTGTTATGTATGTTAACTGTGTTTTCTGACAGCAGCAGAATGTATCTTTTCTCATGTATCTATTCTTATGCAAATAAGTGGATAGAAAATGTGCACACTCTGTTAGCCAATGGGCTTGTTGTATTATTGTTATTGTTACTGTTTATAGTGTATATAAGTCTGAGTTTTGCCCCATCCAAACTGTGTTCAAACCCAACTAATAAAGAGCTGAATTTCACTACTCCACTCGTCTGCTGCTTCATTCCCTGAACACGAAATTGGTGACAAAGGTGGGATGGTGTCCCCATACGGCAGCAACATCGGCCCATTTGACCCAGCATGTCCAGAGAAATGGACAACATACGAACGCCGATTCTGCCACGCAATGGCCTCACAGAAGATCACCGACGAAGACCAGAAGCGCTCCTGTTTCCTTGCTCAGCAGTTCTGAGACGCTTGAGCTGGCAACCCCCTCGTTCTCCCAAGGGACGTGGATGTGGTGCCGCTCGCAGAAATCATGTCCGCACAGAGGAAACACATGCAGCCAGAGGTCTCGATCTTCCCAGCCAGGGTAGCCTTCCATAGAAAGGACCAACAACCTGGGGAGTCCATTGCAGACTATGCCGCCACTCTGCACATTGCTGCTGCCCCGTGCAAGTGGGACAACATCGAAGAAGCACTCCAGGACCATCTGCTGGCCGGCATGAGGGACAAAGACGCTCAATGTTGCCTCATGATCAGGAAGGCGCTAACTTTCAAGGCTATCCTAGAAGAGGCAGTAGCGTCTGAGGCCACACGGTCTGGCATCAAGCTTTTCCAGCATCACCACTCCACCACAGGTGCCACCGACTCAGCTGTGCAAGCTCAGCAAAATTCATCTTCATCCTCCTCAGCATCACCTGGTTCTACCTCTTCATCGGAGTCCAGCGACGCAGAGGGAGAAGTCCAAGTGGTCCAACGAAAGCACCGAGAGCATTGTGACAACCGGGAGAAGAATTTCCTTTGCAAGTGTGATGGCTGCGGAGCCCGGCATGACCGCAGGAAGTGCCCCTTCTGCACCGCAGAAAGCCACAACTGCAGGCGACGAAGGCACATTGCTAAAGTATGCCGACAGCGAAAGCAAAGAACTCCAGTACCTGAGTCCAAGAAGAGTCATCACCACAAAACGTCCATCACCAAAGTGTCACCAGACCCTGAGCCGTGCCAAGTGGGCATCGTCAGTCAGCATTTCTTTGCAGATCTGAGACTGCAGGACGTCCCCTTCAAGATGGAGGTGGATTCAGGTACTACCTTTTCCATAATCCCACAGTGGGAGTTTTTGAGAATTCCCCCTGCCTCTCGGCCCAAGCTTAAATCCTTTAAAACTTCCCTCTGGGATGTGCAAGGTTGCCAGATTCCGGTCCTGGGGGTGGGTAATTTCTCTGTTAAATTCAAAAACATTTGCACCTCCTTGCCATTGGTTGTAGTTAAGCAGGGCACTAACTGTCTTATTGGGACCCAATGGTTTATGCTCCTGGGAATCCAGCTTTCTGTCATTCACACAATAGACGCTGACCCAATCTGGGATGTTTGTGTTGCACATCCTGACGTGTTCAAAAAGGGTTTAGGGTTATACAAAGGACCCCCTGTGGACTTTGAGCTTGACCCAACCGTCTGGCCCATCCGGATGAAGCCATGCCGGGTACCCTTTGCTTTAAAGGAGAAGATAGAAGCCGAGCTGGACAAACTGGTGGGGCAGGGCATCCTAGAGCCAGTGGACTCCGCAGAGTGGGAGACACCAATACTGACTGCTTTGAAAAGTAATGGGGAGGTCAGGATATGCAGTGACTACGAGTGTACCATCAATAAAGCTATTCTCCTGAATGCATATCCTGTGCCCATGGTAAGCCACCTTCTTGCCTCCTTGCATGGAGGAAATTGCTTCGCAAAACTTGACCTTGCCCAGGCTTACAAACAATTAATTTAATTTAATAGTCATATTTATATATGCCGCCCACTCAGGCAGAACCCGACTCAGGGCGACACAATTGACTGTGTCTCCTGCTGCTGCCATAGCCCTGACCATAGTAACACATAGCGGGGCATTTAAGGTAACTAGACTACAATTCGGGGTGAATGCAGCCCCCGGAATATTTAAATCTCTTGTAGAACGTATTTTAAAAGGTTTGCCCGGTGTCCTGCCATAGTTTGACACCATCAAACTAGTGGCCAGGCTTGATTGAGTCCTCTTATGTTTCGAGAGGGCCAGTCTACGTCTCAGAAGAGACAAATGGTTGCCTTCTATGGGGCCAGCGTGTAGTCATTCCTGTAGTCTCTCAGGAAAAAGGTTTTATATCTACTTCACACAAGTCACCCGGGAATTGTCCGTTCCAAAGCCCTTGCCTGTAGAAACTTTTGGTGGCCTCAACTGGACCAAGACATAGAACAAATGGTCGGCACTTGTGCCAGTTGTCAATCCTCTTGCCCAGAGCATAGGATTCTTCTCAGGGCTCATGGTCCAGGTTGCTCATAGATTTTGCAGGTCCATTTAGGGGTGCTCTATTTTTGTTGTTTGTGGATTCATTCTCTAAGTGGCTGGAAGTGATTAGGGTGCCTAATACCACTTCAGCCACCACGATAATGCACCTAAGAAGGCTGTTTGCAGCATTTGGACTTCCAGATGTGCTGGTGTCCAACAACGTGTCCACGTTCACATCTGCAGAATTCCAATCCTTCATTGAAAGGAATGCAATTAGGCATATCACTGCCACCCCTTTCCACCCAGTCACCAATGGCCAGGTAGAGCAGCAGGTGTGCACAACTAAAGATGTGCTTTGGCATATGGGTGAAGGGGATTTGGAGCTCCAGTTATGCCAGTTTCTTTTCACATATAGGCTCACCCCCCCTTGCCTCAGGGCTGTCCCCTGCTGAATTGCTCCAGCAAAGGATACTGTCATCCTTGCTGGACAGATTGGATCCCTCTGGTGTAGAGGACAAAGGCACAAATGTAGCAATCCAACACCTCAAGGATTTCTCATCCAGAGACCCTGTACATTGCCACAATTATGCAGCTGGTGGACCTACATCAGTGCCCGGGTTTGTGATCGATCAAACTGGTCCTGTTTCTTACAGAATCAAAACAGCCACTGGTCTGATCTGGAGGAGGCACACGGATCAATTGAGACCCAGAAGATGAATACAGACACTCAACTCTAGGGTTGGTCCCACCCATTTAAACTCGGGGGCAGAGGTAATAGTCAGCAGCCAGCCAAAATTGACCCAGAAGTGACTTCTAGGAACCGATTTCAAGGGGAATTTAAGGGATGCCCCCCTAGTCCGGCCAGGTGTACCCTTACACTATCCCAGCCTAGCGCTCTGGATTCCTTTATTGATGATGACCAATTTTGCTTGGAGTTGCCCTCCACTCTTAGTACACACAGGAGGGACCCTGAGTTGTCTTATTCATCCACAGAATTAGATTTTGGTTTTGAGTGATCCCCTGCTCCTCCATCTGACAAACGGGGCTTAAATTTGGGTTTACAATCCTCCCCCTCTCATCAATCCCTCACTCCAGTCAGGTCATCCATCCTATGAGCCCCTGAGCCGGCTCAGCCAAGCATCCAACCCAGAAGGGACACTAGACCGTCATCCTGGTTAAAGGATTTTGTTTTTACCTAGGGAGGAAGAATGTTATGTATAAACTGTATTTTCTGACAGCAGCAGAATGTATCTTTTCTCATGTATTTATTCTTATGCAAATAAGTGAATCGAAAATGTGCACACTCTGTTAGCCAATGGGCTTGTTGTATTATTCTTACTGTTACTGTTTATAGTTTATATAAGTCTGAGTTTTGCCCCATTCAAACTGTGTTCAAACCCCACTAATAAAGAGCTGAATTTCACTACTTTACTCGTCTGCTGGTTCATTCCCTGAACACGAAAATTACCTTTAATGGTTGCAATTGTAATGTACTTATACCTCAGCTCTTAGGGAAAAGACCTACAATTGCATACAATTAGTTACTTGAAACTAGTTGTTTCCAACCTCTGTGACTTGAGTGAGACTTCTTCCATTTCTAGGCCAGACATGAAACTGCCAAAATGAACCTACCTTTTGGTGAATTCATTCCGTAGTTCCTTTCGCCTGACCTAGTGTGAGAAAGATTAGTCAGCACAAAGTTGCTGTTGCCCGGGGTATGCCCAATTGTGGTTCAAAAATACCACAATTTTTGAGGAGGCTCTTTCTGTGTACCCCCACTTGGCTGAATTACAACACAAGAAGTAGCTATATACCAAGCCAAATATGTTAGTCCCTCTAGTACAGTGATGGTGAACCTTGGCACTCCAGCTGTTCTTGAAATTTGATTCCCAGAAGCCCTGAGCAGCAGGAGTGCCAAGGTAATTCAAGCCCAAGAACTGCTGGAATGCCAAGGTTCGCCATCATTGCTCTTGCAGCATTTTTTACAATGGCTCTAAAGGATCATAGTTATAAGTCTTTATCATTGTTAGCTTCTTGGTTGCCTGTAATGAGTGTTGAAAGGGACTGAAGCTAGGGCTTTCAGAACACAAAGGAAATGTCTGGAAACTGGATTGTGGCTGTTGCCAAGTATTCCATTTTTTTAGGTCTGAAATCCCTCCCACAGTCGTCTTCTGGAGTGCAGCAGTGTGTTTTGTCTTTGTGCATATGCATTTAAATCAGTCTGCATGAACACAACAGTGCACTGTGATACAGCTTGCCTTTTCATCCAAGGTGGCCGCTGACATATATTTTGATCTGTTGCTAACATATTGTGAGCCAATTATGCTCTCCCAAGTAATTTCAGTCAAAATGCAAAACACCTTTCATTTTTACATGAGTGGGAGGCAAAGTGTTCTAACATGGATGAAAGCAAGGGCTGGAACAGAGCCATGAGAGATCCTTCATCCCCACTGAGCCATGGTAATGACTGAATGGCCTCAGCACCAACCAGCCTGAGGCTAGAAGCATGGAAGCAGAATGCCATATCCAACACCTTGAGATTGTTGGATACACCTTGCAATAAAAAGTTATCTCATTAATCATTAAGTAATAAATACCCCAATTTATACTGGTGGCGGTGGCGGGGAAATCAAGCAATGATGATTTATTTCAAGAACAGGTACAAGAATAGCCTTGTTTCCTTCTGCAAAATGTTAGAGCATAGGCGACACATATTACACTGTGGAATCAGATGTGTACATGCATTTTGTTATAGATGATTGCTATGGATTAATTTCACTCTTCCTGAGGCATTATTTGCCTCCTAATTGCACAGCTTTTGGATCTCCTGTGAATGCAATCAGGAGTCAGCACTGATTCATGATTGAGTACCGGCCAAGACATCTGCCCTGGGTTTATTCTACAAAATGACCACTCCAAGATCTGGAGCACCTTCATTTCCTCTTGGGAAATCAGGGAAATCTTGCGAATTGGGTGCAAAGGAGAATGGCTAACAAATGAGCATCAACAATAGTGACAATGTGGTTGGTCCTTTCTGAGAGCATAACTGAGACCTTTATAGCTTAAGCATGTCTTTCCTCCTGCAAAGAATCTGGAACTGACACTGGTGGTAGACACTGGTGGTAGACATAATGCCAGGGGAGCAGATCAGCATTTATTTCAAATTTGTACACAAATCTTGCATGTTGAAACTTTAATCACTTTATTACTATCATGGCTATAGTTATGGATACCTTAGGAAAACCTCCAGGTTGGAGAGATAGGCAGGATATCTCTCAATGCCATTTCCAGGGAATCCTAAGCAGGTGAAGGCATCTGCTTGGGAATTCCCTGAAGCAAATGGTGAGCCACTGGATAAAATATATCCATTCAAAGTTAAAAGAAATAGAATAAAATCAGTTTTTTAAAAAAAATTAGTACAACGCCAACTGCTACTGACTGCAATATAGCATTCACGGTTTATGCCACCGAGGGACCTGCCAAAATTGTTTTTTAAATCCTGATTGCTGTAGCACAGAATTTGGCAGTATTACGAGTAAAAGCGGGACTATTGTCTGATAGTGGCCAGTGAGTGTAAGTGCTCTTTGATTGACCAGGATATTTGCAGAGCAGTGGGGATATGAGTTTATCTCGAATATCCCAATATAGAAAGGACAGAGGCATAAAACATTCTGTAGTTTCAGCTTCTCTTGTATCACATGGGCACAGTCTCTGGCATAGGTTTCCTTCGAAACCTTCCCTCCAAAACTGCCAAAGGCAGAGCATGGGAGTGGGCCAATGTGAATTCCCTTTGATGGCTGGGCATCTCAACATCTCATGTTGAAACTGAAAACCCTTAGGCAAAAGGGACTCAACCATGCATATTGCTGTTGTCAGAGCTTTGGAAAGCTCCCTTTTTAAGATGACAACTTCCAGATCCCCTATGCATGGCATGCTAGCTATAGGATTGTGGGAGTCCAAACAAAGGAAATTTTCTTATCTTTATAAGTGCTAAACCTGTAAACTGAAATTTGGCGTATACTGGAGTCTGAACAAGATCATTGCACAAGAGTACATCCATTTACCTTTGACTGTACGCTGGGGCTTGTATGCTGAACTCTTTCCATGGTAAGGGAAGAAGCAGCTGAGACAGAGTGATTTTTAAAAAAGGCTTGGCACTCAAATAAAATGGCTCTGAAACTAGCCAGGTTATCCTGCTATGGTAAAAGAGTAGACCATACTGCCAGTGACTCAATGCCGAGTGACAAGTGGCAATAACTAACCTGACAACCCTGAGAACTAATGACTTTGGGTGCCAAATTCCACAGGGAAGGGTGATAGTCCCCATGCAGATTAAATCCCATTTGAATCCATCTTGATGGAGAGAAGCAGCTTAATCAATACTGGCCTGGAGCTGATGAGGACTTTGCATGCCAAAAGGGCTCAAAACCAGAAAGTGACTCATGGAAATGGATCAGTGGTAAGGGGGTCATGTAGCAATGTGGAAGGCAGATGAAAGGCTACTGCATTATATTCTCAGGACAGTCTTCAAGGCTGATCGTGATCGATGAGGATCACCTATATTCTGATTCAGATATGGCAGAAGAAGAAGAAACAACTGAGATGGACACATTTCCTGTAGTTTCATTAATGCATGCATTCATCCATTAATCTTTCTCATTCCATTTCCGTGTAAATCTATGGTATAGGTGAAAATAAATCTAAACATAGAAGATAATATGCAAATCCATGGCTTCCTGTTTTTGGATTGTAAAAAGATCTGGTCTGCCGTTTATTTTCCCATTGAGCACTAAGCATACAGCCTGGCTTGAAGAACATGCTATGAGGTTTGCCTGATGAAGGTCATTTGAGTCATAAAATCTTGCAATGTTGATTTTTTAAAAGTGATCCTATAAAGCAGGGGCTCACAACTTATGGTCCGTGGGCAGGACCCGGCCCCTGGTGCCTTTCTATCTGGCCCGCAGCAGCAACCTCGGAAGTGGAATTAGACATGTTTACGACAGCTGTAAAGACACCTGTGCATGTGCAAACGCTGTCTGAGAGGGAGTGGTCTGACCTGTGGTACAAAAACCTCGAGAACCCCTGCTATAAAGGAATCACCTTCCTCCTGCATTTGTTTGATTTTATGGGTCACATGGCTTAATTTTGCTTTCTAAACATGCAACCCCAACTTTGCAACCCCCACTTTGCAACCCCCACTTTGACTGTGTGGACCACAATAAAATGTGGCAAGTACTTAAAGAAATGGGAATACCAGAACACCTCATATGCCTTATGGGAAATCTGTACAAGAGTCAAGAAGCAGCAGTTAGGACAGAACACGGAATGACAGAATGGTTTGGAAAAGGAAAAGGAGTAAGACAAGGCTGCATTTTATCACCCTACCTTTTCAACCTATACACAGAGCACATAATGCGCAATGCAGGGATGGAGGAATCACAATATGGGATAAAAATATCTCAACAATTTGAGATATGCAGACGATACCACCCTAACGGCAGAAAGTGAGGAAGATTTAAAGAAGCTACTGACTAGGTTGAAAGAAGAGAGTGCAAAAGCTGGCCTGAGACTGAACTTCAAGAAAACCAAGATAATGGCAACAGGCCCTATCAGCACCTGGAAAGTAGACGGGGAAGAAGTAGAAGCAGTGACGGATTTTACTTTCTTGGGATCTAGGATCACTGTAGATGGTGACTGCAGCCATGAAATAAAGAGGCGACTGATTCTAGGGAGACAAGCCATGAGAAACCTGGGGAACATAGTGAAAAGTAGAGACATCACCTTGCAAACAAAAATCCGTATAGTCAAAGCAATGATATTCCCGGTGGTAATGTATGGATGCGAGAGCTGGATCATTAGGAAGGCTGAGCGCAGAAAAATAGACACCTTTGAGATGTGGTGTTGGAGGAGAGTTTTGAGAGTACCCTGGACAGCGAGGAGAACAAATAAGTCAATCTTGAAAGAAATCAGTCCTGACTGCTCCTTAGAAGGTCAAATAGTAAAGATGAAGATGAAGTACTTTGGACACCAAATAAGAAGAGAGGATTCACTTGAGAAAGCCTGATGCTGGGAAAGGTGGAGGGCAAAAGAAAAAAGGGATGGCCAAGGATGAGATGGCTGGATGGCATTGTGGACGCAGCGGGCACCGAGCTGAGCGGGCTGAGAAGGATGGTGGAGGACAGGGGTGGCTGGAGATCAATGGTCCATAGGGTCACAAAGGGTCTGAATCGACTGTGCGACTGAACAACAACAAAACATGGTATTACTTTAATATTATCCATGGTGAGCTTTGTCAGGTTCTTACAGTATTAATTTTTTGAAGCCATTTTGGAAAGTTTTTGTTACCCTTAACCCCCAAGGTTTTTGTGGCAGTTAAATGGTACTTGTTCAATGATTTTGTTTTTATTGCTGCTTGCTGTTGTTTTTATCTTGCTTTACTGGAATGCTTTATTCTATGATTGGCAGGATATGATGAGTCTAAATAAACCTTAGCAGATGGGAAACAGCCCCGTTTTCTATCTATTATCATGAAGTGAGCTACAAATCATTTTTGTTTTCTGAAGGGACTTAACCAATTTTCCCAAAAACATCTGCATGCAAATACTGATTTTTTGTGTCATAAGACATGGCTTCATATCTTCAAAGTCTGGTTGTGTGCTATATAACCAAAAAGAGTTGCATTGTATGCACTGTGAATGAAACTGAGGCTGCAGAGATGGGTGGATCCAAAGGTCTTTGGATTTGTGTCCAGATTCTGGCCCTGTTTTTGAAGTGCAGTAATGGTGGATTAGTGGTTAAGATGTTGAACTTGATGACTGCAAGGTTGGCAGGTCAGCAGTTCAAGACCTGAGTGTTGCACAATAGAGTGAGCTCCAGTCTCTGTCCCACTTCCTGCCAACCCAGCAGTTCGAAAGCAAGAAATTGCAAGTAGATAAATAGATACTACTTTGGTGTAAAGGTAAACAATGTTCTGTGTGCTAGTCATGTCTGGCACATGTTCACGGAAACATTTGCAGTTGCAAACAGCGCTGACTCTTTGACTATAAATGGAGCTGACCACCAAACCCTAGAGTTGGATATGACTTGCTTTCAAACAAGGGTGACCTTTACCTTACCTAAGAATCTGATTTCGTTCCATTGCAGTAGACCTCAAGATCATCCAGTAGAAATAATGGGTAGGAGATCTAGGGCAAAGAAAAGGAAGGGCATCTTCTAATGGCTCACAGTGAATGAATGCACTTCCCTTCTTGGGATGTGACAAAGAATCTTACCCTAGGAGGCTTTGAAAAGAGATTGGGCAGTGTTATCATCCATGGCTACTACTCATGAGTCAAGATAGGCATCTGATCCAAGATCAAAATCAGTAAGCCTGTGAATCAGTTTGGATGCATTCATTGTTGGATCACTACTTCCTGCATTCCCTAGTCAGTTCTGTAGCTGTGCTAGCTCAGAGATGTTAGGGCCTGCAATACCAAAAAGCCACTTTTCCAAGCACTGCTCTGAACACCAGTTTTTAGAAAGTGGACTATTAACTATTGAGTTTCCAAAAGGCATCTTGGCCTGTGTGAGAAATAGTATGCTGAGACTAGATAGATCAATCTCCTGATACTACAAACTTGTTTGATGTTCTTATGTCTCTAGCTTATTTTAAATAGATTTTGTACAGAGTACTCCATATATCTGCTCATGTGCATGAATGCACGCATGTGAGTGTTTCTCTCACCACTCAGTTTCCCCAGTCATTTGAAAAGCCACATCTAGACTGATTCCCCACCCCTAGTGTTTCATCAATGCGTATGTGCACATTAGCAATACCGATAAAAATGCAAATGATTGGAAAGAACTTAAAGCATCATCCAACTAGACATGCTTTAATGTTTCCGAAACGAATATCAACATTTCTGTTTGCTTAATTGGAATTTAGGAGGGGTGGAAAAAAGAGCAAAGTGAAATCACATGGGAGTAAGGAGAAGAAATTCATCTGTGCCATGTAAGGAGGGCAAGGAAGAGCTATAATGCCCTCTGTATTCAAAAGGCAGTTAACTAACAGGTGGAACATTTTGAAATTGTCCTCAGCCTCACCACAGGTGGACAATCTCTGGGCCTTCACCAAAACCAACAGAGTTGTGAGGAATTTGCAATCCATTTTAGAACAAAGGTTGAGATCATCTGCCGGGACCTCGATTCCACATTTTATATAGTCCAGTGAGACTTCCTGTCAGGTTTTATGGGATCAGTTTCAGCTTGTGTCATCTGAGGAGGTGGACAAGGCACTTGTACATTGTAAACCCATGACCACTCATTTTGACCCTTGCCAATCTTCTTGGCAAGGCCGAATTTAAGTATAGGCTGCCTAGGCTGCAGCCTATGGGCCCGCACCACAAAGGGCCCCCCACACCAAGTGATTCTGCATCAATTTTTTAAAATCAGGGGATTTTTTGTTTTAGTAAATAAATAGTATACAAATTCTAAATACTGTATAGGAATGTCGTACGTAAATTCTCTATAATTTAATAATAAACTTTAAATGTTTATTTTTCAATTTTTAATTGGATAATTGTAGGTTAATTTTTTTTAAAAAAAATACTTTCCCCAGTAGGGCCCACACCACAGGTTCAGCCTAGGGGCCCACATATCCTAAATACAGCACTGCTGCTTGGGAATACCCTGAAGCACATGGTGAGCCACTGTGTGAGACAGAATGCTGGACTGGATGGGCTGTGGCCTGTTCCAGCAAGGCTGTTCTTATGTTCTTAATCATAACTATTAAAATCTGTAACGGAGTTTAGTGTATGAGAGTCAAGACACAGGAAACAGCCAAGGGCTGGGTTAACTCAGGTTTATTGCATGGTGGACAGAGGGAACATGAGGTAATGGCGGACGAACAGCTCTATATATATGGTAGTAACGTATTTGAATGTGGCTCCACGATAGCCCATTGGCTACTGCCCGCGTGACGTCATGGCTGGTCACGCCCTTCTTGTCCAGGTGTAGGTAGCGGCGGGAAACTTCCCGCGCTGTGGCCTTTGATGGGTTTGAACCAAGAGAGCTTGGACGCTCGCTGCTGCCAGCTGGTGGTCATTAGCTCGCGTCCTATTACAGGGTTTATGGTGATACAGCTGAAGGTTACATTGTTACTCGTAGGCAAGGTTACATTGGTTCAGATACATTGTTATCACATGTAGAAGGTTACACTGTTAGAACACAACACGGAGGTAGGGGAGTGGCTGAGGAATATCATACTGATGGTGTTGTCCTCTGGTCTAAAAGGGACTGCTATACTCTTTTGGGGGTGGGGGAAATCAGCTTCAGCTTCAGATGTCTTTGATAACCATAGACCTGTAGCTAATATTCTTTTCTTGGGCAAGGTCATTGAGAGCGTTGTGGCTGACTTGCTGCAGGTGTTTTTGGATGAAACCAACTGCTTGGATTATTTTTATTTTTATTTATATTTATATACCACCTTCATCACCCTAGGGTGACCCAAAGCGAACCCATTTCAGCCAGACTTTAGGCCTTGCCATGGCACTGAAAGCACTATGGTTGCACTGCATGATAATCTTTCCCAAGAAGCTGACATGGGGGCTTCGTTTCTTCTGGCGCTCCTGGATCTCTTGGTGACTTTTGATACCATCTACCATGGTTTCTTACTGGGACTACTGTTGGGGATTATCTCCCAGTTGTTATTCAATATCTACATTAAGCTGTTGGGAGGGGTCATCCAGAGATTTGGAGTGCAATGTCACCAATATGCGGATTACACCCAATCTATGTAGCCTTTTCATTTTCTGCTGTGGATGCGGTCCGGGGCCTTTGCAATTATCTGGCCTCAGTGATGGAATGGACCAAAGTTAACAAGTTGAAACTGAACCCTGATAAGACGGAGGTTCTGACTGAGGGACCTGGGCCCTAGGCTGGATGGGATTGCTCTCTCTCCCCTAGGGACCAGGCACACAATTTAGGGGCCATATTAGATCCTTATTTGACCCTCAAATCACAAATTGCAGCGGTGAGCAACTGTACCGAGTAGCTCAGTTGTGTCCCTATTTGGACAAGCGGTCCCTCATAATATTAGTTATCCCACTGGTAATCTCACATATTGATTACTATAATGCTCTCTGTGAGAGGCTTTACTTGTTGCTGATACAGAGGCTTCAATGAGTGTAAGATGTAGCAGTCGAGCCAATTACTGGAGTGAGAAATTTTGTACATATCTCCCCATCCGTGGCAGGGCTGCATTGGCTACCCGTTCCTTTCCATACCAGGTACCAGGTGTCAGTTACAATTTTTAAGGTTCTAAATGGTTTGGGACCTTCCTACCTTGGCAGAACATCTTCTCCTCAAAACATGAGCCCGCATCAGTCATTCCTCTCATACGGTGCAGCTCCAGGTGCTGACCCTGAGATTAGCAACAAAGGAAGAGCCTTTTTGGTGGTGGCACCAACTTTGTGGAACTCTCTTCCAGTTAAGATATGTCAAGTTCAATCTCTGCCTACATTTAGAAAACAATTACAATTATTCCTTTTTAAAGATCCTTCTAAGACTATAGTGCCAATTGGCAAGTGATAGGTTGAGATTATCTTTTCTGTTGCCAATAGGGTTGTTGTGGGTTTTTGCTTTATTTGCTGGCATTTTTTTAATATGTGGGTATTTTTTTGTTCTTCCTAATCCTTATAATTTATTCAATTTATTTATTTTTATTGTAAATGTTTTTTTAAAAAATATGTTGTACGCCACCCAGAGTGGGATATAAATGCAATAAATAAAATAATTATAAATAATAACCTTACCTACCTATCTAGATTTATCATAATTCATTATTCTTATTGAGTCAACCACAAAAGGCAACTGGGGAAAGCAAAAAAATAATAATTAAAAAATCTGATTTCTTTTCTGCTCTATTTGTCTGTGTCTGCAGATTGTCGACAATATAAGCCACCAGAGATGGTCCATAAAGCGCCCTTTTCTTTTGCTTCCAAACTTTGCTGTGCGGCCACTTTGCAGAGTGCTCACCAGATGCGGCAACCAGAGCACAAGGCCTATAACCTCCCTCCAAATGGTAATAATTCCCTCCAGGACCCTAACACACTCGCAATTTACAACTGTGCTAAAATGAACATTATTTCAAGCTAAGCTTATTCTCCAAGGGGCCAGGGAATTGGACCAGTTTCCTGCTGACAGCAAGAGTTTCTGTTTTTAAATGTCATGCATTGGTGTTCATTACTCCCAAATAATTGCCTAAAAGATCAGCAGCCAGACAGGCAAGAACACTTTATATCAGATTCAGTCAATTCCATCTCCCTGCAAAAAAAACCGGAACCAGAAGGAACTGAAGTTTTGGTAGTGGTGAGCTAGCAGTTATTGCATCGGATGAAGTCAGAGAGTGGTTGATAATTTTACATCCTGTAAAATACTGATTAGTTTGATCTGCTGTATTTTCACATTTGTGATGATATGCTCTCTGATGTTGCCTTCCTGCCAAGTGAGCGAGCCAATGTTCTGAAGTACTTTTCGCCTCGGGCAGTTGTATTGCACCATTAGCTTTCTATACATTAATGGGGATATTTAGTACACTTTAAGGCTCTGAGCAGATGTTATCTACAAGCAGATGTGGGTAAACATTTTCTTCTGCTGTAAGATGAACTCTTGCTTTGCCAATATCACGTGTAAGGCAGTAGTGGAACTAAGGCTTATATAGCTGAAGTCTTAAGTGGTTAGCACACAATCGTATCTGCTGTAACTTCCCTATTCAATTAAGGTTTAGCTGGGAAAATTTAATTTTGCCAGCAGCAATAGGTTGTTGTGAGCTACCCTTAGAATCATAGAATCACTGGGCTGGAAGGGGCCTTTTAGGCTAGTGAGTCCAACCCCCTGCTCAATGCAGGAATCCAAGTCAAAGCAGATACGACAGATGGCTGTCTCTCTTCAATTCCTCCAGTGTTGGAGCACTCTTCAGTTAATTGGGCCCATTGTCATGCTGCTCTAACCAGTAAGAAGTTTCCCCCAATATTCAGCCTATATCTGGCTTCCTTTGGTTTGAGCCCA
Organism: Bradypodion pumilum; assembly: GCA_035047305.1. Taxonomy (NCBI): domain Eukaryota; kingdom Metazoa; phylum Chordata; class Lepidosauria; order Squamata; family Chamaeleonidae; genus Bradypodion; species Bradypodion pumilum. Next base: position 13,668,046 of record JAWDJD010000010.1, on the reverse strand, counting down.
TTATTACGCCTCCTGTACTCTGGGATGACCAAAAACAGATCCTGCCTCTCCTCTTTATGACCTTCTTTCAAGGTAAACAGCATTCCATGCACTGCGGTGTCTAGTCATGCCTGCCACAAGACCATGGAAACGTATGCAGGAGCAGACAGCTCTTTGGCTATGAAACAATGAGCACTGGACCCTAGAGTTGGATACAACTGGCTTTCGAGCAAGGGTGACCTTTACCTTTACCTATCATCATATCCCCCTCAGTCTCCCTTTCTTAAGGCTAAACATGCCAGGTTTCTTCAATCTTTCCTCATAGCACTTGGTTTCCAGTCCTCTGACCATCCTTGCTGCCCTTCTCTGTACCTGCTTTAATTTGTTTACATCTTTCTTGAAGTGTGGTGCCCAGAATTGGACGCAGAACTCTAGATGTGGTCTAGTGCTGAATAGAGAGGCTTTGAAGACTTGTTGTAATAAAAAATTGTTTGAAATGTGATTTGGTGCTGAATGGGCAAATTAAGACAGGGGCCTCATTACAAAAAACAAATTTTTCCAGGAATAGATGAAAATTGCTAGACCTAGATTGCTGATAAAAATCCATAGAGCTGCCTGAGGTTCTGGACTGTTCTTGGGAGCAGTTGATGAGGACTACACTGGTGAGCATTTGTACATGTACAGTTTAAAGACCCATGTGATCTCAGGAGTTGTACTCCAAAAAGGCAATTCTGCCAAGCTTTGAAATTTGTGGCAGTTTCAAAATATCTTGAATCCACACTGAGATTAAAGGAGATTCCAGGCTGGTTATCTGGACACATATTGAGCCTACAAAGGATGACAATGAAAATCAACTTTGCAATCTCTACTTTTCATAGGAACCTGTGCAGTATATCTGAAGCCTGTTTAACCACCTGGTGGGATGGGTGAGTTATGGCTCTTTTCCTCTCAATATGAGCACTGCTGCAAATTATATCACTCCACCAATTCTGTGAACTTCAAATCAATGCAACAGTTTGAAACCACATCTCCCTATTCAAACTCTACCCAAAACACAGATAGCCAGTGATGGAAAAAGATTTTTTTGGATAATAAAAAGGGATGTTCATGAGATTTGTAAGACTTCTGTTTTCTTCCTGGAACATCAGTTGAGATGATTTTGCATACAGGAGTCAAACAACGAAATATGTAACTTGCATTAATCTCTTTTTCAGAATCCCAAATCTTTTATATTTCAAAAGGCTCTCAATCATTCTTTCTTACTTTCATGTCCTGATCAGACCCTGGACTGCAAAAAGGGAGCAACTTTCTTCACCTTGTTGTTGTCCAAATGCAAGTCCTCATCGGTGCATGTCTCTGGCAGCAAATGGACCAAACTCTGTGTCTCTCCACATTTACACCATGTGTTGTTGTCCACCAGCAGTCCCCACTTGAGCATGTTGGTCTTGCATTTAGGGACTCCAACCCTCAGCCTATTCAGGGTCCTCCAGGTGACATAGGGCAGATTGAGAATTTCAGCTATATTCACCTTTAATGATGTTCTTTTCCCAGTGAGCTCCTTCCTCCATCTTCTAATTTGGTTTTACTCTTGTGTACGTTCAAGAATGTTTGTTCTTGCCATAAAGCTCTTTCTGGATCTGAGCTGGTGGACTTGAGGCTCATATCCATTCAGAGGGTGTTAAGGGTCATTCTCTTGCTTAGTTCTCTCAAAATCTACTGCTCCTTCTCTCCTGATCTTAGTTGGAGCAATACCAACAAGGGGGTATATCTTCACAACTGGTGTAGGTTTAAGGCAGGCATTCACAACCTACAGCCCGTGGGCCAGACCTGGTCCCCAATGCCAATTCATCTGGCCCCTGACACTTTCGCTGCTCCTGGAAGCTGAAGTAAAATGCACCCCACACATGTGCAGAATGTTTCTAAATGCATTCTGTGCATGTGCGGGTTGTGTTTTACTTCTGCTGCCATGGGGAAGGAACCACATAACTTGCCTGATCAGCTGTCCAGGAGGTGTGGTCAGGCCCATGACCTGAAAGTGTTTAGAAACACTGGTTTAAAGCATCCTGTCACTATGAAATACTGCAAAAATGGAATAAAGGAACTATTTCATGCTTTCACCCATTTTGAGTAAACCCAAAAGTACCATCCCTAATAACAAATCCCAGAACTGGAGTGTTTCAGAACCAGGAGTCCTCCAAAATAACTTTTCTATGGCTACAGGTAATACTTCTTTCCTACGTTGCATCAGCTATGAAATATCCTTGCTTGTTTGTACCTTCCTTTCCCTACTTGCATGGATGATAGAGGGGAAGATGATGGGAGATAGAGCATATCAGCCTGAATTGCCACTTCCTTGCTGTCGGGGCTGTCTCATGAGTTGCCACTTTCTGTGTCAGGATCAGAGCTTGTAAAGGAGTGCAAACAGGATAATCAATCACTTCATCACTGCCAGTGTGTATCAGTGAGGCAAAGGGCCAGACAGAAATGAAAGACAATTTAGTGTATGAGAGTCAAGACACAGGAAACAGCCAAGGGCTGGGTTAACTCAGGTTTATTGCATAGTGGACAGAGGGAACATGAGGTAATGGCGGACGAACAGCTCTATATATATGGTAGTAACGTATTTGAATGTGGCTCCACGATAGCCCATTGGCTACTGCCCGCGTGACGTCATGGCTGGTCACGCCCTTCTTGTCCAGGTGCAGGTAGCGGCGGGAAACTTCCCGCGCTGTGGCCTTTGATGGGTTTGAACCAAGAGAGCTTGGACGCTCGCTGCTGCCAGCTGGTGGTCATTAGCTCGCGTCCATTTACAGGGTTTATAGTGATCAGCTGAAGGTTACATTGTTACTCGTAGGCAAGGTTACATTGGTTCAGATACATTGTTATCACATGTAGAAGGGTACACTGTTAGAACACAACACTCCTCCCCCCTAGGATGAGACGAAGTCTCTCAGCCAAGATGGCTTATTTCGAACACGCTGGGGTCTCGGCGCGGGCTGCCCTGCCCCGGCTTCGCTCCCTCCTCCTTGCTCCCTGGCTTCCTGCCCTGTAATCGGAGAGGATGACTTGTTAGTAGCTTGCCGCGGCTCTGCGGCTTTGTTGGGCGGTGTGTGCTTTGTTTGGGAAGAACCGGGGGCACTGGGGGCTAACGAAAAACCCCTCTTCTCGCTTGGATGGGTGGGGGAACACTCCAAAAAACCCCCCCGGCTAGCAAAATTAAAATCGTAATCGAATTCGGGGGAAGCGGCAGCGGCGGCCGCAAGCTCCTTTTCCCCCTCCCCGGGCTCTGATAGAGCTGGCGTGTCAAAAGGATATGAGTCGGGATCACTGCTTTCCCCCCTGGTTCCGGACTGGTGTCCTTCTCTGTCTCCCCCTTGGGCTAAACGGGTGGGGGAGAACCCTATCGCTGAATCCGGTTGCTGAGCCCCACTGATCGGTCCCTCACTCACTCAGCGCCGCAGTTGGTCCGCGTGCCTCCTCCAGAGGAGACCGGTGTTCGTTTCCACCCGGTACGACACTGGTCCCATCTGTTCTACTATCGTCCCTGGCACCCAGACTGGGCCTGCGTTGGCATAGTTCCTACAGTGTACAGGATCGCCTACGCCGAAACCCTTCGAGACCGCTAAACCTATGTTCTTCCCTTTGTCCTCGACCCTCGTCGGGTCTAACCTGGACAAGATCGTGGTCAGTTTCCTCCGCATCAGCAGCTCAGCCGGCGAGTATCCGGACGCTAAGGGGGTCACTCTGTACGCTAATAGAAATTGACAGACTTGGTGATTTAGATCCCCCGAGCCCATGCGCCGCAACGCATCTTTTGTTGTGCGCACCAACCGTTCCACTTGGCCATTCGTGGCCGGGTGAAACGGCGCGGATGTGACGTGCCGAATTGCATTTGCCTCCATGAATGCCGCGAACTCAGCGGACGTGAAACAGCTAGCGTTATCGCTGACCAGAGTGTCGGGTTAACCGAACGTGGAAAAGACCCTCCTTAGCTGGCCAATGGTAGTGGCGGAGGATGTGCTCTTTACCGGAATGACCTCCAGCCACTTCGAGTACGCATCCACTACCAGGAGAAAAATGGTTCCTCGGAACGGGCCAGCAAAATCTACGTGCACCCTGGACCACGGTCGCCTTGCTGCGTCCCATTCCCTATGCGGGAGACGGGCTACCTCCGGTCGGGAGCCCTGACATGCCTCACAAGTGCCAATCATATGCTCTATGTCGGTGTCTAGCTGGGGCCACCAGAAATAACTCCGGGCCAGTGCCTTGGAACGGACGATTCCCGGGTGGCTGACGTGCAGCAGCTTTAGCACCTTCGGTCGCAGGGACGTAGGAACCACCACCCGTTGGCCCCACAAGAGGCACCCCCTCTCTAATGACAATTCTATTCGTTTTCGAAAAAATGGGTCGAATTCCATACTTGGGGATGACGCCGGCCACCCCTTCTGTACCCACGAGCATACTTTCTCCAGTGTTCTTATCCTTTCCCGTCGCCTTGGCGATGTCGGCCGGTACTATTGGGGGTGAATCTAAGACCTCTATTAGCAATACCTGGCGGTCTCTTCCTACCCCTGCCTTCTGATCGTCCGACAAGGGCAACGGAGACCGTGAAAGCGCGTCTGCATGGCTGATCTCCTTCCCGGGCCGGTATTCCAACTCATGTTGGTATGCGTTAAGAAAAATAGCCCACCGCAGCATCCTTGGGGACAGGATCTGTGGCGTGGGCTTATTTGCAGTGAAGATTCCTAACAGGGGCTTGTGATCAGTCACGATCTTGAACGGGCGACCATACAGAAAATCGTGAAATTTTTTGGTTCCCGCTACTATCGCTAATGCCTCCCTGTCGGTCTGTGCGTAATTCCGCTCTGCTTGGGACAGGGACCTTGAATAAAACGCTATCGGGGCCTCCCTTCCGTCGTTCAACATGTGGCAAAGCACCGCCCCCACCCCCACCGGGGATGCGTCGCAGACTAAAACTACTGGCCGTTTGGGATCGAAATGAGTCAGGATTGCCTCGGATGTTAGGAGTTGCTTTAACTCTGTGAACGCCCTCTCTTGCTCGTCACCCCACAGCCATTTTACCTCTTTTTTAAGTAACTGATGGAGCGGCTCGGCAACAGACGCCTTCCGTGGAAGGAAGGTATGGTAGAAATTGAGAAGCCCCAGAAATGACTGCAGTTCGGTTTTGGATGTGGGGCGAGGAGCTTTCTTGATAGCGGCTACCTTAGATTTGGACGGCCTAATTCCCTCGGGCGTGACACGGAACCCTAAAAACTCAACCTCTGTTTCGAAAAATACACATTTGTCTTTTCTCAGTCGCAGCCCCGCTTTCTCGAACACGGTCAGAACTTTATCCAATCTATGTGCCAGCTCGGCCTTACTCCCCCCCGTTATCAACACGTCATCAAAATATGGCAACACCCCCTCCAGCCCCTTCAGGAGGCGTTCCACGAGCGACTGAAAAAGGCCAGGTGCCGAGTTCACGCCGAACTGTAACCGCGACACCTGGAACGCCCCCTTGTGTGTAACTATTGTTTGTGCCGCCGCTGTGGCGGGGGTTACAGGGAGTTGCTGGTAGGCCTGTGCTAAATCGAGCTTAGCGAAACACTTTCCCCCATTCAGCCTGGCCAGGAGGTGGCTGACCACTGGCACCGGGTATGCATTAGGGCGGATCGCCTTGTTAATTGTACACTTATAATCAGCGCAAATGCACACCTCCCCGTTAGCCTTCAGTGCTGTTACAATTGGAGTCTCCCACTCCGCGGAATCCACAGGAACAAGAATCCCCTGACCCACCAGTTTGTCCAGTTCCGCCTCTATTTTGTCCTTTAGTGCGAACGGCACCCTGCGCGGTTTGAGTCTTATCGGGCGGACCTCCGGGTCTAGGTCGAAGGCTACAGGGGGTCCCTTGAACTTTCCCAGTCCACTTTTAAAAACGGCGGGGTGTGCGTCGCACACCGCTTGTATTGGGTCCACGCCTACGGCATGCACCCCCCCCCATGAACAAACCTAAAGGCTGAAACCATTGCGTCCCGAGGAGGCTACAACTCCCCCCTTTTAGCACCACTAGGGGAAGTTCCGCAGAATGTCTCTTAAAATGAACCCGGAATGTCCCGACCCCCAACACTGGAATGTTGTTCCCCTGTACGTCCCGTAGTGTGGCCCTCAACGCTTTAAGTTTGGGCTGCACGTGGGGGTCGATTTTCAAGAACTCTCTCTGGGGAATTATAGAATAGGAGGACCCCGAGTCAATTTCCATCCTAATAGGGGTCCCTTGTACTAGTACCTCAACGAAGTAATGGGGCTGTCCCGCAGACACGCTGAACACAGGAGCGTCGCCCTCGCTGTCGTCCGAGATGCGGCCCACGCCGTCCTGCTTCCTCGTGGTCCGGGCGCCATCTTTGGACCTCGCTGGACGGTCCGGTCTGGCCGAACGGTCTTGTGACTGTCTCCGGCCCTCTTTCCCTTTTCTGCACGCCTTGGCGATGTGCCCCCGACGGCCGCAGTTGTAGCACTCGGTTTTTCTGAATGGGCACCTCACGCGCTCGTGGGCCGCTCCGCACCCATCGCAACGGCGCCCTCCCCTTCGGACCTTCTGGACCTCCTCGCCGTCGCTGCTTTCCGAAGACGACTTCGAGGTCCGTCGGGTTGCGTGCACCGACTGTCCGGACTTTCCGTGCAACGAGTTTTCCGCTTTGCCGGCCCTCGGACGCCACTCACGCCACTTGTGCATCTCATCTACTCCAGCATTCGTGGATTCCGCGGCTTCCGCGGCCTCTACAACCTCTGTCAGTGTGGGTGGTGGCTCCTTGTTCATCAGGCTGCGCTGCACTTCCTTGTCCTTCAGGCCACACAGAACTCCGTCCCTGAGGGCCATCTCTAGAAAGTGGTCCCATCTGCAGGGGGTGGCGGCTACTCTCATAGCTGTTACGAAGGCTTCTACCGACTCGTCCGGCGCTTGAACTCGCCTCCAAAACGCGCTCCGAGCGGGAAACATTGCCCTCGAGGGTCGGAAACGCTCACGCAGCAGTTTCATGATGTCATCGGCTTTGAACTCACCCATCTTCTTCGGCGCAATAATGCCCACCAGCGTTCGCTTGGTCTCCATCCCAAGCATGCGGGTGAGGATGGCCCTCTTCCTTTCCTCGTCGTCTTCTTTGACTTTGAGTTCCACCAGTGCCGCCTGGAAGTCCATCTCAAAAAGCTCCCAGTCTTGCGGTTTGGTAATGTTGAACCCGCTCTGTGCCCTGGCTCCTTGGGGATCCATCATCCCACCTTCGTCGCCAATTTAGTGTATGAGAGTCAAGACACAGGAAACAGCCAAGGGCTGGGTTAACTCAGGTTTATTGCATAGTGGACAGAGGGAACATGAGGTAATGGCGGACGAACAGCTCTATATATATGGTAGTAACGTATTTGAATGTGGCTCCACGATAGCCCATTGGCTACTGCCCGCGTGACGTCATGGCTGGTCACGCCCTTCTTGTCCAGGTGCAGGTAGCGGCGGGAAACTTCCCGCGCTGTGGCCTTTGATGGGTTTGAACCAAGAGAGCTTGGACGCTCGCTGCTGCCAGCTGGTGGTCATTAGCTCGCGTCCATTTACAGGGTTTATAGTGATCAGCTGAAGGTCCGGTCTGTTACTCGTAGGCAAGGTTACATTGGTTCAGATACATTGTTATCACATGTAGAAGGGTACACTGTTAGAACACAACAGACAATAAGCACAGAGTTTCAGCAGCCTAAATATATTATCTAGCGTACAGAATTATTTACCCCTGCCTTGTGTGTGTGTGTGTGTGGGGGGGGGATGAAAGCAAGTGTGACAGCCTGACTGAGGAGAGAACTTGAAATAAGTTGAGAAAGTGTTTCTATCTCCAAGGCAGGTCAGCAATACTAAAAAAAGGGGGGGAAGGGGTCTGCAGTGTGAGTCTACAGACATTATTACTAGAGATGAGGCAGGGGTGGCCCATCATATTATGCTGTCCAGGATACAACTACAAATGGTTATCCCATCCACTGTGGCTCAAGATGTTGTATAATATCCCAAACAAGACCAATGAATTTGCATCTCAGAAGTAACATTTCCCCTTCATCTCGGGCACTAAAACTGTAACAACAAAAAAGTAATAACAAGCAACTTGTAGCCTTTCAGGACACCCCAAATCTGCTACCACACTCGGCAGCATAATCAGTCTGGTCCTGCAACGAGGACAGAACTTTGTGTTGCAAAATGGTTGCATAGGAACATAGGAAGTTGCCTTCAACTGAGCCAGATTTTTTTTGATCCATCTAGCTTGGTATTGTCAAATTTGACTGGCAGCCTTTCTCCAACAGATTTTGGCAGGATTCTTTTCACGCCATATTTGGAAGATGGAAATGGGACCGCAAACCTATGTTCTACTCTTAGAAAAGGAGATTTTACTTAGGGTTTTATCTATTTTGTTGGACCTAGAATATTAATTATCAGCTTACAGCTCACATACTGTTACTGCTGCCTTTGGGGTTTCACAGTGTTGTTCATTGGAGTGTATTGATAATTGCTATTATATTTTTATTTTGTTTTATAGTGTTATGTATATTATGTTGTGCACCACTGAGAGTAGTGTTTGAGCACTAAATCCAGTGATATATAAATGAAATAGAGAGATAGAGCTATAGATTCCCTCCTCAGATCAGCACCTGACTCCCATGTAAATCTTACCATACTCATCATTCAAGGTAGTTGATGAGGTGGTTATTGTTGCTATCCATCTGTGGGTGAATACATATTTAAGCTAATCCAAAATGTCTAATGCACCAAATAATGCTTGCACCACTCCATTTCTTTCTTTCTTTCTATGCTTAACTATTAACTTTGCTGCTTTCCCAAAGCTAGCACATGCAAGGACAATCTTAAAATAAAAAATACAGCAATAACTATGTAAGAGAAGAAGCCATAAATCAGGTCAGAAGAAACTGTGGCCCTGTGAAGAACTGTTCTCATCATTCCTTACTACTGAATATTCTGGCAGAGGCTGATTGGAATTGGAATCCAACAGTATATTGTCTGCAAGATCATGAGTTCTCCTTTTCACTCATAGATAAGCGCTGCAAAAATAAAATAAAAACTATGAAGAGGAAGGAGAATTGTGAGCAATCTGCATTTTTAATGTGCTTTCCAAATGCTTATAGGGACTGAAACACAAGTTACCTTTTAAACATCAAGTTATGCAGTTCTCTGTCCAAACTGCATACAAACATGTACTTTGTAAGAAACAACAATGCATATTACAGGGACTGAGCATACAAAATAAGAACATAAGAACAGCCTTGCTGGAACAGGCCACAGCCCATCCAGTCCAGCATTCTGTCTCACACAGAGGCTCACCATTTCCTTCAGGGTATTCCCAAGCAGATGCCTTCACCTGCTTAGGATTCCCTGGAAATGGCATTAAGAGATATCCTGCCTATCTCTCCAACCCGGAGGTTGTCCTTAAGTATCCATCATTATAGCCATTGATACCCTTGTCCTCCATGAACTTGTCTAATCCTTTCTTAAAGCTGTCAAGACTGACAGCTGTCACCACTTCTTCTGGCAGGGAGTTCCATAGACCAGTAATACTCTGGGTGAAAAAGTACTTTCTCTTACTTGTTTGAGAACTAGTACCCAAAAGTTTCATCGAGTGTCCCCTAGTTCTAGTGTTGTGTGATAGGGAAAACAGTTTTTCCTTATCTACTTTGTCCACACCATGCAGGATTTTATAAACTTCAATCAGGTCACCTCTTAGACGCCGACGTTCAAGAGTGAAAAGGCTCAACCGTTGCAGCCTCAGATGGTAAGGAAGGTGTTCCAGTCCCCTAATCATTCTGGTTGCCCTCCTCTGCACTTTCTCCAGCTCCATAATATCCTTCTGGAGGTATGGCGACCAGAACTGTACACAGTATTCCAGATGGGGCCTCACCATAGATTTATAAAGAGGCAAAATGACACTTGCTGACTTATTTTCTATACCCTTCCTAATGATCCCTAGCATTGAGTTTGCTTTTTTCACTGCTGAGGCACACTGGGTTGACACCTTCATTGAGTTGTCCACCAGGACACCAAGGTCCCTTTCCTGGTTTGTCGCAGAGAGTTCAGACCCCATCAGTTTATAAATGTAATTGGGGTTTTTTGCCCCAACATGCATCATTCTGCACTTACTAATGTCGAAGCTCATTTGCCACTGTTTTGCCCACTCCCCAGTGTGAAGAGATCCCTCTGGAGCTCCTCACAATCTCTCACAGTTTTCACTACCCTGTATAATTTAGTGTCGTCAGCAAATTTTGCTTTTTACTCCTACCTCTAGATCATTTATGAAGAGGTTGAAAAGCAGGGGTCCCAGTACTGAACCTATGAAATTTGAACAATTTAAATGCAAATTTGCAATTCTATTATTTTCATTCCCAATCAATAAATAGAATTGGCTTGTGACTGAATACATGTGAAAGTGATATACATCAGACTGTTCCATAAATGACCTAAAATGACAATTCTAGCAGCTTACACTGAATGGAAATGTGCTCTCAAATTATTTTGGACTGCGACTCTCACACTCCCTGACTTGCACTCCTTGTTGGCAGTGGATGATGGAAGTTGTAAATATGGAAATTACCAAGTTGCTCATCTCAGCTCTCCATTGCACATCATTCTGTTCCATTGCACCAATACTAGACAGAGGCTGGACTTTAGCCATTAGTGGGAAACTGTCACCACCAGGTGAGATTGTCTCATGTTATTGTCAAGATACAACACCAATCTGACATACTACATATACCATCATGCAATGTGACCTTGGCCCCTCCCACTGCTGTATATAAGACACTTATCTTCCATCTCAAGCTCACTCTCGTTGATGTTATTCTCCAATGAAGTCTCTGTAAGAAATGAAAGACTCTTTACTTAGAGCAATGTACTGAATAAATATCTGTTCCTGAATTTTGACTCCTGAGGGTCATTTGGCTAGACCATCAAATACTTGACAAAATGGTAGCAGAGGATGGTTGCCAAACCTAATCCTGAAAGGAAATAGAAAGATGTCAAGACCAACAAAAAATTCCACGGAAAAATCAACACCCATCAAGAGAGCCTTCCCCCGCAGAATGGCAGCTCAACTGACCCCATGTGAGGCCACTACCGGAGCTGTCATTGGAGAAGACATCTGTGAAGCTACAAATGACACAAGTGAACGCTCACAACAATTGGTGTCCCAAGCTTCCACTCCAATAAGACTTGAGCCTACATGGGGTGAACGAGACGATGGGACGATGGACGGAAATGGAGATCTAAAATTGACCATATAAAAGATCATTTACCCGTCGACTGGGAGCAAGGACCCCATAGCTGAGCTGAGAGCACTACTGCTAAATTCGACTGGCACCAATACCAGAGAGACACAAATAAATGAAGAAGACAGATCAAAGTATACCTACTGGGTAAGCCTCTCACTATCGGAACCTAGATTAGCTAAGGCGGGACACACACACACACACACACACGGTTGCCATTTTTTGTATATCAAGATTTGAATTTCCCTCCAACAAAAATGGCCCACCTGCAACCAATAGCAAGGGAGAATCCAAACTGGAGAACGGGAGAATGGGGGCACCAAGAATACAACACATATGGAATACTAAATATTGACCAAAATGACTAAAAACAGACTCTTGAACAGAATGAAAAGATTCAATAGAACCACTGGTCAACACCTCACACTTCGCAACCCGGCACTGTAAAAATCACAAACCTGGGCATTTACGAAGATCCTAGTCCAAACCAAACCAATCAACTTTTCCAAAGGCCATCCGAACAAGAAATATCCAAAGCGGTGAATACCCTTACAGCTGCATTTGGGACCATGTTCATGTCCACAAACTTAAGGCAGCTTAACAGAACAACAGAGTACCTAGTGAAGTACTGTACTTCATTGCTTTGTGTTCTTCTGCATAAATGCAATTTCCCCAAACGTCAGAAGGAAAGGATTACAGATGACACACTGCATGTGTCTTTGACCCAGTAAGTAAGTGCTGAAATCACAGATCTCATTATTCTGACATGATAGGATTTTTTCCACCTCCCTGCTGTAGTCCTGATGCTCTTGTTTCCAGGCTGGAGACATAATTGCCCAAGGTGCAAACACTCAACCAGCAAATAAGTTCTGTGTGCTTTCTGAAATCGAACAAAATCCCAATTATGTGTTTACACAGAAAACATACAGGCTTTTTGTTGGTTTTTGTTCCCTTCGTTTTTAGAGTGCAAGCATTCCATATTTGGGTTGGAGGAAAATTAGGCTTTCAAAAAGATGCCATTTATGCCACACTAAGTGCTAAAGGGGCGACAATGCATGGGTTCTGTCCAGGCCCGTGCTGGCCATTTGGGACACAAGGACAAGTCCCGGTGCACCCCAGTGACTGGCACCCCCCAGAGGTGGGCAGAAGTATGTCACCTGGTGGCTACAATCTATGACATCATGCAGTACCACCACCACCCCATAGGTGCCACCCACTCCCTTCCTGTCCAGTGCCCTTTTAGCATAGCCAGCACACCCCTGGTTCTGCCCCTCTCATCTGTGTCTGATAATGGTAAATCTTACTTTATTTTCAAAACATTTCTGTAGCTTATCTAGGAGGTACCCTGAATAAAGAAAGAATGATGAGAAACAAGATGGAAGAAGAAGGCTATAAACATTACTGGAAGGTCTCTATTTAGGACTGTGGCGGCTTAGTGTTTAAGATGCTGAACTTGATGGCTGGAAGGTGGGAAGGTCAGGTGGGAAAATAAACAATGTTCTGTGTGCTACGGTGTTTAGTCAAGCCTGCCACATGACCATAAAGCTTGGCATTACATAATGCTAAGCTTTATGTAAATAAAGCCAGCCTGAATGTTGACACCAATGGCAGCTGTCACAAAGAGACATTAAGCAGGGGAAATACCAGAACCTGAACTCCTTTCTTCATCAGTTAGCCACTTCTCATTCAAACACAAAGCAATTGTCAAGGCTGTTTTTCAACAGATTCGTTAGATATCTATTGCTTGGAAAATATGGATGGTCATCAAATATGTAAGCTTTAGGATGGGGTCAGACAGGAGTTTCTACAGGCAGATGATCAGAAACACTCATGAGTGAACTGGCCCTTGAAATGAGTAGAAATGTACAGTATATGAAGAGAGGTAAAGGTAAAGACTTCCCTTGCTCGAAAGCCAGCCATATCCGACTCTAGGGTTCAGTGCTCATCACTATTTCAAAGCCGAAGAGCCAGTGCTGTCTGTTTTTGCAGACATTTCCATGGACATGTGGCAGGCATGCCTAGACAATGGAGTGCACGGAATGCTGTTTACTTTCCCACAGAAGTGGTCCCTATTTATTTACTTACAATTTCTTGCTTTCAAACTGTTAGGTTGGCAGGAGCTGGGACAAAGACAGGAGCTCATTCTGTCCTGCAGTACTCGGGAATTGAACTGCTGACCTCCTGCCTTCAAGTCAGCATCTTAGCCACTTGAGCCACTGCAGTCCATGAAGAGAGGTGTCCTTATCGTAATAGTTCAGATCTTATATTTTGCAGATTCAGAGTATGGAGTCTTTCCTCTTCTTCTCATCTGCATCAACACTTTTCCGTTTCTTTGCTGAGGCATAATAGAAGCTGAACTTGATCTTTGTTGCTTTTCTTCTTTTGAATCTGGATGCTGCCAATATTTCAAATACAATTACTAAAGATAATTACTAAATTCTGGTATTATATAATACAGTTATAGTAATACCTCATACAAAGTCTGCTTCATACAACATTGGATTCATACATTGCCTAATTCCTTGAAAAAAGTGGCCTCATACAAAATCGTGCGATTGGGGTTTTCCCACGTTGCATTGTGCCTGGGCAGTATAAAAGGCAGGACACATGAGTGCATTGCTCTTGTGGGTTGTGCATGAGGCGAAGAGTGTTTTGGAGTGGTTTTGAAAACGATTTCGGATTTTTTGAATTTTTTCATCAGAATTTTTAGAAGCATTCCTGGGATTTTTGCAGCATTCTTCAGGTTCTTGGGCAATCAGGGTCGTTTGACATGCTTTTGTAATGTATTTAGCCTTTAGAGAATGATTTCTTAAAGTTCTGTCAGTTTCCTGTCTGTTTCCTTGACTTTGCCCTGAAGTCTGTGCTGTTACAGTACAATGTATCTCTATGGAAACGACGTTGTATGAGGCATCACAGCAAGGATTTGGATGCTGTATGAAGCATCGCGGCTAGGATTTTGCATGCCTCATTCAAAATCCAAATCTGTATAAAGTCCAAACTTGTGGAACCAAGTTTGGACATTGTATGAGGTATCACTGTATTGATAATATTTGCTGTTCCATTCATTTTGATACAGATCAACAACTGAGTAAATAGAGAAGTGTGTGGTGGGGTGTTGGACTTGACTTAACAGCCAAAAGACACAACCAATCAGATGTGATAATTTAAGCCATTTCCCTTCTGCACTAAAGGTTCAAATAAATCCCCAGTAAACATTGTTTTTCAAAGAAAAACATACATTGTACACCCCTGAAAGTGAGTTAAAATGAAGCATTTTGCAGAAAATATCCATACTTTTCCTTTAGTTGTCTCTCAATATTTTGATGCATTAAGCATCACTTTTGAGCATAAATGAAGGTTAGCCCTGAAGATACATGCTTTGAGACTTGTTTTTCAATATAGACAGCTTAGATTGTTGTGTTCTGGATTGCATGTGATAAAGAACTCTAAATTCATTGGGCATTAAATGTCTTTCAACTGTGCACTGTGCACACCTGTACTTAGGCTCACACAGATTATCTAAAAGACACATTTTCTCTAGTCATTTTGATTAATTTGATTACCAAGCAATAGATAATAAGTGAACCTTTTGAAAGACATCCCCAGCCAGTTTTACTACTGTTTCTCCCGAACCTGTCTGAACCTGCTGGAGCCCACCACTGTCCCTAACAATTTCTTTGTATTTGGGTGAGAAGTAGTAAAAATTATGAAAAAGGAAGACCCAAGTTTTGGGACTTTCCTATGCTTGGTGTCTCTTTGTAAATGGGGATGAGCACATTAGGATTTCCAACTTGATTGAGGACATTCTAGCTACCCTTCGCTATACAGCAGGGATTCTCGACCTGCAGCCTACGGGCCAAATGCAGCCCACAGCAACATTTCATGTGCCCCCACCCCCACCGCCTCCACCACACCAGGAAGTGCCATGTGGTGCAGGAAGGGCAGAATGGCCATCCTGCCCCGAAGCTGTCTGAGGGAGCGTGACCCAGCCACCGGCTTAAAAACGTTGAGAATTCCTGCTATACAGTATAATGTTGGCATCCTTTTTTCAACTGGCAATGCAAGTATGACATTGTACAGCAATATCAGTCCATTTCCTAGAGTTTTGAATCATGGATATTGAAGCACACTATCCCACATTCATAAACCAGATGTTGTCTGAAGGCATGTATTGTGCAACAAGGAACACCTTCCTCAGTCCATTAACTGCCTTTGGCCAGATGTTTCACTCATGATAATAGAGTCTATCATACTACAGATGAAATCCTGTTAGTGCAGCTACATGTTTGAAAAGGTGATGATGACTCCAGCAGGTAGAAATTGTTTGTAGTGAAAGACTGCCTCCTATGTCTTTCACTTTTTTGATTTGCAAATAATACTTTCCATTCAGAGGAAGACATTTTATCCACAGGATTGGAAAAAGAAGTCTTTCATCACCAAATATCTCCCCCTTCTTGTAACATAAATATGCTGACCACTGTTTTCAGAAGTGAAAGCTTTCCTGTCCCTTTCCTGTGGCTTCTGAAATTCCCACACAATGAAAGGCTTTTTTATGGTCATTATTTTTATTCCAATAAACTTAACAGTTATCCTGCTAGAAATAACTGGTGTTTTTTTTTTAATCTCAGAAATCAGGATTGTTATTTTGGACTGCAGCTTTCAGAATCCTTCCAGAATCCTTCTGGAGAATTCTTGGCTTTGTTATCAAAAATTTTGGTTTTTCCAGTTCTGCTCATTAGCAGTTTGGGAGTTCTTCCACTTTTTTTGTGCTTTTGGAGCCCATGCCATTTTGTTGTTGTTGTTGCCACTGCTACTGCATCTAGGGCAAGCATAAGGCTGCTCTATATCCTACAGCAACAAACAAACAAACAAAACCGTATGCCAGGGTAAGCCAAGAAAACGAGTCATCAACCATAGCTTTCTGTCCAGCAACCCGTAACTCAAAGGATCCATTCTACTTTCTAAGATTTCAACGCTTGGCTGTTTTAATGTTTACACCTGTTTGCTTATTATATTTCTCTAATTATGTTATTTTAGTTAATGAATTTTTTAAACAGCTTTGCAGAAGTGCTTTATTAGCAATAACCTCAAAATGATTTTAATTCATGGATCATTACTTCAGCTACAAAAGTAATAGAGCACTTTCGCAAATCACATTAAATTGGACGTATATATGCAAAGCTAGTGCAAATTTTATAGGAATGAATGAATGGATGGATGAAAGCAAAAGCATTGACAATACTGCTGTGAGCCAAATACTATGTTGTGGGTATTGTCCTTTGTCAGCAGTTTAAATGGCAGAATTATCAGTGTCAAGAAACACAAATGGACCCTCAATATCTTTTTTTCAGTTACAGCCAGAAAATTAACCAAATGAGGCAAGTTGAGCAAGCAGGGGTTTTAGTGTAAGGGACCAAAGACAATGAAACAGCCAAAGAGTTGGCTTAACACAGGTTTATTGCATGATGATCCGGAGGAACATGTGGTAATGGCGGATGAGTAGCTCAATATATACAGCTGGCTATACATTTGAATGTGGCTTGTCGGCAGACTATTGGTTGCTGCCTGCGTGACGTCGTAGGAGGTCACGCCCTTCTTGACCAGGTGAGGAGGTCGCGGGGAATCTTCCCGCGCTGCTGAAACCAGGTGACTATGATCCATGGGAGCTGGACGCTCGCTACTGCCCTCTGGTGGTCACTAGCTCGCGTCCCCTTATTAGGTTACATTGATACAGCTGATGGTTATAATGTTGCACACAGAAAGGTTACATTGTTAACACATGGCAAAGGTACATTGTTAAAGGCACAGCTTTACAGAACACAACATCCCTCCCCCCTAGGATGAGACGAAGTCTCTCAGCCAAGATGGCTTGTTGCATGTGAGTTTGGGCCGTGAAGAGGGCTGCCCCCCCCGGGGGGCGTTATTGCTTCTTTGTTCCCTGGTCCCTTGCCCTGAAAAGGAAGAGGGAGACTTGTTAGTGGCTTGCCGCTGTCTGGCGGCCTTAGGGGAAGGGAAAAACTCCATTGTGGGCAGACCGGGGGCCGTCGGGGCTAACGAAAAACCCCTCTTCTCGCTTGGACGGGTGGGGGACCACTCCGAAACCCCCCCCCCGGTTCTGAAAATCAAAATCTAAGTTGGTAGGGGTACCCGCATTTGTGGGGACTTTCCGCGAGATATGTATGGGGTTGGGTTCCTCCTCCTCGGAAAGATCCCCCAGGGTATCTACGAGAATATCCTCCTCCCCCCTTGGTGGGGGCCCACGGTCCCCTTCTCCTCCCCCTTGGGCTAAACGGGTGGGGGAGAACCCTAACGCTGACTTATTTCCTGCGTGATCCGTGTCCTGCTCATCGGAGACCCTGCGACGGAGCTGGTCTGCATGCCGCCTCCATAGGAGCCCTGTGCTGGTTTCCACGCGGTACGACACGGGGCCGGTTTGTTCCACGACTACGCCCGGCACCCAGGCTGGGCCCGTGCTGGCGTAATTCCTGCAATGCACGGGGGCGCCTATACTGAAACTCTTTGTAACCTCCAGCCCGATGTTCCTTCCTTTGTCCTCTACCCTCGTGGGGTCTAGCCTAGTAAGGATAGTGGTCAGCTTCCTGCGCATTAAGAGCTCTGCGGGGGAGTATCCTGACGCCAATGGGGTTACCCTGTACCCTAGCAGAAACTGACACACTTGCAGGTTCAGATCCCCTGGGCCCATGCGCCGCAACGCGTCCTTCGTGGTGCGGACGAGGCGCTCTACTTGGCCGTTGGTGGCCGGGTGAAAAGGGGCGGAGGTGATATGCCGAACGGCGTTAATCTCCATGAATGCCCTAAACTCGGAGGACGTGAAACAACTAGCGTTGTCGCTAATTAACGTGTCGGGTATGCCGAACGTGGAAAAGAGCCTCCGCAAATGCCTAATGGTCTGGGCCGAGGAGGTGCTCGTGACTGGGATAACCTCCAACCATTTGGAGAAAGCGTCCACTACAAGGAGGAACAGGGTGCCTCTGAATGGGCCCGCGAAATCTACGTGCACCCGGGACCACGGCCCCTTAGCCGCGTCCCATTCCCTGTGGGGAAGGCGGGCCTCCTCTGGTCTGGAGCATTGGCAACTTTCACAAGTGCCGACCATGTGCTCAATGTCGGCGTCTAGCTGGGGCCACCAGAAGTAACTCCGGGCCAGCGCCTTGGATCGCACGATGCCGGGGTGGCTGACATGAAGCAGTTTGAGCACCCGCGGCCGAAGGGAAGTGGGAATCACCACCCGCTGCCCCCACAAGAGGCACCCCCTCTCTAGGGACAGTTCTAGCTTTTTTCTGAAAAATGGAGCGAACTCCTCCGCTGGGGAGGACGCGGGCCACCCTTTCTGCAGCCAGGAGCTCACTGTCGCTAACGTTTTGTCCTTCTCTGTCGCTTTGGCAATGTCGGCAGGCATTACGGGGGGCGAATCCAGCACCTCTATCATGAGAACCTGATGGTCCCGCTCCCCCATGCTCACCTGGCTGGGCGATAGGGGAAGGGGGGACCTAGATAGAGCGTCCGCATGGCTGATCTCCTTTCCGGGCCAGTAAACCAACGCGTGCTGATACGCGTTGAGAAAAATGGCCCAGCTGAGCATCCTCGGGGACAGGATCTGTGGGGTGGGCTTATCAGCGGTAAAGATGCCTAGCAGGGGCTTGTGGTCTGTTACAATTGTGAAAGGGCGGCCGTACAGAAAATCGTGAATTTTTTTCGTCCCCGCGACTATCGCTAGTGCCTCCCTGTCCGTCTGTGCGTAGTTTCTCTCTGCTTGGGACAGGGACCTGGAGTAAAATGCTATCGGGGCCTCCCTTCCGTTTTCCAACACGTGGCATAGCACCGCCCCCACCCCCACTGGAGATGCATCACAGATCAGAACTATTGGGCGTTTGGGGTTGAAATGGGTCAGTATGGCGTCGGACGCCAGGAGGCTTTTTAGCTCGCTAAATGCCCTTTCTTGGTCATCGCCCCACTTCCATGCCTGGTCTTTCTTCAGCAGTTTGTGTAGCGGCTCAGCCACCGCTGCCTTTCGGGGGAGGAAGGAGTGGTAAAAGTTGAGCAGCCCTAGGAACGACTGCAACTCGGGCTTGGAGGTGGGGTGGGGGGCTTTCTTAATGGCTGCCACCTTGGACATGGATGGTTTTATTCCCTCGGGAGTCACACAAAACCCTAAGAACTCAACCTCTGTTGCGAAGAAGACGCATTTGTCCTTTCGCAACCTCAGCCCCGCCTTTTCGAATATCGTCAGGACCTTCCCCAACCTTTTGGCCAATTCAGCCCGACTCCCCCCCGTTATTAACACGTCATCAAAATAAGGCAACACCCCCTCCAATCCCTTCAGGAGGCGTTCCACGAGTGATTGGAAAATTCCAGGCGCCGAATTCACGCCGAACTGGAGGCGCGTCACCTGGAACGCCCCCTTGTGGGTGACTATGGTCTGCGCAGCAGCTGCGGCAGGGGACACCGTGAGCTGCTGGTAGGCCTGTGCTAAGTCGAGCTTAGCGAAACACTTTCCCCCGTGTAACCTAGCCAGCAGATGGCTGACTACCGGCACCGGATATGCATTCGGGCAGATCGCCTTGTTGATGGTGCACTTGTAGTCAGCGCATATGCGGACCTCCCCGTTGGCCTTAAGAGCGGTTACAATTGGAGTTTCCCACTCCGCAGAATCTACAGGCACAAGGATCCCCTGGCCCACCAACTTGTCCAGTTCCGCCTCTATCTTGTCCTTGAGTGCGAACGGCACCCTGCGTGGTTTAAGGCGAATTGGGCGGACCCCCGGGTCCAGGTCGAAAGTCCCTGGGGGCCCCTTGAATTTCCCCAGTCCTTTTTTGAAAACTTCGGTGTGCGCCTCGCACACCTCCTGAATTGGATCAGTCCCAACGGCGTGCATCCCAACGGCGTGCACCCCCCCAATAAACAACCCCAGGGGCTGGAACCATTGAGTCCCGAGGAGGCTGCAATTTTCTCCCTTGAGCACGACTAGGGGAAGTGACGCGGCGTGCTCCTTGAATTTGACCTGAAACTCTCCAACCCCCAACACTGGAATACTGTTCCCTTGCACGTCCCGTAGTGTGGACCTCAATGCTTTGAGCTTGGGTCGCTTGTGGGGGGCAATTCCCAAAAACTCCCTCTGGGAAATGATTGAATATGAGGACCCCGAGTCAATTTCCATCCTAATGGGGACCCCTTGGACTAGTACCTCAACAAAGTAGCGGGGGTGTCTAGTAGACACGCTGAACACTGGGGCATCGTCCTCGCTGCCGTCGGCGATGCGGCCCACGCCGTCCTGCTTCCGCGTGGCCTGGGCGCCATCCTTGGATTTCGTTGGGCGGTCTTGTCCGGCGGAACGGTCTGCGGAGCTCCTCCGGGTTTCGCGCTTCTTCCTGCACACCTTGGTGATGTGTCCGCGGCGGCCGCAGTTGTGGCACTCGGCCTTCCGGAAGGGGCATTTCACGCGGTCATGGGCCGCTCCACAGCCGTCGCATCGCCGGCTCTCCTTCCGGACCCTATGGATGTCCTTGTCGTCGCTGCTCTCTGCGGACGACCTCGAGGTTCGGCGGGCCGCCTGTACCGGAGCCTCTGCCTTGCTCGACTTTGGCCGCCAGTCCTGAAGTTCTTGGACACCGGCCTTCGTAGCTTCAGCGGCCTGGGCCGCTCTGACGACCTCCTGCAATGTGGGAGGCGGCTCTTGGTTCATTAATGTGCGCTGGGTCTCGGCGTCGTTCAGGCCGCACAGCACACAGTCCCGGAGGGTGATTTCGGCATTCTCCCATTTGCACGGGCCGGCCGCCAGCCGCAGGGCCGCCACGAATGCGGCGACCGTCTCCCCGGGCGCTTGGACTCGCCTCCAAAACGCACTCCGAGCGGGAAACATCGCTGTGGCGGGCCGGACATGCTCACGCAGCATCTGCATGAGTTCCTTGGCCTTGAATTCGCTCACCCTTCTCGGTGCAATCAGGTCCACCAAGGTCCTTTTTGTTTCTTGTCCGAGCATCCTGGTGAAGATGGCTCTTTTCTTTGCCTCTTCCGTGACTTCGGACTCGATCAGTGCGGCCTGGAAGTCCATCTCGAAGATCTCCCAGTCGCCCGGTTTCCTGATTTCGAAACCGGCGCATGTCTTGGTCCCGTGGGCTGCCATGATCCCACCTTCGTCGCCAATTTAGTGTAAGGGACCAAAGACAATGAAACAGCCGAAGAGTTGGCTTAACACAGGTTTATTGCATGATGATCTGGAGGAACATGTGGTAATGGCGGATGAGTAGCTCAATATATACAGCTGGCTATACATTTGAATGTGGCTCGTCGGCAGACTATTGGTTGCTGCCTGCGTGACGTCGTAGGAGGTCACGCCCTTCTTGACCAGGTGAGGAGGTCGCGGGGAATCTTCCCGCGCTGCTGAAACCAGGTGACTATGATCCATGGGAGCTGGACGCTCGCTACTGCCCTCTGGTGGTCACTAGCTCGCGTCCCCTTATTAGGTTACATTGATACAGCTGATGGTTATAATGTTGCACACAGAAAGGTTACATTGTTAACACATGGCAAAGGTACATTGTTAAAGGCACAGCTTTACAGAACACAACAGGGGTATAGAAGGAATTTTCAAACCCAGTGAGATGTATCACTTCCTCGTAAGAATAAAACATGAACTGCTTTTTTCATGTGATCATATATACACACAACAACAACAAATTCTTTATTACAGCCCAAGGCCAGTGTTACAATATCACAAAATAAAGCTGCTTGACACAAGTGAGGCAACCTAATAAAACTATCACAAAATCATGAACACCAGATTATATATACAATAGCAACATACAACCAGAATTACAAGGGATGTTATTTCTATGTCCTGCAGTCATATTCTATGACAGTCAAGTTGTAATCTGGAAGCATTTTCCTTATTCCTTTGATTTTATCTTGCCTTTACGAATGCAAGTTACATACCATGCGAATCTAGCGACCGCTATTGTCGTATCTTGCCCTTCACCCGATAAAAGAATATTCAATGTCCTGACTTGATTGTTAGACTTCAAGTTCGGGAAAACACTAAAAAGGTCTCTCCTGTGTTTATTATATAGGGGACACTCTAGCAGAATATGCTCAGAGGTTTCTATCATATTTAGCTGACATGGGCATAAACGCTCGAGTACTAGGCCTTTCTTAAAGAAATCCTCCCTGTAGGAGGAGGGAAGCATGTTATACCGAATAAGTGTGAAGGAACGTCTATGATCGGGATTTCTTATTAAAGACAAGTAGGCTAAGGGCTTAGCAACATTGAAAGTTGATCTATCAAACAATGGGGAGACTAGTTTACTTAAATAATTTTGGCGATGTATATCGAGAATTCTTTGTTTTATTAACTCTCTAGCATGAATAGATCCTAAGGAAAGAACATAAGGTTTTGAAATGCCATAAGTGGTTAGTGTCCTTTCAAGAGAGCTAATCCATGGTGGCATCCAAGGGTCTGACATCACTAGTTTGAGTAAGCCAGATGGGGCAAACAGAATTCTTATCCAATAATTAGCCACGTTTACTAACAGTCTCGCTCGCACTGTATACATTCCAGTTTCTAATCTCAAAGCCGTGTTGGAAATACTGCAAGGGGACTGTAAAATTGTCCTCAGAAACTTTGATTGCGTGACCTCAAGCGGATTTATGTTTGAGTCAAAATACAGAGGGGATCCATACAACATTTGGGCAAGTGACTTTGCTGAAAAGAGTCTAAGGGCCGCAACTACATTATACCCACCTTTCCTCCGAAGGAAGTTTTGTATAGCGGCCGCACTTTTTTTTGCTTTAGAAGCTAAATACATTGTATGTAACTTCCTGCACCCATTAGCCTGAAATATCACTCCTAAGTAGCTGTAATGAAGGACTTGCTCTAGTACCTGGTGGTTTAAATACCATCGATGTATTTTGGGCATATATATATATATGCTTTAGGAAGCAAAGTATTGTACATAAACACAGGCATAGAAGGAAAGGCCAGTCTTTTAAAAGAAGCAAATCATTCACATGCATTTTTAAAGTTTTAAGCTTCTGCCCAAAAGAACAATTTGCATTATATGTGTTCACATTTGTTTGTGAAATTTTGCTTAGTTTTTCAAAGGAAGAAAGAAATTCTTATTTTGATTGAAAACCCAGTTAAAGTGATGGTCTTCCCAGTAGTAATGTATGGCTGTGAGAGCTGGACCATAAGGAAAGCTGAACACAGAAGAATAGACGCCTTTGAACTGTGGTGCTGGAAAAGATTTTTGAGTGTTCCCTGGACTGCAAGGAGATCAGATCAGTCAATCCCAAAGGAAATCAACCCAAACTGCTGCTTGGGAGGACAGAAACTGAAGCTTAAACATTTCAGCACCAAATGAGAAGAAAGGACTCACTGGAGAAGACAGAAATAGGACTCAGCTCATTTAGTGGTCTGACGACTACTACCAGAAACATAATAGTCTGGCTGGACATCCCGTTACGGTAATGAAGTAGACCATACAGCCAGTGACTCAATGCCGAGTGTTGGGTGGCAGTAAAGGAAAATTGTTTGTGTCAGGACAGACATCCCATTACGGTAATGAAGTAGACTGTACAGCCAGTGACTCAATGCCGAGTGTCAGGCAGTGGTAAATAACCTGACTCCCTAAGGGGGCCAATGGCTATCGGCAGATGAGCCCTTTAAGGTGGGGAGGAAATGCCATTGGAAACCATAGTATTGGGCCCAACAGCAAAATGAGCGGAGGAACTCTGATTCTCAATGTTCATGGAGGAGGAAGAGGCCATGCCAGATGCACTGGCTGTGAAGGCACTTCTTGATAATATCCTCAAGGCTGTGGCAGTCTCTGTGTTAAATCCTGCATGTCTCATTTCATATGTGCCGCAGGAGATGGCTCCATGATCATAATGTGTGGGTCATTTCATGGCAAGCTGGGATCCACCTTAAACAACTTCACACTAATGACATTTTTCCTGCTTCTGTGCAGCCCACGACGATGACCAGAAACATGTAGCAATGAAGACTTAATTTTGGCCAATGACAAAGCCAAGAAAGTGTTTTCATTTTGGCAATCCAAAGTTTGATCTGGACATGAAAGAAGAAAAACTGGAGAAGGCCTTGATGTTAGGAAATATTAAAGAAGGCAAAAGGAGAAGGAGGCAGCAGAGGAAGAGATGGTTAGACAGCAGACAGCATGGATCTGGGGAGACTCTGGAGGATGATATATGAGAGATGAACCTGGTATGATGTCCATGGATTTGTGAAAGGTTGAACTCAACTGTGCGACAGAACAACAATTTATTCTGAGTTTGTCATAACCAGAGTAGAACACTGTATCACTCTGACTAAAAATATGCAGTTCCAGTCCAGTTTACTCCACTGACATCAAACACTGCAATTCTTTTACATCCCATTTCTTGCTTTATGGCAATGTGGGGGAGATACTGTAATTTGTTTTCCTAGCATATGTTTTCTGAAATGGTTGGATTTAAGAATGCAATGATGAAGGACTGGAGCTAATCACTCCTCTTTCAATATTTAGTGCACAAACACATATAACATTGGAATAGAGATTGTGGAGAAATAATGTACATTAGTAAACATCAACACAAAACTCCAGGTTTTTAAAACCAGACATATAAATATGCACAGATTTTCTTGCAGATGGGGTGGAGAGTTGTACAGCCTTTTATGGAACTGACACTGGAACATATGAACTGTCCGACAGTGGAACAGACTCCCTCTTTCTCTGTGTGTGATGCACATTAACAAGCTTTTCCCAGCCATTTGCATAAATTACTGCTTTTTGCTGCTGTTGCTGCTGCCATAAAGTAAAAGTATTGTTTCATTGCTGTGGCATCAGTGCAGCAACATAAATAATGATTATTAGGTATGCAGTGCCCTTAAAAAACAGCACACTCACCTGAGAGAAGTGTATAGTCAATGATGACATCCAGTCTTCTCTGCATGGGGAGAGGCCAGGGTTGCCAGGGCAGGTCTCTGAGGTAATGACAGCCCTCCTAGCACCTTCAATCTGCATGTAATGTACAGCTTAATTTCCTCTTAAATTAGACACTTGATAAAAAAATGTTATTATGTTTGTCAAGTTGCCAGTGCTTTTTATAGGAGTGATAAACTAAGTGCCATGGCTTTTCAGACCTTGATCTGATGTTTCAATACCCATGTTTCAGTACCTGGGAAATTCTTTTATTGCCATCTGGACGACTGACAAATTGCAAATACTGATTAAGCTATAAAGTTACAACAACATTAAAAAATAATGAGTAGTTATTGCTTACAGGGAAGAGCTTTAGGCAGTAACAATTGCCACCCAGAATCCAAGGCCCAGCACAGAAATCCAGTTGCCAAAGATCATCTGAGGTTATCCTTCCACCTTTGATGCATTCTCGGTAAATATAAAGGTTGCCCTTGCTCAAAAGCTGGTCATATCCGACTCTAGGGTTTAGTGCTCATCTCTGTTTATAGCCAAAGAGCCAGCGCTGTCTGCAGATGTTTCTGTGGACATGTGTCAGGCATGCCTCAACACCTGAGTGGACAGAATGTTGTTTACCTTCCCACCAAAGTGGGAAGGTAATTTATTGCTTTCAAACTACTAGGTTGGCAGGAACTGAGACAGAGATGGGAGTTCACTCCATCGTGCAGTATGTGGGTATCAAACTCTGACCGTTTAGTCATCAAGCTCAGCATCTTAATCACTTGAGCGTTCTAAGCCAGTACAATTAGGCTATTGCTTCTGAGAACATCAGAAGTGTCCATTGTGTTAGAAACTGTCAGATGTAATATCAAACTGTCTCAAACTACATGTACCAGAATGCATTGCTCCTATGATGTATCCCATGTATATATACAAATGCTTTTCCCACCTTACCTCATCCTACCCTTTAACCTCCCTCTGAGACCTCTCGGAATCCAGCATGGAAACCCTTTCCCCAAATAAAAACTTTAAATGAACTTTGATCATGAGTTATTCGCATCAACCATCGGAATTCTCTACAAAGTGGTAGCAGTGAGGATGGTTGCGAATTTAACTCAAGAATAAAATCTAAAATCCAGAGAAGATGCCCAGAACAAAAAAGCTCTGCGCAGGAGCACCAAAGGCAAAACCACAAATCACCCCAATCAGAACCGCCAGAGATCCGGTCGAAAACCAACAGGAGAAGCAACCCAAAGCGGACACCGGAGCCATCCCCAAAAGGACAAATAACAAAGGTACTATTGATGAGAGCATCCCAAGGTCCGCCTTGCTTAAGATCATCAACCAGTCAAATGGGAGAATGGTCTCCATTTCCAAACTACTCGCAATGATGGAAGAAGAAGAAAAACTTCAGCCCTCCAAAATGGTAAGCCCCCATGCAAATGCCCCGTACCCAGAAACGGCGGGAAACGAGACCCCGGCACTGTTTTCAAATGCAGCCAATATGGCCGACCACAAATAGCAGCCGTAGGTTCGAATCCCAGGGTGGGAAAATGGGAAAACCAAGATGCCGGCCCCCAAGCCACAGAGACAAAGGACCAGGGGGGCCCCACACCAAAACCGTGTGAAGAGCAATGGGGAGGGCGCAAGGGCGAAATCCAACAAGAGGAAGAGTTCCGCAGGGCAATCAAAATGGTTACCGCCGCCCTCGGTGAGGTGGACATCTCCCCCAAGCTGAACTCCCCCCACGAGAGCAAAGACCACGGGACCTATGCAGGCACCGACGCAGACCATCACTGCAGTAGACCACCTCTGGACGACCCGCTGCACGGCTCCAGAGACCGACCCGAGGACACCGGTGACCTTCTGGGGTGACTCTATGATAATCGACGCTCCTCCGGCGTACCAGCGGTGACGGCCATCCTTTGGAGCACCCCTGGGCAGCGCCAGGGAAGAAGACGCCGACCCCTCACCAAACTTCGAGACTCCACTGGCGAGACAAGGGGCGCAGAGATCCTTCCCCGATGGAGACCAGCACAGAATGAGCCTCGCGCATGCGCAGCCATATCAACACTCCCTCTACAGGCAAGTTGAAGATGGGCAAACCTTCAGGCAAGAGAGCTCCCCCATCAGCCTCAGAGAAGAAAGGCAAGCTAACTCTTTGAACCTGACAGACTGCATCCCTGTATCTTACTGTCAGTTCAACCACATCCCTGGACACCAGCTACAGCAGCTGACCAGCACTGGCTCCAATCAACAAAGCAACTTACAAAACAACTTTCCAATACTACGAACATCTGGAGGAAACCTAATGGACCGGGTTCAACACTTTCAGGTAATTCTTTTGAAAGAGAGTGCCCTTTTCCTGATTAAGAACCCACCTGAAAAACCATGGACCCTAGAAATAAATCACATCCACCATAAAGCTTTTGTCTTGTTGTTATGTTCCATTGATCCTGCAATCTATAGTAGCATACCCAATGGCATGACCATATCCGAGGCTTGGGATAAACTGTGTAAACTGTTTTATTGCAATAGTAGGAGTGGTTCCAGCTTGTTGGCTCGAGAGTTTTACTCAGCAAAATTAAGAGTAGATGTGCTCATGAGTGACCATTTACTGAGATTGACAAACATGAGATCAGATTTAATGTGCAGGGGCAAAACCATCACGGATGAGTGCCTGATTAATATCATATTCAACTCTCTAGACTCAAGCTGGGACCACCTCCTGAGCCATTTTGATAATATGGGAAATGACAAACTTTCTCTTGAATACATCTCCGGGAAACTCATATCTGAGGACAGCCTCAGGAGGGACAGAGCCCTGCTTCGCGGGGAAGGCAGGAGCACTAGAAGGGTCAAATTTGCAGAGCAGGAAAATCAGCCAACCGGATGCCACTTGTGTGGGTCAAAACACCACTTCCAGAGATAGTGTCCTAGGACCAACAAGGGCAGGGAATTCCCCGAACATGCATACATACATACACATACAGCCCAGGACGGAGGTCCCAAGGCAAAGCATCACCCAGACCAAGAGGGGATACCGACCCAAGGAGGTGGAGGTCACCCAGCCCCAGGGGGGACCCCAGGAACCAAAAAGAGATGGGAAGAGATAGGATCAACTCAATGAACGGAATGAGGCACAGAGAAGCAGGTACCCACATCACCCCGGATGACCAACGGTGGCTAATTGACTCCGGGGCCTCCACTCACACATCCTGTAACAAAAGGTTGTTCAGCTCCTTCATGGAAATGTCATCCCAAATAAAAGTTGCAAACCAAGGACATGCAAGAGTGGCCGGTCAGGGCAATGTGCATATACCTGGGATAGGGAAAATTGAAGGGGTACTTTATGCCCCCGAAGTCCCTTACAACGTTTTAGCAGCCATTAGATTCTGCGAAGACACTGGGTCAGAAATAACCTTCCTGGGAAAAGAAGCCGCAATCAGAAGAAATGGGAAGATGATTGGAAATGTAGTAATCAATGGAGGATTACCATACTTGTTGCCCGTGGGAGAGAGCAAAAATGTCAGCATCAACATCATCGACCGAGAAGAGGACATCAACACAGAAGGGGATGCCCCAGACACCACAGACATGGTTGATAATGAGGAAATTGAAGGGGAAGACCCCCATGACAGACCCACAGAGGGGGTCGCCGGCACTGCCCACGCAACACCTCACCTACCGATAGGCAAACCCGGACATGATGATTGTGCACATCTACTGCATCGAAAACTGGGACATATAGGCTTCCCCATTATAAAGAAAATGCAAGCGCGGCGCCAAAATGGCCGCCGCGCCCTTTGCGGGCCCCCCCCCCACAGGACAGAGAATCCGGGTAGTTAGGGGCGTGGCCAGCTCCCTTATAAAAGGGGTGGCCACGAGGCAGCCGCGCTGCCATTTTGCCTCAGCGACGGAGCGGAGAAGTTTTTCCCCCTGCGCCTCCGTCGCTCGTTGGTATTGCCGGGAAGCCTTTTGGGTCGATTTTGCCTAGCTAGCTTCCCTTTTTGCTCGAGATGCCTTCCAAAAAGAAGGCTGCTGCGAATTCAGCTCGGGCTGTTAGGAGGCGCAACCCAGGTCGGAGGACCGTGGTGCCGCCTCCTCAACAGCCACCTTTGCCATCCCCGGCCGGGGCTAGTGGCTTGGGGTCTATCGCACCTTGGCCCGTTCAGAGTGCGGGCGCGGAGGGCGCTCCGGCCCGCGGCCCGCGAGCGGTGGACACCGCTCCTCCTTCCGCCCAACCCGTTGGGCCGACCACTTCTGGGCCGCAGCCTCTCCCGGGGCCCTCTAGCCTTGGGGGGTGGCCCGGTGCCCCGCCTTGGCAGGTTTCCTCACCAGCCCTACCGGGCTTCGGCCCTGGCCAATGGCCATATCTGGGCCATGGGGTGCAGGGAACTGTCCCCATGCAAGGGTCAGGTGGGCCGGCCGGCTCTTTACCCATGGTTACTGTAGACACCTTACTGGCCCGTATTGCGGCCTTAGAGGAGTCTTTGGCCCGGGCCAGTCAGGCAGGTGCCCCTTTCGGGGTACCTTTGGAGGCGCTATCGGCAGCAGGACAACGGCCGGCGGGGAGGGTTGAGCTGCTGCAGGCGGGTGGCGCGGCTCCGGCCACTGCCTCGCAGCTCCCCAGCCAGCAACCTGGCGCGGGTCAAGCCCCGGTGATGAGCTCTACATCGGTCGTGAGCTCCGACGCCCCCAGTGGGCCGGAACCCCCGTTGGGGGCGGCCCGCGGGGGTGCAGCATGTGAGTATATGGTGCAAACGAGTACATCCACACACATTCCCAATATAGGGGGGACCTTTCAGTGGCCTTGGCCTCGCGCGGGTGGTGCAGGGGCTACGCCGCTGGCGACCCACCCGGCGACAACTACTGCCACCATGCCCGCTGGGGTGGGCATTGGTTCTTACACTGCTGGGAACGTACTTGGGGTGGCAGGGTTAACTCAGGCCCCTTTGGGTAGGCCAGCTATCCCCTTTTCGGCTTTGCCGACGGCAGGGTATTCCCTGCCATTGGGTGATCACTTGGCTCAGGCTACCAGAGAAAAGATATGGCGAGGGGAGTACGTGGATATCTTCTCACTCCTGAACAGAGAGCCCACTAAGGAAGAAAGGGAGGGTCAGGATGAGAAGGACAAGGAGCAGGCACGCCGCCGTAAGCCGCCGCGTACCTGGGCTAACTGGCTCCCCGCTTATTTGATATACATGGCGGTGTATTGGAGGGCGCGGCCGGATCTAGCTATTCCCATGGTCCAATATTTGGACAACATATACAGGGCGATGGTAGATTTCCCGGGCCCCTCATGGCTAGCATATGATGAGGAATTCCGTATGAGGATTCCCCTGCACCCCGAGATGAGATGGGATGAGCCGTGCCAGAGACTGTGGCTCTTGTATATGACACCCACACGTCCTGCCCCGGGGGATAGATACCATTGTGGACATGCGGTCCAGCGAGCAGCTCCAGCGCAGGTTACCCGCCAAATGGCGGGGCAGGGGGTTCCAGCCCGCCTGCTGTGCTGGACTTTCTCGTCCAATGGTTCCTGCAGTCGGAAGAACTGCAGGTATAAGCACAAGTGTCCCACATGTTCTGGTCCCCATGTAGCCTCTGCTTGTCCCAAGCCTGGGGGGGTGCGAGGCAGAGGGAGGGGTGGACAGTGGGCTGGCAAGCCTGCCACGGATGGAGCTAGTTCTCCGAAAGGCTCCCTCCCCAATTAAGGTGGACATGCTGGAGCGCTGGCTCGCATCGTACCCAAGGGGAGAGGACAGGGAGTACCTCATCCGAGGTTTTAAGCAGGGATTTCGTATCCCTTTTATGGGTGATAGATCTCCTCAGGATGCGCCCAACCTTTTATCCCTCAGAGGAAGGGAGGAGGTAGCCGAGGCCAGCATTAAAAAGGAGTTAGAAGCGGGCAGGGTCGCCGGACCTTTTCCCGCACCCCCTTTTCCCAACCTTAAGGTTTCACCATTGGGTTTGGTTCCTAAAAAGTCCCTAGGTGAGTTTCGCCTTATTCATCATTTGTCCTACCCAGCCGGCCGATCGGTCAACGATGCGATACCTGATGACCTTTGTTCGGTCAGGTATACATCGTTCGACCATGCGCTGCGCATGGTGCGCTCGTGTGGCCCGGGTGCCTTGCTGGCCAAGTGCGACATTAAGTCAGCTTTTCGCCTCTTGCCGGTGCACCCGGGCGACTTTGAATTGCTGGGTTTTAAGTTTAGAGGGGAGTATTATTTTGATAAGGCCATGCCTTTTGGCTGCTCCATATCATGCTCGGCTTTCGAGCGTTTTAGTACCTTCCTAGAGTGGGCTTTCGTCCGCAGGTCAGGGTCCCGGTCTGTAGCCCATTACCTGGATGACTTTTTATTCGGGGGTGAACGGGGCTGGGACACGTGTGCACGTCTCCTCAATACATTTCAGACGCTAATGCAGGAACTGGGTGTCCCTTTAGCGCCCGAAAAGACCGAGGGCCCGTCGACCAAACTAGTATTCCTGGGGGTTGAGATTGATACAGTAGTACAGGCTTCTAGGTTACCGGGTGATAAGGTGTCCAGGATAGTGACCCTTATCTCGGAATTGCTGGCTAAGCGTAAGGCATCCCTGAGGGAACTGCAGGTGCTACATGGGCACCTCAATTTTGCCTGCAGGGTGGTCGCACCGGGCAGGGCTTTCGCCCGGCGCTTATGCGACGCCATGGCAGGGTTATCCAGGCCCCACCACAGAGTCAGGCTTACCCGGGGTATCAGGGCAGACATGTTTGTCTGGTTGCAATTCCTGAGGGAGTTTAATGGGGTCTCATTTTGGAGGTCTGACCTCATGGCATCCCCCAATTTCCAGATCCAGTCTGATGCCTCAGGATCCCTGGGTTATGGGATGTACTTCAATGGGAAGTGGGCCTATGGTGGGTGGCCACCGGCATGGGCAGGCACAGGTCGCCTGCGGGATCTCACATACCTGGAATTTTTTCCCATTCTGGGGGCTTTGATGCTATGGGGCGAACAGTGGGCTAATTCGGTGGTGCATTTCTGGTGCGACAATGCTGCCGTGGTGCACATTGTCAATGCACAGACTTCTAAATCGCCCAGGGTCATGGATCTAGTGCGCCATTTTGTGCTGCGCTGCCTGCGCCTCAACGTCTTGTTCAGGGCCAGGCATGTCCCAGGGGTTAATAACGATATTGCTGACGCTTTGTCCCGCCTGCAGATCTCCCGGTTCCGCGCCTTGGCCCCGGATGCGGAGGAATTTCCCTCGCCACTCCCGGACGAGATGTGGACTATTGGCAGGGAGAGGTGAACCGGGCGATTGGCCTGTCACTAGCGCCACGCACGCGTAAGGCGTATCAACAAGCATTCAATTTGTATAGGGCTTTTGCTACTCGATTTCAATGGCCAGAGACCTGGCCCATCCCGGTGGACCATGTTCTGCGGTTCATGGTTCACCTGCATGCACAGGGCCTTGCACCTCGCACCATAGCATCCAAGCTCTAGGCGTTGGCTTTTATGGCCAAAGTAGGGGGTCATGTGGATACCACCTCTGACTTCCGTGTGAGACACGTTTTGGAGGGGTGGGTGCGCGAGCGCGGGCGTTGCCCGGACGACCGGCACCCTATTTCCCCAGGGGTTCTTACCCAGTTGGCCCGGGGCTGGCCAGGCCTCTGTTTTGATCATTATGAGGCAGCCCAATTGCATGCAGCCACAACGGTGGCATTTTTTGGAGCGCTCCGCATCAGCGAACTCGTGATGCTGTCTAAGGCGGATGCAAGTGGTAGGGCACTGGAACGCGGAGATGTATATGTTGCCAAAGACTGGGCCCAGTTGAGGATTCGCTCCTCTAAAACAGATCAGCATGGCGTAGGCAGTGGAGTAAGACTGCTACGGTGTTCTTTGGCAGACATCTGTCCGGTTGGTGCCCTACAGGAATACCTGGCACTGCGTGGCATGCACCACGGCCCGTTTTTCTGTCACCAAGATGGGTCTCCCCTTACTAAATTTCAGTTTTGGAAGGTGACTGCCAGAGCCCTCACCAGGGTGGGACTACCGGGTGCCCGTTCTGGCACACATTCGTTCCGTGTTGGCGCAGCCTCTATAGCGGCTGCTTTTGGGTACTCTGGGGCTGACATACGTAGCAGGGGGAGGTGGGGCTCACAATGTTTTCAGTTTTATGTGCGCCCACTCCCGCCATGAGTACCAATCCAGTCACCTTACCTTCCTTTTTCTCAATTTTCTTACAGACCCTGGGTGTCGTATTACACCGGTGACAGTATGGCTGGTGGGCCACAGCTATGTGCTCAGGGCAGCGCGTTACGCTGCGGCGACAGAGTGGGGACCCCGACTGGGACTGGGTGACCACGCCAGTCTCTCATGGCACGGTAAGCCTGGGATGTTATGGCGGGAGCTGCGGCCTTTCCTTTTTTCTGGCCTGGGGGCTGACCCGCCTGACATTCTAATCATCCACTTGGGGGGCAATGATTTGGGCCAGGTCACCGGCTTATCGCTCAAGCATGCGATTTGCGGGGACCTCGCCTACTTGCATTATGTCTGGCCTGCCACAGCCCTGGTTTGGTCGGACATTGTTCCGCGCCACTCTTACAGAGGGGGCGTTAACCTCCTGGCCCTTGACCGAGCTAGGCGCGCGGTCAATAAGGCAGTGGCGCGGTTTCTCACCACCAGGGCTTGGGGACGGGTTAGTCATCACCCCGATATTAGTCTACAAAATTGTGACTTGTATGCAGGGGATGGGGTCCATCTGTCGCGAGGAGGTATGGACCTCCTGTTGGGTGACTGGCGAGCAGGCCTGTTGACCGAGCTGACGGTCTGGGGGGGGGCGTCAGGTCTTCTGTGAAGCCCCTCCGTGTGGCGGGTAGCACTGGTAAGGTAAACAGTATGACCCACAAGTATCCGGCAGGTTCGCAATTGACTGGACAACACTAGACAGGAATAAAGTAGTTAAACGTTGTCCGGTCAACGACGAATCAGGCGATGGGGTGATGATGATTGCTAACCAGCATGCATCACCCCTGTGATTTCACGGATACGCGTCAGAGGGTGGGGTCATGAGTTAGTTATTGACTACGGTCAACAATTTGTTTGTTGTTAACAAACAAATTGATACAATTTGATACATTGTAACCAATTGCCGTTGGCAATTTTGGGGTGGTACCTTACCAGTGTTACTTCGGCCTGCTTGCCTTAGGAATTATGATTGGTCGTTTTACCAATACAAATTTATAATTCGGACTAGGGCATTGAATCAATAAATGTGGCCCTTTGCTGTTATCCACTTTCAATGTTGTCTGTGTCCGTTATTGGGGGGGTGCGCCTGCAATGCAAGCGCGGCGCCAAAATGGCCGCCGCGCCCTTTGCGGCCCCCCCCCACAGGACAGAGAATCCGGGTAGTTAGGGGCGTGGCCAGCTCCCTTATAAAAGGGGTGGCCACGAGGCAGCCGCGCTGCCATTTTGCCTCAGCGACGGAGCGGAGAAGTTTTTCCCCTCCACCCCCTCCCTAGTTAACAGTGTGATTATGGTCGCTTCGGGGCCGGGTGGGAATTTTTGGTTGGGACCCACGTTGGCTTCGGGTCCTGGCTTTTTTGCCCATCCCACACTGTTGCTATGGTTTGATATAGGGGTCTTTCTTCGTTCCTACTGTTGACTTTGGTCACATGGGCGGGTAGCACTGGTAAGGTAAACAGTATGACCCACAAGTATCCGGCAGGTTCGCAATTGACTGGACAACACTAGACAGGAATAAAGTAGTTAAACGTTGTCCGGTCAACGACGAATCAGGCGATGGGGTGATGATGATTGCTAACCAGCATGCATCACCCCTGTGATTTCACGGATACGCGTCAGAGGGTGGGGTCATGAGTTAGTTATTGACTACGGTCAACAATTTGTTTGTTGTTAACAAACAAATTGATACAATTTGATACATTGTAACCAATTGCCGTTGGCAATTTTGGGGTGGTACCTTACCAGTGTTACTTCGGCCTGCTTGCCTTAGGAATTATGATTGGTCGTTTTACCAATACAAATTTATAATTCGGACTAGGGCATTGAATCAATAAATGTGGCCCTTTGCTGTTATCCACTTTCAATGTTGTCTGTGTCCGTTATTGGGGGGGTGCGCCTGCAATGCTAGAGTGCTCAGAGGGCCTCAAGGCAAAGCACTGTGACAGCTACCTAGAGTGCTCTGTGTGCAAGTGTGCAAAATCAAAGACCTCTCCAAGGCCGAATACATCTAATATAAAGGCCAACCACCCTTTTGAGTTAATACACATGGACCTCATCGGTCCCCTCAAATGTTCCCTAGGCCAAAAGAGGTTCTTCTTGACAATTGTCGATGATTTCAGCAGGTACGGTTTCGTGTACACGCTCAAGACCAAAGGAGAGACGCTCTCCAAGAATTCTACAGAAGAACAGAAATACAGTACAACATCAAAATAAAACGGATAATGACGGATCGGGGATCAGAATTCCTCTCAAAGGAGTTCGAGGACTGGATCAACAACAAAGGAATGATACACTACAAGACCGCCCCATTCTTGGCATTCCAAAATGGGGTCGCTGAGTGGAGAAATGGAGTGCTCCAGACCATGGTCAGATATGTACTGGAAGATGCCGGACTGAGCTTCTCATACTGGGGAGAAGCACTACTATATTCCAACTATACCCTATAGGAAAAACGCCGTATGAGCTCATGTATGGCCTAAAACCCAGATTGTCCCACCTTCATGTTTTTGGAGTCTTTGCAGACGTGCATATCCTGAAACAGTTGAGAAGAAAAGGAGACAAAGTATCAAGGAAGTTAAGGTTCCTAGGGTACAAACCAGGCTCAAAGGCCTACCATTTCTTGGACTCCAACCTCAGACCAGTAGTATCCAGATCGGCAAGCTTCCATGAGAACACCAACTGGAGTAGGCTACACTCAAATGAAACAATGACCGCAGAGTGGACAACCAGCAGCAGCCAAATAGGGACTCAGAGCATGACCTCGATGAGTCAGGGCATGAACCAAATCCCCATGATGAGGAGGAATGTGCTGCCATAAGCACAGGCCCCACCGAGTGCGAGGACGAAGCCGGGGTTTCTGACACTCAACACCAGAGGCCAGTAAGCTCAACCAGAAATCAACCACCCAAGGGGCTAGGGGATTTCATGATGACCATCGACCACAACTTAACTGGACCCAAAAATATGAAGACATCCTCCTATTGCCACAGAAGAAAAGAGAGGAGTGGGAGGCCGCCATACAAAAGGAAATGAGGAGCCTCAGAAACCTGAACGTGTATACAACTGCAAAGGTACCAGAACACCAGAAGATAATTGAAACTAAGTGGGTGTTCAAGGTCAAGCCACTAGAAAACGACCAAATCCTGTACAAAGCCAGACTTGTGGCACAGGGGTTTGCCCAAAGGTACCCAGACGACTACACTGACACGTATTCACCAACAGTGAGACCAGAGAGTGTGAAGGCTGCATTGGTGATGGCATCTGTGCTGAAAGAACACGTGTACCTATTCGATGTGCAGACCGCATACCTACATGCTCAATTGGACAAGGAAATCTATGTAAGAGCACCCCCTGGCTTCCGGGAAAATGAAGGGGAAACTTGGCTCCTCCATAAAAGCCTATATGGACTCAATCAATCTGGGAAGAGGTGGCATGAGTGCTTATCCAAGGTTCTGGAACAAATAGGTTTCATCGCCACTACATCAGATAAGTGTGTTTTCATTAGGAAGTCTCAGGATGAGGTAGAGAAGCTGTTAGTATATGTTGACGACTTGTTGTACTTTGGGAAGAGCAAATCCAAATGTGATGAGTTCACCAGAAGTCTCCAGGAACACTTCTCACTAAAGATCTTAGGGGAAATAGATTAGTACCTAGGCGTACAGATATCCAAAATCCAAAATGGCTTCGCGATGTCCCAGAAAGAAAAGATAGCGGAGCTGCTGGAGAGCTGTAACATGGTAGACACCAATCCTTGTGGAACACCCATGCAGACGGACTTCCAGAAAAACACATACAATGATGGAGAAGCGTTTGAGGAAAACACGCTGTACAGATCGACCATTGGGTCATTACTGCACATTGCTAGTTGGACCAGGCCTGACATTACTTTGGCCGTGTACCTGCTTTCACAACACCAGAGCAAACCAAAGGTCCATCACTGGAACGCAGTCAAGAGATTGTTAAGATACATGAAGCACACAATGGACACCTGTTGTGGACCCCAGAGGTAACTAGCGGGCCCGAACTATCATGCTACGCTGATGCAGATTGGGCTGGGGATATAGAAACAAGAGCAAGCACCTCAGGTTACCTAATCCTCCGGAACAACAGCCCAATATATTGTATACCAGCAAACAGAAAATAGTAGCTACATCCACCGCAGAGGTGGAATATGTATGTCTATCTATGGCTGCCAACAACCTTGTCTGGTTCAATGACTTAATCTCTCAAATCTGGAAGAAACCATCTCTTCCCATTCCCATGCACGAAGATAACAATGCGGCTATTGAGATCTCAAAAGCCAAGGCCATGGGTCATAGGTCCAGACACATAGACATCAAACATAAACATGTTAGGCAGATGTCTAGGGAAGGTTTCATCAATGTAATACACTGTGATACAAAGGACCAAACAGCAGACATACTGACCAAACCACTTCCCTTAGCACAACACACACACTTATTCAGAAAGTTATGTTTAACGCTATAGGCGGATGTTGTTTTTCGTACTTGTGATTTTTTCACCAGTGTGATATTAGAAGGGGTTTTGTCAGATGTAATATCAAACTGTCTCAAACTACATGTACCAGAATGCATTGCTCCTATGACATATCCCATGTATATATACAAATGCTTTTCCCGCCTTACCTCATCCTATCCTTCAACCTCCCTCTGAGACCTCTCGGAACCCAGCATGGAAACCCTTTCCCCAAATAAAGACTTTAAATGAACTTTGATCATGAGTTATTTGCATCAACCATTGGAATTCTCTACAGAAACAAAAAGAGGTTCAAGGTCAGTATCAGCAATCAGCATTAGGGGTTGTCTGCTGAGTTGGACTGACATGCTATCATCATCCCACTTCCAGAGATTTCAGGAACAAAATGTCAGATCAAGGACAGAACCTTGTGGTGTCACACAGCAAGGGCAAGGGTCCTGGGGGAAGAGGATGCTGCTTTGCGACTAGGTGATTGAAGAAATGAGAGAAATCAAGTAAACAGATCCAGAAACTAGGCAACCTCCCTTATGTAATATCCCAACTCAGAACTGTGAGTGGGGGGAGAAACTCTATCTCAGGGCAGCTGTTGATAGCAAAAAGTGCCCAGAAGCTGCCATGGGCTCTGCTTGCACCCACTAGTGCCAAACTGCCCCTTGTATTAGGATCCCCAATCTCGTTGTTCTGTGCAGGACAATGACAATAAAGATCTATCTATCTATCTATCTATCTATCTATCTATCTATCTATCTATCTATCTATCTATCTATCTATCTATCTATCTATCTATCTATCTATCTATCTATCTATCTATCTATCTATACCTATAAAATGGTGTGTTAACCGTTGGAATGTGACAAAGGATGTTGCACCAGGCCCCACTAGCCCCGTCCGAGCCTTCGTTCACTCGCCCGAACGGGGTTCGCAGGTAACTGTCAGGTTGAAATTTTTGACCCGGGGGCAGGAGCCCCCCGGACACAAACAAAAAAAGGGAACTTCAATTCCCAACGTTCCTTTCGCTGCGCCAGAGCCAATCAGGCTGCACGGCGCGGTAAAAGGAATGTTCGGAAATGCGCCACGGCCAATCAAAAAAAGCCTCAGAAAAAAACCACTCCAGGAACCAAACACGCGCAGCCAAAACTACAAGCCCCAGCATCCTGCGCGCCATGAGCGTGCAGAACGCTGAGGCAGCCGGCGCGCGAAAAGTAAAAGAATAAAAAAAAACTGCCGCTGCTGCACTTCATTCCCACGGGCCACCCAGCATGGCCCGTGAAAACGAAAGGCAGCCCTGCCACCGCTGCGCTTCGTTCCCACGAACCACGCAGCATGGCCCGTGAAAACGAAAGGCCCCCACCTAAAAAAGTAAGCACAAAAACACTCAAAAACACAAATCAAAAATAGAAAAAGCAAACACAAAAACAGCCAAAAACAAACAATAAAAAACACACAGACCCCCCCCAATAAACTCAACCCCCCAAAAAAACAAAAAAAACAGAGATCCTACCAAGAGACGTCTTGACTTCATGACCACTGGAACTCAAATGAGCAAAGAAAGGAAACACTTACCGGAAGCACCCAGAGGACAGAAGAGAAGAAGTGTAGAGAGGAAGCAAAGCTCACCACTGCCACCCAGAGCCCACAAGAGAAAAAACATTCAAAAACATTTAAAAATAAATGATTAATTCCCAAACAAATCAAATAAGTTAGCCAAAAATTCGAAAATATTCACACTAATCTCAAAAAATTCCCCAAAAAACCAGAAATCACGTTTCACTCAACAAAACCAAAACACCAAAACAAAAAATAAAAAATGCGTAAAAATAAAGATTTAAAAAACATAGTTTAAATTTAAATTAGAAAAATAATTTAAATCAAATAATTTAAACTAAAATTTGCATAAACCAAAATTAAATGTTAAATTTAAAAAATAATAATTTAAAATAAAAAAGTTAAAATAAAATGTGCATTAAAAAAACAAAAACTTTTGAAAACCAATTTAAAGAGCCCGGCACTAAGGAAGCTGGCGTACAAAAAATAAAAAATAAAACACACACTGGGAGCACAAGTCCGCCGCAGGCGGACGCAGCGCCTCGAAGCCATAAAACCACAAAACCATTCAACGCAAGTCCGCTGCAGGCGGACGCAGCGCCTTGAAGCCACAAAACCACAAAACCTTTCAACACCATTTAAAACAGCCCAGCACCATTTGTACAAGAAAAAAAAATGAAACCCTTTACTATCCCACACAATTTAAAACAGCCCGGTACCGCCGGGCAAAATATGCAAGACATTAATAGGAATGTTAGATTC
This sequence comes from Bradypodion pumilum, assembly GCA_035047305.1. Taxonomy (NCBI): domain Eukaryota; kingdom Metazoa; phylum Chordata; class Lepidosauria; order Squamata; family Chamaeleonidae; genus Bradypodion; species Bradypodion pumilum. The sequence continues at coordinate 13,627,800 of JAWDJD010000010.1, read as the reverse complement.
ATTTCTCCAATGTGGACATATATGACAATACAAAAGTGGAGGGAACTACCTCGAGATGTGGTGAGCACTCCAACACTGGAAGTATTCAAGGGAGAATCGGACAGCCACCAGTCAGATCTGCTTTGATTCAGATTCCTGCATTTGAGTAGGGGGTTGGACTCAATGGCCTAAAAGATCCCATCCAAATCAGTTATTCTATGATTCTATGGAAGTCTTCGACTTTATTCGTACCGGGTTGCAAGACTTCATTTTTTCCTTGTCCTGTGTGGAAATTCCTTCATATTCTATAGTAGAGCCTCGCATAACAATGTTACTTGGTTCCCAAGTAGTGTTGCTAAGCGATTTTTGTTGTTATGTGGGTTTCTATGGAGTTTCCCGCATAACAACATTTTTAGCGTCATTGTCCGGTTATTTTAGCATTGTTGTCCAGACAACGACACTAAAAACGTTGTTATACGGGGGAACACGTGATGCATAACGACGCATTGTTAAGCGAAAATTATGTTATCCGAACGCGTTATGTGAGGGTTGACTGTACATACATTTTTCATAGCTGTACCTATTTGTTCATATAGCTTTCTTAATGTTTATAATATTTATTTATTTTATTTATTTACTCCATTTATATTGCCACCTCACTCACCAAAGCAACCCCGGGCAGCTCACATCTAAACGTTAAAAATTCAAAAATATATAGAAATATAAAACATCCTCAAATACAAAAGGTTACAATATACTTACAACTTTAAAAACTATTAAAACCATTTGAAATACCCTCCCTATAATATTGCATACACGTTTCCCAAACTATGTTCCGTGGATCACTGGTGGACTTCAATATCCAGAAGCCAAAGTCAGTTCCCCAAAGCACTGATCAGCCAATGTACTAACTGAGGCTTATGGGAATTGAGGTCTACCAGTGTTTCGCAGAACATAGTTTGGGAAATGCTGCCATTGACAAACAAACTTAATGCATATTTTCAACTGTCTGCTATTCACTAGTTAAAGTATGTTTAAATTCATAGTGGCTGCTGTTGTTGAAGGGTTTTTTGTTTGGTTTGGTTTTATTCCTGAAACATACTACAAACCACACAAATGTGCAGGTTTTGTAGGCAAGGTCCCAGTTTTTTATTGCAGTGGAACTCAAGAAGTGGGAAATAAATAAAGGAACCTCAAAACTGCTGGAATTCACTTTAAGGATAACTTTTACTTGTTTTGATCACACTGCAGTAATCCAAAATCAGGCCCAACTGTGTTGAGAAATAAAATGTAGGAAGTGACTCCTTGAATCCAACAAAGTGTTGAAATGTATTATGTCAACAAAAGAAATATTTCTCCCCTTCTACTTTGATACACAATTTACAGCACAAATTGGAAAAAATAGGTGTGTGATTTGCCTAGAGCCCTGGTTAGTGAGAAGATAATATTTGTACTGTCACACTGAGCAATAATGGAAAATGTCAACTTTTCTATTTCTGGGCAGACATCACTGGCAATAGAATTCCATTCTGATATTGGGGTTTTACTGTCAAAGCCAGACTATAGGTCTCCCTCTTTCTTCCACATTAAATCAAAATTGTTTGTGTCTGGCCGGACATCCTGCTGTGGTAATGGAGTAGACGGTACAGCCAGTGACTCAACGCTGAGTGATAGGGAGCGGTAAGTAACCTGACTCCCAAAAGGGGCGGATGAGCCCTTTTTGGTGGGTAGTGGGGGACCACTGGAAACCATCAGATTAGGCCCAATGGCAAAAGGCAACAGTAATGGGGGCGAAAGAGGCCATGCCAGATGGACTGGCTATGAATGCACACCTTGATAATATTCTCAAGGATGCCGCAGTCCATTGCAGTCCCGGTGTTAAATCCTGCATGCCTCATTTCATATGTGCCACAGGAGATGACTCTGCAAACATAGTATGTGGGTCACTTCATGGCAAGCTGGGATCCACCTTAAACAAATTTATGCCAGTGGCATTATTCCTGCTTGCATCAGAGGATGAAGGTGGCCCACAACCAGCCGACCTTCAACTCCAGGCCTTCTGGTACCCTGAGGAAGGAAAAAAACAACTCTATACTCAGATCTAGTTACAACCAATGACAAAATAAAAATTGGGCTGAGCAGACAAAGGTGAAGAACTGATGGTGTATACTTCTGTTGGAGATTTTGTAGAATCAGGCCTTCTCTTGTGGTCATAAAAGGCTATCTGCACTAATATGCCAAAGGAATAAGATCATATGATCATCATTATCCACTGGCAAATGCACATCCCAGACTGGACAACTGTTAGCCCTCCAGGTGATTCTGGATCATAATCCCTAGCCAAGACAGCCAATGGTGTGGACTTGTGCTACCTATAGCCTACGAACATCAGAAGGGTTGCAAGCTCATTCCTACTTTAGACTCACTGGACAGCATCACAGTGTCTGTTGTAGGAAGTAACCTATATGCAAAGCAAATGTCATGACTTTTTCCACAAGTATGAATGAGAATGAGCACAAAACTTTATCTTGCAGACTATCTTGACTGCTGAGATTGGTGCTATCAACATTCAGGCTGTTGTTCAGTCACACAGTCGAGTCCAACCCTTTGTGACCCCATGGACCACAGCACACCAGGATTCTCTGCCATCTGCCATCCTCCAGAGTCCACCCAGATCCACATCCCCTATGTCAACAATACTCTCACAGCCATATGTTACTACTGGGAAGACCATCACTTTAACTATGTAAACTTTTGTCACCAAGGATGTTTCTTTTTATTATACTGCCTAGATTTGTTATAGCTTGCCTCCCAAAGAGTAAACATCTTTTTATTTCATGCCTGCATTCCTCGTCTGCAGTGATCTTGGATCCCAAGAAAGTAAAGCCTATCCCTGCTTTGATTTCTTCCCCTTGGGAAGTGATGGGGCTACTGCCCACCCATTTCTTCCCCCCCCATGGAGTGATGGGGCTGGATGCCACAATCTCAATTTTTTTGATGTTGAGTTTCAAGCCAACTTTTCCATCCCCTTCTTTTATCCTCATCAACAGGCTCTTTAGATCTTCTTCACTTTCTGCCATTAGGGTGGTGTTATCTGCATATCTGAGAGGGTTGATATTTTCTCCAGCAATCTTAATTCCATCTTGTGATTCATCCAGCCATTTCAGAAGAAATGAAGAGGCTCTAATACTCAGGAATAGGCCAAGATAGCTATTACATTCTGTGGAAAACTATCAAAATAACTATGGCTCAGTTTTATGCTCCTACTACCAATGCTGAATAAGATGAAATTGAAACCACTTATGGAGTATCCAGGAGGAAGTTGCTCTCACAAACAAAGCATGTTTATAACCATAGGTGACTGGAATGCAAAGGTAGGGAAAAACCCAGAACCAAACGTTGTTGGAAAAATTGCCCTAGATTCATAAATGAAGGAGAATGTTTTTATAGAGTTCTGCAATGCCAACAACCTGTTTATTGAAAAATCTATTTTTCAAAGTGTTTTTCTACCCTATTAAAATGCCCTGTAATGCAAATGTGGTAGGAGACAATTTACTTGACTGTTATAAAAGGGGTTGCAACTCAAAAAGGGTTGGGAAACACTGTTTTATGGTTTAGACAGAACAAAACCTCTCACTGTGTGGATCATGAGAAACTGTGGGCTATTCTGAAATAAATGGTTGTGGCTCAGCACTTGATATTACAATATCTACATCAGTCATGGCTAAGAAGAGTGGAAATCCCAGGTATGTCTTATGTACAATTAGAAGTCAACTTTTGCCTTCCAGCATTGCACCTGTACTTTCTCCCAGTCTGAGGTATAACTAGACTACCTAAAAAGGCTTAAAGGCATTGGCTTTAGAGCAATGCTTTCCAACCTTTGGGTCTTGAACTTCAATTTCCAAAAGCCTAAGTCAATTCCCCAAAGCACTGATCGGCCAATGGACTGACTTAGGCTTCTGTGAATTGGGAAACACATTGGGAAACACTGCTTTAGGGCCTTCAATCTGAAAGCAGAAGTCAACCAGGAACAATCTATTGTATTTGTTTAAACTTTCATGCCCATGAACATCTGTGATGCAGGAGACAGGTTTATAGTGAGCAAAATAAAATGTTGACAAATGGCTTGGTAATCAACTGGAACATGCAATAAATCACTGGAATGCCAATAGCACTTTCCGGCCAAGCCTTGAAAGGTCATTATGATGTCACCATATATCTTTCTGTGCCAAACAAAGCAAACAGAACATGTTGGGACCAGGATTACAAGGAAGCATCTGTCATTCCTAATTAAGAATTAACAGTGGATCATATATAAAAAAGAAATCAACTCTTTTAAAACAATCATTTATGTTCTCTTAGGCATCTTTCTTCTGTCTCCATCCCCAGGTTACATCTTAAGAAATCAATGTAAAATATTTATATTTTCATAGCAAAGCTTAGCAAGCCATTGAAGGCATGGAATGAAAGTGTACAGAGAATTTTGTGACACTGTCCAGTTTTTCATATGCATGGAGTATACTTTCAATCATGTCTGGCCAGATTATCCTGCTATGATAACTAACCTGGCAACCTTAAGGACTAATGGCCTCTGTGCCAAAGTCCACAGGGAAGGATGATGGTCCCCGAGTGGACTAAATCCCACTTGAATCTATCTTAATGGAGGGCAGCAGCTTCATCAATACTGGCCTGGGGCTGAGGAGGACTTTGCTCAGGACCAGAAACTGACTTGCGGAACTGGCTCAGTGGTACGGGTGTCATGCTGTGATGTGGAAGGCAGAGGAAATGCCACTGCATTTATTTATTTTATTTATTTACAGTAGATTTATATACTGCCCCAATCAATAGACTCTGGGTGGTGTAAACAGGACAGTCTTCATGGCTGACCACCATGAGGATCACCAATATTCAGATTCGGATATGGCAGAAGAAGAAGATACTTTCAATTGCCAGACATTCTCTTTCTGCTCGGGCTACTCAATGATTCCATGGAGTCTGCAACCCATGAAACCTTATGTCAAACAAAACTTGGTAGCAGTGATACCCTGTAAAAAATTTTTTACTACGCACTCAGTGGGTGTGGCTATCTGTGGGCGTGGCTATCTGTGACCATAGCCTCAACTCCCCCCCCCCCAAAAAAGGGGAAAAAATAAACCTACCTTGCTCTCTTGCTTCCTGGAGATGAGGAGGAGGAGTCCCAGAGCAGCCAGGCGCTGCTGGCGGGTCAGCCCCTCACCGTCTGGGCACACTTTCACCAGCGGTGCTGCTGGGAGGTGAGCGGGGTGGGTTGATGGTCTGGCTCCAGCCTCCCCCTCCCAGCACCAATGGAAACACATCCCATTCGCCAGGGCCGAAGGCACATGGGAAGTGCGGAGGTGAAAGTGCACCTTTGGCCCTGGGCTAGGCGAATGGGATGCGCTGGGAGAGGGATGCCGAGAGGTGGGCATGGCTGGCCAAGTGGACATGGGCTGGAATTTCTGCTACCAGTTTGCAAGAACCATTCAGAACCGGCCTCAGTACATCACTGCTTGTTAGTCTTTAAAATTTCCGAACACCCTCAGCTGGTTTTGGTACAGCAGATGACAGACTGAAACAGCTAATCCTCTGAAAAATGAGATATCTCTCTGTTGTGTATGGATTGTAATGTGCCTTTAAGTAAATGCAACCACACGAATGAGTGAATGTAACAATCTCTAAAAGTAACATTGTAACCTTCTGTATTAGGATGCGAGCTAGTGACCACTAGGGGCAGTAGCGAGCATCCAGCTCACATGGTACAAATTCTCCAAATGCCTACAGCCGCAAGAAGATTCCCGCCACTGCCTCACCTGGACAAGAAGGGCGTGACTATGGGTGACGTCACGCAGACAGTAGCCAATGAGCTACCGAGGAGCCACATTCAAATGTATAGCCACCGTATATAATGAGCATTACCACATGTTCCCCCTGACCATCATGCAATAAAGATGAGTTAAGCCAGACTTCAGCTGTTTCTATTGTCTTAGTTCTTCAACACTAAACTGGTGATGAGGGTGGGATATGGCTTCCCACAGAATCAAGACAACACAGACCAGTTTCGACATCAACAAACCGGAGGAATGGGAACTGTTCGAGATGGATTTCAAAAAGCGCACTGATGGTGTCTGACATCTCAGACGAGGGGAAGAGAAGAGCCACCCTCATCAGGATGCTCGGTTTCCCGGCCATGAAGATTTTGGTGGACCTAGTGTCTCCAAGAAAAGTAGACGAGGTCCCGGTCAAACAGCTCCTGAAAGCCCTGCGGGACCATTTCCAGCCCACAGTCTTGATGTTCTCGGCTCGGGACGCGTTCTGGAAGAGAGTGCAGTCCCCTGGTGAGTCCGTGGCTGCCTTTGCGGCGGCGCTCCATTTGGCTGCCGGCCCATGCAAGTGGGAGAATTTAGAAATCGCCCTCAGGAACGAGGCCTGTGGGACGAGGAGACCCAGCAGAAGCTGATGAACAAAGAGCCTCCCCCAACATTAAACAAGGTCCTGAAGGAAGCGCAGGCGGCAGAGGTCATGAGGGCCGGGGTTAAGGGGTTCAGAACAAGGCCCCCACAACCCGACAGGGCAACAGCCCCAGTTCAAGCGGCCAGGCAGGGGCCACACACCTCTATGGAGAGCAGCGAGGACGAGGACATCCGGAAGGTGCAGAAGGATGGCTGACGTTGTGACGTCTGCGGAGCATCCCACAACCATAGTAAGTGCCCGTTCTGGAAGGCTGAGTGCCACAACTGCGGACGGAGGGGCCATATCGCCAAGGTTTGCAGGCGACGGCACGGAGACCACAAGGGCTCAGCAGACCGTTCCCCAAGGAAGGAGGATGGTGTCCAGCCCTCGAGGAAACAGGATGGCATGGGCCAAGTCTCCGACGACAGCGACGTAGAGGTACATGGAGTGTACTGGCGAGTCCTCAGCGACGACAATGTGGCGGTCCATAGCGTGTCCTAGGAAGGCATAGGTGGCAGAGCCACTTCATAGATTATTAAAAAAGGATGGGGTTTGGCGATGGGGCGAGAGTCAAGAGAGAGCGTTCAACGAGCTAAAACAACTTTTGTCCTCAGAGGCCATTCTGACCCATTTTGATCCTAAGAAGCCAGTGGTTCTGGTCTGTGATGCCTCACCAGTGGGGGTGGGGGCAGTCCAGTGCCACATGTTGGAAAGTGGGCGGGAAGCCCCAGTGGCCTTCTATTCGAGATCTCTGTCAAAGGCAGAGCATAACTATGCACAGACACACAGGGAGGCACTTGCAATAATCGCTGGAACAAAGAAGTTTCATGACTTTCTATATGGTCGCCCGTTCACCATTATGACCGACCACAAGCCCCTGCTAGGCATTTTCACCGCAGACAAGCCCACGCCGCAGATCCTGTCCCCTAGAATGCTGAGATGGGCCATTTTTCTAAACGCGTACCAGAGCACGCTGGTTTACCACCCCGGAAAGGACATAAGCCATGCAGACGCGCTCTCGAGGTCACCTCTGCCTCATGTTGGTGACCCCAAGTGTGAAGTGGAACAAGATCACCAAGTGCTTCTGATAGAGGTTCTGGATTCACCTCTAATAGTACCCACTGAAATCGCCAAAGCAACAGGGAGAGATAAGACGTTGGCCCTAGTGAGCTAATGTGTGCAGAAAGGGTGGCCAACGACCCCCCCACCCCCTGGCAGCAGAATTTGCGCCATTCTTTAGGAAGAGAATAGAACTGTCCATGGAGAGGGGTTGCCTCCTTTTGGGTCAGCGGGTGGTCATCCCTGAGTCTTTGAGAGCAAGGGTGCTCAAGCTACTGCACGTCAGCCATCCGGGGATTGTCTGCTCCAAGGCCCTGGCCCCAATTAGATGCTGACATAGAACACATGGTGAGCACTTGCGAGAGTTGACAAAGCTCTGCCCGAAGAGTCCCGACTTCCACACAGAGAATGGGACGCAGCCAAGGGGACGTGGTCTCACCTGCACATAGATTTTCCAGGTCCTTTCAGAGGTTCCTTTTTCCTTCTCATAGTGGATGCTTATTCCAAGTGGCTAGAAGTTATCCCAATGGCTAACACCTCATCAGCCGCAACCATTAAGCAATTCGCAAGGTGTTCAGCTCCTTTGGTATACCCGATGTGCTTGTGAGCGATAATGCGAGTAGTTTCACGTCTGCGGAATTCCAGGCATTCATTGAAATAAACGCCATTCGGCACATCACCTCTGCCCCTTTTCACCCAGCGACAAATGGACAGGTAGAATGCCTCATGCATACAACAAAGGAAGCACTGAGGTGCATGGGCCCCGGGGACCTGAATTTACAGTTATGCCAATTCCTACTGGGTTATAGGGTGACACCGCTGGCGTCAGGCTACTCGCCCGTGGAACTCCTCATGTGCAGGAAGCTGACCACGATGCTGACTAGGTTGGACCCCACAAGGGTGGTGGATACTGGGAGAAACATAGGGATAGGGGGCACCAAGAGTTTCGAAATAGGCGCCCCGGTCCATTGCAGGAATTAGGAACCGCAGGGTCCCGGGGGTAGTCATTGGCCAAACTGGGCCCGTTTCATACTGCGTCGAGACCAACACGGGTCTACTTTGGAGGAGGCATGCAGACCAACTCTGGCGATGGGTTCCCGGTAGTCAGGGCACAGAAACCGCACATCAGAACTCAGCGTTAGGGTCCTCCCCCGCCCGTTTAGCCCAAGGGGGAGAAGAGGGGGGCTGGTGATCCCCACCAAGGGGAGAAGGGAATGAGTTTGTTCCCACAGATATTCTGGAGGATGCCCCCATAGATACCCCAGAATATGAGTTTGACTTTGAGTTACAAAACTGAGGGGGGGGGGTTTGGAGTGGTCCCCCACCCGTCCAAGCGAAGAGCGGGGTTTTTCATTAGTCCCCAATGCCCCCGGTTTTCCCACATTGGAGTTTACCCCTACCCCAGAAGCTGCAGATCTGCAGCAAGTAGCTAACGAGTCTCCCTCTCCTGTTGCAGGACAAGAGCTCAGGGAACAGAGAAGCGCTAGCTCCCCCGGGACAAACCAGCCAGCAGTACGCCCAAAACGCTCATGTGAAAAACCACATTGGATGAGAGACTTCATCTCATCCTAGGGGGGAGTGGTGTTGTGTATGGATTGTAATGTGCCTTTAAGTAAATGCAACCACACGAATGAGTGAATGTAACAATCTCTAAAAGTAACATTGTAGCCTTCTGTATTAGGACGCGAGCTAGTGACCACTAGGGGCAGTAGCGAGCGTCCAGCTCACATGGTACAAATTCTCCAAATGCATACAGCCGCAGGAAGATTCCCGCCACTGCCTCACCTGGACAAGAAGGGCGTGACTATGGGTGACGTCACGCAGACATTAGCCAATGAGCTACCGAGGAGCCACATTCAAATGTATAGCCACCGTATATAATGAGCTGTTCATCCGCCATTACCACATGTTCCCCCTGCCCATCATCCAATAAAGATGAGTTAAGCCAGACTTCGGCTGTTTCTATTGTCTTGGTTCTTGAACACTAAACTCTCTCTTTAGTCTAGCCACACCAGAAAAACAAATATTTATTTATTTATTTTGATTTCTATCGCTGCCCCCTCACTGAAGTGACTCTGGGCAGCTTACAATCAACCAATAAAAAACACTGAGACCCCAAAATTGCTTTACTAGGACAGTTTGAGGATATAGAAAAGCCTCTGACCAGCTGAGGTGAGCCCCGCCCCTCCTCCCTTTTGCCAGGAGAGGTAAAGGGCCATCGGGGCCGGCAGAAACAACAGCCTCTGCCCCTCCTCCCTTTGCCAGGAGGTTGTTGGGACCACCCTCACCATCGGCGTCCCGGGCTTCCGCCTCCCTGCGGGGGGCTCAAACAGCTGGCGGCTGTGGATGAATTTCCACCGCCACCCTGGAGACACCTGTGGCCAGTCTGGAGCTCGCTGGGACCACCATGCCATCGGCGTCCTGGGCTCCTGCCTCCCTGCGGGGGGCTCAAAAGGCTGGCAACTGCGGAAGAACTTCCACCACTGCCCTGGAGACACCTGCGGCCAATTTGGAGCTCACCGGGACCATCCCACCATCGGCGTCCCAGGCTCCCGCCTCCCTGCGGGGTCTCAAAAGGCCAGCAGCCATGGCGGGATTTCCACCCTGCCCTGGAGACACATATGGCCAGTTGGAGCTCGCTGGGACCACCTCACCATCGGCATCTCAGGCTCCTGCCTCCCTGCAGGGGGCTCAAAAGGCGGGCGGCCACGGAGGAACTCCCACCGCCGCCCTGGAGACACCTGCGGCCAGTTGGATATTGCTGGGACCACCCCCATCATTGGCATCCCAGGCTCCCGCCCCCCTGTGGGGGGCTCGGTAGGCCAGCGGCCGCGGCGGAGCTTCCGCCACCACCACCCTGGAGACACCTGCGGCCAGTCAGAGATTGCTGGGACCACCCCACCATTGGCGTCCCGGGCTCTTGCCTCCCTGCGGGGGGCCCAAAGGGCCGGTGGCCGCGGCAGAATTTCCCCTGCCGCTCTGGAGACACCTGCAGCCAATCAGAGCTTGTTGGGATCACTTCCACCATTGGTGTCCTGTGTTCCCACCCCCCTGCGGGGGGCTTAAATGGCCGGCGGTCGCACCGGAATTTCCACTGCCGCCCTGGAGACTCTTGCGGCCAGTCGGAACTCGCCGGGACCATCAATATGGGAAGAGAGACTGAGAGGGTATGTTTTAAGTGGGTTAGGGAGGGAGGGAGGGAGAGATGGCCCTGCCAGCCAGGAAGATGGGGCGACACTCCGTCTGGGTTAATGGTGGAGGTTCCAGGGGCCCATTTAGAGGTTGTGACGGGCATGGGGCGTTATAGCGGGAACCGTGGGGCGGGCCGCACTCGGGGAAGGCGGGACCGATGCTTAGTATCTGTCCCACGTTCTGGCCCCCCGGTTTCACCTCTAGGTCCTGAGCAGCTGATCCAGGGTGACCCCACCCTTAGGCTGCTGCTGATGAATGCCAGGTCGGTCTGTAGTAAGGCGCCCCTAATACAAGATTCTATTCTGGGAGAGAGGGCCGACCTGGCATGCATCACTGAGACCTGGCTGAGACCAGAGGATGGGGTGCCTCTATCAGAGATGTGTCCAGCCGGGTTTGGTGTTTGGCACCAGCCTAGGGATGAGGGCAAGGGCGGTGGTGTTGCCATTATAGCCAGGGAGTCACTAGGAGTTACCAGGGCCACTGCTCCACAATTCCTGGGTTGTGAGTCCCTGCTCCTGCAGCTGGGCCCAAAGGGTCAGTTGGGGGTCCTACTCCTGTACCTGCCCCCTTGCAGGGTAAGGGACTCCCTGCCTGGGCTCCTCAAGGCTGTCTCAGCATTGGCGTTGGAGTTCCCTAGGCTGATGGTTCTGGGGGACTTCAATTTGCCTTCGCTGGGGTCCGGTTCCGGGGTGGCTCAGGAGTTCATGGCTTCCATGGCAACTATGGACCTGGCTCAGGTAATTCGGGGTCCTACCAGGGGCAGTGGCCACACACCAGATTTAGTCTTTTTGTCGGGGCGGTGGCAGAGTGATCTGAATTTACAGAAGCTAGACATAACACCTGTGCCATGGTCAGATCACTATCTGGTGGCTCTAGACTTCCTGGGGGCAACACATCATCGTAGGGAGGCAGGGTCTATTAAAGTGGCCCGCCCCCGGCAACTGATGGATCCGGATGGATTCCAGAGGGAACTGGGGGCTTTTCCCCTGGATCGGCAACACGATTCGCCCGAGGCACTTGTTGACCTATGGTGTGGGTCAACGATAGCTGCCTTGGATGTAATCGCTCCACTACGGCCTCTCAGAGCCCGTGGAGCTAGGTCATCCCCGTGGTTCACAGAAGAACTACGGGAGCTCAAACGGGCAAAGAGACGCCTTGAGCGCCGCTGGGTGAAGACCAGGAACGATTCCGATTGGACACTAGCTAGAGCCGCTATTAGGGCCTACCTAGTGGCGATGGGGGTGGTGAGGAGGCAATACTTCACTTCCCTTATTGCCTCCGCTGATAATCGCCCAGCCACCCTGTTTCGGGTGACCAGGTCCCTCCTTGGTAGGGGGGGGGGGCTGTGCCTGGTTGGCAGGGATCGGCTGAGGACTTTGCTGACCATCTGGTGGAGAAAATCGATCGGATTCGCTCAGGGTTTAATCTTGGCGTGGATGGGGAGGGTCAGGGGGGAGCCAGTGCACAGTCGTGCTGTGTTATCTGGGATCAGTTTGATCCTGTTGCCCCAGATGAAGTGGACAGGCTCCTTGCGGCGGTCCGCGCCACTAATTGTCCATTGGATCCCTGTCCCGCCTGGCTGGTAAAAGCCTCAAAGATGGTGACAGGTGGCTGGGTCGGGGCTATAATTAATGCGTCTTTTCGGGAAGGGATATTTCCTGCACCATTGAAACATGCTTTGGTGCGCCCCCTCCTGAAGAAGCCATCCCTCGATCCAGCAGTCATAACCAACTACAGACCTGTTTCCAACCTCCCCTTTTTGGGGAAAGTATTGGAAAAGGCAGTGGCGCGTCAGTTGCAGGGGGTACTGGATGAAGCGGAATATCTGGACCCCTTCCAGTCAGGATTCAGACCTGGATATGGTACTGAGACTGCATTGGTCGCGCTGATGGATGATCTCTGGCGAGAGCGGGATGGCGGTCATCCGTCCGTCCTTGCTCTTCTTGACCTCTCAGCGGCCTTCGATACCGTCGACCACGGTATCCTTCTGGAACGGCTCCGAGGATTGGGAATCCAGGGCACTGTGTGGTCCTGGTTTTCCTCATTTCTGAGGGGCCGGACCCAGTCGGTGTGGTTGGAGAGCGAGAAGTCCAGTCCTAGGTCCCTAAAATATGGGGTGCCTCAGGGCTCGGTACTCTCTCCTCTCCTTTTTAACATCTACATGAAGCCGCTGGGTGAGATCATCCGTTCCCACGGGGTGCGGTACCATCAGTACGCGGATGATACACAGTTGTACATCTCGGCCCGTGGGGACCCCAGTGATGCAGTCAAAGTCCTTTCCAGCTGTCTGGAGGCTGTTGGGGTCTGGATGGGGGCAAATGGGCTACAGCTGAATCCTAGCAAGACTGAGTGGCTATGGATAGGGGGTCCCGCCTTATCCCGGGAGCTACCATCTTTGGTTTTGGATGGGGCTATTCTGCCCCAGACCGACCCGGTGCGCAACTTGGGGGTCCTCCTGGATTCGCGGCTGCTGCTAGAAGAACAGGTGGCGGCTGTGGCCAGGAGGGCCTTTGCCCAACTTCGGGTGATTCGCCAGTTGCGCCCGCTCCTGGACCGGGACTCTTTGCTCATGGTCACTCATGCTCTGGTTACCTCCAGACTAGACTACTGTAATGCGCTCTACATGGGGCTGCCCTTGATGACCATTCGGAGGCTGCAGCTGGTCCAGAATGCGGCGGCCCGGGTGGTGATGGGGTGTGGACGTTATGCCCATGCCTCACCACTGCTGCGGGAGCTGCACTGGTTACCAGTTTGTCTCCGGGTGCAATTCAAGGTGCTGGTTTTGACCTTTAAAGCCCTATATGGTAGTGGGCCAGGTTACCTTAGAGACCGCATCGCCCTAAGGACGTCTGTCCGTCCAACCAGAGCGGACCGGAGGGGCTCTCTAATTGTGCCATCGGCCAGGGGGGCTCGCCTCTCTGGCACAAGGAGGAGAGCCTTCTCTGTGTCCGCACCGGCCCTTTGGAACCTCCTGCCTGTGGAACTGCGTCTCCAGACGGAGTTGTTGCCCTTTAGAAAAGAACTAAAAACCTGGCTGGCGGGCCAAGTTTGGGGTGCAGGTGGAGGGGTGGCTTCCGTTGGGTGGTTAATATAGGGGAGGATGCCTGCCCCACGGTTTCTTCAGTTCCTGCACCCCTCTCTTTTTAGGGGTGGGTTCTTATTGCTGGTTTTTATCTGTTTTATTTGTTTTTATATGTTTTTACCCATTGTTGTGAACCGCCCGGAGTCGGCTTTGGCTGAGTGGGCGGTATAGAAATTTGACAATAAAATAAAAAATAAAATAAAATAGATGTTGATAATTATAAGAAAGAGTTATTGGCTATCCTGCTGTCTGCCACAAGACAGATTATTGCCTTGGAGTGGAAGAATAAAATGAATATTAGCAGAGAGAGATGGTATAAACAGATTTGGTGGTTGGCGTTTAATTATAAACTAACGTCAGAATTGAAAGTGTAAAGAGGAGAAGCTAAGAGTAATCCTTTTTGGCAAATTTGGAGACCATGGGTAGAATATGGTTTGTTTAGTAAAGATGGAATAAAACCTGTACAGGAAGAATGCAAATTTTGGGTGGCTTCATAAGCACTAATTGGTGGTATTGGTTGGCAATTTTTTAATTTGTATAACACCAGGTGTGGGTGGGGGTGGAGGGGATAGTATGTGATATGTGTTTGTATTGTTGTATGTTGTTTCTTTGATGTATGTATTTTAATGAAACCAATAAAATTTAAAAATTTAGGAAAAAAACACACTGAAATAAAAAAACATCCCAACAGCAATTAAAATCATAAAAAATTAAAGAACCATTAAAACACCCCCCAACATTCATCATAGGTTAAAACTAGAACCCAGATGGCCATTCATATGAACCAGTGGCTGTCCCACAGGAAGCACCCTACACCCGCTGGGCCAGCCAAGTTTTAAGGCCTTTTCTAATGGCCAATAGCTCTGACTAGAGGCATAGTTCGGTCAGTAGGAGGTTCCACAGGGCTGGAGCAGATACCGAAAAGGTGTGTTTCTGTAGCCGTTGGTACCATTAGGGAGCCCCTCCTGTCTGCTCTGGTGGGGTGGCTAAGCAGTATGACATACTTTGTAGTGTCCTCAAAACCTAGACACTTCTATCCATGTGGAAAGGGAAAAATGAGTATCACCCCACACCCATTCAACATAGAATACATAGTGCCTAAACAAAAGAAGAACTTGGTGCTTAGCCTGGGTCAGTCACACAACAGATGCTACGCCTGAAGGGGACACTCATTAGCAAATGTGTAATGCCACAGTGTTTGTCTTCCATCCATCTACATTTGCAATTCAAAAGGGTGAAGCTTCACAACTAATCTGAATTACAGGTATTACCAGTTGGGAAAAAAATCTACATTGACATGTATACTTATCGGTTATGCTAACCATTCGGTACCTGATGTGTATAAATTGATGCCATGAATACTCACTCTTAGGTCTGAAGAAGTGGACTTGATCCATGAAAGCTATTATTAAAATACTGTACAGTAGTTAGTCTTTAAAGTGCCACAACATTTTTGACTTTTTGTCTTACTTACTCTCCAATAGTGCCTAAAGCCAGGCATGAGTTTTTTGATGCATGGGGTGAAAATGCCACAGTATTTCCTACCTTCCCTGGCAGTAAAAATGCAACAGAAGAAATTAAATAAATAATCTGTCATGTATTAGTTATACTCCAAGTCCATCTCCTGAGGTGGCAGCATCTGTGACCTTGTTGACCATAGTTTTACATATCTGAAGATCTTTGAAGACATCTCATATGTCATCTGCTCAACATCACCACCACCCTAACAGATGATAATGTAACCTCTGAAGACTTAGCATAGCTACCTTCTAAAGGAAAAGGAAAGCACACGTCGGAATTTTCTTGATATTAGAAACTGTAGCACACTTTTCAAGGGAAGTTGCATTTTGATCCATTTTGCTCTAACTAAAAACAAATTTCAAAAGTACCAATAGCAATAGCAGTTACACTCGTAGTGATTAGTGCAGGGGTGCCCAAGCAACAGCCCGTGAGCCAGATATAGCCCCTGAAGCCATGTCCGCGATGCCCTTGCCAAACCAGGAAGAAAATATGGCTGATTTTGCACATGCACAGAAGCATCCATGCTGAACCAGGAAGAAAATGTCGCTGCTTTTGCGCATGCGCAGAAGCATCTGTGCCAAACCAGGAAGTAAACATGGCTGCTTTTGCGCATGCACAGAAGCATCCACACTGAACCAGGAAGTGAATATGGATGCGCATGCACAAATGCCCTGTTCCGGGGGCAGGTTATGGCCCACTCAGCTGTTCCAGGGGCATGCTCAGGCCCCCAGCCAAAAAAGTGTGGACACCCCGACAGTGGATTATTTGGCCAATTTACAAGGTAATTAACATTTAGCCCCAAAAATGCTGGGTACTCATATTACTGACCTCAGGAGGATAGAAGACTGAGTCAACCTTGAGTCCTGGCCAAGATCAAACTCACAATTTGAGAGGTTTTGGCTGCAGTACAGCAGTTTAACTCCTGTGCAACCAGGACTCAACTGTTAAAAATCTAGTTAACAAGATAAAGGTGAAGATCACCCTTGCTCAAAAGTTAGTAGTATCCGACTCTAGGGTGCAGTACTCATTTCCATTTATAGCCAAAGAGCCAGTGCTGTCTACATCTGCAGATCTGTACCTATAAATCTGAGCGTTAACCATTGGAATGTGACAAAGTATGCTGCACCCGGCCCTACTAGTCCATACCGAGAATTCGTGCACTTGCCCTAACGGGGTTCGCAGGTAACTGTTGGGTTGAGAAATGTGCCAGTGGGGCAGGAGACCCACGAATGCAAACAAATAAAAAGGACTTCACTACCCACCATCCTATGCGCCGTGCCACAACCAATCAGGCTGAGGGGTGCATGGAAAAAGAACGTTGTGAGCTGCGCCGCAGCCAATCAAACTTAAGCCGCAGAAAAGATTCCAATCTCGGTTGGCAAAAATCACACATTAAACTTCATGTTCCAGCGTCCTTTGTGCCTATACTATGTTAGCTAATATAGCTGAACGGCACGAGTGCATAGAATGTTGGATCAACCGTCTAAAAAACTGAACGTTTCTTCGCCGCACCATGCAAAACCTTTAACTCTATGAAACCATGATACATAACTAATGAGTTTCTGCCCATTAACTCACATCATACATATACACCGCATACGTAACATCATTAAAAAAACAAATTAAAAAATTAACCACAGAACTAATGCTCACACAAAAGTTTACACTACAAATCCCAGCATCCTATGTGATTAAATAAATGCAGCCAATCACAATGAACGCTGGGAACGCGTCAAACATGTCAAACGTTGGGAGAAGCGCAGAAAAAAACCCCATAAAAGGCTCCGCATCACAAACCCCTCACAGTTTGGCAGAGAAAAACACCACGGTTACGGAGCATAGTCTATGTTCTCTTTCAGGAGATTAAGTTAAAACAACTTACAATTACAATCAAATTAGACGTATTACACAGAAATCTAAATTATATCTTACAATTATTGAATAAATTTCAACAGAAAAAACATTTAAGGGAAGAAATAACTGTCAGAATTAGGCACAATAGCGCATGAGGAAATTACAGAGGACACTCCATTAACTATTGCAGCGTTTCAGCAAACATACTGAAAACAACATACCTTGCCAATCATATTATACCTATTTCTCAAAAAACAAAATAACATCTTACAGTTATTGCAGAAATTACAACAGAAAAAACATTTAAGGGAAGAAATAACCATCAGAATTTGGCACAATAGCGCCTGAGGAAATTACAGAGGACACTCCGTTAACTATTGCAGCGTACATAGTACAAACTATAAATATTCACAAAAAAAATTAATTCATATGCTGCAAAACTTAAAAAACCCCAAAAAAACTACATTTAGCTTATGGACCAATAATTTTGGACACATAACAATTAGAAAACAGCACAAAGCTTACCATTAAAGCAACGCAAAGCTAATACTTATAATTAAGGAATTAAAAAATATTTTCACGGAAAAGAATTGCCTCAGAAAATAATTACGATAAATTGTAAGTCAGGATGCCTAAAAAAACCAGTGTAAATATAGGACAAAGAACACACCAATAAAAGAAAAGAAAACTAGACAAAGCACAACAAACAACAGAAGAAATGGAAGAAGAACTTCATAAACGCAAAAAGAAATATGCTGAAAAAACAGAACAGACATCTTCTCAGGCACACGAAGCCATGTTAAGAGAATGTAGAGAAATTGACAGGACATCAAGGGCAATTGAAACCCAAAAGAGACATGACATGACATGAGATTTCAATAGAATAAAAAGACAAGAGCAATACAAAAAGAGAGAAGTAAAGCTAAGAAATTAACATTAAAAATGGCTGCCTTCTCCTATGATCCAGAAAATAATTATTCAGAAAATGCCAATTTACAGATTGGTAATCTAGACACAATTTTCCAATTCTGCCAAGCCAGAAAATTTAAAACAGAAACCAAATCACTATGTTGTAAAGATGGTAAAATTTGAATTCAGCAGCAATTGCCACCACAACAACTGATAGAATATACCAGTGGAGTAACACCAGATTCTAAACATTTCTTAAAGAATATTCAAAAATACAACTCCTGTTTTCAAATGACTTTATTTGGAGCCACAGCCATTATACAACACAAAGGATTCAATCCAACATTCACCATTCAAGGACAGATTTACCACAATATTAGTTCACTACTACCACTACCAGAAGAAGAACCAAAGTTCCTGCAAATTTATTTCATGGGAGATGAGGAAAAAGAAACAACAGAATGATGTACATACATTGAAGGAACAAAACAACATATTGTGCTAAAAATACAAAGAATGTTACATGAACACAATAATCTCATCCTCACTTTCAAAAATGCCATGCAAAACATGACAACCAATGAATACCAAATTGTCATAGCTGCAGACAAAACTCCAACAGGAGAGCATATATGGAGATATAATGCTCCAGAAACAAATGAAGTTGCAACACTCATTTCAGGGGACACTTTCCATCCCAGAAATATTGTACTTAAACGACATGACAAAAAACTACAATGCATATCAGAAACACATCACTCCTACGATGCTCTTCAGTATCCCATTATTTTCCCATATGGTGAAGATGGTTATCATTTTAATTTGAAGCACATTGATCCCAAAACTGGCAAAGAAACTGAGAAAAAAAATTCAGCCATGGACTACTACTCCTACATTCTAATGGTTAGAAATGAAGAACAAAACCACATAATCCACTGCAGAAAACTTTTAAACCAGTTCGTTGTGGATATATATGCTAAAATAGAGAGTGAAAGACTACTTTACATTAGAACAAATAAAAAATCACCCAGAGCAGAACAATACATACATTTAAAAGATGCTGTGGCACAAGATGGAAACCTTGCAAATGTTGGAAAACTGCTCATCCTACCAGCAACATATACAGGAAGCCCAAGGCATATGCATGAATATACTCAGGATGCTATGACCTATGTTAGGAAACATGGAAGACCAGACTTATTTATAACATTCACATGTAACCCAACATGGCCTGAGATTTAAAAAATCATCTCAGAAATGACAAAACATCTAATGACCGACATGACTTAATTGCCAGAGTATTTAGACTAAAACAAACACAATTAATTAATCTTATCACAAAAAAATCAAATATTTGGTGACAGTAATTGCTGGATGTTTATGATTGAATGGCAGAAATGTGGGCTGCCACATGCTCACAACTTAATCTGGCTAAAAAACAAAATACATCCCACTGAAATTGATAGAATAATATCTGCTGAAATACCAAATGAAAACGAAGACATGGAACTACATGCCATTGTTAAGAAAAACATGGTTCATGGTCCCTGTGGCCACCTTAACCCACAAGCACCATGCATGAAAGAAAAGCTGCACCAAAAGATACCCCAGAGCATTACTAAAAGAAACACAAAACTTCAGAAGATGAGTACCCACAATACAGAAGACGTTCTGTGGAGGATGGAGGGCACACAATGAAATTAAAAATGAAAACACAAGGAGAAATAGTAATTGACAACACATGGATAGTGCCATACTGTCCACTACTATCAAAAATATTCAATGCACACATTAATGTTGAATATTGTAACAGTGTTAAATCAATAAAATATGTGTGCAAGTATATAAACAAAGGCAGTGACATGGCCATTTATGATATTAGAAACATGAACAAAAATGATGAGATTTTACAGTACCAATGTGGCAGGTACATTAGTACGAATGAGGGTTTCTGGCGTATTCTAGGGTTTAACATACATGATAGACATCCAGCAGTCCTTTATCTAAGTGAACACCTAGAAAATGGCCAAAGAGTATATTTTACTCCTGAATCAGCCACAAGTGTTGCAGAAAATCCTCAGGAAACAACTTTAACTATCTTTTTAAAATTGTGCCAGAAAGATCCATTTGCAAAAACTATTCTATATCATGATGTGGCAACATATTACACGTGGAATAAAAGTAATAAACAGTTCTGCCAAAGAATTACTGGCACTTATGTACCTGAACATGACATTTATCAAAGTGATGCCATAGGAAGACTGTATACTGTGCATCCAAATAATAGTGAATGCTTCTATCTAAGAATGCTGCTCCATACAATACCTGGACCAACATCTTTTCAAGAACTCAAAACTGTGGATGGAAAAGTGTTGGAAACATACAGAAAAGTTTGTCAGCACATGGGATTATTAGAGGCTGATCATCATTGGGAAACAACTTTGGAAGAAGCAGCAATGATTTCTATGCCACACCAAATGAGAACATTAATAGCAATAATACTCATTTCATGTAGCCCATCAAACCCACTACATTTGTGGGAAATGTTTAGAAACTCACTTAGTGAGGATATGCTATTGAAAGCCAGAAAAGAACATCCCACATTAAACATTGAGTATGGAGCAGACATATACAACATGGCTTTAATAGATATAGAAGACAAATGCATACGCATGGCAAATAAAACACTGGAAGCAGTTGGTTTACCAGCACCAACACGCAATGAAGAAGATGCATTAAATGCAGATTATATAAGGGAGACAAACTATGACATTGAAAGATTAACAGAATACATAAATCAAAACAAACCATTGCTTAATGATGAACAGAAATCTGCCTATGACAACATAATGACACAACTAACAACAGAAGATGGAGGAATAATTTTCCTACAAGCTTCTGGAGGAATGGGAAAAACCTTCCTCACAAACCTAATTCTAGCAGAAATACGTTCACAAGGAAATGTTGCATTAGCCATAGCATCTTCAGGGATAGCAGCAACATTAACGTACGGTGGAAAAACTGCTCATTCTGCACTGCAAATACCACTTGACATAGCTAAACAGGAAACCCCAACATGTAATATAACAAAAGGTAGTGCCCGTGCAAAAGTACTTAAAGAAGCAAAAATTATAGTCTGGGATGAATGTACAATGGCACATAAAAATCTATTGAAGCATTACACATGACTCTAAAAGACATTAGAGAAAATGAAAAAATAATGGGTGGACTTCTTTTTCTTCTTTGTGGAGATTTCAGACAAACACTCCCACTAATACCAAAATCTACACCTGCATATCAAATCAACGCATGTATCAACCAATCCTATTTATGGGAAAATGTTCAAACCATTACCTTACCAGAAAACATGAGAGTAAGACAAAATACAAACACTCAACTGTTTACTAACTTCCTTCCAAAAATAGGTGAAGGAAAATAACCAAAAAATGAAGAAAATAACATTGAATTTCCTGATTATTTCTGTACCATGGTAATATCTGCATTTGAACTTATAAATGCCATATACACAAACATTAACAACAATTATCATCATCATGAATGGCTTACACAAAGAGCAATCTGAGCAGCAAGGAATGATGATGTTAACATTATAAATCAGGAAATTCTAGACATGTTACCAGACCAACCTACCGTATACAAATCTATTGATACAGTAGTGGACAAAGATGATGCTGTAAATTTTCAAACAGAGTTTTTAAACTCACTAGAACTACCAGGAATGCCTTCTCACCAACTATTACTGAAAGAAGGAGCACCTATTATTCTACTTCAAAATTTAAACCCGCGAAACTTATGTAATGGCACCAGGCTCTGTGTTAAAAACCTGATGCCAAATGTAATAGAAGCTACAATAATTACGGGGAAAGGAGCAGGGGAATCAGTATGCATTCCACGTGTTCCATTGATCCCAACTGATCAAACTATACCATTCAAAAGACTGCAATTCCCTGTATAACTCACATTCACAATTACAATAAATAAATCACAAGGACAGACACTGCAATATTGTGGAGTTCATCTTGTCTGCACCTGCCCTTTGGAACCTCCTGCCAGTAGAACTGCGCCTCCAGATGGAGTTGTTGCCCTTTAGGAAAAAACTAAAAACCTGGCTGGTGGGCCAAGTTTGGGGTGCAGGTATAGGGGTGGCTTCCTTCGGGTGGTCGATATAGAGGAGTATGCCTTCCCCCACTGTTCCATTGGTAACTGCACCCCTTTTTAGGGGGTGGGTTTTTTTTAATTCTGTATGTTTTTATCTGTTTTATCTATTATTGTGAACCACCCTGAGTCGGCCTTGGTCGAGTGGGTGGTATAGAAATTTAACAAAATAAATAAATAAATAAATAAATAAATCTTTCAAAGCCATGTTTCTCTCACGGACAGTTATATGTTGCGTGCTCTATATGTTGCTTATTCATACTAGCAACAAACAATCAAACCAAAAACATTGTATATCAACAAGTGCTGCAAAAATCTAAATAAGTAACACATGAAATCAGGAAAACAATAAACAAACAATCTTTATTTTAAACTGAAAAAATAAGCATCCATTGATGCTCTTTAAGATGGCTAAAAAAGAACAGATAATTGCAAAAAAAAAACATGCAAGCTTACCGAACTACGAACAGAGTTTCAACCAATAGTCTTCACACATATACCAAAAGGACGAACAACACACTTTCAACCATTACCGCATATACTTCCATAAAGGACATGCTGTAAATCCACGAGAAATGGAAAACGAAACTATAGCCACACCTACGTAATGTGCAAACAGCGAACCAAAGACTACTACGCAAACAGCCCACATTAATGCAGAAAACCTACACTTGCAAACTCATGCAATAACGATATCTTATTTAAAAACAGACTATAAATGGGAGAGGAATGAACCAAAAGATCTGAGGGGAGCATTAGAAAGTAGCAGAGAACACCAATACCAAACTCATTGACCCAAAGAAATAAAATAAATTACTAATAGAAGCAAATAAAAAAATGGAAAAAATAAATAGAGCACCTAGCGGAAGAGGATACAAAATAATGGACCAAAAAAAGAAAAGGAACCCAGAGAAATAATTCCATCAAATATAACGGATGAGAACAAATATACCTTAGGACAAAAAAACTCATTTGAAAAAACAAAGCAAGGTAACTTTTACAATAATAACACCACTTACAAAGAAAATTACGAAATAAACCCACAAGAAAACCTAGAAAGACATAAAGACAACCCTGATTTGTTTTAAAAATATTGGACCAAAGTGAGAAACTACGTACAATTTGAAACAGAAGATTACACAGTACTTTTCAATGAAGAATATTCAATAGAAGAAGAAGAGGAAGAGGAAGAAAAGGAAGAGCAACTGCAAATAATAGAAACAAATGAACCAGAATACAATTTAAAAACAGAACAAATAATGGAAAATACAATGGAAAACAACAAAGAACAAAAACAAATAGTCATGACAAGAGAAAAAAATAGAAATGAAATATATACAAATGAAAAATATAACCACTTATCAGAACAGTCCAAAACATAACTTCAAGAAATAATTGATAAGATAAATCAAAAACTAAAAAGAACAACTGAAAACAACAATTACAGGACAATCAGAAATGAACCACAAAACCACACCTCAACAAACAAACAAATTAATGACCCAAAAGTAGAAGAATCAACAAATAAAGACAACCAAATTGTAAGGGGAAAAGAAAGGATAACACAACAAACAAATAACGAAGAAATTGAAAAAACCGCTGACCAACTTAATGAGAAGGTAGAAGAAACAATAGAAAACATTAAGAAGAACAAAATTAGAGACAGAGAAAGACTAAATAAACCTATACTGATACATGAATCACCAAGCACCCAATGAATATGGAATCAAAACCAAAAAGAAACCAAAAAAGAAATATTACCATGGAAACAGAACACAATAGAGAAAAAACCAATAATTCAAGTACCTAACCTTAAAGAACATAAGGACATAAAATATCACAAACAAAATAAGGAAATGGAACAAATAATTGAAAAAATAAATAAGAAACAAAATTCAGATATAGACAACAAGAACACAAAATCAATAATAATTCACAAAAAAATCCAAATTTCAAAACATAAACAGGAAGAAGACCAACAAATACCAAACATAAACTGCCAAGACATTCCAGTTGTGCAAAGAAAAGAAACACAAATAACAAAAAATATGACAAAGACAAAAATACTAATAAGCAAAATGAAATGAACAATTACAACAAATAATTGAGAAACTAAATCACAAATTCCAGAAAATGAAAAAAGGACTAACAGGACTCCGACAAACCAAAAAATATACACAACTCAAAGAAATCAACAAGAAGAATACAACAAAAACAAACAAACAGAAGACAACATAGAAAATCTTCAAAACCCAATCATACCTATAGATTTTATTATTCAGAGACATCTGCTAATGATGCTCAATCCACCTATCCAATTCAACCTGCCATTAGCTCTCTGCTAATGTTAAACCATTTCATCACCATTAAAAACAACCAGACTCATCAAACAACAGGTAAATGAAACAATCCTTAGAACAAACTTCTCCATTAATTTGACAAAATAATAGAAACTATTGTTTCTATTTTACAGATTTCACAAATTCAACAATGGAAAAAGAAACAAACAGTAAAATAGAACCAAACAACAAACAACAGTATTAAAGGTAAGTAACAGTTATCTATTAAAAAACATTATAGCCAATCATACCTAAATACAAAAAACATACATTATAAACAAATACCTAAGATACATTTATATTCTTTTCTCAACAGAAAATCAAGATTAAACACCCATGCAAATCCAAACTACATAAACGTGAGTAAATTTCAAAAGAAGGCTAATATATATATATTTCTACTTTTTACAGATCCAAAAAACAACGGACATGACAACAAACAACAGAAACAAATTTGTATAAAAATGTATATAGTTACACGTTAAAATACTTTAAAACAAAATTTGAAAAGTTTTTTAAAAGTTATTAAAATGTAAGAAAAATTATTTCTCATTTTAAAACAAATATACATATATGTTAAACAAATTGTTTTAAAAAAACAAATGTTTTTTTAAATAAATATACATATTTGTTAAAATAAATGTAAAAAAACAAATGCAAATCTAAAAACATTTATTTCTCTTTTAATTAAAAATATACATATCTGTTTAAAAATTGTTAGAAAATGTTTTATTATGTTTATTAATGTACAATCACAAAAATATGTTTATAAATAAACTTTTCAAAATCAAAATCACAGACTAAGCTCTTATTTGCAAACATTAACCAAAAAAAAGCCTTCCAACACAATTTAAAACAGCCCGGCACCGCCAGGCAAACTTTGCTAGTATTTGCAGGTGCACCCACCGAAATAAAGACTCAGACACCGGTATTGGATTAAAGGCATCGGGCCACTTTTATTGAATAATGCCCTAGTCCGAATTATCACTTTCAATTGGTGTATCATCCAATTGTAATTCTTTAAGGCAAGCAGGCCACAGTAGCACTGGTAAGGTTCCACCCTAAATGCCAATGGAAATTGGCTACATGTATCAATTTGTATCAATTTGTTTGTTGACACAAACAAATTGTTGACCGAAGTCAATATACTATCTACTGACCCCACCCTATGATGTGTATCCATTCAAATATCAAGGTGATGTAGGCTATGAAGCTCCTGACATCACCCCTTTCATAGTTCGCCCTTGACCGGCCAAACCTGTTTCCCCTGTACCTATCTACGTGTTGGCCAGTCAATTGCGAACCTGCCGGATACCTATGTGTCATAAATCTTTACCTTACCCAGTGCTACCCACCACACGGGGAGGTGTCCATGATGACTCACCACCCCGCCCCCCCAACCGTCAGCTCGGTCACCAGGCCTGCTTGCACATCCTCCAGAAAGAGGTTCATACCTCTGGCCGACAGGTGGACCCCATCTCCTGCCTATAGGTCAAAATTTTTGCAAGCCTATCCTCGGATGTCTACTGGCTGTCCCCAAGCCATTCTCAGCAAGGAACCGGGCAACAGCCCTGTCCACTGACCGCCAGGGACGGTCCAAACCACGGAGATCCATGTCTCCACTAAAACGGTGTCTCGGCACGATGTTAGACTATAGCAACCGTGTGTATGGCCATAAATGATGTAAAAACGCCAGGTCACTGCACCTCGACATTTTAAGGAAAGGCCAGAGATCCGTGAGAGATCATCGCTGCCGAGGTGCAGAATAAGAACATCAGGCGGTCCAGCATCCCTATGGACATCAGGAATGGCAACAGTTCCCGCCCTCTCATGCCGCGCATACCATATCACCGCATACGTGCGGATGCACGCAGCCCAAAATGGGGTCCCCACTTTGTTGCCGCAGCACATTCTGCCACCCAGTGTACATAGCTGCAGCCCACTAGTCCCACTGCCACCGGTGTGCGTAGACACACAGGATCTGTAAAAGAGGAAAAGGAATTAAGGACATAACTAGGTACTCATACAGTGAGGGGACGTACATATAAGGAAAAAATGCGCGGACCCCCACGTGCCCAACATATATCCACCTCAGAGTACCCAAATGCAGCCGCGGTCAATGCAATGCCTATCCTGAATGAATGGGTGCCATAACGGGCCCCACACTGTGAAATGCGGTACCGGTCACCCTCCAGAACTTAAATTTGGTAAGGGGAGACCCATCCTGGTGGCAGAAAAACAGGCCAGGGCGTGCAGCAGGCACTGCCAAAATTGCATGTAGGGCACCAACTGGACAGATGTCAACAAATGTACATCATAGCAGTATACACCTACTCCATGATGATCGGCCTTTGAGGAACGAATCCTCAACTGAGCCCACTCCTGGTTGATAGAGACATCTTCGAGCTCCAGTGCCCTACAAAACACGTCCCACTTTGACCATGGGACCAGCTCGCTGATTCGCAGAGCTCCAGAGAAAGCTATGGTGGTAGCTGCATGAAAAGAGACTCCTCCCACCTACTGTAACTTAGTCTATGCCAACATCATGCAAGGTGGGTCGGGTCAGAATACCTGTGAAAACAGGGTGACGTGTGTCCGGGCGGCGGCCACATACACGTGTCCACCCTTCCAATACATGGCGTATGCGGAAGACACTCACACAGTGAGTAAAGCCCCGTGCCTTGGCCATGAAAGTCAAGGCTTAAAGCCTGGTGGCTATGGTGCGTGGGGCAAAGATGGGAGTTCATTCCATCCTGCAGTATTCGGGTATCGAACTGCTGACCTGCCACCTTCCAGTCAGTGTCTTAGCTACTTGAGCCACTGCAGTCCCTCCGATCCTTTCATGTTACCAAGAGCTGGGACAGAGACAGGCACTCAATCCATCACGCAGTACCTAGGTCTTGAGCTGCAGACTTGCTGGCCTTCGAGCTAACAAGACGAGCTTCTTAACTACTGAGCCACCACTAAATAAGTAAGAATTTAGTAAATTCATACCAAAAATATCCAACTAGTATAATCACCAAATTCCTAACTAAATCAGTCATCTGTTTTTATTAGTCTGTTTCAATCATAGGCTTTCTTGAAAGAAAGAAAAATTGGAAGTACTCAAACATTCCTTCATCATGTAATGAAAGCGTGGCGCCAAAATGGCCACTGCGCTCTTTGCGCCCCCCCCCCACCCGGACTCAGACATCCGGGTAGTTAGGGGGCGTGGCCACCCCTCTATAAAAGGGGTGGCCACGAGGCAGCCGAGCTGCCATTTTGTGAAAGCGACGGAAAGGAGAAGTTTTCTCCGTCACTCTTCGTCACCTTTAAAGGCCCGTTTTTGGCTGCAGAGCCCTAGCGGTATCTTTGCTTCTGAATCTTCGGCTGCCCAGCCGTCGGTTTCTGATCCCTGGAACGGGATCGTGCTTTCATTATGCCTCCTATGAAGAAGGCTATGGCGACTCAGGCTCGCCCGAACAGGGGGCAGCAGTCGGGTCGGTGGACTGCGACTGCCCCCCCTGACAGGATTCCTTACCGGAGGCACCCACCGGGACCGGTGGGATGGGGTAGCTTACGCCATGGCCCGTGGCCCTCCGGCCTCAGACTGGCCCTACAGGGGCTTCGGCCCCCGGCCCGCAATTGACGGCCATGGGGCTTTGAGCATGGGGGAGGGCCTGGTGTGGTTGGGGCTGCGGCCCCCGGCCCGCACTTACCGGCCATGGGCTTTGAGCATGGGGGAGGGCCTGGTGCGGTTGCACAGCAGGGCTTACCCCCGGCCCCTCATGGGCTGGATTTTGGGGCATGGCCCTATTTGGGGCCTGGCTCTCAAGTTGGGGGCCCTGGACCATTGTCCAGTGGGCCGTCCGGCCCACCTGGCCCCCTGTTATGCAGTGGGAACTCCGACGGTGGATGCATAGCTGGCCCGCGTAGCGGCGCTAGAGGCATCCCTAGGGATCCTCTCAGCCTCAGGCCGACCCTTCATGGGATTTGGCCCTCGGCCTGCAGTTGCCGGCCATGGGCCAGAACGATTGGGGGGGAGGGCCTGGTGCTGGCACACAGCACTTTTTTACCCCCTCAGGGGCCGGAGTCTTGGGCATGGCCCTATTCTGGCCCAGGATCTCAAATTGGGGCCTCCGGCCCATTCCCTAGCCGGCCGTCCGGCCCACCTGGCCCACCTTATACTAGGGGTTTCCGTGGCAGGGGATGCCTGGTTAGCATGTTTGGGCTGTGCTGGAGGCATCCTGGGCAATCCGGGGGGTGGGGGCCCTTCCCTATCTACCGGGGCCCTTCGTGTCTGCCGGCTACTTCGACTGCTGCCACTCTGCAACAGGCGGCCACCCGGGTTGAGCGGCTTGAGACACTCCGGCCTGTGCCTGCCGCTGTCTCGCTGCTCCCTGTTTGTCCAGAACTGCAACCGGAGTGTGTTTGGATGTGGCCCCAGAGCTCGATTTCGGTCACGAGCTCCGACGCCCGCCATGGGCCGGAACCCCCAGTGGGGGCGGCTCATGGGGGTGCAACTAGTGAGTATTAGGTTCAAGTTGAATGCACCCACATCGCAGTACACTTCCAGTGGTGGGGTTCAGTGGTCATGGCTTCGCCAATTTGGGGCTAGTGGGCATCACTCGCCAGCCTATCCCCAGTGCCCCTTGGTGCATTCTGGCACGACGTTGGGGGCGGGGGTTTACGTGATGCCTGGTTATTTATTGCACCCTGGTCATCATTTCGTTCAGGTCACGAGGGACAAGATTTGGTGGGGGGAGTACGTGGATATATTCTCCCTATGAACCAAGATCCCAATAAGGATAGGCGGTGCAGACAGTGAGACAGAGACATGTGCAGTCCCGCCGTAGTAAGCCACCATGCACTGGGGTGTCCGCCCCCGGGACAGTGCTGAGCATCGCAGGGGATGTCCGGGTCCTGCTGCGCAGGCCCCTTTCTACAGACTGTCCTGTCGAGGGCTTTGCTGATGGCCGGCTATTACTTGCCCCTGGGTGTTATTGGCCGCAGGCCATGAGGGGTAAGGGCTGGAGGGGGACATGTGGGTATTCTCCCTATGGAACTGTGAGACCACTAGGAGGAGAGAAAGGGACAGGGCGACTGAGACTATGAGATGTCCCATCGTAGTGAGCCACCGCGCACCTTGGGCCAACTGGTTGGCGGCATACCTTGTACGTATGGTGGTATGCCGCAGGGCTGGACCTGCTTGGGCCATCCGGGTGCTTCCATCCATCGCTAACATTTGCAGGGCGATGGTTGATTAGATGGGCCCATGGCAGTTGGCTTACGGTGAGGCATGTGGATGAAGGTAGCTCTATACCCTGCGGGGAGGTGGGATTAGCCCTGTCAGCAAGTGTGCTCGTGTACATCACTCCCACGTGGTTGGTGCCTGGTGATAGGTAACAGGGTGGTCATGCTGAGCAGCGGGCTGCTCAAACGAAGGCTCCACGCTAACTGGTCGGGCGGGGGGTTCCAGCCCGCCTGCTGTGTTCGACCTGCTCAGCTGATGATGCGTGTACTAAGCAACACGGTCGTTACCGACTTCGTGTTCCCCTTTTGCGCTGGCCCTCACGCCGCCTCCGCGTGCCCGCAGGTTGGTGGGTTACGGGGCAGAGGTAGGGGTGCACAGGGGCAATCAGAGCTCTGTCTGAAGCAACTAACCTTGTCGTCACCCCCCCCCCGCCCCAATTAGTATATTCAACCTGGAGAGATGGCACTCAATTCATCCACGAAGGGATTGGGCGGGATTCCTGCCGGTGGGTTTTATATAAGGGCTTTTGTATCCATTCGGGGGTGTTGGGGGTCCCAGTATGCTCCTACTCTGGTTCCCCTGCAGGGTTATGAAGAGGGGGCTCCACTGTCCACAGCTAAGGGAGTTGGGGCTATGAGAGTAGCGGGGGCCCTTCTTGGAACCACCTTTCCCAAGTCGAATGTCTCCCCCATGAAGCTCATACTGAGCTAGAACTGGGGAACGTCATTAATTCCCCATTCAGCTTACCCTGTGGGTTCGCCATTCAGGGATGCCATTCCGGATGACCGAGTTCAGTCAGGTGCTCGTTGGTTCGGCTACTATGGGTGGCGCGCTCACGCAATTCTGGCGCTGTTTTGGCACAGTCTGACATGCACTCGGCTTTCAGGTTATTGCCAGTGCACCCAATGATTTAGACCTATTGGGTTTTAGGTTTCGAGGGGAATTTTACTTAGATAAGGCCAACCCTCTTCTGACTGTGTTAAGTCATGTGCAGCTCTCGACCGATTGGTGACTTCACTCAGTGGCCATTTGTTCACAGGTTGGGGTCTCGGTCTCTAGCCCATTACCTCGACGACTTTTGGTTCGAGGGTGAACGGGGCTTGGACACGTGCACGCGTCTCCTCATTACCATTCAGACACTCAGGTGGGAACTGGGTGTCCCCTTGGCGTCTGGGTTAACCATGCATACGGTGGTTTGGATCTCCACGGCGAGTTTGGCATTGATTGCCAAACATAAAGTGCTGCCCTCGTGAGCTGCAGTTAATTCATGGCCACCTTAATTTGTACGGTCTGGCTCAAATTACTCCTGGGTTTGGCAAGGTCTCTTCCTGGATCAGACCTGATGGTCTGCCCTACATTTCAAGTACGGTCGGATACCTCCGGCTCCCGGACTTATGGGGTTTACTACGAGGGTGGGTGCACAGATCGCCCAGCGATCTGACCTTCCTTGCGTTTTTCCCATTTTGGAGGGCACTGATGCTATGGTGCAAGGAGGGGGCCTACTCAGTGGTCCAATTTCGGTGTGACAATGAGGCAGTGGTGCACATTGTCAACACCCAGACATGCAAATCCCTTAGGGTCATGACATTAGTTCGTCTATTCTTTGAGAAGCCTACGCCTAAATGTGCCGTTATAGGCCAGACATGTCTAGGTATTTGTAATGACATTACTGTTGCTTTCCATCACCTGCAGATCACCCGGTTCCGTGCCATACTCTGGAAGCAGAGGGTTTCCACTCGCCACTTTTGGCCGATGGCGGGATGTTTGGCGAGGCGAAGGGAACCGGACATGTCATTGGCACCTCGCACGCGTAAGGCGTATCACTCTGCATTCATGTGTCGTGTTTGGGAGGGGTGGACATGGGAACGTGTCCGCCACCCTTACACGCGTCACCCCTTTTCCCAGAGTTTCTGACCCACCTTGCACGAGGCTGGCATTAATTAGGTACAGATAGGTGTGAGGTGGCTCTTGACCACGCAGCTACCAAGGTAGCTTTTTTGGAGCGCTCCGCATCAGTGAGTGGGTGCCAGAGTTGGTACCAGCTGTGTAAGGCGGATGCGTCTCGTAGGACACTGGAACTTGAAGATGTCTCTGTCATACATGAGTGGGCTCGAGTGGGGATGCGGTCCTCACGGGTTATTCAGCACGGTGTAGGCAGTGGTGTATACTGCTACAAAGTTTTAGAGACATCTGTCTGGTTGGTGCCCTACATGTATTTTCGACAGTGCCTGCTGTGCGCCCTAGCCTGTTTTCTGCCACCAGGATGGGTCTACCCTTACCTTAGTACAGTCCCTGAGGGTGACCGGTGCCGCGTTTCGCGGTGTGGGGCCCGTTTTGGCACCAGTTACTTAAGATAGGCGTCGCATTGATCGCGGCTACGTTTGGGGTACTCGGAGGTGGATATGAGTCTACGCGCAATTTCAGATATGTTGGTCCCCTCACCGTACGAGTACCTAGTTATGTCCTTCACCTTTTTTCTCCTCTTTTACAGATCCTAGGGGTCTCAACACACCGGTGGCAGGGGGCTGGTGGGCCGCAGCTATGTACACTGGGCAGCAGTATATGCTGCAGCGACAGAGAGTGCTGGGCTGTGTGCATCCGCACGTATGCTATGGTATGGTATGCGCGGCACATGGGGGCGGGAACTGTGGCCATTCCTGCTGTCTGACAGGGATGCTGGACCGCCCAATGTTTTACAGGCACCTCGGCGGCAGCGATCTTATATGGCTCACTGCTGTTATTAAACCGTTGAGGGGCTGTGACCTGGCATTTTTGTATCACGTATGGCTTCCATACGGTCGCTATGGTCTAACATTGTGCCGAGACACCAATTTGGGGAGATGCGGATCTCCCTGGTTCGGACTGTTCCGGCAGTCAGTGGACGGGGCTCTGGCTCCGTCCCATGCTGAGCATGGCTGTGAGACGGCCATTGCTGGCCGGATGATAGGCTTACACAAAAATTTTGCTGGTAGGCAGGAGAAGGGGTCCACCTGTCGGCTAGAGGTATGCACCTCGTTCTGGGAGTGATGCAAGCAGGCCTGGCGACCGAGCTGATGGTCTGGGGGGGGCGGTGAGTCATCATGGATGCCTCCCCGTGTGGCGGGTAGCACTGGTAAGGTAAATATTTATGACCCACAGGTATCCGGCAGGTTCGCAATTGACTGGCCAAGACTAGGTAGGTACAAGTTGGTTAACGTTGTCCGGTCAACGACGAACCAGGCAATGGGGTGATGGCAGGAGCTCTTCAGCATGCATCACCCCGTGATTTGACGGATACACGTCAGAGGGTGGGCTCAGTAGATAGTTTATTGACTACGGTCAACAATTTGTTTGTTGTAAACGAACAAGTTGATACAAATGGATACATTGTAGCCAATTGCCATTGGCAATTTTGGGAGAAACCTTACCAGTGTTACTGCGGCCTGCTTGCCTTAAGAATTATAATTGGCTGAGTACCAATTGAAATTTATAATTCGGACTAGGGCATGAATCAATAAATGTGGCCCAATGCCGTTATCCACTTATACCAGTGTCTGAGTCCTTTTTTTGGGGGGTGCACCTGCAATGAAAGCGCGGTGCCAAAATGGCCGCCGTGCTCTTTGCGCCCCCCCCACCCAGACTCAGACATCCGGGTAGTTAGGGGGCATGGCCACCCCTCTATAAAAGGGGTGGCCACGAGGCAGCCGAGCTGCCATTTTGTGAAAGCGACTGAGAGAAGAAGTTTTTCCCTCCACCCCCTCCCTAGTGAACAGTGTGACATTTTGGTCGCTTCGGGGCCGGGTGGGAATTTTTGGCTGGAACCTACAATTGGCTTACTGGTTCTGGCTTTTTTGCCCATCCCACAGTGTTGCTATGGTTTGATATAGGGGCTTTGCTATTGACTTTGGTCACATGGGCGGGTAGCACTGGTAAGGTAAATATTTATGACCCACAGGTATCCGGCAGGTTCGCAATTGACTGGCCAACACTAGATAGGTACAAGTTGGTTAACGTTGTCCGGTCAACGACGAACCAGGCAATGGGGTGATGGCAGGAGCTCTTCAGCATGCATCACCCCGTGATTTTACGGATACACGTCAGAGGGTGGGGTCAGTGGATAGTTTATTGACTACGGTCAACAATTTGTTTGTTGTAAACAAACAAATTGATACAAATGGATACATTGTAGCCAATTGCCATTGGCAATTTTGGGAGGAACCCGCCGCAGTGTTACTGCGGCCTGCTTGCCTTAAGAATTATAATTGGCTGAGTACCAATTGAAATTTATAATTCGGACTAGGGCATGAATCAATAAATGTGGCCCAATGCCGTTATCCACTTATACCGGTGTCTGAGTCCTTTTTTGGGGGGGTGCACCTGCAATATCCACATGCAGGGTGTCCCAAAGGTCACCATACATAGGCATAATTGCATAACAACAAATATATTGGAAAATGTTCACCATGAGTGAGGGAGAAGACTTCATGTGTGGGTAAAAAGAGGTGGCCAACACATAGAGAATATTTTGTAAATATCTTGAACAATTTTGTCATGAATATTTTCTACATAAAGGTACATTTAGCTACAATTTCCCATTTTCCCTATGTATAGCAACGTTTGGGACACCCTGTATAATGATATTACATGATGAAGGAATGGTTGAGTGCCTCCAATTCCACCCCCCCCCCCCAAGAAAGCCTATCAGAATAGACATGTTTTAAATATTCATCATTGACTTCCATTTTGCCATACTTATTCCTTGCTATTTTTTTCTTGCATGATTTTGCTCATTGCAAAATCCAAGGTGTGCATTTATAGTGGTGGTTGTCCCGTTTATGGTGCAGTCCTTCTTATGAGTGCAAATAAACTTTGTATCTCTGTGCTGCTCTTAAATTCCAGTATGAAAAATAGAAAAGAATCATTACATGGTCTATCAATATATAAGGGGCCTCAGCCTTGAAGGCAGAGAATGATATCCTTGGGGTTATAGAAAGGACTATAACTTCCAAGGGTAGCAAGAAAATGAAGATAAATCTTCCTTGCCAGGGAAATCTAAATGTTCTTCCTGTCTTGCAATAATGTGCAGAGATGTGGAAAAGCAATGACAACTCACATGAAGAAAAGGATGGTGGAAGGACCAAATGTTTCAATATGACCACAAAAGATGTTCATCATTGGCCACCTCCTGGTTAATTTATAGCAAAGTGTGACTGGTGCTAATGCAGAATGAAAACTTTCACTTGAAAGCATGTTGTTTCTATATCATACTCAGGACTTTATACTGAGAATTCCTCAAAGAATCCTCCTGCAATCTCTTTTCATAGATTATTCAACCACACAAACACCCAAAGGACAAATACATACTTTGGGCATGCCTATATTAAAAGCCCTATCTTGAACCTGACTATTCTGCTTTTCAGGCACATTTTATTTGATCAGTATAAGTTTGACAGGTTTGATTAATATTTTTATGATATGTTGTGTCAATACATTGATGTAACTACATTGTATATTCAAATGCATCTTCAGATATTCATTTGATTCTCAGTTTATCAGACCACTAACAATATATCAAACTGAAAATGCATACCATATCATCTCCATATGCAGGAGAAGAGAATAATGCAAGGTTGAGGGGGAGGAGTAACTGGATAACTCCCTCTATAATCATAGAATCAAAGAATAATTGAGTTTGAAGGGGCTTATGAGGCCATCAAGCCTAAACCTCTGCTCAGTGCTGCAGATGTGAGCAGTCTTTTTGATTGGCAATAAAAACAAAAACAGATGTTTTGTTTACCTTCCTAAACAATCCAATGCTACAATGATCAGCTAGGAGAGGAAACATTTTACACTTTCCCTGCCCTTCTGCAGGTGAGCAGGGAAAGTGTTCCACTTCAGCTGTGTATGTGAATGCACCCCTTGAGTGTCCAGCAAATGAAGACTGTTCCCATCCTTTCTGCCTGCCTGCCCACTCATCCCTCCTTCCCACCTGCTTCTCACTTCATCATTGCCTTATTCTTCCACTCCCCAATGGATGCTTCCCAAGGGACAGTTCGGACATGCTTAAGTAAATACAGTGGAACCACATTTAACAAATGGCTCTGTTAACATAAAAAATGCATAACAAAAGTACATCCATAGAAAATAGTGGCTCAATTTACAGAATTATTTTGGAACAGATTAATTGGTTTTCAATGCATTACTATGAGAAACCGTGTTTCGGTTAATGTATTTTGGTTTTCAATGCATTCCTTTCTGAAATTGCATTCAATGCATTTCTATGGGAAATGTGGTTAAAGTAATTCTCACTGTTAGAAACATCCAGGAGAATGCATTAATTAAGTTAAACAAGGTATCACTGTAAAAATAAATAAATCATATGTTTCTCAAATATGGCAATTTTATATTTTAACAGTGTCTTCTAGGTCATAACACAAATTACACAGATAAGCATATTGTGTCTATGCATCTCCAGTTTAGTAGAGGTAAAGGTCACCCTTGCTCGAAAGCCAGTTGTATCTGACTCTAGGGCTCAGTGTTCATCTCTGTTTATAGCCAAAGAGCCAACCCTGTCTGCATTTGCAGATGTTTCCGTGGCCATGTGGCAGGCATGACTAAATACTGGAGTGCATGGAATGCTGTTTACCCACCGAAGTGGTCCCTATTTATCTACTGGCAATTTCTTGCTTTCGAACTGCTAGGTTGTCAGGAGCTGGGACAGAGATGGAGGCTCACTCCATTGTGCAGTACCTGGGAATCAAACTCCAACCTTCCAGTCCAACCTTCCTTAACCACTTGAGCCACCACAGCTCCTATGTCCAGTCTACCTTGACATTAAATAAAACATGGGTTAGATTTCTTCATTGTCTACTTGTTTGTTTGTAAGTCTGGCTGGACATCCTGCTACAGTAATGGAGTAGACTGTACAGAAACTCAATGCCGAGTGTCAGGCTATGGGTGAATGAGCACCTTTAGGTGGGATAATGGTCGCCTCAGTGGAGGAAATGCCACTGGAAACCATAATATTGGGCCCAACAGCAAAATGGAGAAACTCCGATTCCCAACTCTGATTCCCCATGGTCATGGAGATGGAAGAAGCCATGCCAGATGGACTGGCTGTGAAGGTGCACCTTGTCAATATCCTCAAGTGTGCAGCAGTCCATTACAGTCCCGGTGTTGAATCCTGCATGTCTCATTTCATGTGTGTTGCAGGAGATGGCTCCGAGATCACAGTGTGTGGGTCATTTCATGGCAAGTTGGGATCCATATTAAACAAATTCACCCCAATGACTTTTGTCCTGCTCCAGGGGAAAATGCATTCTCTGGTACGAGTTGCAGTCGACAACTTGTTTGTGAAAAGCAACTGACTTTGTTGCAGAAACACAGCTATGTGGATGTGCTCTATGAAAATGAGCTTTCATCCCTTTTCTGCAGAATAAAAATTTCATAATTCAGGAAAACAGGCTGACGAGGACTCTCAGGCCCCACCAGAGATCTCACTTGCCACATGGGACTGAGACATCAAATGCTTACTTCCCATTGAGGTTTCTGCAAAATGTCTCTAATGTTGTTTTCCTTTATAAAGATAAACACACACACACATACACACACAAACACACAAACGGCCAGCGCAGATTGACAAGGTAATTGCTCCAAAAAGGCGAAAAAGTCTATCTAATGTTTTTACTTTATAATTGTCCATGCAACAACAGGGCAGCAGTTCTAGTTTTCCATAATTGCACAGAAATGCAAAATAGGTCATATAGATCATCGTCAACAACAACAAAAACCTTGCCATCTCACTGGGACGTTTTTCTTTTTCTTTTTTGCTATTCCTTCCACTTTCCTTAGCTCACAAGAACAAACCAAGCCACATTTTATATCCCTATGTTCAGGTTATTGTATACATTAAGGCAAAAGAAATGTGCATCTGTTTCCTCCTTTCTCTTCTCCCCACACATAGTCTTGAACACTCCACTCCTCTCATTAGGTTGCTGCTCCTCAAGTGCATTTGCTATATAGCCTTGGAAATTGGGTAATGAAAACCAAGTCATACATTTCTGCTTTATGTTTCCAAAGAAGTAAGTGTGACTGTCAGGTTTACAAAAGATTGTTTATGTTCAGTGGCATGAAATGAGGAGCGAGTGTGCAGAGCAAGAACAGAGAGAGACTGCCCTGCCCAGGCTGACAGCACCGCATTCATCCTCCACGCTACGGCAGACAAAGCGCTGGTGTCGGCTGACAGGGACCATAAATCACTGCCAAGAGATGCTGTACCTACAGCTTATACCATTCTAAATGACAAACACACAATAATCCACATAGCACAGCACAGCACTTTTTTGCTCCATCTCTGCATCCTGCAGTGGCTCAAGTAGCTAAGATGCTGACTGGGAAGTGGAAGGTCAGCAGTTCGATTCCAGAGTACTGCGGGACGGAATGAGCTCCCGTCTTTATCCCAGCTCCTGCCAACCTAGCAGTTCGAAAGCAAGAAATTGCAAGTAGATAAATAGGGACCACTTTGATGGGAAGGTAACAGTGTTCCGTGCGCTCCGGTGTC
This sequence comes from Bradypodion pumilum, assembly GCA_035047305.1. Taxonomy (NCBI): domain Eukaryota; kingdom Metazoa; phylum Chordata; class Lepidosauria; order Squamata; family Chamaeleonidae; genus Bradypodion; species Bradypodion pumilum. Next base: position 13,589,449 of record JAWDJD010000010.1, on the reverse strand, counting down.
TAGTCATGCCTGCCACATGACCATGGAAACGCTCTTCAGCTTGGAAACAGAGATGAGCACTGCACCCTAGAGTCGGATATGACTGGCTTTTGAGCAAGGGAAACCTTTATCTTTACCTTTACTGCATCCTCTTCTCAAAGCTGGGACCCCAGAGGATGCATGAGGAGCTAAAGATGTAACGAAAACCTTGGGCTTTGTTTTCTGCTGTTTGGGGGCAAGGGGAAAAACAGAAAAGAATCAGGAGGGTAATGATGATGATGATGATGATGATGATGATGATGATGATGATGATGATGATGATGATGATGACGATGACAGCAGCAGCAGCAGCAGCAGCAACAACAGCGAGAGCTCACTTCATCATCCACACTGAGGTCTTGAACTGCTGACCTGCTGACCTTACAGTCATCAAGATCAGTGTCTTAACTACTAAGCCACCACAGTCCTCAAGCGTAGCCCTACATAAAGTCCAGCACATTAGTCTAACCCTGAAGTGAACAATATCTGATTAAAAACAAACTCCTTTGCTTTGCCACCTTGTTTTGTAACATTCAGTGGGTAGCTTTCCACTAAAATTTTCTGAGAACAATGCAATGATACAGAGAAAGAAGGAAAGTATTCAATTTCCCCACTTATGATGGCATAGAATAATGTTTTCTTCATGAATGGAGGGGTCAGGTGGGGCTAAGGTCCTCTTCAGGATGAAAATAGCTAGAATTCACATTTGGAATATAATAATAATGTTGTGTCAGAAATTATTCTGGGTTGAAAGGATACTTGCAGAAGAATCTTCACTCAGGGAACTTATATATTTATATCTATTTATATTTATAGATATAAGTTTATATTTATAAGATTTGTACAGTAATACCTCATACAAAGTCCGCTTCGTACAACATCGAATTCATACAACATCGCCTAATTCCTTGAAAAAAGTTGCCTCATACAAAGTCGCTGCGACTTTGTATGAGGCATTGGGGGTTTTCCCCAGGTTGGTTTGTCCCTTAAAATCAGGGTTGTTTGACATGTTTTTGTAATGTATTTAGCCTTTAGACAATGATTTCTTAAAGTTCTGCCAGTTTCCTGTCTGTTCCCTGAAGTCTGTGCTGTTACAGTACAATGTATCTCTATGGAAATAACGTTGTACAAGGCATCGCTGCAAGGATTTGGACGTTGTATGAGGCATCACGGGTTGGATTTTGCATGCCTCATACAAAGTCCAATCAAGTTTGGACGTTGTATGAAGTATCACTGTATTTGATGTTGTAACATTGTAATATATGTTGCCCCATGGTATCTTAGCCGCTCTGAGTTACTTTGGTGAGTATACAAGTCTAATAAATGAAATGAAATGAAATGAAATGAATGAATGCCCAAATGAGGCTCCTTTCATGTTCCCAAGAGCTGGAACAGAGACAGGTGATCATTCCATCATGCAGTACCCGGGTCTGGAACTGCTGACTTGACAGCCTTCCTGCTAACAAGGCAAGCTTCTTAACACTGAGCCAATGCAGCCCCTATTTAAAATATGAAATATATCAATCAAACCCTTGTATTACACTACAAACAGACTCATGTCATTCAGAGGTGGGCAACCTTGGAACTAGGAAATGATTTCCCTTCACCGATATTTACTATGGACCACAATGCCGATTTCTAAAACCCAATTTCTCAGAAATACTGTAGCTGGGGAAAGGTAAAGCAAGTTTTGTTGTTGTTCAGTCGCACAGTCGACTCCAACCCTTTGTGACCCCATGGACAATTGCCCACCAGGAACCCCTGTCCTCCACCATCCTCCTCAACCCTCCCAGCTCTGTGCCCATTGCATCTACAATACCATCTAGCCATCCCATTCGCTGCCACCTTCTTCTTTTGCCCTCCAACTTTCCCAGCATCAAGGCTTTCTCAAGTAAATCCACTCTTCTCATTTGATGTCCATAGTACTTTGTTTCATCTTTACTATTTGACCTTCTAAGCAGCAGTCAGGATAGATTTCTTCTAAGATCGACCTATTTGTTCTCCTCGTTGTCCAGGGGACTCTCAAAACTCTCCTCCAACACCACATTTCAAAGGCATCTATTCTTCTGCACTCAACTTTCCTTATGGTCCAGCTCTCACAACCATACATTACCACCGGAAATACCATTGCTTTGGCTATGCAAATTTTTGTTTGCAAGATGATGTCTCTACTTTTAGCTATGTTCCCCAGGTTTCTCATAGCTTGTCTCCCAAGAATCAGTCACCTTTTTATTTCATGGCTGCAATCTCCATCTGCAGTGATCTTAGAGCCTAAAAAAGTAAAGTCTGTCACTGCTTCTACTTCTTGCCCAACTATTTTCGACGGACTGATAGGGCCTGTTGCCATCTGCAGGCTCCATTTTCTGGAAATGAATTAGTGATGGGTTCCCAATGATCCTCAATGCTACTACATGGTTTTGGGAGTTATATGCAATGTGTGCGGGACATAATGCCCATCTCTAATGCGGGTGACATTTGCCCCACTTGGAGCATACAGTATTTCCATGTAGAAAAGTAAAAAGGTGGCAGACAAGAAGAGACAACAACCTCACAACAACATACAAGTGCAATGCAACACACCCAAGATACAAATAATGTCCCATATATGCCTTCAGGGAGTGGTTATTAGTGGCCTCCTTGACAGAACCCAGCCCAAGTCCACTTTAAAGGTGACAAAACCAAATGAAGAATGAGCAGGAGCCTCAAAATTACCTCCTGGACAGAGGCTGGACAAGCAAAGGCAACACCACTGTCATCACTGCTATAATGAGATTTTGACATGTCTATTTGAATTAGAGCAAATCTGTATATATTAATGTTTTAATTAGAATGTGCACATAGAATTCACCATTGAAAAAGGAGGGCCAAAGAGTAGGCAGGGTTTCTCAACCTTGGGCCTCTAGGTATTAATGGACATCAATTACTAAAAGCCGGGGCTGTGGTGACTCAGTGGTTAAGAAGCTTCCCTTGTTAGTTGGAAGGCTGGCAAGTCAGCAGTTCAATACCTGGGTACTGCATGACGGATTGAGCACCTGTCTTTGTCCCAGCTCTTGGGGACATGAAAAGGAGCCTCATTTCGGCATTCCCTGAGTGAAGTTTCTTCCACAAAAATCCTTTCAATCCAGAATAATTTCTGACATGAAATTATTATTACCAAATCCCATGTCAGCACATCTGCAGATCAGGGCTTCTGGTGAATTTACACTTTGCTGCCAGTGTACCATCCTCTTTTATGCAAGCTAGCACACCTTAGTCTCAGCCTCCATCTGCAGTACCTTGGATACCTTGGAGTCTTTATTCAGTGAGGAGTCCGTGCATTGGTCAACATCTCTGCGATGACATTCTGGGGCTGAGAAATCAAGTCCACTTTTTCATCCATTCCAATATTATGTTACCCACTGGCTAGGCAGAGCATGACGTGTGCCCTCCGCTGTCACCTTGCCCAAGGGATCCAATGGAGGACGCTTGGGTGAGTTTTAGTCCTGGTCTAACATCATTGACAAGAGATGAGCAACGCTGCCTAGTTAGACCGCTCAAGCTTCTGAGGATGGAGTTACGAAAAATTAGGTTTCCCTTCCTCAAAATCCACTCATGTCTGATTCTAGAAGGGATGGTGCTCCGTTCCATTTACAGCCAAAGGTCTACAGAAATTTCCATGGTCATGTGGCATGCATGACTCGAGGCCAGCATGCATGGAATGCTGTTACCTTCCACACCAAAGCAGTACCTATTTATCTACTTGCAATTTCTTGCTTTTGAACTGCTAGGTTGGCATGAGCTGGGACAGATGGCAGAAACTCACTCCATCACGCAGCACTCAGGTCTTGAACTGCTGACCTGCTGACCTTCTGCTCATCAAAATTTCTTAAAGCTGGCTGGATTCTTCAGTGGTTTAGGTATCTAGCTGCAGAGCCAGAGGTTGGGAGTTCAATTCCCCATTGTGCCTTAAAGAGGCGAGCCATCCTGTGAGGCCTTGGGGAAGCTGTAAGTTCCTTGTACACACTCAAAAAGGTGCAAGAAAATCTGGGTAGGGTTGCCCTAAGTTGTAATTGACTTGGCATACAATTTAAATATTTAAAACCTGGGCAGGCTCTTTAAAGGGAGATGTTTACCTATGTTTTAATTTACTAAATAAACATTTAAAATATTTTGCAGTATCTCCAACATTGTCTTGTCCTGTTCTTGATGATTGGAATCATTGTGTTAAAAGGCAGAGAGAGAATGAGAAATATTTTCAGGGATGTCAAACCCTCTCCTCTTTTCTTTTTCAGAAGTAAAGAAAGCAAAGCAGAAATAAAGCAAGCCAAAATCGTTCACAAAGCACAGTTGTGCTGACAATGCTCCCAGTGCCATTAAGATGAAGGTGCTGTAAGCCATCATCTGAAAGTGCATCAGAAAATACATCCTGATGTGTCAGGAATACCTGTTTCTCTTTTAACCTAAACTTCTGATGAACCAACAAGCTTCAGAGAGCATTTATATGCAAAGGCATATAATATGTCCCCTGTATCTAATTATCTGTCAACCTGAAGCAGTTTGTTTTCTAAATCGGCCTCTCGGCTGTGACTTTATGAGGTCATAAAGAAAACAGTGCCACTCTCCCTGCCGAAATACCAGCGGAGGCTGGATCAACAAATTACAGTCCTTAATGGCATCTCTTCCTGGCAAGAGCATATCCTGGGTTAACCATTCCTCTGAGCACTGCATCACTGTCACAGTGCTAGGAGGGACATTGAACAGCACCTGATTTCTCTGCAGATTTAGTCCTTCTGGCTTAGCTTTTCTTGATTCCAGAATGAAGCCAATGCAAAATGAATAATCCATTGATTTCTTTTTAGATATCCACCTTTTGTGGAATGGTACAGACAAAACTTGGAAACATAGGATGGAAGGGAAGAGAATTCCAACAGCTTGTCCTAGCTTCAAAGAGAAATCCAGGAAAAAGAGTGTTTCCAAACAAATCTATTTCAAAAGGCAGGGCAGGGCATTTCACTGTAAGTAAGCTTGTGAAAGCATTTGTTTCTGTCAAAATTATATTAATGTTTTCCAACAAATTCCCTTCTGCTCTGGTCTATGTCTTTCCCTAGCCTTCTCCTCACCCCTGTCTTGCCTAGACCTCTACTAGCATTCCTATAACCTCAGCCTAGAACTAATTATACCTGGAAAGAATCCAACTACAAATGAAACATTGGCTCATTTATGAGCCAGAGAAGTAAAACTATGGAACACTGGCTAATGTATGATGGTGGTAGATGACAGAAGAATTTGGAAAGCTTTGCGGGACTACTGGAGTTCAGCTTTTTTATTTCTCTTCCTCATTTCCCCCATGACATCTGAATGCCATTTGGCCTTAATATTTCCCTCTGTAAAATAGGGATAAAAGCTTCTTCTAAAAAGTATGGAAATATATATTGAGATCTCAGGAAAAAGGAGATTACTATTGACAGATGGAGAGGATATGCAGTGGCCTTAGCTGGGAATGGTGCCCAAGTGTAATTTCTCATGGCTAAGTACAAACTTTGGAGGCCTCCTTCCTTTTCTGTTTTGACAGGTTAAAAGAAGGACCTTTCAGCTTGGCTTTTTGAAAATAAAATAAAATAAATAACAGATTAGCACCTTTCAACTTGTTTTGGTTTGAATCCTCACTCGATCATGAGGTTTACTTAGTGACCTCAAGCCAATAATCTTCTCTCAATCTAACATATCTCAGCCTACCTTATTGTAGAAGGTTATGAGGATTGGGAATACCAGAACACCTCATATGTCTCATGAGAAATCGGTACATTAATCAAGAGGCAACAGTTAGGACAGAACATGAAATGACAGAGTGGTTTGGAATAGGAAAAGGAGTAAGACAAGGTGGAGTTTTGTCACCCTGTTTATTCAATCTATACACAGAACACATAATGCGCGATGCAGGGATGGCGGAATCACAATAGGGGATCAAAATTGCTGGGAGAATATTGTGTATGCAAGCAGCTAGTTCCGCTGCCTATTGCATGGAATTCAGCAGGTTGCAACTGAAGGAGATAACAGCTGAAGGAGCCAAGCCCATGCGGCTCCAATCACCCAATTAATAGCTAGCGCGGGGAACTCCCCGCCTCCAGGTGTTCATGGTCAGGAATACAACACAATAGGTAATCAGGGTGTTCATGGTCGGGAATTTTAGTGTTTGGGAATCAAGACAATGGAAGCAGCTGTAAACTAGCCTAACACATCTTTATTGCATGGAGTACAGCACGAACATGAGGTAATGGTGGACAAAACAGCTCCTTTTATGCAGTAGCTATACATTTGAATGTGGCTCCTCGATAGCGCATTGTCTACTGTCCATGTGACGTCATCATTAGTCACGCCCTTCTTGTCCAGGTGAGGTGAGGGCGGGAATCTTTCCCACACAACTGAAGGTATTTGAGGAATGTGTACCATGTGAGCTGAATGCTCGCTATTTCCCCCTAGTGGTCACTAGCTCGCGTTCTATTGTGGTTTGTTACATTGTTTCTATTGCAAGATATAGCTTGTTACATTTGCTCATTCATGTGGTTACAGATTGTTACACTCGCTCATTCGTGTGGTTATAATTACATTCAATATACAACATCCCTCCCCTCTAAGATGGGACAATTGTCCCTCAACCAAGATGGTTTTCCTCTTGTGCGTTTTGGGCGTGTGGCCGTTATGCTTGGCTCGGCCGAGCCCCCTCATCTGTGTCCTCCTGGCTCTTGTCCTGAAATTGGAGAGGATGACTCATTAGCGACTCGCTGCGGACTTGCAGCTATGGGTTGAGCAGGAGGAGGGGGATTGGTTTCTGATGCAGATGTGGGCAAACTGGGGGCACTAGGGGCTAAAGAAAAACCCCGCTCCTCACTTGGATGGGTGGGGGAACACTCCGAAACACCCCCCCCCCGGTTTGGCAACTCAAGATCTAACTCAGGGGGAACAGGGACAAACTCATTCCTCTCTTTCATGGTGCTGGGAAGAACTGGTGTATCAAAAGGATATGGATTTGAGTCTGCTCTTCCCCCCCTTGTTTGGAACTGTTGCCCCTCGTTTTCTCCCCCTTGAGATAAGCGGGTGGGGGAGGACTCTAATGTTGAGTTCTGCTGCTGGGCACCTCTGTCCGGCCCCCCAATCACTCGATGCCTTAGTTGGTCAACGTGCCTTCTCCAGAGGAGACCCGTGTTGGTCTCGACACAGTATGAAACTGGTCCCATTTGGTTAATGACTACACCCGGCACCCAGGATGGCCCTGTAGCTGCGTAATTCCTACAGTGTACAGGTTCACCTATCTTGAAGTTTTTTGTGGACCTGAGCCCAATGTTTCTTCCCCTATCCTCCACCCTGGTGGGATCCAACCTGGTCAACAACGAATGCAATTTCCTTTTCATGAGGAGTTCAGCGGGGGAGAATCTCAATGCCAATGGCGTCACCTTGTATGCCAACAAAAACTGTCAGAGCTGTAGGTCCAGATCCCCCGGCCCCATGCGCCGCAGCCCCTCTTTCATTGTGCGCTCCAGGCGTTCCACCTGGCCGTTAGTTGCAGGGTGAAAGGGGGCTGAGGTTATGTGCCGAATGGCGTTTGATTCCAAGAACGCTTGGAACTCTGCAGACGTGAAAGTGCTAGCATTATCACTCACAATGATGTCAGGTATCCCAAAGGTACTTATTAGCTTGCGCAGCTGTTTTATGCTTGCGGCTGATGAGGTGCTGCACATCGGAATCACTTCCAACCACTTGGAGTATGCGTCTACTACCAGTAGAAAAAGGGAACCCCTGAATGGACTTGTGAAGTCCATGTGGAGGCGAGACCACGATCCCCTGGCTGTGTCCCATTCTCTTTATGGAAGTCGGGACTCCTCAGGGCGAGAGCTCTGGTGACTTTCGCAGGTGTTCACCATGTGCTCAATATCTGCATCTAGCTGTGGCCACCAGAAATAGCTTTGGGCCAGCGCCTTAGAGCGCACGATCCCCGGGTGGCTGACGTGTAGAAGCTGCAGTACCCTTGCTCTCAAGGATTCTGGGACGACCACTCTCTCCCCCCACAGGAGGCACCCCCTTTCTGTGGATAACTCAACCCTCTTCCTGAAAAACGCAGCAAACTCATCTGCGGGGGGAGCCGTGGGCCACCCCTTCTGTACCCAGGATCTAACAAGGGCTAGTGTTTTATCCTTTGCCATGGCTTCAGCGATTTCCACGGGAGGTGTGGGGGGTCCATCTAGGGCTTCTATGAGGAGGACTTGGATGTCCTGCTCTATCTCGCATTTCGGGTCTCCCAGGTGGGGAAGAGGAGACCTTGAGAGTGCGTCAGCATGGCTTATGTCTTTCCCGGGGCGGTACACTAATGAACCCCTGTACGCATTGAGGAAAATAGCCCACTGAAGCATCCTTGGGGAAAGGATCTGTGGAGTAGGCTTGTCTGAGGTGAAAATACCCAATAGTGGCTTGTGGTCAGTTACAATGGTGAATGGACGACCATACAAAAAATCATGGAGCTTCTTTGTGCCCGCCACAATAGCAAGGGCCTCCCTATCTGTTTGGGTGTAATTGTGTTCTGCCTTAGACAATGATCTCGAATAGAAGGCAACTGGGGCTTCTTGCCCGCTCTTTAGCACGTGGCAAAGGACTGCCCCCACCCCCACTGGTGAGGTGTCACAGACTAAGACTACCGGCTTCTTCGGGTCGAAATGGGTCAGGATGGCCTCCGAGGAGAAGAGCTGCTTGAGTTCCCTGAAAGCCCGCTCTTGGTTCACCCCCCACCGCCAAACCGCATCTTTCTTCAGCAGCCTATGCAGGGGCTCTGCAATCGAAACTTTCCTGGGCAGGAAGGAATGGTAAAAATTCAGCAGCCCTAAGAAGGATTGCAGCTCCGGTTTCGCGGTGGGGCGAGGGGCGTTTTGGATGGCCGAGACTTTGGACTCAGCAGGTTTCACTCCCTCAGGGGTTATGCGAAACCTCAGGAACTCAACTTCTCTAGCAAGGAACACACATTTGTCTCTCCGCAGTCTCAACCCCATGGATTCGAACACTTGTAAGGACCTTATCTAATCTCTGGGCCAGTTCTGCTTCGCTACCCCCAGATATCAAAATATCATCAAAATATGGCAAAACACCTGGTAGCCCCTTTAACAAACATTCCACAAGGGACTGAAATATCCCCGGCGCTGAGTTTATGCCGAACTGTAGGCGCGTCACCTAAAATGCCCCCTTGTGAGTTACAATGGTTTGCGCAGCAGCTGTAGCTGGGGTTACTGATAGCTGCTGGTACACCTGCGCCAGATCCAATTTGGCGAAACACCTCCCCCCATTTAAAGTAGCTAGCAGATGGCTAACTATTGGCACTGGATAGGCATTAGGGCGGATTGCCTTGTTGATTGTACACTTGTAGTCAGTGCAAATCCGCACCTCCCCATTTGCTTTTAGCACTGTAACAATAGGAGTCTCCCACTCTGAAGACTCCACAGGCACTAAAATCCCCTGACCCACCAGTTTGTCAAGTTCCGCCTCTATTTTGTCCTTCAGGGCGAATGGAACCCGTCGTGGCTTGAGCCTAATTGGGCGGACCTCCGGGTCTAAGTCGAATGAAACTGGGGGCCCCTTGTACTTCCCGAGTCCCTTCTTGAATACCTCGGGGTGTGCATTGCACACTGCCTGAATCTCATCCCCCTTGATGGCATAGACGCCTCCTATGAAAATATCCAGGGGTTTGAACCACTGTGTTCCCAGGAGGTTGCACCCCCCCTCCTTTAAAACTACTAGGGGGAGTTTCCTTCTGAGTCCCTTGTACTGTATTTTGAAGTTCCCCACCCCCAACACTGGGATCCCATTCCCCTGTACATCCCTTAAGTTCGACCTCAGTTCCTTGAGTCTGGGTCGCGCCTTGGGGGGAATGCGCAAAAACTCTCTATGGGAAATGATGGAGTAGGTGGACCCCGAGTCTATTTCCATCCTAACTGGGATCCCCTGCAACAGTACCTCGACATAAAAATGTGGGTGCCCTAAGGGCATGCTGTGAACGGCCAGGTTGTCTCCCCCATATGCTCTTCAGTACACGTGGTACCCCTATGGGCCATCGACGCCATCGTAGACTCTGCCGACGCCATCCCGTCTCCGCGTAGAGTGCTCTGCTGGACTCTTGCTCTCGTCTCGCCGTTGCCTGCACACCCTGGCGATGTGGCCCCTTCATCCGCAGTTGTGGCACTCAGCCTTCCGGAATGGGCATTTGCTCCGATCGTGGGATGCTCCGCAGCCATCACAACGCCGGCCTCCCTTTCCTTTCTTCTCACTCTGCCCCTTTCTGACTTTCCGGACCCCCTCATCTTCACTGGAGCCTGCACTGGCGGAGGCATCTGAAGATGTGGGCATGCGTGGGGCAGGGGGCACCCTCCAGGTAGCCTGGACTGCTGATGCAGCCGCCTCAATTGGTGGTGGCTTCGCTTTGAGGAGCTTGAACCCGGCCCTTGTGGACTCAGCCGTCTGCGCCTCTTGCAGAACCTCTTTGAAGGTGAGGTCATGGCCATGGGTCATGAGCTTCCTTTGGGTGTCCCCATCTCGCATCCCGCAAAGCAGCTGGTCTCTAAGGGCCATATCTAAGAACTCCCGCCATTCGCATGGGGTTGCCGCCAAGCGGAGGGCCGCCGCATACTCGGACACGGACTCACCTGGCTTTTGGTCCCTCCTTGCAAACACGGCCCTGGCAGAGAAGAAGGACACCTTGGGCTTGGTCTCTCAGTGCAACCAGCAGGTCGGCTACGGCAACCTGCTCCACTTCTCTTGGTGCCACCAGGTCCATCAGTGTTTGCACTGCGTGATAGCCGAGCATCGTGATGAGAAGGACCCTCTTCTTTCCCGCGTCCGTGATGCCAGCAACCACTACCATACTCCTGAAGTGCATCTCAAACCAGTCCCATCGCTCGGGCCGGTTTATGTCAAAAACCGGTTGCTGTGGAAGTGTCTTGTCCCCGTGGGAAGCCATATTCCATCCTCATTGCCAATTTAGTGTTTGGGAATCAAGACAATGGAAGCAGCTGTAAACTAGCCTAACACATCTTTATTGCATGGAGTACAGCACTAACATGAGGTAATGGCGGACAAAACAGCTCCTTTTATGCAGTGGCTATACATTTGAATGTGGCTTCTCCATAGCGCATTGTCTACTGTCCATGTGACGTCATCATTAGTCACGCCCTTCTTGTCCAGGTGAGGTGAGGGCGGGAATCTTTCCCGCGCAGCTGAAGGTATTTGAGGAATGTGTACCATGTGAGGTGAATGCTCGCTATTTCCCCCTAGTGGTCACTAGCTTGCGTTCTATTGTGGTTTGTTACATTGTTTCTATTGCAAGATACAGCTTGTTACATTCACTCATTCATGTGGTTACAGATTGTTACACTCGCTCATTCATGTGGTTATAATTACATTCAATACACAACAGGAATACAACACAATAGGTAATCATGGGCAGTAATACAGTGACATCAACCAATGGGTATTGTGGCGGGGAATTCAAATGCATTATAAAAGGAGCTGCGTATCCTAGTGTGACCCCATGTTCAGATTGACCATGCTGCAATAACATGGTGTTTGGCCCACCTGCTGGCTCCGTGTGCAATCAGTCTGCCTACATCAAAGAGGAACATCAACAATTTGAGATATGCAGGCAATACCACCCTAATGGCAGAAAGTGAGGAAGACCTAAAGAATCTACTGATTGGGCTGAAAGAGAAGAGTGCAAAAGCTGGCTTGAGACTCAATATCAAGAAAACCAAAATAATGGCAACAGGCCCTATCGGTACCTGGAAAATAGATGGGGAAGAAGTAGAAGCAGTGACAGATTTTACCTTATTAGGAGCCAAGATCGCTGTGGATGGTGACTGCAGCCATGAAATAAAAAGACAATTAACTCTGGGGAGACAAGCTATGAGAAATCTGGGGAACATAGTGAAAAGCAGAGACATCACCTTGAAAACAAAAATTCGCATAGTCAAAGCAATGGTATTCCCAGTGGTAATGTATGGGTGTGAGAGCTGGACCATTAGGAAGGCTGAGCATAGAAAAATAGATTCCTTTGAGATGTGGTGTTGGAGGAGAGTGTTGAGAGTCCCCTGGACAGCAAAGAGAACAAATAAGTCAATCTTAGAAGAAATCAAACCTGACTGCTCATTGCTCAAATAGTGAAGATGAAGCTTAAATACTTTGGACACCAAATGAGAATGGAGGATTCACTTGAGAAGGCCTTGATGCTGGGAAAGGTGGAGGGCAAAAGAAGAAGAGGGCATCCAAAGATGAAATGGATGGATGGTGTGGTTGACGCATTGGGCACAGAGCTGAGCGGGCTTAGGAGGATGGTGGAGGACAGAGGTGCCTGGAGGGCAATGGTCCATAGGGTCGCAAAGGGTTGGAATCGACTGTGTGACTGAACAACAAAAATGAGGATTAAATGTATGAGGGAGAAAATGGTGCAGGCCACTCAGAACTCCTCAGAGAAAGGAAGGTGGGTTTAAAATATTAGGCTTTTATACAAAGGAGAAAATTGTTAAGGATGGATAATCTGAGAGGAGGCAGGTTTAGAAACTGGATCATGATGTCCAGAGAAACAGGAGTCTAGTAAGAAAACCTGAGGAATTTGATTATAAAAACACATTTTTATCAGTTAAAAATTTCCAAAGCAGTTCACAACAAGTTGGATAAGCAATTTTCAGAAGTCAGGGGCCTAACCAGTGCTGTGCTGAAATTTGGGACGCAGGGACAAATCCCGGTGCGCTCTAGTGACTGGCGCCCCAAAAGATTGGCAGAAGTATATCACCTGGCGGCTGCAGTCCACGACATCATACAGTAACCCCCATAGGCACCCTCCCTCCCTCCCTCCCTGTCCAGCACCCTTTTAGCATAGCCAGCATGCCCCTGAGCCTAACATGCCCATTGCTAGACTTTGAGAGACCCAAAACACCGTGTTTTTGTTTTTGTTTTTTAAACTACCATGGCTCTGGATGCCCTGAGATGTTTGTGTGTGTACATGTTGTCTTCCCTGCTGTAGATCATAAACTGATCAAACTGGAGTCAAACAAAACAATTGATAAAAGGAAAATTAGCACTAAATAAAAATATAACAACATATTTCTATAATTTGATATAGGTTAACTGGCAGGGATTTTTCCCCTCCGTGCTTAACAAAATTTAGTAAGAGTACTTGGCAACATTTGCTAAGAAAAACCAATAAGGTACCATCTGAATCACCTCTAGTGGAGATGTTTCCAGAAAAGAGCTTCTGCAAAAGACTAAAAAGGTATGGGAGTAAAGGTGCTTTGGTATTGGAATGAAAAAGGAACGCCAATAATTCAGCAATTTCAATAAAAATGGTGTTTTCATATCCCAAAAATCGATGTGAGAAGAAACACCTCCACTTTAATAGCTTTAAATTTTTGAAGCTTGTAGGCATTCTGGAGAAATAAAGTGTACACAAAACTATATGCACATTTTAAAATTTGATGGTTAAGCTGAGCTTCATGTTAGTCAATGGAGGAAAATAATGAAAACTGTATGCTATACGTAAACAAATGTACACATTATGGAAACTCTACCCAAAAAGAAGATAAGGACCTCAATGTGGAAAGTAAGAAAGCTGTCCATGAAATATGAATCCCCCTAATGAATGAGAATTAGGAACGTTGCCACTTCTTGCTCACAAGAGGAAAGATATTTTGGGGGAGAGGCCACTCTACTTTTTCCTCATGGCAAAATTTCTCTGTGCAAGTTTTTTCCTCCCAAGAAATCCTTGCAGAATTTCTCCTGTGTTTCATTGTCTTTCTTCCCTTGGGGGTGGGATATAGAGAAATACCAATCTGTGCAGAGTTATTACAAATCTTGAGCAAAATAGCTTATTTCCTATGCAATATCCCCTGGAAAGGTTACTGAGCTGTGCAGAATTTGGCAGTTGCTTGTCCTGAAAAATTGTCCAAAAGTTAACAAATAAAAGAACAAAAGGAAGCCACAAAATTTTGCCCATGCAGCAGAGAATCTAGGCAAGGGGTCCCAACATGGTGAGACTCCAGAATGTAGCCAATAGTAAAACATTTTTAGTACATTCCACACCTCTAAAGAGAATATGAAATATACTGAATTTAGTAGCCTCTGGAAACCCATCCAGATGTAAGACTCGATTAAGTCTGTAGACACCAAAACCAGAGAGGGGGGGAGAGAAGAGCGTCCCCATTGCACAGTTTTCATTCCCTATTATTCTGCCTCTGATCTCTAGTGTATTAATTAGGACATTCATCAGAAATGAAGAGTGAATTCAAGTCTCTCCTCTGTGGGAACAGTAAGAGTGCCAATGGAACCTAAGCTGGAGAATTCTTCTGCCCACACCATTCTTGTGATTAATAATAGAAAATATTTTTTTAAGAAAAGGAAAATGGAAAGGAGGGTCAACTGCTGAGTGCAAGGATAGTCTCTTGACAGGGAATAATTAAGATACTTCGATAAATATGATTAATAAGCTGAAACTGGCAGGGTGTGCAGTAAACAACCGCTAACCAGATGGTGCATTTTCTCTTCTGACAATTGTGAAAATAGGTAGATGGGAGCCAGAGTCTTGACACGTGGCCATTTCTGATCTGGTGTGGGAAGAAAGACGACAACAGCAGCAGATTCAGGCCTGGAGCAGTGAATCGTCTGAGAAGAATGAGCAAATGTTTGTCTCCCGAGCAAACAGCTGTTGGGAATCATGGCAGACAAGTGTTCTTGTGCCAACAGGTTGACAGCCGCAACACATCCCATCTGTAGTAAATTTGTGGGGTAGATTGGAAAGTTCAGACCAAAGAACATGTTCTAGCCATGTCAAACACAAGGGGTGGCTCCCTTCACCAGAGACAAGAGATGTCGGAAATATTCCTTTGTGATAGAAATCAGATACATCTGCAGATGTTTCTGCAGAAGAAACAGTTTCCAGTTGTGCCTCTCTTTGTTTATTGTATTCCCAAAGATGATGGGAATTGTCCCATACAGAGGTTCATTGGACCTTTTAAGAGGCTTTTTTGTGCAGCAAAATGAAAAGAGGAGGAACGATTGCAGAGGTTAGGATGCAACAGAATCAGCCCTACCATTAGATAGAGCAATGTGGCCATTTTTATATTAATTGCTAGTAGGTATCATCAAAGTACTAAAGGACAAAGCTTTATCTTCTATACCTATAAAATTGTGCGTTAACCGTTGTAATTTGACAAAGGATCTTTAGCCAGGCCCTACTAGCCCGTACCGAGCATTCATGCACTCGCCCGAACTGGGTACGGAGGTAACTGGGGGGTTGAGAAATGCGCCACTGGGGCAGGAGCCCCCCAAACACAAGCAAAGGAAAAGGACTGCAATTCCCAATGTTCCTTGCACCATGCCGCACCAGAGCCAATCAGTCTGAGAGGTATGAGCAAAAGGAACGTTTGGAAATGTGCCATGGCCAATCAAAATGGAGCCGCAGGGGGGAAAAACCGCCGCACAAACGGAACACACAAACCCAAAACTACAAGCCCCAGTGTCCTGAGCACCATGAGCGCGCAGAACGCTGAGGAAGTCGGCACGCGAAAAATAAAAATAAAAAACACACTGCGAGTGCAAGTCCGCTGCAGGTGGACGCAGCACCTCAAAGCCACGCAAACACCCGCCAGCCTTCTTGCACGGAGCAATGGGGAGGAGAGGAACTCCCTCTCCTCCACGCTACCCTGCCGAAAACATGGCGAGACCATCACCGGCCTCAACAAAGGTTGAGCCAGGGTGGGGAAAAACCACCACAACAGAGGAAGTTCAAGGGGGGGAGGTATGGATGCTTTCGTCCCCCCCCCTTGAAATCAAAACAATTCCTCCGGAAAGCAAAGGAAGTGGACGGCTCTCTGCCCAGTGCCTTTACTTTCCGAGTAAGTGTTTCGCTTTCAAGGGAGGGCAAAGGCATCATTGCCTTCGCCAACCCTTGAAAGTGAACCCATTCCCAGGTAAACAAAGCCAGCGGATGGCGCTCCGCCCGCTGACTTTACTTACCCCAAAGGTTTTTCGCTTTCAAGTGGGGGCAAAGGCAATGGTGCCTTGCCCCCCCCCTTGAAAGTGAACCCATTCTCAGATAAGCGAAGCCAGCGGACGGCAGTATGCCCGCTGACTTTTCTTACCCCAAAAATAAACCAGTAATTCAAACAAAACAAAAAATCACAAACAAAAACATCCAAAAATAACCAAAATCAAACCTAAAAATAACACCAAGAAGAAACACACAGAACTCCCTGCCCCCCCAAGAAAAAAATAACACTACAAACCCCAAAAAGAAATTAAACCAGAGAACTCACCCAAACGACCTTCCTCCACAACGTCCGGAACTGAAATGAGGAAAGAAAGAGACTACTTACTGGAAGAAGCGACACCCAGAGGCCAGTAGAGAAAAACAGTCAAAGTAAAAGAAAACCTCAACAGCACCACCCACAGGTCACAGGAGAAAAAACAGTCAAAAATATTCAAAAAAAATCTAAAGTTTCAAAAACATTTCTTAAATCCTGTGTACAGTTTTCACTCAAAAAAAAAAAACCAAACATCTAAACACAGTTTAAATACATTGATTTTTTTAAAAAAAAACACATACTTACACATTTTAAAAATTATTATCAGGTACAACTATTTTTAAAAAATTCACATAGTAAAACATTATTTGGTTTACAAAAATTGTAAAAAATATATCATCCTTTCCTCCTTTTTTAATAAAAAAAAGCTGATCACTGTCTATAACAGCCCATGCGTATAAATAAACATTTTAAAAATCACAAAACCTTTCAACACCATTTAAAACAGCCCGGCACCATTTGTTCAAGAAAAAAAAAAACTTTACTATCTAACACAATTTAACGTCTTTTTATATAACAATACACATTAAAAAAAACTTCCAAAACAATTTAAAACAGCCCGGCACCGCCAGGCAATCTCTGCTAGTAACCTATAAAATCAAGCGTTAACCGTTGGAACTTCAGATACAATCCTAAGCCAGGCCCTACTAGCCTGCACTGACCATTCGTGCACATGCCCAAACTTGGTCTGCAGGTCAATGAAGGATTGAGAAATGCGCCAGTGGGGCAAGAGCCCCACAAACACGAAAAAAGGGAAACAACTTCATTTCCCAATGTTCCTTGCACCATGCTACAGCCAATCAGGCTGAGCGGCATGAGCAAAAGGAACATTTGGAAATGCGCCACGACCAATCAAAAGGAAACCACAGGAAAAAAGACGCACAAGCCGAAAACGCAAACGCCAAACTACAAGCCCCAGCGTCCTGCACGCCATGAGCGCGCAGAACACTGAGGAAGCTGGTGAGCAAAAAATAAAAATAAAAAACACACTGGGAGCACAAGTCCGCCACAGCCGGACACAGTGCCTCACAGGAAAAAAAACACAGGGGGAGGCAAGGGGGGAAAAGGCACTGCCCCCCCCTTGAAAGTGAACCCATTCCCAGGTAAGCAAAGCCATCGGACGGCGCTCCATCCGCTGACTTTACTTACCGCAAAAGGGTTTCACTTTCAGCGAGGCCAAGCCATGGGAACCAAAGCCCCCCTCCCCAATGGCGCCTGCAGCTCCCGATTGGAGTTTCCCCTTTAATATCACTGGGTGGGGGGGTTGCGCTCCCCCTCTCTACTGGCTCCCCTGGGGTTGGGAGGGTTAGGGGGACAAAAGGGGTCTGTCTCACCAACCCTCCTGACCCCAGGGGACCCGGCAGAGAGGAGATTCCCCTACACACACACACACACACACACACACACACACACACACACACACACACACACACACACACACACACACACACACACACACACACCATATTAAAGAGAAGAAACCAAGCAGTTACCTCTCTTTAAAAATGGAGTTTTTTTGGGGTGGAATCCCCCTCTCCGATGGCTCTCTTGGGTCCGGAAGGGTTGGGGAGACAGACCCCTTTTGTCCACCCAACCTTCCCAAACCCAAGGAAGCCAATGGAGAGGGGGATCACACACCCCCAATATTAAAGGGAAAACCACAATTGAGATTTCCCTTTTAATATCAGAGGGTGGCCTGGATTCGATCCCCTCTCCTGGGTCCCATGAGTCTGGAAGGTTTGGGGGGGACAAAAGGGGTCTGTCCCCCCAAGCCTTCCAGAACCATGGGACATGGCAGAGAGGGGATCCCCTCCGTAGGACACCCCGTTATTAAAGAGAAGAAACCAAGCGGTTACTTCTCTTTAAAATGGAGTTTTTTGGGGGGAATCCCACTCTCCGATGGCTCTCCTGGGTCTGGAAGGGTTGGGGAGACAGACCCCTTTTGTCCACCCAACCCTCCAAAACCCAAGGAAGCCAGCGGAGAGGGGGATCACCCCCCGATATTAAAGGGGAAACCACAATTGAGATTTCCCTTTTTATATCAGAGGGTGGCCTGGATTCGATCCCATCTCCTGGGTCCCATGAGTCTGGAAGGTTTGGAAGGACAAAAGGGGTCTGTTCCCCCAAGCCTTCCAGAGCCAGGGGACACGGCAGAGAGGGGATCCCCCCCATAGGACACCAAAAAACAAAAAAAATCGAAAACATCCAAAAATACACAAAAACAACCAAAATTTACACCAGAAAACAATACAAAGTAAACAAAAACAAAAATTTCAAAACACACACAGCACCCAGCCAAACACCATAAAATCCACCCCCCCCCCAAATAAAGAAAAACAGCCAACTCACCACCACACGACCTCACTCCACGATGACCGGAAAAGAAATGAATAAAGAAAGAGACTACTTACCGGAAGAAGCTCCACCCAGAGGCCATGAGAGAAAAAACAGTCAAAATACAAGATAACCACTACCAGCCCCACCTGCTGGCCACAATAGTAAAAACAATTCAAAAAGACACAACAGCCCCACACAAAAGGCCCCAAGAGTAAAAACAAGTAAAAAACATAACACAAAAATCACAATTTTACACAAATCAAAAACATATGTCAATAAAATAAAATTAACTCAAATTTAACTCAAATAAAAACCAAAAACATCTAAACACAGTTTAAAAACATTTATTGTAAAAAACATGTACTTTCACATTTTTTAAATTATTACCTATGGTACAACTAAAACATTATTTGGTTAAATAAAATTTTCTTTAAAAGAATATCATCCTTTGTTCTTTTTTTAATCCACAAAACCAAAACTCCAAACAAAACTGATCACAGTTTATAACAGCCCGCCAAAAAAGTGTATAAATGAAAAATTTTAAAAATTTCAGTTATAGACTAACCTCTTCTTTACAAACATTAACAAAAAAAAAACCTTCCAACATCATTTAAAACAGCCCGGCAACGCCGGGCAACCTCTGCTAGTGTTCTATATGGGTTGCCTGATGCTCCTTAGCTATGCTGCTGCCTTTGAGTGTGTTGGAAATTTCTTTTCTGTTGCTACTGCTGAAGACAGACTCGGCTGCCAGTCAACCTGGGAGCATTGAATACAAAGATGCACTCCATTTGGCAAAATACTTCAGACTCGTTCTCAAATGCAGTGAGAAAAAGTGCTTTAGCTGTGGATTTCCCACTTCAGCGATGGTTGAACTTGGGTCCCTTTCTCCTCCTCCTCAACATCTTAAAGCATAACATTCTGATAATGGTGTCTTTAGGCCAAAGGAAATATATCCTCCTTTAGAAGCCTAGAAGCAAAACTCTGATCATAGAGAGGAGATTTGACCTTAGATATTTCTTTCTTAAATGGGAATATCTGTGGCCCTCATCTTTCCAATAACAAGTGAAATTGTGAATTGGGAAGAACTGAAGGAGAACTCATGTATGGTGTAGGTGAGCTCTTCCAAAGCTCTGAACCACACCCGCAGTGGAGAGAACATTTAGATCACACCTTCTCCCCACCAATTTTAGAAAGAGGATACAGGAAGATTTATTTAATTCCTATTGGCATGAGCTTGGTAGGACTTTGGAAATAATTGAATGTTTTGATTTTTGAGTACTCTGTTAAAGATTTTTATATTCTTTGTCCATTTCACTCAAATATGCAAATGCACATAAGTTGTATCTTCAAATTTCATAAATAATCCTCACATATGTATTTTAATTTGTATGTCTGTTTTAAAAATACACAATGGACAAGCATTGGACTATCCCCACAAGCCTTACTCAGTTTTGAGTTGAAGAGAAGAATGGCTTGTTAAAAAGAGAGAATAACACCTTGTAAGGTTGTAATTCTAAAACAAGTTGTGTGGTCCACATAATGGAAGGAAATGAATTTATTTTAAGGGAAGTTGATTCTTTTAATAAAAAAAACTGGAAATGACTTATTTCTTCATCAGATTGGGCTGGGACTGAAAATGAGATCTCCAGAATCTCAAATATTTCCAGCCCCACGTAATGCAATTTCCATCTAAATCTCAGCTAGTCTTTGAGCAATGCTGGTTAACTTTATGTGAGTGAAGAATCAGATGAACATCCTATTCAGGTGAGGCTTGTAACACTGCAAATATTCAGTCCTGATTATGGAAGGAAGGATGGTAGACACTTGGTTGTTTTAAGAAAGGACAAAGTTGAAGAAACATTTGATGTGAGAGATAAAGCAAGGTGAAGATTGAAGCTAACTGAGAAATTGCACACCATTGGCATGCTACATATTTTTCCAATATAAAAGCAAATGGGAGACCTTAAATGAATTGGCTCCGAGAAAATGTCCCTTTCCATTATTTTCCTTCACCTTCTCTGGGAGAAAACATTGTAGTTTATTTCAAAGGCTGATGAATAGAAAAAAATATGATTCTTCTTTTATCATTTCACAAACCAACCTGCAATGGCCAATATCCATTTCAGCCATGCCCATGGCATGGCAGGCAAGCCCTCCCTCCCATGGCCTGGCTTCACAAGCAGCTGCCACCTAATTACCAGCTCTCCTCACAAGCGCAAAGAAACAAGTTGTGGCATTTAGGAAAGGTCTGCAAAAATAGGTGTCAGACCTTAACTAATAATGATTGTCCTTCCATTCTGCTGTAATTTACATTTAATTCGCACATTTCATTTCCATTTAAAATATGATTACAGTGTTTTGAAGCACATCTCTCCTGTCCCCTTGCATTACAGCTAAAGGGAAAATAACATGAAATGGCAGAAGCAAGGCAAACGACTCACCAGCCCGCCTGCTGGATTGTAAACGGTGCGGTGGGCTGCTGTTTAAGACCAGATTGAAAGAACAAGCAGCACTGAAGCTTTGTTAAAAAAAATCAGAGAGTAAACAAAACAAAATACAAAAATAATAATGCTGTGGCATTTTAAAGACTAAATACTGTATTTTAATGTTAGCTTTTGTGGATCAAGTCCACTTCATCTGACATGAGTGGACTTTCATGGTGTACATTTATACCTCTGGTGTAGAGGCCCAGAGTGGCTGGACAAAGTTGGTTGGTTGGTTGGTTAGTTCAGGAGATGGATGTGCTTATCAATGAGTTATTTACAACTAGTAATAAAATGCAATCAGTTTGCCTTTCTACAGGGGTGAATTTCTGATGGAAGCCAGTCTGAGGAGAGAGGTTTGCAAAATAAACATTCCAACACTATACATCCCCTAATCATGAGTCAACTGAGGAAGCTTTATGGGATAGACACAGCCTATATTTGATGTTCGGGAATTGAAGAGAAGCAGCCAGCATGAAAGGGCCAAACACAGCTTTATTGTAAGCAAACCGAACATGAACAGCAATGGTGCAACAGCTCCTTATATACACTGTACAATGGATACATTTGGGCGGGAAACAATATGATTGGTTAGGAGAGGAGTGGAGTGAACTTGGGGTTACCGGACCTGAGTGAAGACTTCGTGTATCTTGTTAGAAAGGGCGGGAACGCAAGTCCCGCGATAGTTCAGTACCAGGAAGAAGACAAAATGGAGGAGCACCCCGATTCCATAATAACAATTACACAATGTTACAGCAATAATTAAAGTTACATACACAACATCCCTCCCCCCTAGGATGGGACGAAGTCCCTTAACCATTGTGGGGGTCCACAGACTCTTTTGGGCCAGACTGACACTTGACTGGGTTCTGTAGACCTAGGGAGACTTGGTTCCTTTGAATGATACTCAGCACTGGGGTTTCCGTTAAAGCTGTTAGCATTTTGGGAGCACTGTCCCGACTCTGAACTGGAACCAGGGCGGGGAAAACCAAATCATAACCCCGTTTAGATGAAGCAGGAGCAGGGGATCGCTCAAAATTAAAACTCGACTCAGGAGGGGAAAATCTCAACAAAAAGTCCCTCCTTTGAGATGTTTTAGTAGGGAGTGACTCAATAAAACTTGCCTCATCTGTGTGGAAGTAGAGGTAGACTCGAACCTAGGAGGATGGGGGTCTCTGGAGAGAAATCAAAGCCCCACTTTTTGCTTGGACGAGTGAGGGAACATTTGGGAAACTCCCCCCAATCCTGTAACTCATAAGGCATACTACCACGTTCCAGGCTTGCTGACGGCCTCCAAAGGAATTGGGGCTGGCTCAAATGAGAAAGCTGGGCATTGCAACTGGCTGCTGAGCCTTCCTCGTCTCCCCCTTGGGATAAGTGGGTGGGGGAGGACCCTAACATGGAATTGCCCTGAGTAGTATCACCTTGTACCTCTTGAAACTCTGTTACCCTATGTCTGAGCTGGTCGGTGTGGCGCCATCATAGCAAACCATTACCTGTTTTGACCTGATATGATACTGGTCCTGTTTGTTCCACCACAACCCCTGGAACCCATGCTGGTCCTGTGGCCGCATAGTTCCAATAATGCACCAGATCTCCAGCTGAGAATAACTTTTTGCGTGGAATTTCCACATGAACACCCCTATCCTCCACCCTGGAAGGATCCAACCAGTTGAACAGAGAGACCGGTCTCCTGCGCATTAAAAGCTCAGCTGGAGATAGCCCTGAGGCCAGGGGGATCGTCCGATAGCAAAGGAGGAATTGGCAAAGCTGCAAGTCAATATCCCCCTGACCTACGTGGCGAAGAGCCTCTTTAGTAATGTGGACTTGACGTTCCACCTGACCTTTGGTGGCAGGGTGGAAAGGGGTAGACATTACATTACAAAGCCCTGAGTCAGGTTTTGCCTGAGTGGGCGGCATATATAAATATGACTATTAAATTAAATTAAATTAAATTAAATTAAATTAAATTAAATTAAATTAAATTAAATTAAATTAAATTAAATTAAATTAAATTAAATTAAATTAAATTAAATTAAATTAAATTAAATTAAATTAAATTAAATTAAATTAAATTAAATTAAATTAAATTAAATTAAATTAAATTAAATTAAATTAAATTAAATTAAATTAAATTAAATTAAATTAAATTAAATGCTGAATAGCATTCCTCTTGAGGAATGCCTGGAATTCAGAAGAGGTGAAAGTTGTGGCATTGTCGGACATGAGCACGTCCGGTAGTCTGAAACAACCGAACAGCTTCTGAAGCTGTTTAATGGTGGCAGCTGAGAAGGTACTGGGCATAGCAATAACCTCCAACCATTTCGAAAATGAGTCAGCCACCAATAAAAAGAGCATGCCTTGGAACAGACCAGTGAAATCAATGTGTATTCGTGACCAGGGTCCACAGGCAGTGTCCCATTCCTGGGAGGGAAGTTGGGACTCTTCGGGTCGAGAACACTTGCAACTATGGCAGGTGCCCACTAATTGTTCAATGTCTTGGTCTACCTGGGGCCACCAAAAATAGCTCCTAGTGAAAGCCTTGGAGCGTACAATTTCTGAGTGGCTAATGTGAACTAGCCTGAATAACTTGGAGTGTAACACCACAGGAATGACCACCCTTTGGCCTCACAGTAAGCAACCTCTTTCGAGTGAAAGCTCGAACCTCTACCTAAAGAATGCATTGAACTCCTCAGCAGAAGTTGGCTGCCACCATTTCCTGACCCAAGAAATCACCAATCAGCCAAACTGATGAAAGGGGCAAGGGATGGGAATGCACAGCCTTTTAAGGTGCGCTTTAGCCCCGCCCTTGAAGCTCATCCCCCTCGTCCGTCTCCCCTCCAGGGGAGGCCAGCAAAGCGAGCGCCCGTGGCAATTGCCACCAACGCTTGCCCATTCTATGAGGAACCATAATAACCTTGTGCAGGAATTATAATAATCCTTCACAGGAATTTCAATAATGCCCTGCATTTAAACATATTTCTGTGTATTTTGGTCTGAATCCTTAGCATGAACAACACCATCCAAGAAATCCCATAAGCTTTCCCACAAGATTTCCCTAGTGGAGTAGGAGAAATCTTGAGTAGAGAAATGTTGTTGTAAGGAGAGCAGAGGATCTTTCTCTCTCTCTCTCATTCTTGCTTGCTTTCTCACTTTTTCTGAAGAGAGTTATTACAGCTGGCTTTCATTGTTCTGAAATCTTTGAGCTCTTTAAACCTGTTCTCATATATATTATATTTTCCTTATGTTATATCAACTGTGCCTTAACATATGGGCTAATATTTATAAAAGTTTGGAAATTTGGAGAATAAATTTTTAAAAAGAATAATATATTGCTAAAAGTCTGCAGTGGCTCAAGTGGCTAAGACGCTGACTGGAAGGCGGTAGGTCAGCAGTTCGATACCCGAATATTGCAGGATGGAATGAACTCCCGTCTTTGTCCCAGCTCCTGCCAACCTAGCAGTTAAAAAGCAAAAAATTGCAAGTAGGTAAATAGGGACTACTTTGGTGAGAAGGTAAACAGCATTCTGGGCACTCTGGTGTCCCTGCCACATGACCATGGAAACATCTGCAGAAGCAGACAGCGCTGGTCTTCAGCTATGAAACAGAGATGAGTACTGAATCCTAGAGTCGGATACGACTGGCTTTTGAGCAAGGGTGACCTTGACCTTTACCTAAAAGTCTTTACCTTTACCTAAAATACTCATAGCTGCATGGATTTGATAAGTAATTGAATTACCGTAGTTGACTTGATCTGACACAAAATTGCAGCCATGAAATAATAAGGTGACTGATTCTTGGGAGACAAGCTATGAGAAATCTGGGGAACATAGTGAAAAGTAGAGACATCTCACTGCAACAAAGGTCTGCATAGTCAAAGCAATGGTATTCCGGGTGGTAATGTATGGCTGTGAGAGCTGGACCATTAGAAAGGCTGAGCGAATAAAAATAGACGCCTTTAAAATGTGGTGCTGGAGGAGAGTTTTGAGAGTCCCCTGGACAGCGAGGAGAACAAATAGGTCAATATTAGAAGAAATCAACCCTGACTGCTCCTTAGAAGGACAAATAGTAAAGATGAAGCTAAAGTACTTTGGCCATCAAATGAGAAGAGAGGATTCACTTGAGAAGGCATTGATGCTGGGGAAGGTGGAGGACGAAAGAAGAAGGGGGCGGCCAAAAATGAGATGGTTAGATGGTATTATAGACACAGTGAGCATGGAGTTGTGCAGACTGAGGAGGATGGTGGAGAGCAATGGTCCATGGGGTCGCAAAGAGTCGGAGTCGACTGTGCGACCGAACAACAACAACAACAAAGTTGACTTGGTATAGCGAACTTTCCTTTTCATACCAAGGTTTTCGTTTTCATACCAAGGTTGATGACTAACAAGATAGTTTTTAACTTTTGGCTACATATATAACTTCTTGTTTCATATATCCAGCATTAATCAACTTAATTTTAGTCTGTTGCTTTGTGTTAAATTGTGATAATATGTATGGCAGTAAAATACTGGTGTAGAAACTGGCAAACCACATCAGGAAGTTTGCCAAGAGAACTCTATGGACTAGAACAAAAAGCAAAACAAAGGGGCAAAATAGATGAAACAGATGCTTAACCCACCAGGTCGGAAGAGGGGGGTGGACAGGACATTGGGAGGAGAAATACAGTGTTGTAAGGAACAATACTGCATAGGCACATGAAATGTGAGATCTATGACTCAAGGAAAGCTGGAAGTGGTAAAAAAAGGAAATGGAAAGAATAGGCATTGACATCTTGGGAATCAGTGAGTTAAAATGGACAGGGACAGGCGAATTCAGCTCTGGAGACCACCATGTCTACCACTGTGGACAATAAAACCTTAGAAGTAACGGAGTAGCCATAATTGTCAATAAAAGTGTGAGAAAAACAGTAATGGGATATACTGTAATCTTAAAAATGACAGAATGATTTCAGTCAGAATCCAAGGCAAACCTTTCAATATCACTGTAATCCAAATATATGCACCAACTACTGGTGCAGATGAAGTCATAGTTGACCAGTTCTATAAGGATCTCCAACACCTCATAGAACAGACACCAAGAAATGATGTCCACATTATCATAGGAGATTGGAATGCCAAAGTAGGAAATCAAAAAGTAAATGGAATAGCAGGCAAGTTTGGTCTTGGAACACAGAATGAAGCAGGGCAAAGATTGATAGAGTTCTGCCAAGAGAACACACTGGTCATAGCAAACACCCTCTTCCAGCAACACAAGAGGAGATTTTACACATTGACATCACCAGATGGCCAATATCGAAACCAGATTGATTACATACTCTGCAGTCAAAGATGGAGAACCTCCATACAGTCAGCAAAAACGAGACCTGGAGCAGACTGTGGCTCAGATAATAATCTACTGATTGCAAAATTCAGCCTTAAACTTTTTAAAAAAGGAAAACAATTAGGCCAGACAGTTATGACCTAGAAAACATCCCTAAGGGATACACGGTGGAGGTGTAGAACAGATCTAATGGCTTAGACTAGATAGACAGAGTGCCAGAAGAATTATGGACAGAGGCGCAGGACATCATACAGGAGGCAGCAAGGAAAACCATACCAAATGAAAAGAAATGTAAAAAAGCAAAGTGGTTGTCTGATGAGGCTCTTAAAATATCAGAGGAAAGAAGGAATGCAAAAGGCATATGTGAAAGGAAAAAATTCAGTCAATTGAATACAGAATGTCAAAGAAAACCAATGAAAGATAAGGAAACCTATGAAAGCAACATAAGGGGTAGGACTAGAGAGCTTTTCCAAAAAATTGGGAAATCAAGGGAACGTATGAAGCAAAAATGACCATGATAAGGGACAAAAACGGCAAGGACTTAGCTGATGCAGAAGAAATTAAGAAAAGATGGCAAGAGTAAGAAAGGCCCTAAAAAGCACTGCAAACAACAAAGCCAGTGGAGATTATGGTATCCCAGCTGAATTTTTCAAAGCCCTAAAAGATGATGGAATCAAATTATTGCATTCTATATGCCAAAAGATTTGGAAAACACAACAATGGCCACAGGATTGGAAAAGATCAGTATATGTTCCAATCCCAAAAAAAGGGCAATGCCAAGGAATGCTCAAATTATCGAACAATTGTGCTCATCCCACACGCTAGCAAGGTGATGCTCAAGATAATACAGGATAGACTTTAGTAGCACATGGAGATAGAATTACCAGAAGTGCAGGCCGGGTTCAGAAGAGGCAGGGGATCTAGAGATCACTTTGCCAACATACATTGGATCATGGAGAAAACAAAGGAATATCAGAAACAAATCTACTTCTGTTTCATGGACTACACCAAGGCCTTTGACTGTGTGGACCACAACAAAATGTGGCAAGTAATTAAAGAGACGGGAATGCCAGAACACCTTATATGCCTCATGAGAAATCTCTACATGAGTCAAGAAGCAACAGTTAGGACAGTATACGGAATAACAGAGTGGTTTGGAATAGAAAAAGGAGTAAGACAAGGCTATGTTTTATCACCCTGCTTATTCAACTTATACACAGAGCACATAATGCACAATACAGGGTTGGACGAATCACAAGTTGGGATCAAAATTGCTGGGAGAAACATCAACAACTTGAGATACGCAGATGATACTACCCTAATGGCAGAAAGTGAGGAAGACCTAAAGAAGCTTCTGCTTACAGTAGGTTGAAAGGAGAGAGTGCAAAATCTGGCTTGAGATTCAACATCAAGACAACAAAGATAATGGCAACAGGCCCTATCAGTCCCTGGAAAATAGATGGGGAAGAAGTAGAAGCAGTGACAGATTTTACTTTCTTAGGATCAAAGATCACTACAGATGGCGACTGCAGCCATGAAATAAAAAGGTGACGGATTCTTGGGAGACAAGCTATGAGAAACCTGAGGAACATGGTTAAAAGTAGAGTCATCACCTTGCAAACAAAAATTTGCATAGTCAAAGCAATGGTATTCCTGGTGGTAATGTATGGCTGTGAGAGCTGGACCATTAGGAATGCTGAACGCAGAAGAATAGACGCTTTTGAAATGTGGTGTTGGAGGAGAGTTTTGAGAGTCCCCTGGACAGCGAGGGGAACAAATAGGTCAATCTTAGAAGAAATCAACCCTGACTGTTCATTAGAAGGTCAAATAGTAAAGATGAAGCTAAAGTACTTTGGACATCAAATGAGAAGAGAGGATTCACTTGAGAAAGCCTTGATGCTGGGAAAGGTGGAGGGCAAAAGAAGAAGGGGGTGGCCAAAAAATGGGATGGCTAGATGGTATTGTAGATGCAATGGACACAAAGCTGGGCGATCTGAGGAGGATGGTGGAAGACAGAGGTGCCTGGTGAGCAAAGGGTCGGAATCGACTGTGCGACTGTTGTGTTCTGTAAAGCTGTGCCTTTAACAATGTACCTTTGCCATGTGTTACCAATGTAACCTTTCTGTGTGCAACATTATAACCATCAGCTGTATCAATGTAATCTAATAAGGGGACGCGAGCTAGTGACCACTAGAGGGCAGTAGCGAGCGTCCAGCTCTCATGGATCATAGTCACCTGGTTCAGCAGCGCGGGAAGATTCCCCGCGACCTCCTCACCTGGTCAAGAAGGGCGTGACCTCCTACGACGTCACGCAGGCAGCAACCAATAGTCTGTCGACGAGCCACATTCAAATGTATAGCCAGCTGTATATATTGAGCTATTCATCCGCCATTACCACATGTTCCCCCGGATCATCATGCAATAAACCTGTGTTAAGCCAACCCTTCGGCTGTTTCATTGTCTTTGGTCCCTTACACTAAATTGGCGACGAAGGTGGGATATGGCAGCCCACGGGACCAAGACATGCGCCGGTTTCGAAATCAGGAAACCGGGCGACTGGGAGATCTTCGAGATGGACTTCCAGGCCACACTGATCGAGTCCGAAGTCACGGAAGAGGCGAAGAAAAGAGCCATTTTCACCAGAATGCTCGGACAAGAAACAAAAAGGACCTTGGTGGACCTGATTGCACCGAGGAGGGTGAGCGAATTCAAGGCCAAGGAACTCATGCAGATGCTGCGTGAGCACGTCCGGCCCGCCACGGCGATGTTTCCCGCTCGGAGTGCATTTTAGAGGCGAGTCCAAGCGCCCGGGGAGACGGTCGCCACATTCGTGGCGGCCCTGCGGCTGGTGGCCGGCCCGTGCAAATGGGAGAATGCCGAAATCACCCTCCGAGACTGTGTGCTGTGCGGCCTGAACGACGCCGAAACCCAGCGCACGTTAATGAACCAAGAGCCGCCTCCCACGTTGCAGGAGGTCGTCAGAGCGGCCCAGGCCGCAGAAGCTACGAAGGCCGGGGTCCAAGAACTTCAGGACTGGCGGCCAAAGGCGAGCAAAGCAGAGGCTCCGGTACAGGCGGCCCGGTGAACTTCGAGGTCGTCCACGGAGAGCAGCGACGACGAGGACGTCCAGAGGGTCCGGAAGGAGAGCCGGCGATGCGACGGCTGTGGAGCGGCCCACGACCGCGTGAAATGCCCCTTCCGGAAGGCCGAGTGCCACAACTGCGGCCGCCGTGGGCACATCGCCAAGGTGTGCAGGAAGAAGCGCGAGACCCGGAGGAGCTCCGCAGACCGTTCCACGGGACAAGACCGCCCAACGAGACCCAAGGATGGCGCCCAGGCCACGCGGAAGCAGGATGGCGTGGGCCGCATCGCCGACGGCAGCGAGGACGACGCCCCAGTGTTCAGCGTGTCTACTAGACACCCCCGCTACTTTGTTGAGGTACTGGTCCAAGGGGTCCCCATTAGGATGGAAATTGACTCGGGGTCCTCATATTCAATCATTTCCCAGAGGGAGTTTTTGGGAATTGCCCCCCACAAGCGACCCAAGCTCAAAGCATTGAGGTCCACACTACGGGACGTGCAAGGGAACAGTATTCCAGTGTTGGGGGTTGGAGAATTTCAGGTCAAATTCAAGGAGCATGCCGCGGCCCTTCCCCTAGTCGTGCTCAAAGGAGGAAATTGCAGCCTCCTCGGGACTCAATGGTTCCAGCCCCTGGGGTTGTTTATTGGGGGGGTGCACGCCGTTGGGACTGATCCAATTCAGGAGGTGTGCGAGGCGCACCCCGAAGTTTTCAAAAAGGGACTGGGGAAATTCAAGGGGCCCCCAGTGACTTTCGACCTGGACCCGGAGGTCCGCCCAATTCGCCTAAAACCACGCCGGGTGCCGTTTGCACTCAAGGACAAGATAGAGGCGGAACTGGACAAGTTGGTGGGCCAGGGGATCCTTGTGCCTGTAGATTCTGCGGAGTGGGAAACTCCAATTGTAACCGCTCTAAAGGCCAATGGGGAGGTCCGCATATGCGCCGACTACAAGTGCACCATCAACAAGGCGATCCGCCCGAATGCATATCCGGTGCCGGTAGTCAGCCATCTGCTGGCCAGGTTACACGGGGGAAAGTGTTTCGCTAAGCTCGACTTAGCACAGGCCTACCAGCAGCTCACTGTGTCCCCTGCCGCAGCTGCTGCGCAGACCATAGTCACCCATAAGGGGGCGTTCCAGGTGACGCGCCTCCAGTTCTCACGCCGAACATTCGGCGCCTGGAATTTTCCAGTCACTCGTGGAACGCCTCCTGAAGGGATTGGAGGGGGTGTTGCCTTATTTTGATGACGTGTTAATAACGGGGGGGGGGAGTCGGGCTGAATTGGCCAAAAGGTTGGGGAAGGTCCTGACGATATTCGAAAAGGCGAGGCTGAGGTTGCGAAAGGACAAATGCGTCTTCTTCGCAACCGAGGTTGAGTTCCTAGGGTTTTGTGTGACTCCTGAGGGAATAAAACCATCCATGTCCAAAGTGGCAGCCATTAAGAAAGCCCCCCGCCCCACCTCAAAGCCCGAGCTGCAGTCGTTCCTAGGGCTGCTCAACTTCTACCACTCCTTCCTTCCCCGAAAGGCAGCGGTGGCTGAGCCGCTACACAAACTGCTAAAGAAAGACCAGGCATGGAAGTGGGGCGATGACCAAGAAAGGGCATTTGACGAGCTGAAATGCCTCCTGGCGTCCGACGCTATACTGACCCATTTCAACCCCAAGCGCCCGGTAGTCCTGATCTGTGATGCATCTCCAGTGGGGGTGGGGGCGGTGCTGTGCCACGTGTTGGAAAACGGAAGGGAGGCCCCGATAGCATTTTACTCCAGGTCCCTGTCCCAAGCAGAGAGGAACTACGCACAGACGGACAGGGAGGCACTAGCAATAGTCGTGGGGACGAAAAAATTTCACGATTTTCTGTACGGCCGCCCCTTCACCATTGTAACAGACCACAAGCCCTTGCTAGGTATTTTCACCGCTGATAAGCCCACCCCACAGATCCTGTCTCCGAGGATGCTCAGGTGGGCCATTTTTCTCAACGCGTATCAGCACGCGTTACTCTACCGGCCCGGGAAAGAGATCAGCCATGCGGACGCCCTATCTAGGTCTCCCCTCCCCCTAACACCCAGCCAGGTGAGCATGGGGGAGCGGGACCATCAGGTTCTCATGATAGAGGTGCTGGATTCGCCCCCCGTAGTGCCCGCCGACATTGCCAAAGCGACAGAGAAGGACAAAACGTTAGCAACAGTCAGCTCCTGGCTGCAGAAAGGGTGGCCCGCGTCCTCCCCAGCGGAGGAGTTCGCTCCATTTTTCAGAAAAAAGCTAGAACTGTCCCTAGAGAGGGGGTGTCTCTTGTGGGGGCAGCGGGTGGTGATTCCCACTTCCCTTCGGCCGCGGGTGCTCAAACTGCTGCACGTCAGCCACCCCGGCATCGTGCGGTCCAAGGCGCTGGCCCGGAGTTACTTCTGGTGGCCCCAGCTAGACGCCGACATCGAGCACATGGTCGGCACTTGTGAAAGTTGCCAATGCTCCAGACCAGAGGAGGCCCGCCTTCCCCACAGGGAATGGGACGCGGCTAAGGGGCCGTGGTCCCGGGTGCACGTAGACTTCGCGGGCCCGTTCAGAGGCACCCTGTTCCTCCTTGTAGTGGACGCTTTCTCCAAATGGTTGGAGGTTATCCCAGTCACGAGCACCTCCTTTTCCACGTTCGGCATAACCGACACGTTAATTAGCGACAACGCTAGTTGTTTCACGTCCTCCGAGTTTAGGGCATTCATGGAGATTAACGCCGTTCGGCATATCACCTCCGCCCCTTTTCACCCGGCCACCAACGGCCAAGTAGAGCGCCTCGTCCGCACCACGAAGGACGCGTTGCGGCGCATGGGCCCAGGGGATCTGAACCTACAAGTGTGTCAGTTTCTGCTAGGGTACAGGGTGACCCCATTGGCGTCAGGATACTCCCCCGCAGAGCTCTTAATGCGCAGGAAGCTGACCACCATCCTTACTAGGCTAGACCCCACGAGGGTAGAGGACAAAGGAAGGAACATCGGGCTAGAGGCTACAAAGAGTTTCAGTACAGGCGCCCCCGTGCATTGCAGGAATTACGCCAGCACGGGCTCAGCCTGGGTGCCGGGCGTAGTTGTGGAGCAAACCGGCCCCGTGTCGTACCGAGTGGAAACCAGCACAGGGCTCCTGTGGAGGCGGCACGCGGACCAGCTCCGACGCAGGGTCTCCGATGAGCAGGGCACAGATCAAGCAGGGAGTCAGTCAACGTTAGGGTTCTCCCCCACCCGTTCAGCCCAAGGGGGAGGGAAAGGGGACCGCAGGCTCCCACCAAGGGGGGAGGAGGATGTTCTCGTAGATATCCTAGGGGATCTTTCCGAGGAGGAGGAACCCGACCCCATACATATCTCGCGGAAAGTCCCCACAAATGCGGGTACCCCTACCAAGTTAGATTTTGATTTTCAGAACCGGGGGGGGGGGGTTTCCGGAGTGGTCCCCCACCCGTCCAAGCGAGAAGAGGGGTTTTTCGTTAGCCCCGACGGCTCCCGGTCTGCCCACAATGGAGTTTTTCCCTTCCCCTAAGGCCGCCAGACAGCGGCAAGCCACTAACAAGTCTCCCTCTCCCATTTCAGGACAAGGGACCAGGGAACAAAGAAGCAATAACGCCCCTGGGGGGGGCAGCCCTCTTCACGGCCCAAACACACATGCAACAAGCCATCTTGGCTGAGAGACTTCGTCTCATCCTAGGGGGGAGGGATGTTGTGTCCTGTAAAGCTGTGCCTTTAACAATGTACCTTTGCCATGTGTTACCAATGTAACCTTTCTGTGTGCAACATTATAACCATCAGCTGTATCAATGTAACCTAATAAGGGGACGCGAGCTAGTGACCACCAGAGGGCAGTAGCGAGCGTCCAGCTCTCATGGATCATAGTCACCTGGTTCAGCAGCGCGGGAAGATTCCCCGCGACCTCCTCACCTGGTCAAGAAGGGCGTGACCTCCTACGACGTCACGCAGGCAGCAACCAATAGTCTGTCGACGAGCCACATTCAAATGTATAGCCAGTTGTATATATTGAGCTACTCATCCGCCATTACCACATGTTCCCCCGGATCATCATGCAATAAACCTGTGTTAAGCCAACCCTTCGGCTGTTTCATTGTCTTTGGTCCCTTACACTAAAGCGACTGAACAAAAAAAAAAAGTTTTGAGCATGTTTGGGAGACATATCCACTGATTGTTCAGAAACAAAAAGTTCTAAGATAATTTGTCACCTTTTAAATAACATCCTTTTAAAAATGAACAAGAGTTTAACATCAAGCCCTCCTAGGAATGGAGGGATAGTAGCATGCATTGTTCATAAAGAGATGTGTGATCTCACAAGTTTGCACAAAGAATTCTGCATCTGTATTATCCCTCCTAATAAAGGTAGTATCAAAAGATAGATACAGGATTTGAATATGTCTTATGGTCTACAATGGTTGCTTCTGCGTTTTGCTTTTAGTCTTAACCAGCCTCAGGCCACACAGGAGATCAAAGGAACTTTCAGTAACAATCCTTAAAGCACAGGAAACCTGGAGTTAAAAATCAATCAATCAGCATGTTTCTGCTACTTCTTGCATCCTGCCACAACCCATAACTTCCCCATTCTTCCCTTTTCACTGACCCACCTGGAACTCAGGATTAATGCATTGTCCATGTAGGGAAAACAGCAGGCTGTATAAACAGCCTTATAAACCTGCAGGCTAGTAATAAATCAGTTTGAGAAGGTGACCTCAGCAATGCTGGTGTAATCCCATGAGTCAGGGTAAATTTATGAGGCCAATTTTACTAGCCTGTATGACCTGATGTCTTGGTAACAAATCCAATCCATATCATTTGTTAGGTTTGTAGAGAGTCAGCCATGATGGTAGGAGGAAGGATCACATTAACATGCATTATCTGTCCTACACAAAAAATAAAAATAAAAATGGGGTGGGGGTCTGGAAACACACAGTTAGACCATCGTTGCTTGCTATTGTTGCAGCTTGTTAACAATGAGTTTGGCTTTCCTGAAGTCTGTGCTGGGTGAGGCCCAACAGGAGCAGGGAAGACAAGAAAAGAAAATGTAGAAAGAGATGGAGAAAGAATGGGAGTGTGGCTGTAGATTGCCTATTCAGTATATCTGAAAAAAGCTTGGTGTTTTTTTCTGTAACTGAGAGAAGGTCAGCTACAAAAATACTTCAATGTAAGAAAGTAGCCTAAACAATTTTCATACTTTTTCTCTACCCAAGGATCATACTATTCTGGGGGAAATCGTATCAGGATTTGAAGGAGGGAAATGTATATGTTGAAAATGCATTCAGTATTTTTTTTTCATCTTGAAAATAAGGGAAAACACAATTAAACCTATTGCTTTCTTAGTATTCAGCTTATTGCATGATCCTATGGTGGCAATTATGCACATAATTTCGAAATTTGCAAAAACTTGGGTTTGCTTTTAATTATAATAATTCAATTTTATTATTATCCACTTAACAATAACATTATATTGTAGTTGATTATTCAGACTTTCATCATCATCATCATCACCATCATCTGCTTATAGGTAGGACTGTTATGTTTTGGTCAAGTTCCACCATGTAACATCTCTAGAACTGAACCAAAATGGCTGGCTGGCAGTTTCTTTGGCTAAGCTCCTTAATTATGTTGAGAAATTGAAAGCTTCCTCTTTAGAAGGCTTTAGTGTAAGGGACCAAAGACAATGAAACAGCCAAAGGGTTGGCTTAACACAGGTTTATTGCATGATGATCCGGAGGAACATGTGGTAATGGCGGATGAGTGGTTCAATATATACAGCTGGCTATACATTTGAATGTGGCTCGTCGACAGACTATTGGTTGCTGCCTGCGTGACGTCGTAGGAGGTCACGCCCTTCTTGACCAGGTGAAGAGGTGGCGGGGAATCTTCCCGCGCTGCTGAACCAGGTGAATATGATCCATGAGAGCTTAACGCTCGCTACTGCCCTCTGGTGGTCACTAGCTCGCGTCCCCTTATTAGGTTTACATTGATACAGCTGATGGTTATAATGTTGCACAAAGAAAGGTTACATTGATAACACATGGCAAAGGTACATTGTTAAAGGCACAGCTTTACAGAACACAACATCCCTCCCCCCTAGGATGAGACGAAGTCTCTCAGCCAAGATGGCTTGTTGCATGTGCGTTTGGGCCGTGAAGAGGGCTGCCCCCCCAGGGGCGTTATTGCTTCTTTGTTCCCTGGTCCCTTGTCCTGAAATGGGAGAGGGAGACTTGTTAGTGGCTTGCCGCTGTCTGGCGGCCTTAGGGGAAGGGAAAAACTCCATTGTGGGCAGACCGGGGGCAGTCGGGGCTAACGAAAAACCCCTCTTCTCGCTTGGACGGGTGGGGGACCACTCCGAACCCCCCCCGGTTCTGAAAATCAAAATCTAACTTAGTAGGGGTGTCCGCATTTGTGGGGACCTTCCGCGAGATATGTATGGGGTCGGGTCCCTCCTCCTTGGAAAGATCCCCCAGGGTATCTACAAGGATATCCTCCTCCCCCCTTGGTGGGGGCCCGCGGTCCCCCTTCCCTCCCCCTTGGGCTGAACGGGTGGGGGAGAACCCTAACGCTGACTTATCCCCTGCTTGGTCTGTGCCCTGCTCATCGGAGACCCTGCGTCGGAGCTGGTCCGCGTGCCGCCTCCACAGGAGCCCTGTGCTGGTTTCCACGCGGTACGACACGGGGCCGGTTTGTTCCACGACTACGCCCGGCACCCAGGCTGGGCCTGAGCTGGCGTAATTCCTGCAATGCACAGGGGCGCCTACACTGAAACTCTTTGTAGCCTCTAGCCCAATGTTCCTTCCTTTGTCCTCTACCCTCGTGGGGTCTAGCCTAGTAAGGATGGTGGTCAGCTTCCTGCGCATTAAGAGCTCTGCGGGGGAGTATCCTGACGCCAATGGGGTCACCCTGTACCCTAGCAGAAACTGACACACTTGTAGGTTCAGATCCCCTGGGCCCATGCGCCGCAACGCGTCCTTCGTGGTGCGGACGAGGCGCTCTACTTGGCCATTGGTGGCTGGGTGAAACGGGGCGGAGGTGATATGCCGAACGGCGTTGATCTCCATGAATGCCCTAAACTCGGAGGATGTGAAACAACTAGCGTTGTCGCTAATTGACGTGTCGGGTATGCCGAACGTGGAAAAGAGCCTCTGCAAATGCCTAATGGTCTGGGCCGAGGAGGTGCTCGTGACCGGGATAACCTCCAACCATTTGGAGAAAGCGTCCACTACAAGAAGGAACAGGGGGCCTCTGAACGGGCCCGCGAAATCAACGTGCACCCGGGACCACGGCCCCTTAGCCGCGTCCCATTCCCTGTGGGGAAGGCGGGCCTCCTCTGGTCTGGAGCATTGGCAACTATCACAAGTGCCGACCATGTGCTCGATGTCGGCGTCCAGCTGGGGCCACCAGAAGTAACTCCGGGCCAGCGCCTTGGATCGCACGATCCCGGGGTGGCTGACGTGCAGCAGTTTGAGCACCCGCGGCCGAAGGGAAGTGGGAATCACCACCCGCTGCCCCCACAAGAGGTACCCCCTCTCTAGGGACAGTTCTAGCTTTTTTCTGAAAAATGGAGCGAACTCCTCCGCTGGGGAGGACGCCGGCCACCCTTTCTGCACCCAGGAGCTAACTGCCGCTAACGTCTTGTCCTTCTCTGTCGCTTTGGCAATGTCGGCGGGCACTACGGGGGGCGAATCCAGTACCTCTATCATGAGAACCTGATGGTCCCGCTCTCCTTTGCTCACCTGGCTGGGCGTTAGGGGGAGGGGAGACCTAGATAGAGCGTCCGCATGGCTGATCTCTTTCCCGGGCCGGTAGACCAACGCGTGCTGATACGCGTTGAGAAAAATGGCCCACCTGAGCATCCTCGGGGACGGGATCTGAGGGGAGGGCTTATCTGCGGTAAAGATGCCTAGCAGGGGCTTGTGGTCTGTTACAATGGTGAAGGGGTGGCCATACAGAAAATCGTGAAATTTTTTCGTCTCCGCGACTATTGCTAGTGCCTCCCTGTCCGTCTGTGCGTAGTTTCTCTCTGCTTGGGACAGGGACCTGGAGTAAAATGCTATCGGGGCCTCCCGTCCGTTTTCCAACACGTGGCACAGCACCGCCCCCACCCCCACTGGAGATGCATCACAGGTCAGAACTACTGGGCGTTTGGGGTTGAAGTGGGTCAGTATGGCATCGGACACTAGGAGGCTTTTTAGCTCGCTAAATGCCCTTTCTTGGTCATCGCCCCACTTCCATGCCTGCTCTTTCTTTAGCAGTTTGTGTAGCGGTTAAGCCACCGCTGCCTTCCGGGGGAGGAAGGAGTGGTAAAAGTTGAGCAGCCCTAGGAACGACTGCAGCTCGGGCTTGGAGGTGGGGCGGGGGGCTTTCTTAATGGCTGCCACCTTGGACTTGGATGGTTTGATACCCTCAGGAGTCACACAAAACCCTAGGAACTCAACCTCGGTTGCGAAGAAGACGCATTTGTCCTTTCGCAGTCTCAGCCCCGCCTTTTTGAATATTGTCAGGACCTTCCCCAACCTCTTGGCCAATTCAACCCGGCTCCCCCCCGTTATTAACACGTCATCAAAATAAGGCAACACCCCCTCCAGTCCCTTCAGGAGGCGTTCCACGAGTGACTGGAAAATTCCAGGCGCCGAATTCACGCCGAACTGGAGGCGCGTCACCTGGAACGCCCCCTTATGGGTGATTATGGTCTGCGCAGCAGCTGCGGCAGGGGACACCGTAAGCTGCTGGTAGGCCTGTGCTAAGTCGAGCTTAGCGAAACACTTTCCCCCGTGTAACCTGGCCAGCAGATGGCTGACTACCGGCACCGGATATGCATTCGGGCGGATCGCCTTGTTGATGGTGCACTTGTAGTCGGCGCATATGCGGACCTCCCCATTGGCCTTTAGAGCGGTTACAATTGGAGTTTCCCACTCCGCAGAATCTACAGGCACAAGGATCCCCTGGCCCACCAACTTGTCCAGTTCCGCCTCTATCTTGTCCTTAAGTGCGAACGGCACCCTGCGTGGTTTAAGGCGAATTGGGCGGACCTCCAGGTCCAGGTCGAAAGTCACTGGGGGCCCCTTGAATTTCCCCAGTCCCTTTTTGAAGAATTCGGGGTGCGCCTCGCACACCTCCTGAACTGGATCAGTCCCAACGGCGTGCATCCCAACGGCGTGCACCCCCCCCAATGAACAACCCCAGGGGCTGGAACCATTGAGTCCCGAGGAGGCTGCAATCTCCTCCCTTGAGCACGACTAGGGGAAGGGCCGCGGCGTGCTCCTTGAATTTGACCTGAAATTCTCCAACCCCCAACACTGGAATACTGTTCCCTTGCACGTCCCGTAGTGTGGACCTCAGTGCTTTGAGCTTGGGTCGCTTGTGGGGGGCAATTCCCAAAAACTCCCTCTGGGAAATGATTGAATATGAGGACCCCGAGTCAATTTCCATCCTAATGGGAACCCCTTGGACTAGTACCTCAACAAAGTAGCGGGGGTGTCCTGTAGACACGCTGAACACTGGGGCGTCGTCCTCGCTGCCGTCGGCGATGCGGCCCACGCCGTCCTGCTTCTGCGTGGCCTGGGCGCCGTCCTTGGGTCTCGTTGGGCGGTCTTGTCCCGCGGAGCGGTCTGCGGAGCTCCTCCGGGTCTCGCGCTTCTTCCTGCACACCTTGGCGATGTGCCCGCGGCGGCCGCAGTTGTGGCACTCGGCCTTCCGGAAGGGGCACTTTACGTGGTCATGGGCCGCTCCATAGCCGACGCATCGCCGGTTCTCCTTCCGGACCCTCCGGACGTCCTCGTCGTCGCTGCTCTCTGCGGACGACCTCGAAGTTCGCCGGGCCGCCTGTACCGGAGCCTCTGCCTTGCTCGACTTTGGCCGCCAGTCCTGGAGTTCTTGGACCCCGGCCTTTGTAGCTTCTGCGGCCTGGGCCGCTCTGACGACCTCCTGCAACGTGGGAGGCGGCTCTTGGTTCATTAATGTGTGCTGGGTCTCGGCGTCGTTCAGGCCGCACAGCACACAGACCCGGAGGGTGATTTCGGCATTCTCCCATTTGCACGGGCCGGCCGCCAGCCGCAGGGCCGCCACGAATGCGGTGACCGTCTCCCCGGGCGCTTGGACTCGCCTCCAAAACGCACTCCGAGCGGGAAACATCGCCGTGGCGGGCCGGACGTGCTCACGCAGCATCTGCATGAGTTCCTTGGCCTTGAATTCGCTCACCCTCCTCGGTGCAATCAGGTCCACCAAGGTCCTTTTTGTTTCTTGTCCGAGCATCCTGGTGAAGATGGCCCTTTTCTTCGCCTCTTCCGTGACTTCGGACTCGATCAGTGCGGCCTGGAAGTCCATCTCGAAGATCTCCCAGTTGCCCGGTTTCCTGATTTCAAAACCGGCGCATTTCTTCGTCCCGTGGGCTGCCATATCCCACCTTCGTCGCCAATTTAGTGTAAGGGACCAAAGACAATGAAACAGCCGAAGGGTTGGCTTAACACAGGTTTATTGCATGATGATCCGGAGGAACATGTGGTAATGGCGGATGAGTGGCTCAATATATACAGCTGGCTATACATTTGAATGTGGCTCGTCGACAGACTATTGGTTGCTGCCTGCGTGACGTCGTAGGAGGTCACGCCCTTCTTGGCCAGGTGAAGAGGTGGCGGGGAATCTTCCCGCGCTGCTGAACCAGGTGAATATGATCCATGAGAGCTGGACGCTCGCTACTGCCCTCTGGTGCTCACTAGCTCGCGTCCCCTTATTAGGTTTACATTGATACAGCTGATGGTTATAATGTTGCACACAGAAAGGTTACATTGATAACACATGGCAAAGGTACATTGTTAAAGGCACAGCTTTACAGAACACAACAAAGGCAAAGAAGAGGAAGTTTTGTATTTCTTCATTGTTGCTATCATATCAGTGAGGCTTTACTGCAGAATGAACTCACCAAAGGTGGCTTCATTTTGGCAGTTTCACATATGGCCTAGACATAGAAGAAGAAGAAGAAGAAGAAGAAGAAGAAGAACTGATGCTTTGAAAGTATTTTTTTAAAAAAAGCTCAGTCAAAACATCACCAATGCACTGTTTCAGTTAGCAACAATTAAAAAGAAATGGGAAGCTTTGTCTCACTTTCCCTCCAAAGTAAGCAGAAAAGAAGGCATGAAATCATCAGTTTTCTGAAATGTATCAGTGAGGCAGATCCATTTAAGCCAAAACCTGTGACATCCCCATCAAGAGGCATAGATAGCTGTTTATAGTATGCTATAGTTTTGAGACTATAGCAAAGAGATGGCTTACATGGAAACTGAAGCTAACTTTCATGTCACCCTTGCCACTCCTGGAAGCAGAAGTAAAATACCCATGCATGCGCACAATACTGCTGTAAATGACCCACTGCTGTTGTAAATGTGTTTATGACAGCTGTGGGTCATTTACGGCAGCATTATGCACATGTATGTTTTATTTCTGCTTCCGGTGGGAGGAACCCTGAGACTGGCACACTCAAAGTTTGGGCACTCCTGTTCTAACTGATATTTTGAATTACAATTTCTATTAACCCAATCCAACATGGACAACAACTAGAGTTGACTGTTGTGAAGTTGTAGTCCATAGGAACATGAGAAGAAGATGCTTCCTGCTGTACCAGACCAAAAGCACATCTTAATCTGTGTTCTGCTTATGCAGTGGCCAGCCAGTTTTGTTTGGGATATGTATGCATTCTTCATCCACCCTGTGGTCCCCCAAAAACTACGTGCAGAGGTATTTTGCTGTCAATATTGAAAGACAATAAGTGGTCATCCTGACCAGCAGCCCCCAAACTATTTTGAAGGCCGGAATTTGAGAATGCTCAAATTACCGAACAATTACGCTCATCCCACATGCCAGCAAGGTGATGCTCAAGATAATACAGGATAGACTCCAACAACATGTGGAGAGAGAACTACCAGAGGTGCAGGCCGGGTTCAGAAGAGGCAGGGGGACTAGAGACCACATTGCCAACATATGTTGGATCATGGAGAAAACAAAAGAATACCAGAAACAAGTCTACTTTGTTTTATCGACTACACCAAGGCTTTTGACTGTGTGGACCACAACAAAATATGGCAAGTAATTAAAGAGATGGGAATACCAGAACACCTTATATGCCTCATGAGAAATCTGTACACGAACCAAGAAGCAACAGTTAGGACAGAATACGGAATGCCAGAGTGGTTTGGAATAGGGAAAGGAGTAAGACAAGGCTGCATTTTATCACCCTGCTTATTCAATCTATACACAGAGCACATAATGCGCAATGCAGGGATGGAGGAATCACAATATGGGATTAAAATTGCTGGGAGAAACATCACCAATTTGAGATATGCAGACGATACCACCCTAATAGCAGAAAGTGAGGAAGACCTATAGAACCTCTTGATTGGATTGAAGGAGGAGAGTGCAAAAGCTGGCTTGAGACTTAATATCAAGAAAACCAAGATAATGGCAACAGGTCCGATCAGTCACTGGAAAATAGATGGTGAAGAAGTAGAAGCAGTGACAGATTTTACTTTCCTGGGATCTAAGATCACTGCAGATGGTGACTGTAGCCATGAAATAAAAAGAGGAGACAAGCTATGAGAAACCTGGGGAATATAGTGAAAAGCAGAAACATCACCTTGAAAACAAAAATTAGA
Source organism: Bradypodion pumilum (assembly GCA_035047305.1). Taxonomy (NCBI): domain Eukaryota; kingdom Metazoa; phylum Chordata; class Lepidosauria; order Squamata; family Chamaeleonidae; genus Bradypodion; species Bradypodion pumilum. The sequence goes on along the minus strand of JAWDJD010000010.1, from coordinate 13,547,196 downwards.
ATAGTCAAAGCAATGGTATTCCCAGTGGTAATGTATGGGTATGAGAGCTGGACCATTAGGAAGGCTGAGCGCAGAAGAATAGATGCCTTTGAGATGTGGTGTTGGAGGAGAGTCCTGAGAGTCCCTTGGACAGCAAAGAGAACAAATAGGTCAATACTGGAAGAAATCAATCCTGACTGTTCATTGGAGGGACAAATAGTGAAGATGAAGCTAAAGTACTTTGGACATCAAATGAGAAGGGAGGACTCACTTGAGAAGGCCTTGATGCTGTGAAAGGTGGAGGGCAAGAGAAGAAGAGGACGTCCAAAGATGAGATGGCTAGATGGTACTGTAGACACAGTGGGCACAGAGCTTGGTGGGCTGAGGAGAATGGTGGAGAACAGAGTTGCCTGGAGGAAAATGGTCCATGGGGTTACAAAGGGTCGGAATCGACTGTGCGACTAAACAACAACAAGCTCCACCAGATTGGTGGACAAAGTGAATCAATCATTCTGACCTAAAAATACGGAGAGTCTTTCACCCTTCCTCCACTGCTCTCAGCCAGTTCCTTCCACTGGCAGTGGTCCTTGGTTGATCCTTTTGGACTGGCAGCCAAAGAGCACCCTCACCATGATTTCCCATCCCTCCCTCCTCGTTATTTGATCTTTGCTGTATAACTGGAACCTGACAGAAAGCACTTTAAGTTCTGTTTGACTGTCCCTGTCATCATCAGGGTTTACGGATGGTTAATTTATTCTTTATAGCCTAGCCATTGATGGCTGTTAAATCACAAATGAGAGCCAATAAAGGGTGAATTGCAGCTGAAATTACACTGTTTATATGACAGTGGAGTGCTGGCTAAAAGATTCATATGCTGCTGATGAAGTATGTTATAAATTTTAATTACCATAGTTTGTACAAATGACATGTTTGAAATGCTATTGAGTAATGTGACCCTGATAATGAAACTATAAAATAAATCATTAACTTTCTGAATGAGCTTTTTTTTATTTCCATGCTGCATGAACTAAACTTTTCAATTTTATTCCAATGCCTTGCCTTTTTTTTTTTTAAAGTACAATTCACATTTCTTTCCTAGGACATGTGCTACTTCTCCACAGAGATACACAGAAGGGGCTTTTCAAAGAATTTTAAGCACACATTTTAAAACCAGAATGTCCACTATCAGATATTATTTAGTTCAGATTTCCTCCATAAAAGGGGGGGGGAGGAGACTTGCTAAATATATTTTTCTGCCTAAGAAAATGGGTGAAAGCCTTGTTGGGACGCAAAGGATTGAGTAGTCTAACTTGGCAGTGTTGCCATCTCTTGTCAATGATGTTAGGCCAGGAAGGACTAAAACTCACCAAAGCATCCTCTGTCGGATCCCTTGGGCAAGGTGATAGTGGAGGGCACATGTCATGGTCTGCCTAGACAGTGGGTGACGTGATATTCAAATGGCAAAAAAAAAAAAACCACATGCAAATGGACTTGATTTCTCAAGTTCTTTGCACATGCAGAATGTTGTCACAGAGATGTCTACCAATGCGCAGACTCCTCGCTGAATAACAACTCCAAGGTATCCAAGGAAATGGGTAAGAATCACATGCACCCTTGTTGTATTGTACAGAAGACAAGGTGTTTAGCAGCTGCTCTGACTTCAACAGCAATAACAGATGAAGATCCTGTGACATAATAGAGGGAAATAAATTTATTAGCTTCAAAACATATCTGAGACTAAATAAAACAGAACAGCAAAAAAAAAAAGACAAAAAATATTGTGGCACCTTAAAGACTACTGTCTTTAACTGTGAGCTTTCGTGGACCAAGTCCACTTCATCAGGCATAAGAGTGAGGCCTCATGGCATTAATTTATACCAGTGATGGCGAACCTTTTAGAGACTGAGTGCTGACAGAAAGTTAAGAGAGACTACAAATATGGAATAGATTTCTTTTAGTTCAGCCCTACACCAATAAAACAGGATATTTGGGATATAATGCAGAATAAAATTAAGCAAGGATGATGGTAAAGTGTTGAACACAGGAAAAAAGAATGACCATTCCAAATATGAAATGGAGAGATAGTTTGCTAGAAAGTGTATCAGACTAAGATTCAGAGTAAAATGTATAAGCAACTGAAGGCTTCTATGTGATGGTTTAGCAGAAAAAGTCATTGGCATGTCACAGAGCAGCCTTTTCATCATCAGAGGGAACTTTCTCTCTTTCCATGCTCCTCTGTTTTGGCACATTCTCAGATAAGATTAAAAGAATGTCAACAATGACGCCCATCTACTTCACGAATAGAAAGGAGGAAATTTTTATGACATTTAGACTTTAGCTATGACTCTTTTCTTATCAGCCTTCTGATAGAGGTTATTGATGGTTCTCTGTGCAATTCTATAGATTAGCCATCATTATTCTACTGTCCACCACAAAAAGGAAAAGAAACTGAGCTTGTCACAGGTTTTATTCATGCTACTGTGTGTACCTGATTCCCAACATAATCTACATAGTGTCTTCCTACAAGGTAGACAGTCCCTTCTATGTAAAAGTTAAATTGATCTAATGCATATAGAAGGATGCTTGTATTTGGGATGGCAGCTAGTGATGGATTTTAGTTGAGTTAGGAACCAAATATTTAACTTTGCATATTTTGGCACCTAAAGAGAAGAAATAGATGGAGGAGGCCAGATAAATGTTCTAATTCCAACTCTTAGCCATAACTAGAATAGACTCATTGAATCAATGAGATTTATGTTAGTGTTGACTTCTGTATTAGCTGCCATCCCTGATAAGACTCCAACTTACAGATCTATGAAGATATTTGCTGGCTGAGTTACTCAACAAGAGTTGAATAACAGTTGTATAATACTTGCATTATTGTCACCTAGAAGTGGCCAAATACAGAAGGTATATACAGATCTTTGGCATGCATGTTGAGACCCAATAGAGGAGAGTGGGATTACTCTACTTTCTCCATTCCTGGTACCAAAGATGCATTAACCATATCTCATGTTGTTTGAATTTCAATATGGAAGAGCCCTCCTACAAGAAATTTTCTGCATGTAAACCCCTCATGATAATAATGCTGAATAGACTGTCACTTGGGTGTGGGGAGACCTGCTGAAGCACCCCATCCCATGTTCTAGTCATTTCCTATACACATTTCACTGATGGACCAGAGTGATGTGAGTAACCAATCATTGTGGTTATGGGTGCTTTATCTTATGAAATGTACAGTGTGAGATAGACTCCATGGACCATGGGCATAATATTACAGCTTCATCTTTACAGATGAGTTGAGAGCAACTTGGTGGGTTTGGGCAGAGAAATACACCACATATTTCTTATCAGTCATATTTCTTCTTGTTGCATCTATTGCCCCTGTGGCTGCCCTCTCAGATGACACCAAATAGTCACATTAAGCTCTTATATTGTGTTTATCAATAAAGGTTTTGAAAGACTCTAAATGCCATGTTTTAAAACCAATGTTATAAACACTTCAGTTTAAAATAAGATTTTAACTCTAGTAGGAATATTTCTATGACACTTTTTCGATGTATTAAGTATATATCTCCATAGTGTACTAGACCTGAGATATTTATCTACCTGCCTGTTTTTAATGTCAAGTGCCCAAACACAACTTTCCTCTGTGTTACAGCAAGCTGTGTATTTCTATGGCATATAGTTATTTTTTTAAGTGTTATACTAGCTAGCCATAGGTTTTAAAGGCAGATCAAAATATGTTCCTTTTTAATGTGTTCCATTGGAAACAGAAGGGACAATTTGCATTGAAAATAAATCCCACTTTCTGCCTGGATATTAAACTACTGGTGTTAAATCTTCCTCTAAACTTCCATGGCAATAGATTTCTCCCGTCAAATAAAATACATTCCTGAATGCTCTCTAGAATGTTTTGTAGGCAAATGGAACAGTCCTCCCTCCCTGTCCCCATTTATGCTTACCTTTATAGGTCTCTCATACTATGGTGGCAATATGCTTTGGTCAGGGCTGTACCACTTTGAATTCTGTGTAAACTCATATACCTGAATACATATGTGGTACTTTCATACATCTGTAAAGCACCCAACACCTAGCCTTAGCTCTCTTCTTCTACACCTACCAGCTCCAGGGGTGCATTTGTGTGCCAATTGTCCTTCCTAATAGAAATCATGAAAAAACCATTTCTGACTTGCAGAGATAAAGACCACCATCTAAGAGAGTAGTGTAATGCTATTTATTTAAATAACATATAAACGTGGCAGACTTTACATACTTAGGATCCAAGATCACTGCAGATGGTAATTGCAGCCATGAAATAAAAAGGCAATTAATTCTTGCAAGACAAGCTATGAGAAATCTGGGGAACATAGTTAAAAGTAGAGACATCACCTTGCAAACAAGAGTCCACATAGTCAAAGCAATGGTATTTCCAGTAGTAATGTATGGTTGTGAGAGCTGGACCATAAGGAAAGCTGAGCACAGAATAATAGACGCCTTTGAAATGTGGTGTTGGAGGAGAATTTTGAGAGTATCCTGGACAGCAAAGGGAACAAATACGTCAATCTTAAAATCAACCCCAACTGCTCTTTGGAAGGTTAAATATTGAAGATGAAACTAAAATACCTCTGGACCTCTGTCCATTGCCCGCCTGACCGGAGGGGAAGAGGCAACAGCTGCGGAGGGCTGGCGGCAAATGAGAACTTGCTGTTAGGCTTTGAAATGCTTTTTTCTTTGCACTTTTATGATGTATGTTGTTTTTGCAATGATATGACATTCTGACTTATGTATTGTTGTTATACACTACTGTATTCTATTGTATTTTGTACTCCGTTGTCTTGCACAAGCAGCAGAAGATGGTCCCGCCTTAAGGCTGAGGACGCCTGCCACCCCATCCCTGGACTTTGTTTTTTAATTTAATTTTTTATAATTGTTGAATTTCTATACCGCCCACTCGACCAAGGCCGACTCAGGGCGGTTCACAATCATAGATAAAACAGATAAAACAGAATTAAGAACCCACCCCAAAGAGGTGCAGGTACTGAAGGAACCGTGGGGGAATTTGGGAATTTCTCTATGTGGTTGTGACTTTATTATCATATTATAGTATTGTACTGTGTTGTTCTATCATAGTATGTAGTTTTTTGTAGATTGAATTTTGTAGATTGTATAATTGTGTATTTACTTTGTACAGTATATTGTTGATTTATGTTGTGATTTTTGTGAGTATGCTGAATGGGTGGCATACAAATCGAATAAATCATACCAAATCATATCAAATTTACTTGAGAAATCCTTGATGCTGGGAGAGGTCAAGGGCAAAAGAAGAAGGGAGCAGCAGACAATGAGATGGCTAGATGGTATTGTTGATGTAATGGGCACAGTGCTGGGCGGGTTGAGGAGGATGGTGGAGGATAGGGGTGCCTGGCATGAGATGGTCCATGGGATCACAAAGGGTCAGCTTCAACTATGTAACTGAACAACAAACACTGTTTAGAAAGTTGTTGTGTTCTGTAAAGCTGTGCCTTTAACAATGTACCTTTGCCATGTGATACCAATGTAACCTTTCTGTGTGCAACATTATAACCATCAGCTGTATCAATGTAAACCTAATAAGGGGACGCGAGCTAGTGACCACCAGAGGGCAGTAGCGAGCGTCCAGCTCTCATGGATCATAGTGACCTGGTTCAGCAGCGCAGGAAGATTCCCCGTGACCTCCTCACCTGGTCAAGAAGGGCGTGACCTCCTACGACGTCACGCAGGCAGCAACCAATAGTCTGTCGACGAGCCACATTCAAATGTATAGCCAGCTGTATATATTGAGCTACTCATCCGCCATTACCACATGTTCCTCCGGATCATCATGCAATAAACCTGTGTTAAGCCAACCCTTCGGCTGTTTCATTGTCTTTGGTCCCTTACACTAAACTGGCGACGAGGATGGGATCATGGCAGCCCACGGGACCAAGACATGCGCCGGTTTTGAAATCAGGAAACCGGGCGACTGGGAGATCTTCGAGATGGACTTCCAGGCCGCACTGATCGAGTCCGAAGTCACGGAAGAGGCGAAGAAAAGAGCCATCTTCACCAGAATGCTCGGACAAGAAACAAAAAGGACCTTGGTGGACCTGATTGCACCGAGGAGGGTGAGCGAATTCAAGGCCAAGGAACTCATGCAGATGCTGCGTGAGCACGTCCGGCCCGCCACAGCGATGTTTCCCGCTCGGAGTGCGTTTTGGAGGCGAGTCCAAGTGCCCGGGGAGATGGTCGCCGCATTCGTGGCGGCCCTACGGCTGGCGGCCGGCCCGTGCAAATGGGAGAATGCCGAAATCACCCTCCGAGACTGTGTGCTGTGTGGCCTGAACGACGCCAAAACCCAGCGCACATTAATGAACCAAGAGCCGCCTCCCACGTTGCAGGAGGTCGTCAGAGCGGCCCAGGCCACAGAAGCTACGAAGGCCGGGGTCCAAGAACTTCAGGACTGGCGGCCAAAAGCGAGCAAAGCAGAGGCTCCGGTACAGGCGGCCCGGCGAACTTCGAGGTCGTCCACAGAGAGCAGCAACGACGAGGACGTCCAGAGGGTCCGGAAGGAGAGCCGGCGATGCGACGGCTGTGGAGCGACCCACGACTGTGTGAAATGCACCTTCCGGAAGGCCGAGTGCCACAACTGCGGCCGCCGCGGGCACATCGCCAAGGTGTGCAGGAGGAAGCGCGAGACCCGGAGGAGCTCTGCAGACCGTTCCGCCGGACAAGACCGCCCAACGAGACCCAAGGACGGCGCCCAGGCCACACGGAAGAAGGACGGCGTGGGCCGCATCGCCGACGGCAGTGAGGACGACGCCCCAGTGTTCAGCGTGTCTACTAGACACCCCCGCTACTTTGTTGAGGTACTAGTCCAAGGGGTCCCCATTAGGATGGAAATTGACTCGGGGTCCTCATATTCAATCATTTCCCAGAGGGAGTTTTTGGGAATTGCCCCCCACAAGCGACCCAAGCTCAAAGCATTGAGGTCCACACTACGGGACGTGCAAGGGAACAGTATTCCAGTGTTGGGGGTTGGGGAATTTCAGGTCAAATTCAAGGAGCACGCCGCGTCCCTTCCCCTAGTCGTGCTCAAAGGAGGAAATTGCAGCCTCCTCGGGACTCAATGGTTCCAGCCCCTGGGGTTGTTTATTGGGGGGGTGCACGCCGTTGGGATGCACGCCGGTGGGACTGATCCAATTCAGGAGGTGTGCGAGGCGCACCCCGAAGTTTTCAAAAAGGGACTGGGGAAATTCAAGGGGCCCCCAGTGACTTTCGACCTGGACCCGGAGGTCCGCCCAATTCGCCTAAAACCACGCCGGGTGCCGTTCGCACTCAAGGACAAGATAGAGGCGGAACTGGACAAGTTGGTGGGCCAGGGGATCCTTGTGCCTGTAGATTCTGCGGAGTGGGAAACTCCAATTGTAACCGCTCTAAAGGCAAATGGGGAGGTCCGCATATGCGCCGACTACAAGTGCACCATCAACAAGGCGATCCGCCCGAATGCATATCCGGTGCCGGTAGTCAGCCATCTGCTGGCCAGGTTACACGGGGGAAAGTGTTTCGCTAAGCTCGACTTAGCACAGGCCTACCAGCAGCTCACGGTGTCCCCGGCCGCAGCTGCTGCGCAGACCATAGTCACCCATAAGGGGGCGTTCCAGGTGACGCGCCTCCAGTTCGGCGTGAATTCGGCGCCTGGAATTTTCCAGTCACTCGTGGAACGCCTCCTGAAGGGATTGGAGGGGGTGTTGCCTTATTTTGATGACGTGTTAATAACGGGGGGGAGTCGGGCTGAATTGGCCAAAAGGTTGGGGAAGGTCCTGACGATATTCGAAAAGGCGGGGCTGAGGTTGCGAAAGGACAAATGCGTCTTCTTCACAACCGAGGTTGAGTTCCTAGGGTTTTGTGTGACTCCTGAGGGAATAAAACCATCCATGTCCAAAGTGGCAGCCATTAAGAAAGCCCCCCGCCCCGCCTCCAAGCCCGAGTTGCAGTCGTTCCTAGGGCTGCTCAACGTCTACCACTCCTTCCTCCCCCGAAAGGCAGCGGTGGCTGAGCCGCTACACAAACTGCTAAAGAAAGACCAGGCATGGAAGTGGGGCGATGACCAAGAAAGGGCATTTGACGAGCTGAAAAGCCTACTGGCGTCCGACGCTATACTGACCCATTTCAACCCCAAACGCCCAGTAGTTCTGATCTGCGATGCATCTCCAGTGGGGGTGGGGGCAGTGCTGTGCCACGTGTTGGAAAATGGAAGGGAGGCCCCGATAGCATTTTACTCCAGGTCCCTGTCCCAAGCAGAGAGAAACTACGCACAGACGGACAGGGAGGCACTAGCAATAGTCTCGGGGACGAAAAAATTTCACGATTTTCTGTACGGCCGCCCCTTCACCATTGTAACAGACCACGTCAGCCACCCCGGCATCGTGCGATCCAAGGCGCTGGCCCGGAGTTACTTCTGGTGGCCCCAGCTGGACGCCGACATCGAGCACATGGTCGGCACTTGTGAAAGTTGCCAATGCTCCAGACCAGAGGAGGCCCGCCTTCCCCACAGGGAATGGGACGCGGCTAAGGGGCCGTGGTCCCGGGTACACATTGATTTCGCGGGCCCGTTCAGGGGCACCCTGTTCCTCCTTGTAGTGGACGCTTTCTCCAAATGGTTGGAGGTTATCCCAGTCACAAGCACTTCCTCGGCCCAGACCATTAGGCAATTGCGGAGGCTCTTTTCCACGTTCGGCATACCCGACACCTTAATTAGCGACAACACTAGTTGTTTCACGTCCTCCGAGTTTAGGGCATTCATGGAGATTAACGCCGTTTGGCACGTCACCTCCGCCCCTTTTCACCCGGCCACCAATGGCCAAGTAGAGCGCCTCGTCCGCACCACGACGGACGCGTTGCGGCGCATGGGCCCAGGGGATCTGAACCTACAAGTATGTCAGTTTCTGCTAGGGTACAGGGTGACCCCATTGGCATCAGGATACTCCCCCGCAGAGCTCTTAATGCACAGGAAGCTGACCACCATCCTCACTAGGCTAGACCCCACGAGGGTAGAGGACAAAGGGAGGAACATCGGGCTAGAGGCTACAAAGAGTTTCAGTATAGGCGCCCCCGTGCATTGCAGGAATTACGCCAGCACGGGCCCAGCCTGGGTGCCGGGCGTAGTTGTGGAGCAAACCGGCCCCGTGTCGTACCGAGTGGAAACCAGCACAGGGCTCCTGTGGAGGCGGCACGCGGACCAGCTCCGACGCAGGGTCTCCGATGAACAAGGCACGGACCAAGCAGGAAATAAGTCAGCGTTAGGGTTCTCCCCCACCCGTTCAGCCCAAGGGGGAGGAAAAGGGGACCGTGGGCCCCCACCAAGGGGGGAGGAGGATATCCTCATAGATACCCTGGGGGATCTTTCCGAGGAGGAGGAACCCGACCCCATACATATCTCGCGGAAAGTCCCCACAAATGCGGGTACCCCTACTAAGTTAGATTTTGATTTCCAGAACCGGGGGGGGGTTTCGGAGTGGTCCCCCACCCGTCCAAGTGAGAAGAGGGGTTTTTCGTTAGCCCCGACGGCCCCCGGTCTGCCCACAATGGAGTTTTTCCCTTCCCCTAAGACCGCCAGGCAGCGGCAAACCACTAACGAGTCTCCCTCTCCCATTTCAGGACAAGGGCCCAGGGAACAAAGAAGCAATAACGCCCCCGGGGGGGGCAGCCCTCTTCACGGCCCAAACGCACATGCAACAAGCCATCATGGCTGAGAGACTTCGTCTCACCCTAGGGGGGAGGGAAGTTGTGTTCTGTAAAGCTGTGCCTTTAACAATGTACCTTTGCCATGTGATACCAATGTAACCTTTCTGTGTGCAACATTATAACCATCAGCTGTATCAATGTAAACCTAATAAGGGGACGCGAGCTAGTGACCACCAGAGGGCAGTAGTGAGCGTCCAGCTCTCATGGATCATAGTCACCTGGTTCAGCAGCGCGGGAAGATTCCCCGCGACCTCCTCACCTGGTCAAGAAGGGCGTGACCTCCTACGACGTCACGCAGGCAGCAACCAATAGTCTGTCGACGAGCCACATTCAAATGTATAGCCAGCTGTATATATTGAGCTACTCATCCGCCATTACCACATGTTCCTCCGGATCATCATGCAATAAACCTGTGTTAAGCCAACCCTTCGGCTGTTTCATTGTCTTTGGTCCCTTACACTAAAAAAGTAGTCAGTTTGATCCTGTAGGGTGTGTTTGTACAATCTTGGAATGAGCTTGCTCACATGACTTGGTGGTTGAGAAAGCTCCTGAAGCCACTTGCTCAGGTGAATTAGCCAAAATTACTTCCAAGTATAGTTTATAATTAAACCAAAATGTAGTTGATTGTATCCCTATGCCACTCAAATTTCTTTCTAGCTGTAACTTGCAGTCAGAAGGTTTTCCACAATAAGACTTATTGAAGTGCAGTATTTAATCATATTGGTTAAGATTTCTATGTATAGGAGGAGGTTGTGCTGTTTCTGGGTTTATGGTTTTGGCTAGATGATGGTTTAATTCCTGTGCTCTGTTCTTCGCTGCTTATCAGCCCAAATGTTTCAGCCAGAATGCTCCTGTTCGCCCTACTTACTGCTAAAAGAAAGGACCACATTACTGCTGTTATAAACCATTGATTAAGGTTTATAATAGCAATAATCCCCTCAAAATTCATTGTTACTGCAGTTAATGACCAGTTTATTAGAGCGTTAACCATCCTTGGCAATGGGCTGAGTCGTTTAATGCTGGTAACGACCAATTTCTCAAGGGTTATTGCTTAAATAACAATCCTTAGTTAGATATATGCTCAGCCACCAGATATAGCTCCAGCTGGAGCCTTCTCCTGTATAATAATTGTTCATTATTATTCCCAAGTTTTGCCATCACACTTCAAAGTTTCAGATCCAAAAGGCTATTTAGTGGGAAAGGTATTGATGAAATGAAAGCAAAGTGTTGAACCATGTAACTGGGCTGCTTCCCAGCAGAGACACCTGATTAATACTGAAACTTACCAAAGAGGTTGCAATGATGAGAAACAAGATTGTCCACTTCAGTGTGGACTCACACACACACACACAAGTATGCACACACATTTTAGTTCCTTTTGTTAATTGACCTTTATTTTAGCATTTTGAAATTAAATGGAAAGTGGGAGGGCCTAGAATAGAGGAGAGGTCAAAGTGGATCAAAGATGGAAATGTCATTTTATTACTAAGAGATAACTGGCCAGTGACTCAACAGTGAGTGTTGGGTGGCAGTAAATAACCTGACTTCCTAAAGGGGCCAACAGCTACAGGTGGATGAGCCTCTTTAGGTGGGGTGATGGCCCCCCTCACTGGAGGAAATGCCACTGGAAACCATTATATTGGACCCAACAGCAAAATTAGCAGAGGAGGAACCACTTCACTATTCTGATTCCCAACAGTCATGGAAGCAGAAGAGAATAGTTCAAGCATTTTGACCTCCTTAACTATCCCCCCAAAAGAAGGAAAGAATAATCTTAAACAGGAAGAGGGATTTGGTTGGACAAGCCAAAGGTTAGTACCATTTGAAATAAACAAGCAATTCTCTTGGGCCACTCACTCATCACAGACAATTTCTCCCTCCACCCTGAGGGATGCCTGGGACCAGTCTTGCTTGGTGGTGGTCCTATCAATATGGGATTTTCTCTCATTGAACATCCACCTAGCACCCTCTCCCTAGGACAGTGATGGCAAACCTTTTAGTGACCGAGTGCCTAAACTGAAACCCAAACTCCACTTATTTATTGCAAAGTGCCAACACAGCAACAGGGGGAGGAAGGAAATGCTCCCATTGGGCTGCTGGGCAGGGTGAACTCTGTGCTGTGGGGAGGGAAGAAGCGCTCCCATTGGGCTGCTGGGCAGAGGGGTGGGATGAACTCTGTGCTGGGGGGGAGGGAACACTCTCATTGGGTTGCTGGGCAGAGGGGCAGAGCAAACTCTGTGTTGTGGTGACTGCACGGGTTCCCACAGAGAGGGCTCTGAGTGCCACCTCTGGCATGCATGACATAGGTTCACTATCACTGCCCTAAGAGTTCCTGAAAGCCATCAAAACTGAACTCTTATAGAGAAGCTTCATGACACATTATTCCCCTCCATACCTGATGCTCTCAATTCTTTGCCAGTTTGTAGCATTCTTTTTTCCATTGGTTCATGTATGGATTGTCATGTTGGTATATATATTAATGATTATTTTATGGTATTTTAATTATTGTATCTATTGATATGGCTTTACCTGGTTGTTCACCACCCTGTGGAGCCTTCTGGCTGGAAGGGTGCTATATAAAGTAAATGAGATAAATAAAACATTATTATTTTAAAAATGGCTACTATACCATTATGAGCTCACTGAAGGAAAGCTCAGAATAGTAATGTAGCCTTTTAGGCCATCGAGTCCAATCCCCTGCTCAAAGCAAGAATCCAGATAACAGCAAATCTGAAAGATGGTGATCCAATTCTCTCTTGAATGCTTCCACAGTTGGAGCACTCATCACCTCTTGAGGTAGTTGATTCCATTGTCGTACTGCTCTAACTGTTAAGATGTTTTTCCTAATATTCAGCCTATATCTGGTTCTGTTAGCTGGAGGGCTGGCAAGTCGGCAGTTCGAGACTCGGGTACTGCATGACAGATTGAGCACCCAGCTCTTGAGACATGAAAGGAGCCTCATTTGGGCATTCGCTGAGCAGAGTTTCTTCCACAAAAATCCTTTCAGCCCAGAATAATTTCTGACATGAAATTATTATTATTACGCGTCTTGCTCTCTGGGATCAATGAGAACAGATCCTGTCCTTCATCTTTATGGTTATCTTTTCAGGTATTTGAAGGGTACTATTATATCACCTCTTAGTTTCCTTTTCTCAAGGATAAACATGCCCAGTTTCTTCAGTCTTTCCTTATATGGCTTGGTTTCCAGTCCTCTGGTCATCCTTCTTGCCCTTCTCCGCACCAGCTCTACATCAACCCATGAGTTTCGTAGTCAGGAAGGGACATAAACCCATGTTTCCTAGTCCAGCACTGTAACCTCTACACTGCACTGGCTCTGTTATTTTGTTGTTATATAAATTAGAACTGTATGCATTTGTAATGTATTATGTTGTTGCTTCAGCCACACTGTACAAATGGAAAAGCAGAAACTTCTGCCCACAATTTGTGTCTGGGGCAGCATCCAAGTCTGGGTGGTGTAAATGGAATAAACCCTAATAATAAAAAAAATCCAATAGAAAACAAATTTCTCCAGCATCCCCTCTTTTTAAAAAAGCATCCTCCTGGCTCATTTTTTGTGAGTTCATCAGCTCAGAGTTTTAGCTTGTTCCCTCATCTCTAATTCTCTCGCATAATTCTTGGTTCCCCTCTGACAGCTGCCTGTGGTCGAGTCTTGAGAGTAATCAACTATTATGGGCAGCCATTCCTCAGAGATTAATAATTCCTTAAAACACAATCCACAGTTACTTCTCAGCTCTGCTAACCGATCTTGTTCCAGCTGTGGGGATGATGATTATTAGTAGTCATTACTATTATTAGCAATAATTTTTACTGCTCTGTTGCCTAAGAAAGTGTTTCAGTGCCACAAAGTGCTTACACAGCATCACATCTAAGGGAATTGCACCATATATACAAAGCCGCAAAAAAGCACTTTCAATGAGGCAATTTCTCTTGTTTTGAAGGCACAGGAAGGCACTGCCTATAATATCTGTGCCTGAAAATTGAGTAAGCAACACCAGCAGGTAGCTGGAGTATGTAAGGAAGGACCCAATCATTTCCCCATGAGAATCAATGGACTAAAAATCCCTTCCTCCATAGTGACGTCCTGGTCCAGATTTGCTGTCACATTTGTTTGGTTGAAAACTGAAACACCGTGCTCTTACAAACAGTCAAAGGAAATCTGCATGAAAATACATTTAATATAATATGTAAGTTTATGTAAATGGCAGACATTTCTGGGAAATGTAGTCCCAATGAGTAACATTTGCAGGTTTTCATAATGGCTCCTGGTGTAAGATAAAATTATGGTGGTGATTATTACCAGTTAACAAATTGCTACTTGTACTCCATATTCTGTACTACAGAACAAAGAATACCAATAAATAAATTTCATGTCAGATATTACTGGGTTGAAAGGATTTTTGCTGGAGAAACCCTGCTCAGGTGACTCAACAATGAGGCTCCTTTCATATCCCCCAAGATCTGTTGTGCAACACTCGGATATCGAAACCCGACCTTCCAGTCTTCAAGATCAGTATCTTAACCACTAAGCCACTGCAGTGCTGGTTAAATAGTGGCAATATGGTGCCACAATTAGTGCAATTAGTGATAACTATGTACCATTTTTCATTTCATTTCATTTCATGTTTAATTTATATACCGCTTTACTCTACCCAGTGGGTGACTCAAAACAGTTTACACGGGTAATACAACTATATATATGGATTCATACAATCAGTAACACAATGATGCAATACAGCAAAAATACAATAATGCAATATATCAGCCACAAATGCAGCAATATAATACAGTTACTGTTACAATTACGAGAATCAAGTATAAAATTACAAATCACCGGGGGGGGGGGGGAGAGCCCAAGACTCACAACCTTAACGGACCTTGAGAAGACCCAGTAACAGATATAGTAATAAGAATTCAAAATTATTGGCAAGGGCAGCAAAAGAGAAAAAGACTAAAAGAGAAATGGGAACATTAATAAATAGAGAAGGTATTAAATGTAATAAGACAAAAGATAAACTTAAAATTGTAAAAGATTTCTACCAAGAATTATATTCAGAAAAAGAAGTTAATGTGGAAAAGTTGAAAAAATATTTAGAGAAGGGTTCCAAAATTAAATTAATAGAGGAACATAGAGATAGAATGGAAGAAAGCATAACTGAGAAGGAAATCAATGAAGTCATAAAGAAGTTGAAAGGAGGGAAATCTGCTGGAGAGGATGGATTACCGGCTGAGTTTTATAAAGAGTTTTATGAAATGGTAGGTCCTAAACTTTTGAAGCTGTTCAATTCTATTTTGGAAGGAGATAGGATGCCGGCCTCATGGCACAGGACTATAATTGTATTGATTCCTAAGCCCGGGAAAGATTTAACGAAAGTTGAATCATATAGACCAATTTCATTAATAAATCAGGATGCTAAAATATTTGCAGCCATTATTGCAAAAAGGTTGAATAGCTTTATGACATCCTATATAAATAGGGACCAAGCAGGGTTTTTAAAAGGGAGGCAGATGACAGATTTAACAAGGAGGGTAGTAGATTTAATAGATTCAGCACTTCAAACTAAACAGGAGGTGGGATTATTATCTTTGGATATATACAAAGCATTTGATTCGTTACAATGGGTTACAATTAAAGAGATGGTTAATAATTATGGGTTTGGTATGAAATTTAAAAGGACTATAGACTGTAGGAAATCTGATCCATGTAAAGATAATCATTCAGCCTCATTAGCAGCAGTTTATAGTCCCAGATCTTTTAAGAGAGAGAGTTAAAAGGTCTAACGGAGTCCAGCTTCATTAGACGGAGTAAGAGGGAAACAGAGATAGAGAGAAAGCAAAACACACACACGCTGCACTGTTGGCTGACAAAGGAATAATCATGGCTTCTCTTTATTCAAGCAGAGTATCTCAGAAACGAAACTTAACAGAAACAAAACTTAAGGCACATACAACCAATCAGAAGGCCAGAACCCAAATAAGGAGAAAGAAGGGAGAAATCTTCTCATATTCTACGCATGCCCAAAATCAAGCGTTGTCTCTCATGCAGACAAAGAGACCTTTGTTTACACAATATGAAGGCAGACAGGAAGACGGAAACCAGATGCCTTCCCACATGTCCTCCTTTTTCATTTAAATTTGAGAGAGGGACGGCTAATCATACCCCTGCATGTCATCATACTCCATAACTACTCCTCCATATACATCATCACTGTCCTCCTGGACATCGTACCCCTCCTGACTCCTGGTACCTTGTTCCGGAGGATGATACCTCATTGAGTACAATTGCCGTCGTGCAAAACCCGATGTCTCCCTTCTACGCAGTGGACATGTGTTACACATAGAAATAAGATTAGGAATACAATTAATGCAAAAACACAATGATATAAGGCAGATAATAATAATGAACCCATAAAAGAAAACTAGTCTAAGGACAGATAAATCAGGCAACCAAGAAGTCACCCAATCAAAGAGATTAACATCAGTGCGTACATTGTTAGTAATGCTCTCCTGTAAATTCTGAAGTTCTTTCTCAATAGTATTATTCAGATCCTGGAATTTTACCCGACATCCCTGGTTCCCGACCAGTTTACAAAATCCTCCGGATTTTGCTAACAGGTAATCTATGGCCAGTCTGTCCTGCATTTGGTCTTGATGAAGCTCAGTGATTTCCATTTGAAGATCCCGTATGACCCTCCCTGTGGCATTGATTGATTTCTCCAGCCTACAGGTGAGTCCCAAAATGGACCTTCTAGTCTCCTGGGAAATGACACCTGGGTATGATCCCAAGGTGAGTGCTCCAGTGATAGCACCCCCTATAGCTCTCCCCCAGGAGCTACCATCAGAAAGCTGAACATCGATTATCACTTCATCATTGCAACCAGAACCCATCGGGCCGGCAGCAGCTCTCCGGCGCCGTGCATCTGCCTGAAGCGGCATTTGCACTTGTACGGGTAAGGTAAAATAACCCAATGCTGCACATTGATATTGTCCTGGATGGAAATTCGTGGCAACTCCATTAAAAAAGAACCACATGTTAGGATCCTTGATTTGCCATCCATTGCAAATTGAACCACTATCTATAGCAGAATAATCAGGAGTAAACATAGGAAACACATCATATATATCTTCAATAGTAGTGTTAAACAAGGTATAATTAAGCTTATAAGAACTGTTATAACTACCCCATAACCAAAAATAATCGTCACAACCCGTATAATTGCCTACATTCCGCAAAACCGGTTGTGCTTGAGTCCAGTGCTTCCATTTACTATTCCAGACTCCAGAACTATGACAGCAGAAACAAAGTCCTTTAGTGTATTTCTTGAATGTCATGCTTCGCCAGCGGGTGTTGTTAAATTGTTCTGGAGGATTAGAGAAGAGTGTAGACCTATCAACATGTTTCAAATGTCCAATAACCAACTCAGGCGTGTTGAACAATGCCGGAAGAAAGGCCATTTGAGACACTGCCAGTGGATGCTCATAGTATAACGTTGCATTCTTACCATGAACCTCAAACATATAGTTAGCATGACGAAGCCAAAAGTTGGGGTTGCCCCCATGAGTCATTGTTCTCACAGCTGGAAGCACAGTAAGAAAGAAAAGAACAAATGTCAGCAAATTTAGTCTACTGGTGAACCACCATCCTGGAGCTGAGTAACCTTCTTCTCTCTCCATGGGCGGATCGCTCGAGCAGGAACCCTTCGACTCAGGATTCCCTTCTTGCCAATAAACGACCAATGGCTTAGGAAGACACTCCCCTAAGAAACAGGAGCATGCCCTGTTATTACCAGTACCATGTAACTAAACGTGAAACATGCCTGACATATAACACAAATGCAATGTCACAAACCCATTTACATGTGTAGGGTACTGAAAACTCTTCCATGCACTCCTGGAGGTACCTTGAGATATGCAGTTTCATAAGGCAAAACATAACATAAGCAAAGACAGGTCTTTCTCCTGCAAGAGAATAAGCAAACATTTAAGCATGAACAAAACATGAACAGTTCTCTTCTTCCTTACATGAAGGAGGTTTCTGTTGCATTCTAGAAAGCATTTATCACTCCCCAAGTACATGAGTAAGGCATTAAATTTTTTCTTCTCTCACTGGTGTAAATGAAAGAAGCATTCAATAACTTAAAATCAGCATAGCATGGTAACTCAAATACAGTACAAATCTCATTAGAGCATTTCACACTCATAGCATGAGCAGGTAGACAATTTCTTTCCTTAAAAAAGGTTTTCAGGTTTTAAAATGCAAACAAAGCCAATTAGAGTCCACACAAACTTTTTAGTCCAATTAAAATGTCCAAATTAAAAGTCCAAATGTTGATTGAAGCTTTCTTAAACACTCTCTTCTCTCCAGCACAGTTCTTGGCATGGAAAAGGTTGAAATTAAGCCATAAATTAAGTCTCACTGACTTCACAAGACAATCCCACACAACCCCCCTTTTCAGCTTTTCAGGCAAACACACATTCCTTCATGCTCCAGCCACACCCATCTGCATTAAGGCAGGCCGATGAGGTATGAAGGCACAAAGAACAAATTCTCCAGAAGTTGCAAGTAATTTCACACAGAAGAAAATCACAGGGAATTCCAAGTTGCTTTCCCTGAACTCCTGATGCCTGAAACTTGGAACAGTCCATTCTGGATCTCTTTGTTTGAGGGTTGGGCAGTTCAAAATCAGCCAAAAACTGTATGTCTTCTCCCTCCTTGTATTTTTGCAACAGCCTGCTGTCCATACAGGCAGGATTCACCCCCCTGTTCCTTTGGATTTCTTTCATTTGCAGCATCTGAATCTCATTTCTATGACAAACTGCATCTGTTAGTTTGTACTTGCACCCCTTTCTGGTCTTGGGTTTCCTGCATTCCTCCTCTGGGCCATCCTTCCATTTCTGCAGGATCTTCCTGCCCAAACGTGAGGTATCAAATTTACTACTCAGCTTCTCCTGCTTTTGTGATGAGGGTTGCTTCAGGGGCAAGCTGAGATCTCCTATACTGCTCTTTGAATCACACCCCTTGCTTCTTGCCACTTTGCATGCATTAATAGCTTCAATCTGTGATGAGGTCCCCACCATTTGTTCCCCATCAGCTGGCACTAGCTGTTTTTCAGACTCGGCAGGCAGTATTGGAGCAGTCCCATCTGCCAGCGCCTCTCTGTTCACTGGATATATCTCAGGAGATTCCACATCCAGCACAGCTGCAGTTAAAGCAGCAGAGAACAGTGTTTTTGTAGGGCTAAAAGTGCTTGATTGCTGCAAGGCAGGATATAATGTCCCATCTTCTTTTCCACCCCCATCCCCATCAGGGGGCTTATGATGTTGTCTCTCATATGATGGAGGGGCAGTTGGACTCCCTCCCTTGGCTGGAGGAAAAAGCTGTGGGAGGGGGCCATCCAGTCTCTGAGAGAATAACATATTTCTTGGAGTAAGTCTTTGAAGGCAGTTTCTGACTTCCTCCCACGTAAATTGTACTGATACAAAAATTCTCTCATGCTTTTGCAAGTATTTCCCCACCTGATTCCACTGTTTTAAGTCCAAACATTCATCATATTTAACCCAATGACAGTTTTTTTCTATAGCTTTGACCAGCTGTTGTATTTGCTTCTCATCAGCCTTTCGTCCATTCATATGCAAAAGATCTGAGATATCTTTACAAAGTTCATTCCCTTGCGAAGTCAATACGCACCCCATAATTAAATTGTTTTTTTCCTTTTTTCCACTCACCTAGTTGTAATTCTCAAGCGCTTGATTTATGACCTTTCCTCTGGTCGAAGCGAGTGAAGACCTTGTCCCTGGTCGCCAATTATGAGGTGCTAATTGCTGAAGCAGAATTCAAAGAAGGCTCTCTCATTGTAGTTCAATGCCTCCCACGGAGCGCCACTTGTAGGAAATCTGATCCATGTAAAGATAATCATTCAGCCTCATTAGCAGCAGTTTATAGTCCCAGATCTTTTAAGAGAGAGAGTTAAAAGGTCTAACGGAGTCCAGCTTCATTAGACTGAGTAAGAGGGAAACAGAGATAGAGAGAAAGCAAAACACGCACACGCTGCACTGTTGGCTGACAAAGGAATAATCATGGCTTCTCTTTATTCAAGCAGAGTATCTCAGAAACGAAACTTAACAGAAACAAAACTTAAGGCACATACAACCAATCAGAAGGCCAGAACCCAAATAAGGAGAAAGAAGGGAGAAATCTTCTCATATTCTACGCATGCCCAAAATCAAGCGTTGTCTCTCATGCAGACAAAGAGACCTTTGTTTACACAATGTGAAGGCAGACAGGAAGATGGAAACCAGATGCCTTCCCACAATAGACCAACTTTAACAACATGGTTTTGCTAAAGTGAGAGTAAATGAAGGTTTTACAGATTAGGTAGAGTTTAAGGCTGGAACACGTCAAGGCTGGCCACTTTCACCAATATTATTTATAATGGCAATGGAAATATTGGCAAATATGATAAGGGAAGATAAAAACATTAAAGGATTGGAAGGGAATAAAATTAGTTTGTATGATACCCTAATAATTATGAAAAACCCAAAAGGAGCTTTAGCGAAAATACAATGCCATCTTAAAGAATTTGGGGAAATCACTGGACTGAGAATAAATTGGGATAAATTGGAAGTAATATTTTGCAATATGAATAAAGAGAATAGAGAAGAGATTAAATTAACATATTATATTCAGGTTAAGGATAATTTGAAATATTTGGGGATAAACATATCAAATAATTTTGAGGATTTAATAAAGTTAAATTATGAAAAACAGAAAAAAGAAATGAAGGGAAAAAGTCTACAATATAAGAGACTGATCCTGTCTTGGTTCGGTAGAATTGCACTGTGTAAAATGAAATTATTACCGAAATTAAACTTTTTGTTAGATGCTTTCACCAATATTATTTATAATGGCAATGGAAATATTGGCAAATATGATAAGGGAAGATAAAAACATTGAAGGATTGGAAGGGAATAAAATTAGTTTGTATGCAGATGATACCCTAATAATTATGAAAAACCCAAAAGGAGCTTTAGCGAGAATACAATGCCATCTTAAAAACAAAGAGATAAAAGATTTTCAAAAAAATTTGAATGGCTATTGTAATGGGGGGAAAGACCAATAATATGAAAAAAAAGTTGTGGTATTTAGCACAGAAAGCGGGTGAATTGGGAATACCAAATATAGATACCTATTGTAAGGCGTTTCAATTAAAAAATGTGGTGAAAATATTAATGAAAGAAGAGATGATATAGGAGGAAATGGAGATGAAGGAAGTGAAGCAGGTTGGCAAAGCAATTTTTTGGGATAAAATATTAACAAAAATTGAATTTAAAAATAGATTGATAAAAACAACATTGAATTTATGGAAGAAATTGAAAAGGAAGTTAGCACCAGATATCTCCCCAATTACAGAAATGGAAGATTTGAGGAATTTTCCGTTGAAGTTGGATAGGAAGGTGAGGGATGTGTTTCTGAAAAATGATGTACTCCTGCTAAAACATTGGATTCAGCTATGTAAAAATAAAGAAAAAAGACTGAGAATTTATGAACAATTGAATTTGAACTGAATAAATGGAATATATATATGTATATATGTATATATGTATATATATGTATATATATGTATATATATGTATATATATTGGAGACCAGCTTAGTAAGAGAAAGGACAGATTTTTGAAGAGTTGGTATTTAAAATGAGAAAAGGAGAGGTAGGAATCAAGGGCCTTGTTAGTAAATTGTATAAAATGTTAAATGGTGATGACGGATCACAGGAAACATTAAGAAAAAATGGGAAAAAGATTTGAATATTAGAATTTCGGGGAAAAGCTGGAGGTATAAATGGAAAAGAAGAATTATGAGATCTATGTCTGTGAGAGTTATGGAGCATAACTACAAAATGTTGTGGAGGTAGTACCTGACACCGGTTAGGTTAAATCAGATGGACTGTACTAAAACGGAAATGTGCTGGAGATGTAAGACTCTCGCGGGGACTTATTAACATATGTGGTGGAGTTGTGATGTGGTTAAAGCTTTTTGGCTTAAAATAGAAAATGAAATATCACAAATAATGGGTAGTAATTTTAAGCTGGAGTCAGGTACCGCCTTATTGATGGAATTTGATAATATGAATATGGAAGAACTCAATAGAGAACTATTAACAATAAAATTGACAACTGCAAGACAATGTATTGCTAGAAATTGGAAGAATGATTCCACAGTGGATATTGAGGAATGGTATAGAGAAGTGTGGCATCTTGCACTTAATGATAAGCCAAAATGGGAACTGAAAATAAAAAGAGGTATGACAGATAAAAACAAATTTGGAATCATCTGGAAACCATTTCTGGTTTATACACTGTCTGAAGGTAAAAGTAGCAGACCAGCCCCAAGTCACATGAGTTTTTGGTTATAATATGTGATGCTGGGCAGCTCTGCAACTCCCAAGGCAATGCACATAGCACTGGGGTATTATCTTATGTTTAGATTTGGTTTTCTTTTTAAGATAGTGTATTTTTCACATTAAAATAGTATATGTCTAAACAAGAGGGTTTGATAAGGTAAAATAAATATACACTATCTGTTACTACAGTATTTTTGAGTATGTGATTTTATTTTTAATTTTTACTTGTAATTTGTATTTTTATGTTATCCTTTATTATGTATTGATGTCTTTTTTCTTTGTGTATTACTTTTTCTTTTTAAAAAGTATAATAATAAAAAGTAATTTTTTAAAAAAATAAAAGATCCAGTAACAGCGTCCTGAAAAATTTCCTCAATTGGTGGCAGCAGCGGCGGAGCTAGCCCAACTTATACAGTACCATTGAGTACCTAAGTGATGTCAACTGGCTCTTTTTCTAGGAGGCACAGTGGGAATCAAACTAACACTTTCTGGCTATGTAGCCAGGTACTCTAGTTCTCTGTGTTGGCATAAATGACCAAGGGGTTTGTGTCCAAAGCATTCTTTGATATGCAGTCGAGGGCCTGGAGAGAAGAAACTGCCACCTGTAGCTGAGAGGTCCATTGCATAAGGGGAACTGAACACAATTCCATTTATTTGAAGCAAGTTGTCCCATTTCCACAAAGCCAACTAGAGATGACCAGTTTTGTCACAAACAATGCTGGACACACTGCATTTTGATTACAGTTTGTAAAGGTTGTATTTTCACCCATCAACATTCCTGATTTCTGGTCTTGATGGAATCCAAGGGATGAATTCTTCTTCTTCTTCTTCTGCTCCTCCTCCTCCTCCTCTTCCTCCTCCTCCTCCTTCAAGTCTCATATTTGATTCTGAATATTGGCTATTATCATGGTGATCAGCCATGAAGATTGTCCTGGGAACAATATAATGCAGTAGACTTCCATTTGCCCTCTGCATGATACCAGTATCACTCATCCAGTTCTGCAAGTCATTTTCTGGTCCTGACAAAGTCTTCATCAGCCCCAGGCCAATATTAATGAAGCTGCTGCCCTTCATCAAGTCAAGATGGGTTCAAGTTGGATTTAATCAACTTGGAGACCACCACCCTTCCCTGTGGACTTCAACACCCAAGGCCATTCAGGGTTGTCAGGTTAGTTAACTGCTAAGTGGCTGTGGCGGCTCAGTGGTTAAGAAGTTCACCTTGTTAGCTGGAAGGCTGGCAAGTCGGCAGTTCGAGACCTGGGTACTGCATGTTGGATTGAGCACCCGTTTCTGTCCCAGCTCTCAGGGATATGAAAGGAGCCTCATTTGGGCATTCCCTGAGTACAGTTTCCGCCGCAAAAATCCTTTCAACTCAGAATAATTTCTGACACAAAATTATTATTACAGTAAAACCTCGCATAAAGAGTGCCTTGCTTAGAGACTAACTCGCTTAAAGAGCAGAATTTTCTCTCAATAGTCACCTTGCTTAACAACTAAAACCAACCAATAACTTGCTTAACAACTAAATTGAGGTTCGCAATCCCCCTGCCAGAAGTCACAATTGGTCACTTACAATGGTGTTTTGCTTAAAGAGCGAACTCGCTTAAAGAGCAATCCCGAGGAACGCATTATGCTCTTTAAGTGAGGTACCACTGTATAGTTAACCACTGTCTGACGATTAGTGTTGAGTCACTGGCAGTATGGTCTTACTCTATTGCCACAGAAGGATAACCTGGACAGACCTGGATGCATCCATCAGTGCTTCTTAACCAACAGTGTGCATCGAAGTCAAACATAAACTATATGTTATCTCAGTAAAATCTTTGAGTATGTGTTGTTGCTATGTAAATTCAAAAAACATTGGTAAACCAATGGATTCTGGTTAAAAAAGGAGAGAGAAAGGAAATAGGCAAGGCTGAATTTAGTTTATCTCATGATTTATGGTGCTGTATAACTAGGAAAAGGAGGCATCGGTGTTATCGTCACAATTTCCCCCTGGATTTCAAAGTGCAGCACTTTTCAAATGGGAAAAGGATGAAGAAAATAAAAATAGACAAGATAGATACTATAAGCTGCATGTGACTATAGTGGACCCCTCCTTTGGCCTTTAATTAAAAACATATTTCAACCCTAAACTTATAAAAGGGCAGATGTGCAACCAAGCCTTCGATGCCTATGCCTTCTCCCATATACCCTTTATCACCTGTCACATCTTTGCTTGCCTCATCTGGAGTAACAGAACGAGTCAGCAAAACCAAAGGAGATCACCATGTTTGTCTTCTTTCTCACCATTGTGAAAAAAGAGAGAGCTATAATGAGAATAACCATAACAATAAAAATACCTGGGCTCTCAAGTAATCCAGGCAGTTTCTCAGTATGAGAGAGAACCAAATCAAGAGAAGTGCCACTCTTTCTGAACATGTTAATTCCCTCATTTTTCTCTTCCTCTGTATCCGAAGGCATTTCATCACTTTATCTAATGCTCTAGCATGTCAAGCTACATTTGGGACATAATAAGCCTGAGTCCTCTTTGTAAAGGGCCTTCCCTGAGTAAACCCTTCTTTCACAGAGTGGATTTGTAAGGTGGAATAAGTGAACTTACAGGGCAGCAGACAGTAAATCTGCTCATGTTTTTCACAGATTTTGTTTTGTTTTGAGATGAGTGAGGACACAATTTAACTCTCTTTTGGATATTGTCGTCGTTGACTGCAACTTGTATCCAAAAATGCATTTTTTCCTTAAGCAGGAAAAATGTCATTTGCATGAATTTGCCGTGAAGTGACCCACACACTATGATCTCAGAGGCATCCCCTGCAGCACACACAAAATTAGACGTGAAGGATTCAGCACTGGGACTGCAATGGACTTCTGCAGCCTTGAGGATATTGACAAGGTGCGCCTTCACAGCCAGTCCATCTGGCATGGCCACTTCTGCCTCAATGACCATTGGGAATCAGAGTTCCTCCTCCACTCATTTTGCCATTGGGCCCAATATGATGGTTTCCAGTGGCATTTCCTCCACTGAGGGGGACCATCACTCCACCTAAAGGAGCTCATCTGCCCATATCCGTTGGCCCTTTTAGGGAGTCAGGTTAGTTAACCGCCACCTGACACTCAGCATTAAGTCACTGGCTGTGCAGTCTACTTCATAACTGTAGTGGGATGTCTGGCCAGACTGCCAAACTACATCACTATACTCTGAACACTTCTGATTTAGTCTGATTTAAGGGAATGGTCTAGACAGGACTTAAATCAGAGACCATTAAAGAATAATAGGTGCTGGTTTGAAAAGATCTTGCCTGAAAGTCTGGAAAGTCAGTGCCAGTAAGAACAAACATTGCAGGCGCACCCCCCAAAGAAAGACTCAGACACCGGTATATGGATAAAGGCATCGGGCCACTTGTATTGAATAATGCCCTAGTCCGAATTATAACTTTCAATTGGTGTAATCATCCAATTGTAATTCTTTAAGGCAAGCAGGCCGCAGTAACACTGGTAAGGTTCCGCCCAAAATGCCAATGGCAATTGGCTACATGTAACTATTTGTATCAATTTGTTTGTTGACACAAACAAATTGTTGACCGGAGTCAATAAACTATCTACTGATCCCACCCTATGACGTGTATCCATTAAATATCAAGGTGATGCAGGCTGTGAAGCTCCTGACATCACCCCTTGCCTGGTTCGCCCTTGACCGGCCAAACCTATTTCCCCTGTACCTGTCTACGTGTTGGCCAGTCAATTGCGAACCTGCCGGATACCTATGGGTCATAAATCTTTACCTTACCAGTGCTACCCGCCACATGGGGAGGCGCCCATGATGACTCACCCCACCCCCCCAGACCGTCAGCTCGGTCACCAGGCCTGCTTGCATATCCTCAAGAAAGAGGTTCATACCTCTGGCCGACAAGTGGACCCCATCTCCTGCATAGAGATCGTAATCCTGCAAGCCTATCCTAGGATGCCGAATGGCTGTCCCCAAGCCCTTGTCTGCAAGGAACCGGGCAACAGCCCTGTTCACCGACCGGCAAGCACGGTCAAGGGCACGGAAGTCAATGCCTCCCCTGTAAGTCTGTTGCGGCACAATGTCCGACCATAGCAGCCGCGTGGACGGCCATACATAATGTAGATAGGCTAGATCACTGCAAATCATGAATTTTAAAGAGAGGCCAGTGACCTGTGCGAGATCATTGCCACCGAGGTGCAGGACAAGGACATCAGGCGGTCCAGCATCCCTGATGGAAAACAGGAATGGCAACAGTTCCCGCCATCTCATGCCGCGCTTACCGTACCATCGCATATGTGCGGCTGCACGTAGCCCAAGATGGGGTCCCCACTCTGTCACCGCAGCATACTGCGCTGCCCAGTGCACGTAACTGTGGCCCACCAGCCATACTGCCACCGGTGTGCGTGGACACACAGGGTCTGCAAAAGAAGAAAAAGGAACAATGACATAACTGGTACTCATGCATGGAGGGGGCGTACATATAATGCAAAGTGCATGGATCCCCATCTGCCCATCCGGCGTATATCAGCCTCAGAGTACCCAAACGCAGCCGCAGTGGACACAGTGCCTATCCTAAATGAATGGGTGCCATAACAAGCCCCAGGGAGGCCAATACTGTGAAGTGCCGTACCGGTCACCTTCCAAAACTGGAATTTAGTAAGGGGAGACCCATCCTGGTGGCAGAAAAACGGGCCAGGGTGCATACCATGCACTGCCAAAAACTCATGTAGGGCACCAACCGGACAGATGTCTTCAATGGAACATCGTAGCAGTCTGACTCCACTGACTACGCCGTGCTGATCAACCTTTGAGGACCGTATCCTCAACTGAGCCCACTCGTGTGTAACATAGACATCGTCGAGTTCCAGTGCCCTACGAGACGCATCCACCTTAGACAATGGTACCAACTCACTGATGCGGAGCGCTCCAAAGAAGGCTACGGTGGTAGCTGCATGAAAAAGAGCCACCTCGTACCTATCATAACATAAGTTATGCCAGCCTCGTGCAAGGTGGGTAAGAACATCTGGTGAAATCGGGTGACGTGTGTCCGGACGGCGGCCACGTTCACGTGTCCACCCTTCCAAAACATGATGTATGCGGAAGTCATTCACGCAGTCAGCGAAGCCCCGTGCCTTGGCCATAAATGCCAGTGCCGGAAGCCTAGAGGCTATAGTATGGGGAGCCAAACCCTGACCGTGAAGATAAACCATGTATTGTAAAATCTGGTCTACTGGTATTGGCCATGCTTCAGTTAACTGTAGTCGCCCACAAAAGGCTCTAAATTGTATGAAAGCATGTTGGTACGCCTTACGTGTGCGAGGTGCCAAGGACATGCCGATCGCCCGGTTCACCTCTCCTCGCCAAATGTCCAAATCTCGGCCGGGAGTGGAGAGGGAAATTCCTCTGCTTCTGGAGCCAAGCCACGGAACCGGGAGATCTGCAGGCGGGATAAAGCATCGGCAATATCATTATTAATGCCTGGCACATGTCTGGCCCTGAACAGCACATTGAGGCGTAGGGTTCTCAAAACAAATTGACGAACCAATGCCATGACCCTAGGGGATTTGGACGTCTGGGCGTTAACAATGTGCACCACTGCCGCATTGTCACACCAAAAATGGACCACTGAATTGGCCCACTTATCGCCCCATAGCATTAGTGCCCCCAAAATGGGGGAAAATTCCAGGAAAGTAAGATCGCGTAGGCGATCCGTGCCCTGCCATGCGTGAGGCCATCGGCCATATGCCCACTGCCCCTCAAAATAAATCCCATAACCCAGAGAGCCGGAGGCATCCGACTGTACTTGAAATTTAGGGCAGACCATAAGGTCTGATCTCCAAAAAGAGACCCCATTGAAATCCTGGAGGAATGTGAGCCAAACCGAAAGGTCTGCCCGTATACCCCTGGTCAGCCGGACCCTGTGGTGGCGTTTTAATCGGCCAGCCATGGCGTCACACAGACGCCTGGCAAAAGCTCTGCCGGGTGTCACCACCCTGCAGGCAAAATTGAGGTGGCCGTGAAGGACCTGTAGCTCACGGAGAGACACTTTACGCTTGGCAATCAGTGCCAGAATCGCTGCGGAGATCCGAGTCACCTTATCCATGGGTAACCTGGATGCCTGTGCGACAGTGTCAATTTCGATACCTAAAAAGGTGAGTGTGGTGGCTGGGCCCTCAGTCTTTTCAGGCGCTAAGGGGACACCCAGTTCCCGCATGAGTGCCTGGAATGTATTAAGGTGATGCGTACACATGTCCGAGCCCTGTTCACCCCCGAACAAAAAGTCATCGAGGTAGTGGGCTACAGACCGGGACCCTGACCTGCGAACAAAGGCCCATCGAAGGAAAGTGCTAAAGCATTTGAATGCTGAACATGAAATAGAACAGCCAAAAGGTATGGCCTTATCTACGTATAACCTTCCTCGGAAACGAAAACCCAACAGCTCAAAGTCAGCGGGGTGCACTGGCAGTAATCGGAATGCCGATTTGATATCGCACTTAGCCAGGAGCGCCCCGGGACCACAGGAGCATACCATCTGTAGGGCCTGATCAAATGACGTATACCTGACCGAGCAAAGGTCATCAGGAATCGCATCATTGACCGAGGAACCCGCAGGGTAAGATAGATGGTGAATTAAATGAAAGTCACCTGGGGTCTTTTTCGGGACTAGCCCCAGAGGAGAGACCTTCAAGTTAGGGAATGGTGGTTCAGTAAAGAGCCCAGCAACTCTCATAGCATTCACTTCCTTAGCTATGCTTTGTGCAGTGACCACCTCATTACCCTTCAGAGAAAGTAAGTTCGGGGCATCCTGCGGTCCCCGAACACCCCTAAATGGTATATGAAAACCAAACTGGAAACCTTCTAACAGGTACCTCGCATCATCCCGTCTGGGATAAGCGGAAAGCCATCGATCCAGCATAGGGATATTAATTGGGGAGGGGGCCTTTTGCGTGGCCAGCACCGTCAGAGGGAGCTCTGACCGCCCCCTGCCCACCCCTACCTCTGACTCGTGACTCACCAGCCCGCGGGCATGCAGAGGCGGCGTGAGGGCCAGAGCAAGAGGGACACTCGTGTCGGAAATGACACTGACGCTTGTTGCACACGCCGCTAGCTGAGAAGCTCCAACACAGCAGGCGGGCTGGAACCTCCTGCCCCGCCGGCTGGTGGAGAACCTGCGTCGCAGCAGCCTGCTGCATGGCATGGCTGCAATGGTACCTATCACCAGGCGCCGGCCGCGTGGGAGTCATATACAAGAGCCACAATTGCTGGCAGGGCTCATCCCACCTCATCTCAGGATGTAGGGCCACTCTCATCCTGAATTCTTCGTCATAAGCCAACCACGATGGGCCAGGAAAATCAACCATCGCCCTATAAATATTGTCGAGGTATTGCACCATCGGAATGGCCAAATCAGGCCGGGCCCTCAGGTATACCGCCATATATATGAGGTATGCCGGCAACCAGTTGGCCCAGGTGTGCGGTGGCTTACGACGACAGGACAACTCCTTGTCCCTGTCATCCTGTCCCTCCCTCTCTTCCTTGGTGGGCTCACGATTCAAGAGGGAGAAAATATCGACATACTCCCCTCAGCAAATCTTTTCCCTCGTGGCCTGTGATAGATGATCACCCAGGGGCAAGGAATAACCAGCCGTCAGCAGAGCCGTCATCGGCACGTTCTGGATGGAGGGTATGCGCAGCGGGCCCTGAACAGCCCCTGCAACACCTGGCATACCCAAAAGGGCGGACACCCCTGCCCTAACTGGGGGGCCATTTGGCAACCATGAGTTAACAGGGCAGTGCGAATACAACTGCCCACCCACAGTAACCTGCCTCGGCCATGTCCACTGCATCCCCCCCCCAGTGTGACTGGACAGTGTCACTGGTGCACTCAATTGAACCAAATACTCACTAGTTGCACCCCCATGAGCCACCCCCACTGGGGGTTCTGGCCCATGGCGGGCGTTGGAGCTCGCGACAAGCCTCGAGCTCTGGGGCCACACCTGACCGGTCCCCACCGGCAAATCCGATCGTGTGGGGAGCTGTGAGGTGCCAGCTTGGCCTGGCCTGATGGAGAGGCACGGCCAACGTGTTGGCCGGGATCGTCGAAAGGGCCGTAATTGAAGCGGTGGCTAAGCCCCCATCGGAAGGCGGTGGGGCAATGCCCATTGATGCCTCTAGCACTGAAATGTGTGCGAGAAGCGCATCAACGGTGTCCGAGCCCCCTGTATAAGGTGGGCCGGACGGGCCGGATGGCCCACTGGGCAGTTGCTGAAGGGGAAACCCGAATGGGGATCCCGGGCCCGAATAGGGCCATGCCCAAAATTCCGGCCCATGGGGGGCCGGAGGAATGGTGGGGTGGAAACCCACACCAGGCCCACATGGGTCACCCTGTCCCGTGCCATGAAAAGGCCCTCCGGGGGCAGGGATCCCCGAGGGGCCAGCCTGTGCCAGCCCCGCCTGGAAGGTTGTGCCAGGCTGACAGGCGGAAGCCTGGTCAGCGACATTGGCGGCAGTGGGCAAAGCCATCCCACTGCCCTGCTGCGGGGGTGCCACCCGAGCCCTCCGACCCGATGGCTGCCCCCCGGAGGAAGAGGGGGTAGGCAAAGCCCTCCCCCGCAGGCACGGCTTGGCAGCCGGAGCCTTGCGCTTGGGAGCCATGTCACCCAAGCCAAAGATAAGCTGCCCCCAAATCGATCCCTGGCCAGGGATCCGAATCACAATCCTGTGCCCTGAGTACCGCAGTAGCAAAGAGCAAAGGAACTCCAATTGGACAGCTAAAGGTAAACGAAGCACAGAGAAAAATGCGGCGGAGCAAACTTCTCCTAAATGGCAGCTCGGCTGCCTCGTGACCACCCCTTTTATAGAGGAGTGGCCACGCCCCCTAACTACCCGGATGTCTGAGTCCGGGTGGGGGGGCCCGCAAAGAGCGTGGCGGCCATTTTGGCGCCATGCTTTCAATAGTGGTCTATATTAATAATAATCATCATCATCATCCAGGAGTGCAGTGGGGGCGAAGGTAAAAATTCTATCCAGGATCTACAGTTTCTTCATATTTAGAATGGAAAAAACTTGACATTAAAAATGTAAATGTGGAAGAAAATAAAGCTAACAAATTTTTCCATCACTGTTCAGGGATTTGAATACTTAGCTCTTGGAACTGTGGGTTCAAAGCTTGGTGTATACGGACTTTATTAAATTAAGATGAAGGAGGAGTGAAAATTGGTGGAAGAAACATCAATAATATAAGATATGCAAGTGACACCATCTTATTGGCAGCAATGTCTTGAAATGACTTTTAGTAAAAATGAAGAAAGAAAGTGACAAAGCAAGACAAAAATCATGACTACAGAACAACTACAAAATTTAATGCTGGCAATCAAGAAATTGAAATAGTGAAATATTTTGTATCCCTTGGTTCAGTCACCAATCAAAATGGTAACTGCAGCCAAGAATTTAGAAGAAGACTGACACTTGGATGGGTAGCAATGGGATGAACCATGTGAGTGGGTGGGAGGAACCATGTGACCTGCCCACAACCCAAAAATTAGAAAAGATCATCAAATGCAAGGATATGACACTCAAAGCTTTTAAGATACACAGGTGCAGACTTGGCAGAGGATAGGACAGACTTTACGTCCGCCAGTGGGGTCCTGTTTATATACAGCATGGGCACCCAAACTATGGCCCATGGGTCGGATCCAGCCCCCAACACCAATTCATCTG
Organism: Bradypodion pumilum; assembly: GCA_035047305.1. NCBI lineage: Eukaryota > Metazoa > Chordata > Lepidosauria > Squamata > Chamaeleonidae > Bradypodion > Bradypodion pumilum. The sequence continues at coordinate 13,515,306 of JAWDJD010000010.1, read as the reverse complement.
GCCCGTGCCACCCATGCCGCTCCCAGAAGCAGAAGTAAAACACGCCCACACTTGCATAGAACGGTGCCGTAAATGCACCCATGGCTGTCGTAAACGTATTTATGGCAGTGTTTTGCACATGCGTGGGCATGTTTTACTTCCATTTCCGGTGGGAGGAACCATGTGACCTGCCCACAACCCAAAAAATTGGGGCACCCCTGATATAACAGTGATAAGTCCATCTCATGGGCTGTTTAGAACAAGGTGTTGTAGTGTTGTCTACCACAGAATTAGAGTTTGTTGACATAGCAAAAGCATGCAGAAAACTGTTATGGCTAAAAAAAGTTGCTAAAGGACTTTGGGATAGTTGAAGATATGCCAGTCAAAATGTTAGAAGGCAAGCAGAACCCACACCGCACAGGGAGACTTCAATTCCCAGAAGCCTAAGTCAGTCCATTGGGCTGGTCAGTGCTTTGGGAAATTGACTTAAGCTTCTGGGAATTGAAGTTCTAAAACCAAAGGGTGGGAAACACTAGTTTTGATGAACTGTCACGTTCCAAATGTAACAGCAGATATCTTGATGAAGCCACTGCCAAGAGATCATTTTGAGAACCTGCAAAGACAGAAAGAAGTTGAGGATTTTGCATACAAGTGTTAGGATAATAGCAATCTTGTGTGCAGTAACATTGAATATTATTGGGTGGAGGGGGCTTTACAGCCTTATATGATTGCCATTAACTTGATTGGTAAAGTACATTTTCTGACTCTGGCATTTCAGGCAAGCCCCTCCTTCTTTTCCTGTTTGTTTCCTGCGTCCATTGTTTTGGCGATAGTCCTCTCTTCTTCATCTGGCCAAACAAAAAGCATGGAGGTTCTCTCCAAATGCTCAAGACTCCATTTTTCCAGGTTTTTCTTCTGGCTATGACTACAGATATCAAGTAGGTAACTTTTTTCAATATTAAAGATTTCTAGAGTGATTTTTATCACGTAAAGTGATTTTTAGGGGGACAGTGGTGATTTGGGGCTAATCTCTCCACATTTTTTCTGTGCTGCTGTTGCTGTTTTTCCAACTCATATTCTGCTAGTTAAAAGAAATGACCAAAATTCTCCAATGAAATGTTCCCTTCCACTACTGTGGGCTGACTGGAAAAACTCTGAACATTGTTTGTCCAGGGCACAACTGACGCTTAGGTCACTCCAATCCATATGCAAGTGGTAGTGAACCTATGGCACCTGTGCCAGACATGGCACTCCCGGGCCTTTCTGTTGGCACATGCACAATCACCACAACACAGAGTTTGTGCCGCAGTTCTGCCCAGCAGCCCAATGGGAGTGCTCCTTCCCTCCCCAGCACAGAGTTTGCCCTGCCTCTCTGTTCAGCAGCCCAATGGGAGTGCTTCCTCCCTCCCCCCTGCACAAGGTTCGCCCCATCCCTCTGCTTGGGCACACGGTCTCTAAAAGGTTAGCCATCACTGCCATATGCAATTATACTGTCAGGCTGAGGTATTAAGAGCCTCCTATCACTCCTTTTCTTAACTGTAAACCTGAAAATAGGGAACTATCTTTTCTTCTGAGAACCTTTTCAGCTGTAGATTAAGAAATAAATGTCATAAAACAAACCATACTTAGGCATTGAATATGGACAGTCCATCTGTAGGAGATCTTGCTTATTGCAGGCGCACCCCCCAATAAAGGACTCAGACACTGGTAAAAGTGGATAACGGCATTGGGTCACATTTATTGATTCATGCCCTAGTCCGAATTATAAATTTCTATTGGTATTCAACCAATTATAATTCTTAAGGCAAGCAGGCCGAAGTAACACTGGTAAGGTTCCACCCAAAATTGCCAATGGCAATTGGTTACAATGTATCCATTTGTATCAATTTGTTTGTTGACAACAAACAAATTGTTGACCGTAGTCAATAATCTAACTACTGACCCCACCCTCTGACGCGTATCCGTAAAATAACGGGGTGATGCATGCTGCCTAGCTCGTGCCATCACCCCATTGCCTGGTTCATCGTTGACCGGACAACGTTAACCAACTTGTGCCTGTCTAGTGTTGTCCAGTCAATTGCGAACCTGCCGGATACCTGTGGGTCATAAATGTTTACCTTACCAGTGCTACCCGCCACACGGGGAGGCTTCCAAAAAGGCTCACCGCCCCCCCCCAGACCGTCAGCTCGGTCAACAGGCCTGCTCGCCAATCTCCCAACAAGAGGTCCATACCTCCCGGCGACAGATGTAGAGCTCGTAATTTTGTAAACTGATGGTGGGGTGTCGTATGACGCACCCCCAACCCTTGTCCAGAAGGAACCGGGCAATAGCCCTGTTCACCGAGCGCCGAGCCTGATCAAGGGCCTGGAGGGTAAACCCTCCCCTGTAAGCGTGCCACGGTATCATGTCCGACCAAAGCAGGGTTGTGGCAGGCCACACATAATGCAAGTAGGCCAGGTCACCGCAAATCGCATGTTTCAGCGATAGGCCCGTGACCTGTCCCAAATCATTACCCCCTAGGTGTATAATCAGGACATCAGGCGGTTCAGCATTCCTGATGGAGAAAAGGAATGGCAACAGTTCCCGCCATAACATTCTGCGCTTACCGTACAACCTGAGACTTGCGGAAGCACCCAGTCCCAGTCGGGGTCCCCACTCTGTCGCCGCAGCAAACTGCGCTGCCCTGTGCACATAGCTGTGGCCCACCAGCCATACTGTCACCGGTGTAAAACGACACCCAGGGTCTGTCAAGGAAAAAAGGAAACAGGGCAGTGACTAAAACGGTACTCACGGTTGAAGGGGGCGAACATATAACTGAAAACATCTCGATCCCCACCTTCCCATGTTGCGTATCTCAGCCCCAGAGTACCCAAACGCTGCTGCAGTGGAGGCTGCCCCTATCCTGAATGAATGGGTGCTGTAGCGAGCCCCAGGGAGGCCAACACTGGCCAGTGCCTTGCCGGTCACCTTCCAAAACTGAAATTTAGTAAGGGGAGACCCATCTTGATGACAGAAAAATGGGCCAGGGTGCGTACCACGCATTGCAAGGAACTCTTGTAGGGCACCAACCGGACAGATGTCTGCCATGGAACATCGTAGCAGTCTTACACCACTGCCTACCCCGTGCTGATCAACCTTAGAGGAGCGTATCCTCAGATGAGCCCAATCATTGGAAACATAGACATCTTCGAGTTCCAGTGCCCTACGACTCGCATCCGCCTTAGACAGTAGCACCAGCTCACTGATGCGGAGCGCTCCAAAAAAGGCCACCGTTGTAGCCGCATGAAACAAGGCTGCCTCATACCTGTCAAAACACAGGTCATGCCAGCCCCGTGCAAGGTGGGCAAGTACCCCTGGAGTAATCGGGTGGCGGTCATCCGGGCTGTGCCCCCGCTCCCGCGCCCACCCTTCCAAAACATGCCGTATGCGGAAATCACTTGTGCTGTCAGCATAACCACCCACCTTGGCCATGAATGCCAGCGCTGACAGCCTGGATGCTATGGTGCGGGGAGCTAGGCCCTGGGTGTATAAATAAACCATAAATTGGAGGACGTGGGCCACTGGGATGGGCCAACTTTCAGGCAGCTGGAATCGGGCACAAAAGGCCCGGAAAGTACTGAATGCATGGTCATACGCCTTACGCGTGCGGTGCGCCAGCGACATGCCGATCGCCCGGTTCACCTCTCCTTGCCAAGCGTCCATATCTCATCCGGGAGCGGCGAGGGAAATTCCTATGCGTCTGGGGCCAAGGCACGGAACCGGGGGATCTGCAGGCGGGACAAAGCGTCAGCAATATCATTATTAATACCTGGAACATGTCGAGCCCTGAAAAGCACATTGAGGCGCAGGCTGCGCAACACAAAATGGAGGACCAGCCCCATAACCCTAGGAGATTTTGACGTCAGTGAGTTGACAATGTGGACTACCGCCGCATTGTCGCACCAGAAATGGACAACCGAATTGGCCCACTCCTCGCCCCATAGCATCAAAGCTCCCAGAATGGGGAAAATTCTAGGTACGTGAGATCCCGTAAACGATCCGTGCCCCACCAGGCTGACGGCCATCTGCCGTAGGCCCACTTCCCCTCGAAGTAAATCCCATAACCCAGGGACCCCGATGCATCCGACTGAACCTGACAGCAAGGGGAAACCAGAAGGTCAGACCTCCAAAACGACACCCCATTGAATTCCCTCAGGAACTGGAGCCATATGAGCATATCTGCCCTCATGCCCTTGTTCAGTCGGACCCTGTGGTGGGGCCTGGCCAAGCCAGTCATGGCGTCGCACAAGCGTCGAGCAAAGGCTCTGCCAGGTGCGACCACCCTGCAAGCAAAATTGAGGTGACCATGTAACACCTGAAGCTCCCGAAGGGACACCTTGCGTTTGGCCAGCAAGTCCATGATCAGCGCAGTGATCCGTGAAACCTTATCGACAGGTAACCTGGAGGCCTGCGCAACCGTGTCGATCTCCACCCCCAGAAATGTGAGCTTGGTTGATGGGCCCTCGGTCTTTTCGGGCGCTAAAGGGACACCAAGTTCCTTCATTAGCGTCTGAAATGTGTTTAGGAGACGCGTGCACGTGTCCCAGCCCCGTTCACCCCCGAATAAGAAATCATCAAGGTAGTGGGCTACAGACCGAGACCCCGACCTGCGAACAAAGGCCCACTGTAGGAATGTGCTGAAGCGCTCAAATGCCGAGCATGAAATGGAACAGCCGAAAGGCATGGCCTTGTCGAAATAAAATTCACCCCTGAACTTGAAACCCAGCAGCTCAAAGTCACCCAGGTGTACCGGCAGGAGACGGAACGCCGACTTAATGTCGCACTTTGCCAGCAGTGCACCCGGGCCACAAGAGCGCACCATGCGCAGGGCCTGGTCAAAAGATGTATACCTGACCGAACAAAGGTCATCAGGGATAGCATCATTGACCGAACGGCCGGCCGGGTAAGACAAGTGGTGTATCAGGCGAAATTCCCCCGGTGCCTTCTTGGGCACTAACCCCAAAAGGGAAACCTTGAGATTGGGAAATGGTGGGACAGGGAAAGGGCCAGCGACCCTGCCAGCATCGACCTCCTTAGCAATGCTCACGGCAGCCACCTCCTCCCTGCCCCTGAGTGACAACAGGTTGGGAGCATCTTGGGGGGACCTGTCCCCTGTGAAAGGAATGTGAAACCCTTGCTGGAAACCCTCAAGCAGGTAAGCTGCATCTGCCCTCCTCGGGTACATCGTGAGCCAACGCTCTAACATGTCCACATTAATTGGGGAGGGGGCCTTTTGCTTGACCCGCTCCCTCTGTGGCAGTTCTGCCCACACCCTTGTCCACCTCTCCCTCTGCCCCGCAGTCCACCTGCCCTCAGACATGCAGAGGCGGCATGGGGGCCCGCGCAAGAGGGACACTCATGCCTGTATCGGCACTGCTTCCTATTGCAGGAACCATTGGCCGAGAAGCTCCAACACAGCAGGCGGGCTGGAACCCCCTGCCCCGCCACCTGGCGGGGTGCCTGGGCTGGGGCAGCTCGCTGGACCGCATGTCCACAATGATACCTCTCCCCCGGCGCCGGGTACGTGGGGGTCATGTACAGTAGCCACAGCTTCTGACAGGGCTCATCCCACCTCATCTCTGGGTGTAGGGGCACTCTCATGCGGAATTCTTCATCGTAAGCCAACCACAACGGGCCAGGGAAATCAACCATCGCCCTGTATATGTTGTCCAAATACTGGACCATCGGAATGGCCAGGTCAGGCCGGGCCCTAAGGTACACCGCCATGTATATGAGGTATGCGGGTAACCAGTTGGCCCATGTGCGCGGCGGCTTACGACGACGTGACTGCTCCTTGTCTTTCTCGTCCTGCCCCTCCCTCTCCTCCTTGGTGGGTTCCCTATTCAGGAGGGAGAAAATGTCCACATACTCCCCCCGCCAGATCTTTTCCTTGGTTGCCTGGGCCAGATGATCCCCAAGGGGCAAGGAATACCCTGCTGTCGGAAAAGCCGACACCGGAACATTGGCAGCACTGGGCACCATGAAAGGGGCCCGAACCAGCCCCGCCACCCCCAGTAGGTTCCCTGCCGTATAGGGTCCCCCGCCCCAAGTGGGGCCTTGAAGTGGCAAAGCTGAACCCGAATGGGCCGGCGGCGTCTGTCCCGCGGGCCCAACCAGGCGAGGCCACGGCCACTGTAAGCCTCCCCCCGTCGTGGGTTGTGGTGTGGGTGCATTAGCTTGACTTGGATACTCACAAGGTGCACCCGCATGGGCCGCCCCCACTGGGGGTTCCGGCCCACTGCAGGCGTCGGAGCTCGCGACCGCAACCGAGCTCGTAGACGTGGCTTGACCACTACCTGCTGGCGGCATCAGCTGCGCGGGGAGCTGCGAGGCCGCGGCTGTCGCCGACCCACATGCCTCAGGCAGCTCGACCCGGTCGGCCGCCTGCCGGGGGCCGGCGGCCGTTGCGTTGACCTGTAAACCAAAAGGTGCCCCGGGTGGATTCACTAACCCCAAAGATGCCTCTAGAGCCGCTACGCGGGCCAGTAGGGCATCAACGTTCACAGAGCCCCCGACGCAGATGGGGGCCATTGGGCCGGCAGGCCCACTGTTGGCAGGGGCCGCGCCAGGCAACTGGACACCAGGGCCCAAATATGGCCATGCCCCAACCACCGGCCCCTGAGAGACCAGGGGCATGCCCTGCCAGGGAAGAGCACCCAGCCAACCCCCCTGGTTGTAGCCCACCGCTGGACGCAGCGGGGCAAGTTCCGAAGGCCCAGCCTGGGCATGCCCACCCGCCTGGCCCGATCCAATGGCTGCCAACTGCGGGCCGGGGCCGCGGTCCCCTCCGGGCCAGGCTGGGGCCGCCCAGCCTCTGGCCAAGGAGCAATCGACCCCATCCCACCGGTCCCGGTGGGTGCCCCCGGAAAGGGGGCCTGCAGAGGGGGCGCAGTCGCGGTCCTCCGACCCGGCTGCCGCCTCCTGGAAGGGCGAATCGAATTCGCCATCGCCTTCTTTTTGGAAGGCATTGCCGCGAATTGCTGGGAAGCCGAAGAAAAGGAGCTAAGAAAAACCGCTGCCCAAAAAAGGCTTCCCGGCTAAAGGGAAGAGCGACGGAGCAATTGGGGAAAAAACTTCTCCTCTCCGTCGCTTCGCAAAATGGCAGCATGGCTGCCTCGTGGCCACCCCTTTTAAAGGGTGCTGGCCACGCCCCCTAACTACCCGGATGTCCAAGTCCGGTGGGGGGGCCGCAAAGAGCGCGGCGGCCATTTTGGCGCCGCGCTTGCAATCTACCCACTGAAAAAGAATAGTAGGATCGAACAGATTTTCAGGAATGGGAAACAGAGGGTGAAATTAGCCCCTTTTACTTCTCCCTCTGGCCAAACACTGATTGATACTGTACAGACTTTTCTGACCATAACAAAAAAGGGAACAGTTCTGGCTTTTGGAGACATTATTGTATAGTAGCTAGCATAATCTACAGTGGTGGTAAATATATAAGGTGGAACCTCAGTTAACAAATGACTCGGTTAACATAAAAATTGCATAACAAAAGGAAATTCATAGAAAATACTGGCTCAGTTTACAGAATTATTTTTGGAACGTATTAATTGGTTTTCAATGCATTCTTATGGGAAACCACATTTCGGTTAAAGTATTTTGGTTTTCAGTGCATTCCTATGGGGAATTGCATTCAATGCATTCCTATGGGAATTCTGGTTAAAGTATTTTTTTTGCTATAAGAAACGTCCTGAGAACACATTAATTACATTAACCGAGGTTCCACTGTACTGGTAATAAATGTAAAAGTAAAGGAAAAGGTCTCCCTTGCTTGAAAGCCAGTTGTATCCAACTCTAGGGTTTGATTCTTAGGTCATTCCAGTCCATATGCCAGTGGTGGCGAACCTATGGCACCTGTGCCAGACATGGCACTCCCGGGCCTTTCTGTTGGCACATGCGAAGTCACCACAGCACAGAGTTTGTGCCACAGCTCTGCCCAGCAGCCCAATGCTCATCTCTGTTCACAGTCAAGTGCCCGCACTGTCTGTGTTGCAGATGTTTCTGTGGTCATGTGGCAGGCATGACTAGACGTTGGAGCACATGGAACACTGTTACCTTTCCCACCCAAATGGTACCTATTTGTCTACTTGCAATTTCATGCTTTCAAACTGCTAGATTGCCAGGAGCTGAACAGAAATGGGAGCTCACACCATTGTACAGCACTTGGGTATTGAACTGCTGACCTGTTGACCTTCTGGTAGTCAAGTTCAGTGTCTTAACCACTAAGCCACCGCAGTCCCTTCACTGGAAATAGTAAAAGTCAGCTAATTTCTGTATGTTGTGTATTTCTACCACAAGGAGTTAATACTCAGTGGCATGGAACAAAGGCTTCTAAACATATGCTCCCTATACAAAGATAGATCTCCAAAGACAAGGCTGGCATGTGCCGTGCCAAATGCTTTCCCCAAGAGACGTTCACGAGATATCAGCCCTGCTAACCAAGGCACATCTGCTTCCCATAGGGTTTGCAAGAAATCCCACAGATATAAGCAGATTGGCATACCATAAACATAAGTGAAATATTTTGCAAGGGAGCCCTGCTGTTACATTCACTTCATCATGTAAATGGTACGTTTGCTTAGGACGATAATGTTCCAGTAAACATGACAGCATTCTTTGGGTATTTATTTTAATACTTGTTTTCATAATTTTGTGGGCTTTTTAAAAAATCTGACTTTCAAATAAACTCTGAGGCCAGTTTACATAGAAATGGCAAAACAATAGCAAAATCCCAACAGAGTAAATATGAAAATAAGAACTGAGGCAGCATTTAAAACCAGCAGTAAAATAATGCAAAATTTTAATAGCTTAAATTGTTTGGACAGTTTAGGATTTTTTTTAAAAAAAGTTGCTTCTCTTCTGCAAAGAAGACAATAACGTGGCTGAAGAAAGAATTCTGCCACCAAAAGTTCTTAGTAGAGATATATTCATTTGTCACTTTTGTCTTCTAGCCAGCTCTTGTTTTTCCAATCTTAAATCAATCAATCAATCTTTATTACAGTCCAAGACCAGCACAGTCTTCTTAAATCCAATATATCTGAAACATGGAGAATTTTCATGAATTTTGGATAACATTGTCACAGTTTTGTCTGTCACTAATGCATATCGGTGTATATGCATCTTGCCTAATGTGTGAAATTTTTCCTGTCCATTTTCCTAATATACTGCATTTTGAATTCTGATGTTTTTGTTCATTTCCCCATATTTAATTAGAAAACTCTCTTGCAAAATTCAGGAAGGGGGGGGCACTCTGCATATTTCAAGAGGCTATTGAGTGATAGTCCACATAGTAATTTAGCAGTAAAATTAAGCACGTTTGAAACTGATGAAATGCAAAATAGACAAATTTCTCCTTTAGCCCTGCTTGTCAGATGGCTCAATTCAGATAGCATGGACATCCAAGTCTAGATCCAATAGTTAGTTAATTTGAGTAGATGCACAGAATCAATGGGATTTACATTACAGTTGACTGAAAAAGTCCCATTTTTCCAAAAGGTCTGCTCTAGTTGAGACTACCAAAGTAGTCAGTAGAGTAAAGCACCAAAAGATTGTCTTCATGGATCATGAAATTGATGTGGAGGCAGTCATCCATCATGGTAATTAATTCCCAGGGTACAAAGCTCAGCCAAAGAATATGTGCTGTCCCCCCCCCCCCCATGACACTAGATTTAATTCTCAATAATTCTTTGCTATTGGCTTAGAGTAAGTAAGAGTCATAACATACTGCATTGGGAGGAATGGTGGTTGAATTCCCAGTGAGTTCTGGGACCATGAGAGAACCTGCTAATGGGATTTGTAGCCAGACATCCCCATCCTACAGTATGGCTGATAGTTCAAAAGTCTGTTAATATGAGCCCTAGTGGCGTAGTGGCTAAACTGCTGTATTGAAACCAAAACATTGTGAGTTTGATCCAGACAGGGATCAAGATTGACTCAGCTTTCCATCCAGGATGTCGGTGGCAAAATGCTAATTAACTTGTGAACAGACCAGAGAGTGCACTAATCATTATGGGGTGGCATATAAGTGAAATTGCAATTGCCATTGCTATTGTTCAAGGTTTAGAGACTGTGGTTCCCAATGTGGGGCCCATGCTCCACAGGGGACTTCAATTCCCCAGTACATTGGCTGATCAGTGCTTTTGGGAATCAACTTAACTTCTGGGAATTGTAGTCCAAAAACCAAAGTTGGGAAACACTGGTTTAGACCAGGGATTCTCAACCTGCAGCCCGTGGCACCATTTCATGTGGCCCACACTGCCTCCACCACACCAGGTAGCGCCATGTGGTGGAGGAAGGGCAAAATGGCCATCTGGCCCCCAAAGGTGTTTGAGGGACCATGACCCAGCCCCTGGCTTTAAAAACTTGAGAACTGCTGGTTTAGACAGAAGCAATTTCCTGTTATGCACGAGTATTTAAAGCTGCTATACTAATGGGAAGGCAGGATCGTTCTTATCAGTGACTTCTTCTCAAAATGGGAGGGGAAACAAATGGGATATCACCCATACTCTTTAGTATTTTCATTAATGTCTTGGATGAGGAAGTGCAGAGAATACTTGTCAAATTTGTAGACAACACAAAGATGGGTGGAATGGGTAATACCTTGGAAGACAGGAACAGAATTCAAAAAGATCTTGATAGACTTGAACACTGGGGCTTGATATGCTTGAACACTGGGTTGAAAATAACAGAATGAAATTCAACACGGATAAGTGTGAAGTACTACACCTAGTGGGGGAAACCAGATTCACAGTTACAAGATGGGGGATACTTGGCTCTGTAAAACTACAGGTGGAGAAGGTTCTTGGACTTGTTGCAGATCAGATGCTGAATATGAGTCAACAGTGGGATGTGGCTGCAAAAATGGAAAATGGTATTTTTGACTGAATTAACACAAGTATAATCTCCAAAACCCATGAGGCACTTGACTAGTCCCTCTTTATTCAGCACTAGTTAGAACACATCTAGAGCACTGTGCCCAGATCTGCACTTTAAGAAGGATGCCAACAAACTGGAACAAGTTTAGAGGAAAGTAACAAGGATGATAAGGGGACTGGAAACCAAACCAAACTATATCAGAACAGACTGAAGGCTAAATATGAACCTTCTATCATAGCAACTCTTGTGGATGTAGTGGGTGTTGTTCAGACACACAGTCAAGTCCGACCCTTTGTGACTGCATGAACCACAGCATGCCAGGCTCCTCTGTTATCTGCCATCCTCCATAGTCCACCCAGATCTACACCAACTGCTTCAATGATGCTGTCTAACTATCCCATCCTCTGCTTCCCCCTTCTTCTTTTGCCTTCAATCTTTCCTAGCATCAGGGCCTTCTCCAGTCAGTCCTCTCTTCTCATTTGGTGGCCAAAGTACTTGAGCTTCAGCTTCAATATCAGTGCTTCCAAGGAACAGTCAGGGTTGACTTCCTTTAGGATGGACTGATTTGACCTATTTGCGGTCCAATGGGAAGACCATTGCTTTCACTATGTGGACTTTTGTTGACAGGATGATGTTTCTACTTTTTATTATGTGGAATGTAGTAAGGTGCTATAAATCAACAAACATTGTGTGTGGTGGAAATTCCCTTTCCAAGTAGAAGGTGGGAGAGATAACTCTTGGGTTTATGTGTGTGTGTGTGTGTGTGGGGGGGCATCAAAGGCATTCCACAGCTAAGATACCTCTTCCTTTCCCAAGATGAACAGATGTAATAGGTTGATTGTTACTAGGGCTACATTCTGGTCTGTTCCTGGTTTGTAGGATTCTTGTTGTGTCAGCTGTGGAAAGAAAGGTCAGAGGAGTTGCTTGGCGGGGGGGGGGGGGAAAGGACATTTCAAGCACATGGGATCCTTGGCTAAATGGGGAGGCAGGTTTGGTCACAGGGGATGTGTTGCTCTTTTCCACCTACATATTATCCCTGCCATAAATCCCATTGACAAGCTTGAACTTTTCTCCACTGACATGTTTACAAGGGAAGTACACCTTTGACAGAGAAATTAAGAATATCAATCATTTAATGAGCTTGTTAATGAATGGCTCTCCAACTACCCTGATTTCAGGCCTGGTAAAGTAATTTATTGATCCAGGTCTTATTCTTTAAAAGAAAAGAAAAACCCACAAAACCACAGAAATGTTTTCCTTTAAGCAGCAGTGCTTGTCCCACCATAGCCAAAATCAGATTCTCTGTTTGATTCTCCAACCCAACCACTCTACTTCTGCTGCTCAGAGTTGATAAAAGACTCTGCTTTCTCATTAAAACTTAACTCTTTCTTTCTTTCTCTCACTCTTTCTTTCTCTCTTTCTCTCTCTTTCTTTCCCTCTGCCGCACCCACCTCTTTGACAGAACAAAAGTAACAGATGCCAGCCCTTGGGCCCCTCACACCCACAGAACATATGGAAACCATCTCTTTTCTCTTTGTAATTACACAGGAGCTTGCTTTTCAATGGCTTCAGGTTTTATAGCACAGAAACCAACCAATTCCTACATAAACCATTTTTATTGCGTTCTCCCTGAGGGGCTTCTTTGCAGGGTCCTGTCAGGTATAAAATGAACAGGACCCCTCTGTCAGCCAGCAGGAATGGCACCCTGCCATAGGCCTAAGAGGAGCCAAACCATAATTTTCTGAGCTCTGTGTGAAAGACAGCAGGAGCAGTCCAGATAAGGACATCCGGTCACTTTGAGCATTCTCCTCCAATGCCATCTGTAGAAAGGCAGGTTCCAAATAAGAGAGTAAGCAAGTTTGCAAAAAACAAAAACAAAAAACCACCCTCTGCTCCCTGTTCCTTCTTGCATTGAAGAGGGTGTTCAGATGAAAAGGAGGACACCTTTGTCAGAAGTACCTTCGTCAGTTGCTTTCAATGCAAGCTTCCATTGCTGAAATGTCCTCCTCCACACAGCTATTAAAAGTACATCAGATTGCCAATCCATTTCATCTAGCCCAGGAGTTCTCACCTTTACCGTGCCACGGGTGGGACAACTCCCCCTCAGACCATGCCGTGGGCCATACAAAATGGCAGTGGGCGCATTTGCATATGCATGGGTGCTTCCACTTTCACTTCTGCTTCTGAGGTCATTTCCACAGGCCAGATAGAATGGCATTGGGGGCCGAGGCCAGCTCACGGGCTATAGGTTGCAAACCCCTGATCTAGTTGCTCGATTTTATTTCTCCCATGAAGAGTTAAACTGCAAATATATATATATATATGGCCTTCCGCATCGCCTTCTGCATCGCAGCATGAGACTCGTACACTTACCACTGTTCCAGCTCTATGAGTCAGTTTCTGGTCTTGAACCCTTTAGGCACACTAGGTCCTCATTGGCCCCAGACCAGAATTATTGAAGTTGCTGTTCTCCATTGAGATGGATTCTAGTGGGATTTAATCCATTTGGGGAGTATAATCCTTCCCTGTTGACTTTGCAAAGAAAGGTCGTTAGTCCTCAGGGTTGTCAGGTTATTTAACCACCGCCTGACAGTCAGTGTTAAGGTGCTGGCAGTATGGTCTACTCTATTACCACAGCAGGATAATCTGATCAGACCTAGGTGCATCATTTAACAGACCTTGGAAGGATGGAAAGATTGAACTCACAACATTTGGGCTGCAGTACAGCAGTTTAACCACTGTGACACAGAATGATGCATTTGTTCACCCCTGATATATTTGGAGACATAGCTTTCCACATCACATTAAGAAGCAGATTTCACATATACAGAGCTTATTTCACTGGTGAATGCTGCCAGAAAGTTAGAGGCCTGGACACTGCCCAAGGGTACTTTGGGCTGATGTGGTCATCTCCTGGCATTATTGCATCAAACATGATGATCTCATCTGATTTTGGAAGTGTGAGGGGTGGAGGAGCTGGTTAGTACTTGACTGAGAAGCATACCGTGGCTCCGGAAAATCCGGGACCTGCGCAGAACGGTTCTGCGCAGGTCTCTTTTTATCCATGTGTAAAAGCCTACGCATGCGTAAAAGCAACTTGTGCAAAACCATTCTGAGCAGCTCGCTTCTATGCATGCGTAGAAGGCTTTTACGCATGCGTAGAAGGCTTCTACGATCCCCTTCTGCACAGAAGCCTTCTACGCAAGTGTAGAAGGGTTCTACGCAAGCATAGAAGGGTTCTACACATGCATAAAAGCCTTCTATGCATGTGTAGAAGCGAGCTGTGCAGAAGGGATGCACAGTGACGCCTTTCCCCCCGCTGCCAAATTCTGCGGTTTCGGCAGCTCCTGGTGGGAAATGGTGAAAATCGGCGCCGAAAAACGGGAAATCCTGGCCAATCCAGGAAGGTTGACAGGCATGCTGAGAAGATACCATGGATCTCTAGGAAAGAACCCCAATGAAATCTTAAAGTGCCATTGCCAGACTGAGGCAACTTCCAATGTGCAGCAGCTTGGTGGATGACTAGTTGGAAGGTCTGCAAGTGTGATTTTGGACATCCTTGCCCTTATAATTTATATTGATTTTATACTGGTCTAACTATAACGGCTTACTTCTAAGCATCCCAGAGTCTTCATTTTATAACCTTATTAGAGATGTTTTTAGCCCTCTTCACAAATCACTCTCCCTTAAGGTCCTTCAAGTACTGTATAATGAGGTAGTGGTGGGATTTGTTTTTTACTACCTACTCTGTGGCCGTGGTATGGTGGGTGTGACCAGGGGAAAGCCCTGTATTGCACCCAAATTAGGACTACTTTATTTCAAAACTTGGATGGGCAGGGCCAGCCAGAATTTCTGCTACCAGTTCTGGTGAATTGGGGTGAACCTGCTGAATCCCACCACTGTAATGAGGCCTTCTGGACATACTTATACATCACCTTTCCACAAAGGTCTCAAAGCAGTTTTTTGCTTTTAGTTATTTGTTTCTTTGGCCTAAATTTAGTTATTAGTTCCAAATGAGAAAGACCCATTGAAACAACAGGAATTTGATAAATAATATTTACATAAACTCCATTGATTGCTTGTGCCACTGAGGTTAGCTTCTCTATTTAGACCTGTGTTTCCCAACTTTTGGTTCTTGGACTTCAATTCACAGAAGCCTAAGTCAGTACATTGCTTGATCAGTGCTTTTTGGGAATTGACTTAGACTTCTGGGAATTGAAGTCCAAAAACCAAAGTTTGGAAAACACTGATTTAGACTGTTATTTATTAGAGATGTGGCAGGCTCTTAGGTTAAGACTGCTATTGATGCAATATATCAATTATACAGGTGAAACTTGGAAAATAAGAATAGTGCAAATGTCCATTCATTTCCCTTAAAAGGTGAAACAAGAAACATGGTAAGGCAGATAAATTGTTCTTTGATATACAGGTGAAACTCGGGAAATTAGAATATTGTGCAAATGTTCATTCAGTTCAGTAATGTAACTTAAAAGGTGAAACAAATATATGAGACAGACTCACTACATGCAAAGCGAGATATGTCATGCCTTAATTCGTTATAATTGTGATGATCATAGTGTATAGCGTACATGAGATTATGTGATGATTATGGGGTACATGAAATTGGGGGGTTGAGGTTTTCATAAACTGTAAGGCATAAGCATCAATATTACAACAAAGTAAGGCTTGAACTATCTCACTTTGCATGCAATGAGTCTATTTCATATATTTGTTTCACCTTTTAAGTTGCATTACTGAAGTGAATGAACATTTGCATGATATCCTAATTTTCTGAGTTTCACCAGTATATCAAAAAACATTTTCTCTGCCTTACCATGTTTCTTGACCAGCAAGGTCAAGGCAAAGATTTTTTTTTTACTTTTAAAAAGAAGTGGCATATTGCATCAACATGGTCATAAACAGGGGAAAAATCCAGGGGGAATGATTAATTTGCCAAGATTCAGAGGTTGGTTGCTTATTAAGCCATTTACCAATACAATATTGGCAAATTAACAATGGTGCAATCTAGGTGATCACACATCAAGTAAACATTTATCTAGAACAATTCTTAATAGTTCCAAATAAGCAGTAGCCTCTAACTCTAGATGAATCTAGGATGGATTGGTCCACATTAGGGACAGTTTGGAATTCATTATCAAAAGTGTTATGTAGTTACTGTTTTTAAGAGAACCCTCAACTGTTCCAGCAGGGGTACAGAGTAGGCTAAACACCTATTTACCTGACCGCAAATGCGTGGCTAGATATTTCATGAAGACTTTAGTTTCAGACTAGTCTGTGCAGTGACGTTTATATGTATAATCTCTTTTGATGTTGTTTTGAGATAAGAGATAAATACAATGCCATGGGCATGTTCTCCATTTATTATTATTGCAGGCATGTTTTGCCAGCAAGATGCAAATTCTGTTCTTAAGAATTTTGATTGAAAACTACATAGAAATTTTTGTTTGCAGATTTCTGATTCTCCCAGTGAAATTTCTGACTTGAAAGCATTTGTTTGAAACGCAAACTTTCATTTCCATTTCGATTGAACTTTAGGCTCTAAGATAAAGAATAATGGAAATTTGCACATGTCAAATAGAAGAACGGAGGGGGGGGGGAGGCAAGAAAGCAGAAACAACATTGCCTGATGACAGATAGGAACAGCTGAAAAGTTTTGATCACTCTTCAGATTCAGTTCAAATCCCAACACTTCTCAAATAATCTGTTGAAATTAGCAACTAGTGAGGGAAATTTCTTTACATAGCTAGGCCCCCTGGCACAAATCTTAGGGCAAGCAATGCTGCAGGAGAATAAGGGTTGCTTTTGTCTGAGGGATCCTTGAAGCTTGAGTATCATTCTCCATCAATTCCTAGATGTACCCAGTAGTCACAGTATCAGTATGAAGGTGCTTGTTTAATATATATATTTTTAATTACATCCTACTTCATGCCTACCCCACCTCTGTGACATCACAAGGACTCTATGAATTAAGAGAGGCTGAGCGAGTGACTGGCCTATGGTCACTTAAGGAGATTTAGGGCCAGGTGGAGACTAGAACTCAGGTCTCCCAACTTGTAGTCCAGCATTCTTATCCATTGTAGAATTGTGGCTCCCACAATTTGGGAAGAACTTGAAAGGTCCATCATTTTGGGGAGAACTTGAATGGTCTTCTGCTCTTGGCTTGGCAACACCTAATGATAAAGGAGAACAAACATGTCTCAAGTTTTCAAATTCTAAATTCTTCAAATAAGCTGGAATAAATACAAAAAAATTCCATAGCCACCTCCTGCTTTAAGGACATTTAATTATATTCTCTAGTTCAAGACAAATCCCTCCATGTGTCCAACCACAGAAGGTCTGGCAGAGAAGGCCAGAGATAGGTCAGGTAGCATCCTAGGTATGCCAGTATTTGAGAACTTACCAACTTTATTTGTCCTATTATAGCAGGAGTTCCCAACCTTTTCAAGCCAGGGGCCCGATCATGCTCTCTCAGTCAGCTTCAAGGGATGGACAGCTATTTTGCCCTGCCTGTGCAATGGAGGGTGGCAATTTTGTCCCAACAGTTTCAAAGGGATTGGCAATTTTGTTTCTTGAATGCCTTTGGAATGTGGGGGGGGGGGGCAATGAAATGGTTCAGTGGGATGAATCCGGCGCACAAGCCTTAGGTTGGAGACCTCTGCATTATAGGTACACTAGCTGGTTACCTGGCCTTGCTCTGGTTTTTGTCACCCCTGCCTGCTTCCTCTCCTGAGTGTCCCTGGCAGCCTCTCTCCTTTCCTCCTCTGTCCACTGGACTCCTGCCATGCCAGTTCCACTGGCCAAGGTGTGGGGCCCCATGATGTCACAAAGGCCCAGACCTGGTCAGCCCTCAGGGTCCCGTGATGTCACAAAGGCCCAGACCTGGTCAGCCCTTGGGATTGGTTGATCGGCCAAGGATCAATTATGGGGGAATAACCCTGAAATGGGTTCTGAAACCTCCGCAGTGCTGATCTCACAAGCCCAAGGTAGGCATGTGCCAATTTTCAGTGCAATTGGTGCAGGGATGTGGCTTTGTATAAAGAACATACTTGATGACACCTCTGTTTTATATATAGAGATATATGATATATGTCCCTCTCAGTCTTCAAACACAGCTGAACAGAGTTGCTACACAGCCATTTTTGCAACATTTGGAATAATGCAAACCCTTAAGTAAGAGGTGTTCGTATTTTACATCTGTTGACATATTAATTGCCCTGGGAAAGTGAAGCATGATGTGGGCAGGGAATGGGAAATAAAAGCCCACCTTTTCCCTAGAGGCTTGTAAGCTTATGATACCTTTTGAACACTCCCTCCTCTCTACACAGACTACAGCAAGTAGACTCAAATATCTTGAGCCATGTGTCCCAGTTTCCTTGTAATTTCATAAAGTGCAAATGGGCCGTCCAGCTTTCAAATGCCATATCGGTGGTTTGTCATAACAGTCATCAGTAACTGTCACCTCCTGCCTAGGGCTTAATTAACCCACTCGCTCATTAGCATGTCTGTGCAGTTGTAAGGAATGAAAGCTTGATTATTTTCTACAACAGTCGTAGCCAATTACTGCACCGAAATGGAACCACATTAATCAAATCTTTAGTACAGTGGCAAATTCAGAGATATCATATTGCCAAAGACTGCAAAACTAATATGTCACTGTCAGCGGGGCTACACAGGCATTTAGTGAATTGCATTAAATAGATGGCTTTGCTGAAGCCACGTGAATTTAATATGTGATGGGATCTGGAAGTGATTAGTGTGACATAGCAAAAGACTGGGAACTTGGCGGTTTGGGATTTTATCCTTGAACTCAACAAACATGTATTGTAAGTCAGCTGAGTAAATGTGCATGAGTTTTTAATACACGCACAAAAAATGAGCATGAGAAAAGAATATATTTTATTTTGTGTGAAATATAACATGAAGATCTAAAAACAACAGAGAAGCATCAGCATTTGGCTAGCTATAACTGGCAACCCTAGGCAGCAGATATGAGACAAGAGGTATCCTTTTTATACTATTAAATAAGGTTTTTATATACAACACATAACTATTCTGTGGAATTTATGGCCAGAGGATGTTGGCATGACCTTTGGAAAAATGCATGACTGTTTCAAATAATTGGTGGATCCATTTTAGAGCTTTTGATGGGTCCAGATCACATGTATCAAAAGAAAGACTTCTGTTTGTTGAGGAACAGCCCCTTTGACATGATACTCAAAGCTGTCTGAAAAATCCAGATCAAAGGAAGTATTTTGAAATATCATTTATTCAAGTAGGAGAAAAGGAAAACAAGTATGCAAAATATTTGAGTAAAACAAAATGGAAGTATTAAATACCATTGTACATGACCACTATTACTAATGTAAGTGTCACTGTATTCAAATTTGCTCTGTCTGATCTCAACATTTCAAGCTGTGGTACATGTATTGTACATATGTGTAGGTCTCTGGAATAAACTACATGCACATGAGGATGGAGACTGTAGTCTACAGAAGCTTATGTGTTGTTGTTTTTTTGTAATAGCAGCCATGTTAGTGTGTGCTTCAGTCATATCAGAAAACAAAAACAAAACAAAAACAACTGCAGCACTTTAAAGACTAACTGCTATATTTTTACTGTGAGCTTTCGTGGATCAAGTCCACTTCTTCAGACAAAGGAGTAAAACTTCCAGGCATGGTTTATATACACCAGATGCAGGGGTCAAGATGTCACACGGCAAATGGATCACAAAGCAATGAGGTAAAGAGCAATCAAGCTGAATGACAGACAAGTATGCATACCAATACAGCTAATGTGGTCATAGATAATTCAAATGAAATGCAACAATGCATTGGAAGAGGAAAGCATGTTAATGTTCAAGTGGCATAACCCCCTCCACACTTTGTGTATAATACAACCAGAGTACAAATGAAGCCTAAAAGAAATTATTATTGGCCAACAATAAAGTGAGCTAATTTGCAAGCAATAGTAAGCTGAGGAGCTCATATAGTGACAATCAGATGTCTTTTAACATTTAGGTAAAGGTAAAGGTCACCCTTGCTTGAAAGCCATTTGTATCTGACTCTAGGGTTCAGTGCTCATCTCTGTTTATAGCCAAAGAGCCAGTGCTGTCTGCGTCTGCAGACGTTTCCATGGTCATGTGGCAGGTATTCCTCAACACCGGAGTGCACAGAACACTGTTCACCTTTCTACCAAAGTGGTCCCTATTTATCTACTTGCAATTTCTTGCTTTCGAACTGCTAGGTTGGCAGGAGCTGGGACAGAGATGGGAGCTCACTCCATCATGGAGTACCTGGGAATCAAACGTCGACCTTCCAGTCAGCGAGTTCAGTGTCTTAACCACTTGAGCCTCCACAGTTCCCTTTTAACACTTAGGGAACTGCTATTTCTAATAATGAGCTCTCTGTAACAGCTTGACCCTGCTATTAATATTTTATTTAGATCCAGTAACCCTGACTTTCAAGACAGTGTGCTGTGCATTAGAGCCGGGATTCTCAACCTGCAGCCCACGGGCCGGATGTGGCCCATGACACCATTTCATGTGGGGCCCTATCACCTCCACCACACCAGAAAGTGCCATGTGGGGGAGGAAGGGCAAAATGGCCATCCAGCCCCAGAAGCTGTCTGAGGGAGCGTGAGCTGGCCCGCAGCTTTAAAAGGTTGAGAACTCCTGCATTAGAGGCTGATGCAGGAAGCAAACAAACTTTGCAGATTTAGATGTGCATTTCTGCCTCCTTTCAAGGAACAGATACTAGGTTCTGGAGAGCTGGCACAGCAACCAATGACAGCAAAGACTGAAGAGTCTCTGCAGGTAGGGGGCATTTTTACACAAACTGCCTTCATCAGCAAGTTGCCACTGTGATCAGTTAATCTTGCTGCAAAAGTATACCCTGGATACATTTCTACATTTATTTCCCCAGTAAATTAGTCTACCATTCACCATCTGCATACCAGCTTAGAGCACTTTCCTTCCTTCCTTCCTTCCTTCTTTGACTATCCAGCTACAAGCTGGGTATTGAATTTAAATATTAGTTTTATTATTATTTCCAGCACAGAAAAAAGAGGAGAGGAAAAGAGAACATTGTCCGATAGAGTCCATTCCATTGAACACATATTTGTAGCATTATGCCTGTCTGTTTCATTATGTATAGAGATTAGATAGATGGATGGACAGATAAGGAGAAAAAGAAAGAAATCCGTAACCTCCAGTTATATGGATTTTAAAAAACATAATAGAAGTCATGAAAACTGATTCAGAAACAGGGCAGCCAGATGAAATGGAGGACATGTCTCATGTACCTTTAATATTTATCTGGAAGAGATCATTTCAGCACTGTGAAAAGAGTGATACGTGCACTAGGACTCCAGCAGGCATGGGTTCAAATCCTGCTCAGGTATAGAACACTATCCTTCCGGATAGGATAGCTATAAGTCACTTCTGAATTGACAACACATAACACACATGTGTGAGTGTAATATGCCATCAAGTTGCATCTGACAAATGCACAGCTGACTTGATAGGCTGTCTCCAAGTCCTGAGGCCACCAAAAGGTTCCCACATGCAAAAAAGATCACTAGGTAGCCTTGGAATTGTAGGCAGGTAGACACTTTAAACTTAACTAAAGTAAAGGTTTTCATCACAAGATGGTGACCTTATTTATTTATTTATTTATTTATTTATTTGGTTAAATTTGTATTGCCGGCCAATCGGCAAGCGACCTTATCCACAGTAAGTGGCATAAAGTTACAATAACATGATTTCAACTGATGTTTCTTACATTGCACAGGTCCCTTTGGTGGGCATAGCAAATATCCCTTTTCAGCCAGGGAATCCTGGGAGTTGTGCCTTGTATAATATTTCCCTTCAATCTCTAGTCATTGAGTAAATTGTTCTGATGCCTCTTGGAATTTGCAGTTGCTGTTTGAAGAACAGGAGAAGGAGTGCCATAAGATGTCCTTTCTTCAACGAGCTTTTTAGTGTGGCTACAGCTACAGAAGGAGGCCTAAGTGGCTTAATGGTTAATATGCTGAGCTTGATGACTGGAAGATCAGCAGATCAGCAGTTCAAGACCCGAGTGCTGTGCAATGGAGTGAGCTTCCATCATCTGTCCCAGTTCCTACCAACCTAGCAGTTCGGAAGCAAGAAATTGCAAGTAGATAAATAGGTACCACTTTGGTGAATAAGGTAACAGCGTTCAATATGCTTCGGTGTCTAGTCATGCCTGCCACATGACCACGGAAATGTCTGCAGCACCAGCTCTTTGGATGTAAATGGAGATTGATTGATTGACTGATTGACTGATTGATTGATTGATTCGATTTGTATGCCACCCACTCAGCATACACTGACTCAGGCTGGCTCACAAAAATCACAACATATCAAACTGTAAGTACAATAAAATATAACAATACAATAAAATACACAAAGCATCACAGAATATCACAAAATATCAGATAAACATGAAAAGCACAATAAAACCCGATAAATAAATATAAGCAATAGAACAACAAAAAAATCAGGTAAACCACATTGTCCTCTGTCGGCACTGCAGCCAGAAAATAGCGAGGCCCACGGGTCAGAGCCTGGAGCTCACATAAAAGATGAGCACTGCCTAGAGCAGGGGTTCCCAAACTAAGGCCTGTGGGCTGGATATGGCCCCAGTGCTATTTCATGTGGTCCACCACCTCGCCAAGGGCATTCAAGAAACAAAATGGTCATCCCTTTGAAGCTGTTGGGACAAAATGGCCATCCCTATCATGCAGGCAAAGCAAAATGGCCATCCGGCCCTTGAAGCTAACTGAGAGAGCGTGACCCGGCCCTCGGATTGAAAAGTTTGGGAACCACTGGCATAGAGTCAGACACTACTGGCTTTCTAGCAAGGGAGACCTTTACCTTTATCGTTGCCTTACAGCTGCAAAAGACTATTGTCTTCCCCCTCAGAAGACTATTTTCTTGTGAGGGGGGAAACTGGTGTGAATAATGCAAGATGTGATTGTGCCAAAGAGCTTTATACAGTAAGCTGGAAGTCTAGGGAGAAGCAAGTCCCTTGGGCAAGTGTTATGTATGTTAACTGTGTTTTCTGACAGGAGCAGAATGTATCTTTTCTCATGTATCTATTCTTATGCAAATAAGTGGATCGAAAAATGTGCACACTCTGTTAGCCAATGGGCTTGTTGTATTATTGTTACTGTTATTGTTTATGGTGTATATAAGTCCGAGTTTTGCCCCATCCAAACTGTGTTCAAACCCCACTAATAAATAGTTGAATTTCACTACTTCATTTGTCTGCTTCTTCATTCCTTGAACAGTAAACTGGCGATGAGGATGGGATGGTGTGCCCACATGGCAGCAACTTCGGCCCATTCGACCCAGTGCATCCAGAGAAATGGGCAACATACGAACGCTGGTTCCGCCACGCAATGGCCTCACAGAAGATCACCAAGGGAAACCAGAAGCGCTCCTGTTTCCTCGCTCAGTGCAGTTCTGAGACACTAGAGCTGGCAACCCACCTCGTTCTCCCAAGGGACGTGGATGTGGTGCCGCTCGCACTGAGGAGGCACCTGCAGCCAGAGGACTCGATCTTCCCAGCCAGGGTGGCCTTCCACAGAAGAGAGCAGCGACCCGGTGAATCCATTGCAGACTACGCTGCCGTGCTGCGCATTGCTGCTGCCCCATGCAAGTGGGACAGCATTGAAGAACCACTCCGGGACCATCTGCTGGCCAGCATGAGGGAAGAAGATGCTCAATGTCGCCTCATGATCAGGAAGATGCTAACCTTCACGGATGTCCTAGAAGAGGCAGAAGCGTCTGAGGCCGCACGGTCCGGGATAAAGCTTTTCCGGCATCGCCACTCCACCACAGTGCCCACTGACTCAGCTGTGCAAGCTCAGCAAAGTTAACTTCATCCTCCTCAGCATCACCTGGTTCCACCTCTTCGTCGGAGTCCAGTGATGCAGAGGGAAAAGTCCGAGCGGTCCAACGAAAGCACCGAGAGCACCGTGACAATCGGGAGAAGAAATTCCTTCACAAGTGTGATGGCTGCGTAGCCCGGCATGACCACAAGAAGTGCCCCTTCTGCACCACAGAATGCCACAACTGTGGGTGAAGAGGGCACATTGCTAAGGTATGCCGACAGTGAAAGCAAAGAACTCCAGCGCCTGTGCCCAAGAAGAGTCATCACCACAACATGTCCATCACCAAAGTGTCACCCGAGCCTGAGCCGTGCCAAGTGGGCATCGTCAGCAAGCGTTTCTTCATATACCTGAGCCTGCAGGACGTCCCCTTCAAGATGGAGGTGGATTCAGGTACTAACTTTTCCATAATCCCACAGCGGGAGTTTTTGAGAATTTCCCCTGCATCTCAGCCCAAGCTTAAATCTTTAAAACTTCCCTCCGAGATGTGCAAGGTTGCCAGATTCCAGTCCTGGGGGTGGGTAATTTTCTTGGATAAATTCAAAAACATTTGCACCTCCTTGCCATTGGTTTTAGTTAAGCAGGGCACTAACTGTCTTATTGGGACCCAATGGTTTAGGCCCCTGGGAATCCGGCTTTCTGGCATCCATGCAATAGACTCTGACCCAATCCGGGACATTTGTGCTGCACATCCTGAGGTATTCAAAAAGGGTTTAGGTTTATACAAAGGACCCCTGTTGACTTTGAGTTTGACCCAACCATCCGGCCAATCCAGATGAAGCCACGCTGGGTACCCTATGCTCTAGAGGAGAAGATATAAGCCGAGCTGGACAAACTGGTGGGGCACGGCATCCTAGTGCCTGTTGACTCTGCAGAGTGGGAGACACCAATTGTGACTGCTTCGAAAAGTAACGGGGAGGTCAGGATATGCACTGACTACAAGTGTACCATCAATAAAGCGATTCACCCAAACACATATCCTGTGCCCGTGGTAAGCCACCATCTTGCCTCCTTGCATGGAGAAAATTGCTTCGCAAAACTTGACCTTGCCCAGGCATACCAACAATTAACTGTGTCTCCTGCTTCTGCCATAGCCCAGACCATAGTAACACATAGGGGGTCATTTAAGGTAACTAGACTACAATTTGGGGTGAATGCGGCCCCCAGAATATTTCAATCTCTTGTAGAACGTATTTTGAAAGGGTTGCCTGGTATCCTGCCATATTTTGATGATGTCCTGATCACCGCTGAGGATACCGTCGAACTAGTGGCCAGGCTAGTCCTGTCACATTTTGAGAGGCCGGTCTATGTTTCAGAAGAGACAAATGTTTGTTTTTGGCACAGGAAGTGAGTTCCTGGGGTACCGAATTACACCCCAACGTATCATGCCCTCTAACTCCAACATGGCTGCCATGTGGAATGCACCCAGGTCGAAATGTAAAGCCGAATTGCAATCATTTCTAGGATTGTTAAACTTCTATCACACTTTTCTCCATTGCAAAACCTCAGTTGCTGAACCATTACATCGGCTTCTTAAGAAAGATACTGTTTGGCACTGGGACCATTGCTAGGAGAAAGCGTTCCTAGAACAAAAAAGGCTGCTATCTTTGGATGCTGTATTAACTCATTTTGATCCTAACAAAGAAGTTGTCCTTGTGTGTGATGCAACCCCTGTGGGGGTGGGAGCTGTGTTATGCCATGTACTAAGTGACGGGAGGGAAGCCCCCATAGCATTCTATTCCTGTTTGCTCTCAAAGCCTGAGAAAAATTACACTCAGACATACAGGGAGGCATTGGCAATCATTGCAGGCACTAAGAAATTCCACGATTACTTATACGGAAGGCCTTTTACCATTGTAACTGACCACAAGCCCCTCCATGGAATCTTTGTGAACTGGAAGCCCACGCCTCAAATTCTGTCCCCAAGGATGTTGCGTTGGGCAATTTTCCTACATGCATACGATTTTACTTTGGTGCACAGGCCCAGCAAGGACATCAGCCACGCTGATGCCCTGTCATGTTCTCCACTGCCAGGGGTCGGGGAAGGCAATTGCGAGACCAAAAGCAACCACCAGGTCCTCATGATTGAGGCATTCGACTCACCCCCGGTCGTCCCCACAGATATAGCCAAAGCTACGGCCAAGGATGTAACATTGACTAAAGTAATGTCTTGGGTACAAAAAGGCTGGCCTGTCTCTCCTCTAGCCGAGGAATTCAGAACATTCCACTGCAAGTGTTTGGAACTGTCAGTGGAACAAGGTTGCCTCCTATGGGGCCAGTGGGTGGTTGTTCCTGTCACTCTCAGGGAAAAGGTTTTACATTTACTTCACACAAGTCATCCAGGAATTGTACGTTCCAAAGCCCTTGCCCGTAGCTACTTTTGGTGGCCTCAACTGGACCAAGACATAGAGCAGATGGTCAGCACTTGTGCCAGCTGTCAATCCTCTCGCCCAGAGCAATCCCACCTTCCCTCTCGGGAATGGGATTCTGCTAGGGGCCCGTGGTCCAGGTTGCACATAGATTTTGCAGGTCCATTTTGGGGTGTCCTATTTTTGTTGGTTGTAGACTCATTCTCTAAGTGGCTGGAAGTGATTAGAGAGCCTAATACCACTTCAGCCACCATGATGATGCACCTGAGAAGGCTGTTTGCAGCATTTGGAATTCCAGATGTGCTGGTGTCCGACAACGCGTCCACGTTCACATCTGCAGAATTCCAATCCTTCATGGAAAGGAATGCAATTAGGCACATCACTGCCGCCCCATTCCACCCAGCCACCAATGGCCAGGTGGAGCAGCAGGTGTGCACAACTAAAGACGCGCTTTGGCATATTTGTGAAGGGGATTTGGAACTCCAGCTATGCCAGTTTCTTTTCACGTGTAGACTCACCCCCCTTGCCTCAGGGCTGTCCCTTGCTGAATTGCTCCAGCGAAGGAAACTGCCGTCCTTGCTGGCAGATTGGATCCCTCTAGGGTGGAGGACACAGGCACAAATATAGTGATCCAACACCAGAAGCCTTTTTCTCCGGGAGACCCTGTACCCATGCCTGTCAACCTGCCCGGATTGGCCGGGATTTCCCTGTTTTCGGCGCCGATTTGCGCCATTTCCCGCCCCGCACTGTCGAACCCCCGGAATTTGGCAGCAGAGGGAAGGAGGTACTGCACAGCCCTTCTGCGCAGGTTGCCTTCTAAGGGTTTTACGCTTGCGTAGAAACCTTCTATGCATGCATTGAAGGCTACGCATGCGTAGAAGGGGGCTATGCAAGCATAAAACCCTTCTACGCTTGCGTAGAAGGCGACCTGCGCAGAACCACTCTGCGCTGGTCCCGGATTGGCTGGAGCCATGGTTGACAGGTATGCCCTGTATATTGCTGCAATTATGCAGCTGGTGATCCTACGTGGGTGCTGGGTTTTGTGATCGATGAAACTGGTCCTGTTTCTTACAGAATCGAAACAGCCACTGGTCTGATCTGGAGGAGGCACGCGGATCAATTGAAACCCAAAATACTGGACCCGCAGAATGAATATAGACACTCAACGTTAGGGTTGGCCCCCACCCGTTTAAACCCAGGGGGCAGAAGTAATAGTCAGCAGCAAGCTAACTTAGACTGAGAGGTGTGTTCTAGGGACCAATTTCAAAGGGAAATTGTGGAATGCTCCCCTACTCCGGCCAGGTGTACCCCTACACTGTCCCAGCCAAACACTCTGGATTCCTTTATTGATGATGACCAATTTTGTTTGGAGTCGCCAACACAGAGACATTCTTAGGAATGCTGTGCTTTTATGCAGCCAAAATGTAGACGCTTGGGAGAAAGGGGGGCCGGCCGATGGGCTATCCCTGGAACATGCAGCTTGCTTTATTTCTGCTTTGAAATGCTTTCTAAGCTTTTGCTGGACTGTATCCTGAAGCTTGCTATGCTTTCAATATATTTCTAAAAATACCTGAAGAGACCTGGAGTGATTACTGGTTGAGATTTTGGTGGCTCTCCGGACACACTTCCAGCCGAAGGTGTCCATCTTTCCGGTCCGGGTGGCATTCCACAGACGGGTTCAATGCCCGGGAGAGTCCATAGCCAACTACACTGCTGCGCTGAGGCTGGCTGCCGCCCCGTGCCAGTGGGACAACCTGGAAGAACCATTACGGGATCACCTTCTGGCCGGCATGGGGGATGAGGAGACACAGAGCCGGCTCATGGTCAGGGACATCCTGACCTTCAAGTCGATCCTCCGGGAGGCGTTGGCGTCCGAGGCTGTAAGGTTGGGCGTCAAGTATTTTAAGCACAGGCCTGTCGCCTCCGGTGGTTCAGAGTCCACTGTGCAGGCCCATTGCTCCTCTTCACCCCACTCCTCTGCATCTTCAGCGTCACCAGTGTCTTTGTCCACGTCCGGGTCCGGATCCAGCAACGAAAACGATGAGGTCTGGAAGGTCCAAAAGAAGGTGTTGGACAAGCGCACCACCGAGAAGGCCCATCACAGGTATGACAGCTGTGGAGCGAGGCACAACCGCTGTCAGTGCCCCTTCAAGAATGCCAACTGTCATCACTGTGGCAAGAAGGGCCACATCGCCAAGGTTTGCAGGCAACGCCAGAAGCAAGTCCTGGAGCAGCCCAACCGACCAAGCCAGAAGGGAGCATATGGGTCAAAGATTGCCGCCAAGGAGCCGTCCATCCACCGTGTCTCCAGCATCTCCAGCCATTTCTTCATGGAGGTCCAGCTGCATGGCATTCTGGTTAAGATGGAGGTGGATTATGGTACGTCCTACTCCATCCTACCCCAGAGGGAATTCTTGAAAATCCCCCCAAAACTTCACCCAAAACTACAGGCTCTCAAGATGTCTCTCCGAGACGTGCAGGGTTGCCTGATTCTGGTCCTGGGGGTGGGGGATTTTTCCATTGTGTTCAAAAACATTACAACAAATGTAGTGGTCAAATGTGGCATGAACTGCTTACTTGGTGTACAGTGGTTTGAGCCACTAGGGATTAAACTGTCTGGCATCAATGCCGTCCACACTGGCCCAGTGCAGGACGTTTGTAATGCGCACCCGGCAGTTTTTGAAAAAGGACTAGGCAATTACAGGGCCCCCCCGTGTCCTTCAACCTTAATCCAGCGATGCGGCCAATCCACCTCAAGCCACTCAGGGTGCCATTTGCCTTGAAAGACAAGATCAAGGCCAAGCTATACAAACTGGTGGGCCAGGGGATTTTGGTTCCGGTGGACTCTGTGGAGTGGGAGACTCCTATCATGACTGCGATCAAATCCAATGGGGAGGGGAGGATTTGTGCAGATTATAAATGCACCATCAACAAGACCATTTGGCCCAATGCTTACCCAGTGCCTGTAGTTAGCCACTTATTGGCTGCTCTACATGGGGGCAAATGCTTTGCCAAATTGGACCTAGCACAGGCCTATCAGCATCTGTTACACCTGCTGCTGCTCCGGCCCAAACCATCATTACACACAAGAGGGCATTCAAGGTAACACGCCTTCAGTTTGGGGTGAATGCAGCCCTGGGTATATTTCAGTCACTTTTTGAACGTCTCTTAAAGGGTTTCCCCGGGTCCTCCCCTACTTCGATGACATCCTTATAACCACTGGAAGCGAATCTGAGCTCGCCAGCAGGTTAGATGAGGTGTTACAGGTTTTTGAGAATGCAGGGTTACATCTGAGAAAGGACAAATGTGTTTTCCTTGCATAGGAAGTTGAATTTCTCAGGTTTAAACCCTCTGATTCAAAGGTTACTGCTGTCTGTAACGCCCCCCGCCCTGTCCCACTTCAAAAACTGAGTTGCAGTCCTTCCTAGGTCTGCTCAACTTTTATCACTCCTTCCTGCCAAGGAAGGCTTCCGTAGCGGAGCCGCTACACCGGTTGCTTAAGAAGGATGCAGTCTGGCAGTGGGGGCAGGCCCAGGATCATGTGTTTCGTGAGTTAAAAGAGCTTCTATTTTCCCGAAGCAGTCTTGACTCTCTTTGATCCCATAAAACCTGTGGTTCTTGTGTGTGATGCTTCACCGGTGGGGGTGGGGGCTGTCCTCTGTCATGTCTTAGAAAATGGGAAGGAAGCCCCGATTGAATTCTATTCAAGGTCCCTATCTAAAACCGAGTGCAACTATGCACAGACCGACAGGGAGGCTCTGGCCATAGCTGCTGGAACCAAGAAGTTCCACGACTTCCTCTATGGAAGTGATTTCACTATCGTAACAGACCACAAGCCCTTGCTGGGGATTTATGTTACTTCTAAGCCCACTCCCCAGATTCTGTCCCCCCGCATGTTACGCTGGGCCATTTTCTTGAATGCTTATCATTACACCCTGGTTCACTGTCCGGGTAAGGACATCAGCCACACTGACGTGCTGTCACAGTCTCCATTGCCAGACTGGGGGTGGGGGCGGATTGCGAAATTGAGCAAGAGCTTCAGGTACTGCTGATTGAGTCTCTCGACTCACCCCCCCCACTCATAGTGCCTTGCTAAGGCAACAGCACGGGACAAACTCTTGTCCCAGGTAATTTCTTGGGTTAAGAAAGGCTGGCCCACATCCCCTCTAGCTGAGGAGTTTAAAGTTTTCTTTAGAAGATGGCTTTTCGCTCGAGAGAGGTTGCCTCCTTTGGGGCCAAAGGGTGGTCATTCCTACCATATTATGCTCTAAGGTGCTTAGGCTGTTACACGTTAGTCACCCTGGTATAGTGTGCTCCAAGGCTTTGGCCAGGAGTTTTTTTCTGGTGGCCTCAGGTAGACCAGGACATTGAACAAATGGTAGGGACTTGCTGGAGCTGCCAGAATTCCCAGCCTGAGGAGTCTCGGCTTCCCACCAGGGAATGGGACACTGCCCGTGGACCTTGGTCACGTATTCATGTTGATTTCACAGTCCCTTTTCGGGGCATGCTTTTCCTGCTGGTGGTTGACTCATTTTCCAAATGGCAGGCGGTAATTCCAATGCCCAGTACATCTTCTGCGGTCACTATCAAACAGCTCCAGAGGTTGTTCAGTTGTTTTGGATTGCCGGACATGCTTGTGTCCAACAACGCCACAATATTCACCTCTTCTGAATTTCAGGCATTCCTCGAGAGGAACGCCATTCGGCATGTAACTTCTGCCCCTTTCCACCCTGCCACCAACAGTTAGGTGGTACGTCAGGTTCACACTACCAAAGAGGCACTTCGCCGCATGGGTCAGGGGGACATTGAGGTACAACTTTGCCAATTCCTCACATGCTACCGGACAACGCCCTTGGTGTCAGGTCTCATTGCTTGACTGGTTGGATCCTTCCAGGGTGGAGGATTGGGGTGTTAATGTTGAAATTGCTCACAAAAAGGTATTCTCAGCCAGGGATCCAGTGCACTGTCGGAACTATGTGGCTGTAGGTCCAGCATGGATTCTGGGCATTGTGGTGGAACAAACAGGACCAGTGTCCTATCATGTCAAAACAGGCACTGGTATGCTTTGGCAGCATCATGCCAACCAGCTCAGACATAGGGTGACGGAGTTTCAAGAGGTACAAGGTGATTCTATTCAGGATAATTCCATGTTAGGGTCCTCCCCCACCCACTTACTCCCAGTGGGATGTGAGGCAGGCAGCTTGGCAATTAGCTGTAGCTCCCAACTTTCTAATGTACCTTTTGATTTACAGGATTGGGGGAGTTTTGCAGAGTGTTCCCCCACTTGTCCAAACAAAAAGTGGGGCTTTGATTTCTCCCAAGGGACACCCCCCCCCAGCCTACTGCATTTGAACCTACCTCAACTCCCACCCAAATGAGGCAAGCTTTCATTGAGTCACCCCCTACTCAGACTTCTCAAAGGCGGGCCTTTTCATTGTGTTTTCCCCCTCCTGATTCTAGTTTTAATTATGAGCGATCCCCTGCTCTTGCTTCATCCAAACGGGGTTTTGATTTAGTTTGCCCTCTCCCTGGTTCCAATTCCGAGTCAGGACAATGCTCCCAAGATGCAAATTGTTCAGAACGGACCCACAGTACGGGGTATCACTCATTGGAACCTAGTTTGCCTAGGACTTCCGAACACAGTCAGGTGTCGGTATGGCCCAAAAGGGTTTGTGGGCCTCTATAGTGGCTAAGGGACTTTGTCCCATCCGGGGGGGGATGTTGTGTTTGAACACATTTACTGCTGTAACATTTTGTAATATAATTGGGATCAGTACGATCCTCCATTTTGTCTCCTTCTTTTTGGCCTTGAAATATCACGGGACTGTGTTCCCGCCTAAACTATGTAGTCTTGTTGAGTTTTCACTCCGGTCCGATGACCTTCCAGTCACCCCATTTCTCTCCCATCCAATCCTGTTGTTTAATAATAATAATAATAATAATAATAATAATAAAGTTTTAATTTATATACTGCTTGTCTCTTCCGGAAGAAGACTCTAAGTGGTTTACATTGGGGCGTGCTGCCTAAAGCAGGCAGCAGCGAGGGGAAAGATACAAAATCAGTAAGCATACAACATAAAAGGCAAGAAAGAAAAGAGAAAAAGGCGTTCACTTCCACTCTTCCCCGTGGCAAATGCCAAGCCGGGAAAGAGGGCTAAGTCCTCGGGCAGCGCGGGGCAGCGTCCTTTGAGCCCTCCGAGGCTCGGGAGGCGGGGACGTAGCGGTGTCCCGTCTGTAGCACGGCGTCTCTTTATCCCTCCGGTCGATGGAGGGCCGGAGGGAGGCGGGGCCGGTTGCCGCAGGTGGCTCCCATCCTGGGCCGATGGTGGGGGCCCAGGAGAGCTTCGGTGCGGTGTCCCGACTGCGGCACGGCGTCTCAACTGCGGCACGGCGTCTCTTTATCCCTCCGGTCGATGGAGTGCCGGAGGGAGGCGGGGCCGGTTGCCACAGGTGGCTCCCATCCTGGGCCGATGGTGGGGGCCCAGGAGAGCTTCGGCGCGGTGTCCCGTCTGCGGCACGGTGTCTCTTTATCCCTCCGGTCGATGGGGGGCCGGAGGGAGGCGGGGCCGGTTGCCGCAGGTGGCTCCCATCCTGGGCCGATGGTGGGGGCCCAGGAGAGCTTCGGCGTGGTGTCCCGACTGCGGCACGGCGTCTCGACTGTGGCACGGCGTCTCTTTATCCCTCCGGTCGATGGAGGGCCGGAGGGAGGCGGGGCCGGTTGCCGCAGGTGGCTCCCATCCTGGGCCGGATCTGACCCATGGTGCCATTTCAAGCCTCCAAGGGCCTTCAAGAAACAAAATGGTCACCCCTTTAAGTTGTTGGGACAAAATGACCACCTCATGGCATCATTTCATGTGGCCCCCCCCACCCTCCAAGGGCATTCAAGAAACAAAATCGCCATCCCTTTGAAACTGTTGGGAGAAAATGGCCACCTCCATCGTGCACGCAGGGCAAAATGGCCATCCGGCCCTCAAAGCTGACTGAGAGAGCATGACCGGGCCGCTGACATAAAAAGGTTGGGAACTCCTGCTATAGATACTTGTAAATCTTATAAAACCATTGACATTCGTAAACTCTGTGGAAATATTTGTACATCTATGATAGGAAAGCCAATGTTAGCTTCTGCTTGAAATACTTTATCTGACAATCTCTCCAAATGTTACAAATTATCCATATTTATTCAAATCTTCCAGCCAAAAAAAATCATAGGAATTGAAGGCCTGTAGGGCAGATGTTTCCCAACCTTTGGGTTTTGGACTTCAATTCCCAGAAGCCTAAGTCAATTCTCCAAAGCACTGATCAGCCAATGTACTGACTTAGGCTTTTGGGAATTGAAGTGTGCCCCACATTGGGAACCACTGCTTTAGGGCAAAGGATCTTTGACTAAAAATCATCTTTTAAAAAATAATAATAGGAAATTGATGCTGTAGTATTCTAATCATACAAAATCAAAAGGTAGCCATGTTTGCTATAGTGACAACAACAACAAAAATCTATACAGTATTAGGGTATTAGCTGCATTAGCTGAACCTGAAGAGGAGCAAATACTATATGTACATTCTTCTTGTGCCCTTTAGCATTGGAGATATTGTATCATACCCCAGGGCACAAAGCTTCTACTTCTGATTTTTAAAAAAGCTCCTGTTATCATCATAATCACTGATCTTAACAGCAAGACTGTTGAGGACATCAACCAACTATGGCTTCGTTTCAATAGGAACAAGTGCTGTCATGGCCTTCTTTTTTGAAAGGTTGTATGATAAAGTGGTTAAGTCGCTGAACTTGCTGCCGGGAAGATTGGAGTTCAATTCCAGGGTACTACATGACAGAATGAGCTCCAGCTCCAGCCAAACTAGCAGTTCGAAAGCATGAAATTGCAAGTAGATAAATAGAGACCACTTCTATGGGAAGGTAAACAGCGTTTTGTGTACTCCGGTATTGAGGCATGCCTGCCATATGTGCATGGAAATATCTGCAGACGTAGACAGCACTGGCTCTTTGGTTATAAACAGAGATGAGCACTGAACCCTAGAGTCGGATATGACTGGCTTTCGAGCAAGGGCAACCTTTACCTTTACCTATGATAAAACTGGGGTCTTATCAGACCTTCTGCTAACCTTTGCCAATGCTAACCTGTCATCTGCTTTACATCAAGTAACATTAGAGGGCATGTAAAACTGAAAGATGTATAAATATACTGAAACGAATCCCCAGAGAATAAATAGAAACAGATCATACCCATGCACTTGGATTTCCTGTACCACCAGAGTGATTTCCACCTGTGAAGTTTGTGACTTATGGGCCTTTTTCACATGGAGAAGAAATATGATACCGGGCAGATTCAAAGGTTGGAACCTGAGCATCTTATATATGCACAGCCTGAAATAATATATAATTAGATCGGTTGCCCTATTAAAGAAGTCTCAGTCAATTAATCATGTGTGATTTAGTCAATTAATTACTTAATTAATTCATTAAATCTGCTGATTTAATCAATAGTATAGAAGAAAAAAGTTTTAAAAAATACTTCTTTTGAATCAAGGCATTGAACACTCAAGTAAACTTTCCCTTAGAAGA
Source organism: Bradypodion pumilum (assembly GCA_035047305.1). NCBI lineage: Eukaryota > Metazoa > Chordata > Lepidosauria > Squamata > Chamaeleonidae > Bradypodion > Bradypodion pumilum. The sequence continues at coordinate 13,480,534 of JAWDJD010000010.1, read as the reverse complement.
CATATCTTTCTCTGTGTGAAACAAAAACCAGAAGTCTTCTTAGGTGGTGATATTTTTTTTTAATTCTAGAAGATTAGTAAACATTCATATTTACACCTTGTTATCTTGTAAAATCACATCTGGTTATGCTGGCAGGTAGGACTGAAATATTAGTATGTACAAAAAATCTAATTCTTAAAGATTTTATATTGGAGAATCAGAAAACTTTGTTTGATTAACATTAGTAAATAAAGTTCATAATTCATTAAGTTAAAAATTGAATTAAAAAATTAAGGGAAACTCTTGGAGAAAATCGCATTTGACATCATCACCCCTGGAAACATTTGTTGTATGTTTCTTCTACAGTTTTTTAAAAATTGTGTCAGAAGCACACAAAGGTGCTTTCTGGGTTGAAAGGATTTTTGCTGGAGGAACTCCACACAGGGGGTGCCCAAATGAGTCCCCTTTCATGTCCCCAAGATCTTTTCACACCAAAATGGTCCCTATTCATCTACTTGCAATTTCTTGCATTTGAACTGCTAGGTTGGCAGGAGCTGGGACAGAGACAGGCACTCATTCTGTTATGCAGTACTCAGGACTTGCCAACCTTCCAGCTAACAAGGCAAGATTCTTAACCACTGAGCCACTTCAATCACCTTCTTCTACAATATTTGGACCTTTTTTGAATGTTTTGGTTCCTTTTCCCAACCTGGTACTTTTCCAGATAACCTGGGCTACAAAACCCATAATTACATTGCTAACTGGGGTTGGTAGGATCTGTAAACCAACACATTTGATAAGTGTCAGGTTTGAGACTCTTTTAACACATGGATCTACTTAGAGAATACTGCCTTAAATCATACTTCTTAACATGTTCAATTTAGTTTTCTCACTGATCTGTGTCACTTTTCCAAACACAGTAGTTGCATTTATCATCCAATCAGCCATCAAACATCATGGGCTTTTGTTCTCTGGACTGAAGAAAATTAATAAAGAATAGATACAGAAAACTGACCCAGTGTGGTGCTGAAAATGCAGCAATAGATGGCTACAAAGATCAACTTACAAATCAATGGTGGGCAATTAATACTCAGAAATGTTTTGATCATGTCTAAGCATATGTAGAATATTTTCCTGCATTACTGAATAGGTGTACCCTTTCCCTTTCCACCCACTTCAAATTAGGATGGGTTGTTAAAAGGAGAAACCCAATTTCATCAGTCAGATCATGGGGCAAGAGACTCTCACCATCTTCGCATAAGTAGAACATTGTTTGTAACATTCGAGTCGTCATGTCTCAAAATCCCACCCTTGTTTTGAAGCTCTTGGTTCTCCTCTGTCTTAACCTCTCCCCTGCTCTCTATTACTTCTGCAAAGGGAATCTGGCATCCTTTTTCACTCTCATATTTACATCCTTTGCTAGAGGCAATACTCCAATTTTAGGGGGAGGCAGTGTTCTCACTCTTTCACCCTCAATTCTTGGGTCTATTCCCATCCTGTATAAAAAGACAGCTATTCTGAAGAGGAAGAGTCCCTGGAGCACTCCTCATGAATTAGGACCCTGAGAAAGGAAGGCAATGAAAGCGCGGCGCCAAAATGGCCGCCGCGCTCTTTGCGCCCCCCCCCACCCGGACTCAGACATCCGGGTGAGTTAGGGGGCATGGCCACCCCTCTATAAAAGGGGTGGCCACGAGGCAGCCGAGCTGCCATTTTAAAAGAGCGACGGAGAGGAGAAGTTTTCTCCGTCGCTGTTTGTTCATTTCCCCCTTGGTCCTTCCCGGCTGGGAAGGAAGGATTTTCGCACGGAGCCTTTGGCTTGCTGGCTCCTCCATGCCTTTTTTGCGCTCTTCGATCCCTGGAAAGGGATCCTGCTCCTTCTTTAAGATATGCCTCCCAAACGGAGGGCCTCGGCGACGAAGCCGCGGCCAACGGGGAGGACTTTTGGCCCTGCACAACGCGGGGGGCAGCCCTCTGGTCGGAGGACCAGGGCTGTGCCCGCGCGGCAGGGCTCTACCCCCACCGATACCGGTGGGGCGATGCAGGTTGCTTGGCCCTCGGCTAGTCAGCCTTCGTCCGGCCCTTCTGGGGCTCCGGCTCTTGGCCCGCAGCTGCCGGCCATGGGCCCGGTCAGCGGGGGTGGGCCCGGTGCTGGTGCACAGCACGTTCCACCTCCGGCCCCTCATGGGCCGGAGTTTTGGGCATGGCCCTATTTGGGCCCAGGCTCTCATGCTGGGGTTCCTGGTCAAATGCCTGGTGGGCCGTCCGGCCCACCCGGCCCACTTTATACTGGGGGATCTGTGGTAGTTGATGCATTGCTAACGCGTTTAGCTGTGCTTGAGGCATCCTTAGGGATGGCACACAACCCCATGTCTGGTGGCCCTTCATTCGCTGCAGGGGGCCCTTTGGGTCCACCGGCTACCTCAATGGCCGCCACACTGCAACAAGCGGCCAGCCGGGTTGAGCTGCTGGAGACGCTCCGGCCTACCCCGGCCGGTGTCTCGCAGCTCCCTGTTCGTCCAGAGCTACAGCAGGAGAGTGGTCAGGTGCAGCCCCAGAGCTCGATTCTGGTCGCGAGCTCCGACGCCCGCCATGGGCCGGAACCCCCAGTGGGGGCGGCTCACGGGGGTGCACCTAGTGAGTCTCAGGTTCAAGTTGATGCACCTAAATCACAGCCCACTTCCAATGGTGGGGTTCAGCCGCCATGGCCTCGTCATGTCGAGGCGAGTGGGCATCAGTTGCCAGCCTATCCCAGTGCCCCTTGGTTCCATACTGGTGCAGCATTGGGGGTGGGGGTTTCGACCCCCGGGCCAGTGCCGGGCATCACAGGGACTGTCCAGGTTCCGCTGCGTATGCCCCGGGTACCTAATGTGCCGGTGACGGCTTTGCCAACTGCTGGTTATTCATTGCCCCTTGGTGATCATTTGTCCCAGGTCACGAGGGAAAAGATTTGGTGGGGGGAGTACGTGGATATATTCTCCCTATTGAACTGTGAGCCCACTAAGGAGGAGAGAGAGGGACAGGATGACAAAGACAAAGAGCTGTCCCGCTGTCGTAAGCCACCACGCACCTGGGCCAACTGGTTGCCCGCATATCTTATTTATATGGCGGTGTACCTCAGGGCCCGGCCAGACCTGGCCATTCCTATGGTCCAATATTTGGACAATATTTACAGGGCAATGGTGGATTTTCCTGGCCCATCGTGGTTGGCTTACGATGAGGAATTCAGAATGAGGGTGCCCTTGCACCCGGAGATGAGATGGGATGAGCCCTGTCAGAAATTGTGGCTATTGTACATGATCCCCACGCGTCCGGCGCCTGGGGATAGGTACCATTGTGGCCATGCCGTTCAGCGAGCTGCTCCAACGCAGGCTTCCCGCCAGCTGGCGGGGCAGGGGGTTCCAGCCCGCTTGCTGTGTTGGAGCTTCTCGGCTAGCGGTGTGTGCAATAAGCGGCAGTGCCGATACAAACATGAGTGTCCCTCTTGCGCTGGCCCCCATGCTGCCGCCACGTGTCCGCGGGCCGGCGGGTCACGGGGCAGAGGTAGAGGTGGACAGGGAGCGGGCAGAGCTGCTTCTGAGGGAGCTAGCCAGGTAAAAGGCCCCCTCCCCAGTTAATGTGTATATGTTGGAGCGATGGCTCTCAACTTATCCACGGAAAGAGGACGCGAAGTACCTCCTTGAGGGTTTCCAGTGGGGCTTCCGAATCCCATTCAAAGGAGTGCGGGGACCCCAAGATGCACCCAATTTACTGTCCCTGAAGGGTAGAGAAGAGGTGGCTGCCCTGAGTATCGCTAAGGAGGTTGGGGCCAAGAGGGTGGCAGGCCCCTTTTCTGTGCCACCCTTTCCCAACCTGAAGGTCTCCCCTCTGGGGTTGGTACCCAAAAAGGCCCCAGGGGAATTTCGTTTAATCCACCATTTATCGTACCCGGCGGGTTATTCTGTCAATGATGCTATCCCTGATGACCTTTGTTCGGTCAGGTATACGTCCTTTGACCAAGCCCTGCGGATGGTGCGCTCTTGTGGTCCTGGTGCCCTCTTGGCGAAATACGACATCAAATCGGTATTCCGATTGTTGCCAGTGCACCCTGAGGACTTTGAGCTATTGGGTTTTAGATTCCAAGGGAAGTTCTATGTAGATAAGGCCATGACTTTTGGCTGCTCTATATCCTGTTCAGCATTTGAACGTTTTAGCACCTTTCTTCAGTGGGCCTTTGTTCGCAGGTCTGGATCTCGGTCTGTAGCCCATTACCTCGATGACTTTTTGTTCAGGGGTGAACGGGGCTTGGACACGTGCACGCGTCTCCTCACCACATTTCAGACGCTAATGCAGGAACTGGTTGTCCCTTTAGCGCCCTAAAAGACCGAGGGCCCATCCACTACCCTCACATTTCTGGGTATTGAAATTGATACGGTCGCACAGGCATCCCGGTTACCCATTGACAAGGTTACCCGGATCTCCGCGATGATTTTGGCCTTGCTGGCCAAACGTAAGGTGTCACTTCGTGAGCTTCAGGTACTGCACGGCCATCTTAACTTTGCCTGCAGGGTGGTTACGGCTGGCAGGGCATTTGCTCGGCACCTATGCGATGCCATGTCTGGCCTGACAAGGCGCCATTATAGGGTCCGACTAACCAGGGGCATGTGGGCTGACCTTTTGGTTTGGCTCTCATTCCTGCGGGACTTCAACGGGGTATCCTTTTGGAGGTCCGACCTTTTTAGTTTCCCCTAGGTTTCAAGTCCAGTCGGATGCCTCCGGCTCCCTGGGATATGGGATTTACTTCCAGGGGAGGTGGGCTTATGGCCAATGGCCTCCAGCATGGTGGGGCACGGATCGCCTCCGCGATCTTACATTCCTTGAGTTTTTTCCAATCCTGGGAGCTTTGATGCTATGGGGCAAAGAGTGGGCCGACTCTGTGGTCCACTTTTGGTGTGACAATGCTGCAGTAGTGCACATTGTCAATGCTCAGACCTCTAAATCACCCAGGGTGATGGCTTTAGTTCGCCAATTCGTGTTACGAAGCCTATGCCTCAACGTGCTTTTCAGGGCCAGACATGTACCAGGCATTAATAATGATATTGCTGATGCTTTATCCCGCCTGCAGATCCCCCGGTTCCGCGCCTTGGCTCCGGACGCAGAGGAATTCCCCTCGCCACTCCCGGCCGAGATTTGGACATTTGGCAAGGAGAGGTGAACCGGGCGATCGGCATGTCTTTGGCACTTCGCACGCGTAAGGCGTATCAACATGCTTTCGTTCAATTTAGTAGCTTTCGTGTGCAACTTCAGTTGCCAGAGGTGTGGCCCATTCCAGTGGAACAGGTTTTACAATTCATGGTTTATTTACACAGTCAGGGCCTCGCTACCCGCACTATAGCATCAAGGCTGTCAGCATTGGCATTTATTGCCAAGGTGGGGGGTTTTGCTGACAGCATGAACGATTTTCGCATACGGCATGTTTTGGAGGGGTGGACACGGGAACGTGGCCGCCGCCCGGACACTCGGCACCCAATTTCCCCAGGGGTGCTTACACACCTTGCACGAGGCTGGCCTAACCTATGTTTTGACAGGTATGAGGCAGCTCTTTTTCATGCGGCTACCACGGTGGCCTTCTTTGGAGCGCTCCGCATCAGTGAGTTGGTGCTACTGTCTAAGGCAGATGCGACTCATAGGGCACTGGAACTCGATGATGTCTACGTTTCTAATGAGTGGGCTCAGTTGAGGATACGGTCCTCAAACGTTGATCAGCACGGCGTAGGCAGTTGAGTTAGACTGCTACGATGTTCCATTTCAGACATCTGTCCGGTTGGTGCCCTACAGGAGTTCTTGGCAGTGCGTGGCACACACCCTGGCCCGTTTTTCTGCCACCAGGATGGGTCTCCCCTTACTAAATTTCAATTTTGGAAGGTGACCGGTATGGCACTTTCCAGTGTTGGCCTCCCAGGGGCTCGTTACGGCACCCATTCATTTAGAATAGGTGCTGCTTCAACTGCAGCTGCATTTGGGTACTCTGAGGCTGATATACGCGGTATGGGAAGATGGGGATCTATGCGTTTTGCATTATATGTTCGTCTTCTTCAGACATGAGTACCATTTAAGTCACTGTTCCCTTTTTTCTCTTACAGACCCTGTGTGTCCCCGCACACCGGTGGCAGTATGGCTGGTGGGCCACAGTTACATGCACTGGGCAGCGCAGTATGCTGCGGCGACAGAGTGGGGACCCCAGCTTGCACTGCGTGTGACCGCATGCATACGTTGGTACGGTAAGCGTGGAATGAGATGGCGGGAACTGTTGCCATTCCTTTTCTCCATTAGGGATGCTGAACCGCCTGATGTCCTTGTACTGCACCTCGGGGGCAATGACCTTGGTCAGGTCACTGGCCTTTCTTTAAAATTCGCGATTTGCAGAGACCTAGCTTATTTGCACTATGTGTGGCCGTTCACCAGGCTGCTATGGTCGGACATCATACCACGTCACGCTTACAGGGGAGGTATTGACCTCCGTGCCCTTGACCGCGCTCGTCGCTCAGTGAACAGGGCAGTTGCCCGGTTCGTGGCAGACAAGGGTTTGGGGATGGTCATCTGACACCCCACCATTAGTTTACAAAATTACGATCTGTATGCAGGGGGTGGGGTCCACCTGTCGGATAGAGGTATGAACCTCTTTTTGGAAGATTTCCCTCCACCCCCTCCCTAGTGAACAGTGTGATATTTTGGTCGCTTCGGGGCCGGGTGGGAATTTTTGGTTGGAACCCACAATTGGCCCTTGGGTTCTGGCTTTTTTGCCCATCCCACACTGTTGCTGAGGTTTGATATAGGGGTTTTTCTTGTTCTTGACTTTGGTCACTTAGGCGGGTAGCACTGGTAAGGTAAAGATTTATGACCCATAGGTATCCGGCAGGTTCGCAATTGACTGGCCAACACTTAGACAGGTACAGGTGTAATAACGTTGACCAGTCAACAACGAACCAGGCAAGGGGTGATGGCAGGAGCTTTTCAGCATGCATCACCCTGTGATTTGACGGATACACGTCAGAGGGTGGGGTCAGTAGATAGTTTATTGACTACGGTCAACAATTTGTTTGTGTCAACAAACAAATTGATACAAAATGGATACATTGTAGCCAATTGCCGTTGGCAATTTTGGGAGGAACCTTACCAGTGTTAATGCGGCCTGCTTGCCTTAAGAATTATAATTGGATGAGTACCAATTGAAAGTTATAATTCGGACTAGGGCATTATTCAATAAAAGTGGCCCAATGCCTTTATCCATATACCGGTGTTTGAGTCTTTCTTTGGGGGGTGCGCCTGCAAAGGACTTTATTCCAATCCACTGCTGAAGCATAGTACAGTAATACCTCATACAAAGTCCGCTTCGTACAACATCGAATTCATACAACATCGCCTAATTCCTTGAAAAAAGTTGCCTCATGTATGAGGCATTGGGGTTTTTCCCAGGTTGAATTGTGCCTGGGCAGTATAAAAAGCAGGACACATGCATGCATTGCTCCTGTGGGTTTTGCACGAGGCGAAGAGTGTTTAGGAGTGGTTTTGAGCACGTTTTTTGATTTTTTTGAATTTTTTCGTCAGAATTATTAGAAGCATTCCTGGTTTTTTTGCAGCATTCTTCAGGTTCTTGGACAATCAGGGTTGTTTGACATGTTTTTGTAATGTGTTTAGCCTTTAGACAATGATTTCTTAAAGTTCTGTCAGTTTCCTGTCTGTTTCCTTGACTTTGCCCTGAAGTCTGTGCTGTTACAGTACAATGTATCTCTATGGAAACGACGTTGTATGAGGCATCGTGGCTAGGATTTTGCATGCCTCATACAAAGTCCAAATCCGTATAAAGTCCAAACTTGTGGAACCAAGTTTGGATGTTGTATGATGTATCACTGTATCAGTTTGTTTTGAGAAGAGTGAAAACTATATCTTTTAGAAACAAGTCCAAAAAAGCTTGAGATAATGCAAAGGAGTCAGAATGCGACCAGCTGTATGGGTAAGTGACAATTAAAAATTCCAGAAAGGGCCATAACCGAGTGTTCTTATATGGCCATGATTAATTTAATTTAATTTTACACATTTATATGCCGCCCCCTCGATTGCTCGACGCTGGGCAGCTCACAGAACAGGTAAACACCACAAAATCATACAGGTCATAAATACAACATTATAAAACATCATAAAAACTTTGCGAGAAAAAATCATTTACAGTAAGTTCAATTTACAAGTCCATGCCAACAAAGTAACCGTCTCCGTGTAGTTCATGCGATGTCACAGGCAGGGCCTGGAGGACTGTGACAGCGACCACAGCTGCTCTTCATCCCCCCACCCGATAGTAGGGACCCAGGGGGAGGGAAGCGGTCTATTAACGTCTCCCATGTAGAAGTCCAGGGATGGGGTGGCAGGCATCCTCCGCCACTCAAGCCAGCACGACTTTTCAACCACCGGTCACTTGGAGTTCCAGGGGTGGGGCGGTAGGCGTCCGCCACTCAAGCCATCATGGCTTTTCAACCCCCGGCCAGGTGATGAACCTTGACATTCCAGGTGTTCTTGAACTTCAATTCCCAGAAGCCCAAGTCTCTGTGAATCCACACGAATGGGTTTACTGTGTGTAAATTGGGCTTCTGGGAATTGAAGTCCAAGAACACCTGGAGTACCAAGGTTCGCCATCACGGTTATATAGCATACTAGTATATTTTGCCCGGCATTGCCAGGCTGTTTTAAATTGTGTTGTAAGAGGATTTTTTTGGTAATGTATGTAAAAAAGAGTTTAGTCTGTAATTTTTTTAAAAAAAATTGTTTATGTACCTTTTATCTTGTCATTTGTTAAATAGATTGTATTGTTTTGATACTATAAAGTAATAATAACTTGTAGTTTGTATTTTTTCTAATGTATTTTTGAATATTTTTTAACATATATGTTATTTTTAGTTACACAATTTTTTTTAAAAAAAGAATAAATATATTAACATTTTTTTGGGTTTTTTGTGGATTAAAAAAGAACAAAGGATGATATAATTTTTCAAATTGTTTTATTTAACCACATAATGTTTTATTTTGTGGGTTTTTTAAATAGTTGTACCGTAGGTAATAATTTTTAAAATGTACATGTTTTTAAACTGTGTTTAGATGTTTTGGGTTTTTATTTGAGTTAAAACTCAGCACAGGATTTTAGAAATCTTTTTATTTAATTTTTTGACACATGTTTGTGATTTGTGTAAAATTGTGATTTATTGTTATGTTTTTGACTTGTTTTTACTCTTATGGCCTCTAGGTGGGGCTGTTGAGTCTTTTGAGTTGTTTTTACTATTCTGCCCTGCAGGTGGGGCTGCTAGGGGTTTTGCTTTTATTTCACTTGTTTTTTCTCTCCTGGCCTCTGGGTGGGGCTTCTTCCGGTAAGTAGTCTCTTTGTTTCTTCATTTCTGTTCCGGTCGTCATGGAGGGAGGACGTGCTGGTGAGTAGTCTGATTTTCTTTCTTCTGGGGGTTTTCTTTGTTTTGCTTTTGTGGTGGTGGGCTGGGAGGTGTTTCTGATTGTTCTTTTTTGTTTTGGTTTAGTTTTAGGTTGGTTTAATTGGTTTGATTATTTCTGGTTGTGTTTAATTTGTTTTATTTCATTGTTGTTTATTTTTGTAATTAGTTGTTGTTTGTTTGTGTACTTTGGGGGGGTTGTGTTGTAGTTAGGTGTTTTTTTGTGGTTTTGTTCCATTGTGGATGTTTTTGTTTGTGTATTTTGTGGTTTATTATTATTTTTTGTTAGGTAGGTCAGGGGAGAAGGAGGAGGCAGATGGTTCTCTCTTCCCTGTCTCCTTTTTCTCCCGGCTTACCTAACTGGAGATCAGCAGGCAGCAATCCGTAAGGGGTGGGGTTCTTCCTTGCGGATTGCTGGCTGTTGTTTTTGTATTCGGAAATACAAAGGCATCAGCCAGTCATCTGCCAGGGAGGGTGCTTCCCCTGACAAACTGCTGCCAGTTTTGGGGGGTTTTTCCCACCCCGGCTCAACTTTACTTGAGGCTGGTGGTGGTCTCGCTGTGTCTTCGGTGGGGTAGTGTGGAGGAGAGGGATTCCCTCTTCTCCCCGTTGCTCTGGGAAAGAAGGACAGTGGGTGTCTCGCGGTGGCGTTTTGTGGCTTTTGGTTTTGTGTGGCTGTGAAGCACTGAGTCTGTCTGCTGGGGACTTGCGCTCCCATTGCTTTTTGTAAGTTTATTTTTTGTGCGCCAGCTTTCTCAGCGTTCTGCATGCTCAGGGCACACAGGACACTGGGACTTGTAGTTTTGCATTTGTGATTTGCGTTCATGCAACGGTTTTTTTTCCTGCGGCTCAATTTCAATTGACCGTGACGCATTTCCCAATGTTCTTTTTCCACACTCCTCTCAGCCTGATTGGCTGTGGCACGGTGCGGTGCAAAGAACGTTGGGAATTGAACTCCTTCTTCTTTGTTTGCGTTCATGGGGCTCTTGCCCCACTGGCGCATTTCTCAACCCTGCCGTAACCTCCGGACCTGGTTCAGGCGAGTGCAGGAGGCTCGGTAGGGGGTTAGAATGGCCGGGTGTGGGAGCCTTTGTCACAATCCAACGGTTAACACTCTGATATACAGGTATAGAAGTAAGAAAAGTGAATAACTTTGAAACAGGACACTAGCCTATCCAGTTAATAAGAATCACAGAAATGAAAGTTCAGAATGTAGTCACATTATTCTTTTAAATAACTCTTAGTTTTAGAAAGATCTCTCTCAACGAAACTGGAAAGACACTACCAGAATACAGAAGATTGGACCAGATGGAAATTTATATTTATCTTATCATTAGGAAACTTTGTGTTCATCTATAAATTATTAGGTCATCTGCTGTCACCTTACTACCCACAGTATACCAGTGAGTGTAGCTAAGCCATTCCACATTTCCTTGCTGTGAATATAGCTCCTCACAAAGACAGAGAAGAAAATACTGTGTATGCCAAAGTGATTGACCATATCTAGACTTACCCTGGACACTCTTTTACCCTAGATTTTTATCATGATGTTAAAAGCTAATTGAAAAGATAACTCACTTCATCTTAATTCATTTTCATCAGTTCCAATTATTCCTAATGAGGAAGGAAGGAAGGAAGGATACAACAAAATAGCATATGCAGACTCATACAGAAAAGACACTGGACAATGAAAAGACATTCGGTAACCTCTGGTATTTTTCCACAGTCACGCTTCAAGCCTGGATGCGAATTTATGCCAGTTTTGACATTGGCAAAGAGAATTAACAGTTCTTGCAAAACAAAACAAAAAGTAAAAAGAAAAGAAACTTGCATAAAGAGATCTTGTGTTTCAGGCAGAATAGATTATAAAATGATGTTATTAAAACACTTAGTTGTTAAGTTGCCAAGAAAAAAAAATCAGTATATTCACACGGACTCAAGGACCTGTCTTCATGCAAAGTAATTAAATTAGATTTATGAGCTGCATTACATCAGTGTTTGATAGTTCATTTTTCCTTTCTTCATATTTTGTCCTGCTTTATTAGAGCATGTGACAGGTGGTAAAAATAGTGCGGAGTTTCTTGGGCCTGTGCTAAATCCCCTTTCGGTAGTATATCTCTCTTCTGTCAGTTCTCCCCAGCGATGATAAATTAACCTCTCCTCCTTTATCCCAAGTGTGGCAGTAAAGCAGTCTTTGACACAGAACTATCACTTTATCTTAATCTGTGCTGTTCTAGGGGTGAGGCAGAGGGGGAAGAAAGACAGAGAAAGATGATGCAATTGCAATTTTGAATTTATAGTGTCAGGAAAGGTTCTTCATATGGGACAAAAGGCAGGAAGGTAAGCTTGGAGCAGTGAGTTTACATAATAGGATAGTTATACGGTGTGTCTACATTTGATTGTGATTTGCTGGTTTCCAAGGAGGCCTCTTAGTCTTTTTCAATGCACAAAATCCAGTCGTGTGACCCATCAGAAATTCAAACACATGCAGGAAGGAGATGATACCTTTTCCAGGTCACTTTAAAAATTCCCAACTTACCAAGCTTTCGTAGCTCATTGGTAATTTTTCAGGCTAACGTGGCATCGAGTATGTAGTCCCAGCCAGGCATATTCTTAGATGTAAAATGGGAGAACAGCAGAAACAAACAGCCGCTTACATCTTTTTACAATTTAGAAGCAGGAAAACAGGATTTGCATCTTCTCCTCCCACAAAATGGCTCTCCTTGAAGCGCTTAGCTCACCATGTGGCCGGGGCAGTGGTGCAATTCAAACTCAGTCCTCCAGGATTGTGCAATAAATTTACTCACTTGGCATGCCAAATTAGTCCGAATCAGTCCAAATCAAAGTCAATTATTAATATTACCTAGTGAGAGTTGTTCCTTTTGCTGTCTTGATCTTCAAAATCCCTGTCAGTCTTTTTCAGTCAATCCTTGGGGTAGAAAGTGCTGGTTGCTTCCATGCCCAATGTTTTCTCCTGCTACCCATTCTCTGAATGGCTACAGAGAGGTCCTACTTGCCCATCCCCAACATATATTACTCTGATGATGAACTTCTATCCAGATGTGTCTTGTCACAGGGACTCCTCAGATCCCAGAAAAAGGGAACCCACAGGGACCATTGCAGAATCAAGAACAATAATTGTAATGACAATGAAGCAGGTCACTTAGATCTGAAGAGACTGCTCACATCTTATCAGGATGGTGTGTGTGTAGAATCAAGATGTCTGCTACTTTTTTGTTTTAGGATTCAGAATCAATGACAAACTCTCTAGTATCAATTACTGTAATGCTCTCTACATGGGGCTCCCCATGTTCCTGATACGGAAACTTCAAAAGGTACAGAATGCAGCTGCCAGGCTGGTTACTGGGGCAAGAAAATTCATACATGTCTCCCCAGTCTTGGTGGAGTTGCATTGGATTCCCACTGTGTTCCATGTCAGGTTTAAGGTGGCTATGCTAACCTTCAAAGCCCAAAAAGGTTTGGGACCTTCCTACTTGGTGGAGCGTCTGTAACAGAATGAAGTATACCCTTTTTATGTATGTTAACTGTGTTTTCTGACAGGAGCAGAATGTATCTTTTCTCATGTATCTATTCTTATGCAAATAAGTGGATCGAAAAATGTGCACACTCTGATGCCCTGTCACGTTCTCCACTGCCAGGGGTCGGGGAAGGCAATTGCAAGATCGAAAGTGACCACCAGGTCCTCATGATTGAGGCATTCGACTCGCCCCTGGTTGTCCCCACAGATATAGCCAAAGCTACAGCCAAGGATGTAACATTGACTAAAGTAATGTCTTGGGTACAAAAAGGCTGGCCTGTCTCTCCTCTAGCCGAGGAATTCTGAACATTCCACCACAAGCATTTGGAATTGTCAGTGGAACGAGGTTGCCTTCTATGGGGCCAGCAGGTGGTCATTTCTGTCACTCTCAGGAAAAAGGTTTAACATTTACTTCACACAAGTCATCCGGGAATTGTACATTCCAAAGCCCTTGCCCGTAGCTACTTTTGGTGGCCTCAACTGGACCGAGACATAGAGCAGATGGTCGGCACTTGTGCCAGCTGTCAATCCTCTCGGCCACAGCAATCCCACCTTCCCTCTCGGGAATGAGATTCTGCTAGGGGCCCGTGGTCCAGGTTGCACATAGATTTTGCAGGTCCATTTAGGGGTGCCCTATTTTTGTTGGTTGTAGACTCATTCTTTAAGTGGCTGGAAGTGATTAGAGTGCCTAATACCACTTCAGTCACCACGATAATGTACCTGAGAAGGCTGTTCACAGCATTTGGACTTCCAGATGTGCTGGTGTCTGACAACGCATCCACGTTTACATCTGCAGAATTCCAATCCTTCATGGAAAGGAATGCAATTAGGCACATCACTGCCACCTTATTCCACCCAGCCACCAATGGCCAGGTGGAGCGGCAGGTGCACACAACTAAGGATGCACTTTGGCATATGGGTGAAGGGGATTTAGAGCTCGAGTTATGCCAGTTTCTTTTCACGTATCGGCTCACCCCCCTTGCCTCAGGGCTGTCCCCTGCTGAATTGCTCTAGCAAAGGAAACTGTCATCCTTGCTGGACAGATTGGATCCCTCTAGGGTGGAGGACAAAGGCACAAATATAGCGATCCAACACCAGAAGGGTTTTTCTCTGGGAGATCCTGTATATTGCCGCAATTATGCAGCTGGTGGTCCTACGTGGGTGCCTGGGTTTGTGATCGATCAGACTGGTCCTGTTTCTTACAGAATCGAAACAGCCACTGGTCTGATCTGGAGGAGGCACGCGGATCAATTGAGACCCAGAATACTGGACCCACAGGACGAATACAGACACTCAACATTAGGGTTGGCCCCCACCTGTTTAAACCCAGGGGGCAGAGGTAATCGTCAACAGCAAGCTAACGTAGACCCAGAGGTGTGTTCTAGGGACCCATTTCAAGGGGAAATTGTGGAATGTTCCCCTACTCCAGCAATGTGTACCCCTACACTGTCCCAGCCTAGCACTCTGGATTCCTTTATTGATGATGACCAATTTTGTTTGGAGTCGCCAACACAGAGACATTCTTAGGAATGCTGTGCTTTTATGCAGCCAAAATGTAGACGCTTGGGAGAAAGGGGGGGCCGGCCGATGGGCTATCCCTGGAACATGCAGCTTGCTTTATTTCTGCTTTGAAATGCTTTTTAAGCTTTTGCTGGACTGTATCCTGAAGCTTGCTATGCTTTCAATATATTTCTAAAAATACCTGAAGAGACCCGGAGTGATTACTAGTTTCACATGCACCCTTTGCTCACTACCTAGATTTCAGTCGGGAGTGACTAGGCACACTGATAGGAAAAGCTCTGAATTGCTGGGTCATCGCCAGGAGGCCAGAGGACTACCGAGTCCTACCTGGGAGTAAGCAGATTGTTACAGTATCAACCCCTTAGAAATCAGGCCCGTTTCACCTGCTCTTCTCTGACAACTCAACTCCAAGTACCGACTCCCAGGTTGGCTAGAAAGTCCATTACCATTGCAATGATACTATATGGTGAGCAATTATGTCTTTCCAATTTATTTTCAACCAAAAAGAGCATCTTAGCCAAGGGTGGCCAACCATTTTCCATTGAGGGCCCAGAAGCGGAAGCGGGCATATTTATGGCTGGCATAATTGTGCCCACTTCTGTGTTTATGCCAGTTGCAGGTGCATTTTTGTGGGCACACACGTGTTTTACGGATGACATAAACTCGCCCACTTCCACTTCCAGGTGTGGCAGAGGCAGTGATGGGCTGGATGGATCAAGGGTCGGGTCTGGCCTGTGGGCCATAGGTTGGGAACCCCTGCTCTTGGCTTTTGTATCATTTCAACAAACAAAAGGTTATCCTCACAGCCATGCTTTGTGTGCGCACAGAAGAGGTCATTCTCGGTGGCTGCTCCCAGGCATGGAAATCCCTTCCAGCAGAGCTGCCTTACTACTGTTGTACTTCTACTGGTAAGCAAAGATCTTTATGCTCAGACAGACTGTTCGCAACTGATTCACTGCTGGCAGCCCCTTGGCTTTTAGTAGGGAATGCTGTACTCTTTTTGTTGAAGTGCTTTTCAATGGCTTTTAATTTTATTTCATAAAATATTTTTGTTTCAACATCATGCATTCTTCTCTGTACCTGTTCTTCTCTGTACCTGCTTTCAATCTTTTTGCAAGCTGCCTTGAGTCCCAGTTTTAGAAGAAAGGCAGGATATAAATCAAATAAATAAACAGTATGAATAACTCATTGCATAGACACAACAAACGTTGCAGTCTACAAATCAAAAGGAGGCAGTGTGCTGACCTTCATCTGTTGTGTAAGAATAGTAAATTTACAAGTATGTTTCCAATTTTAACTTTCATTTGTTAAATATGGGTAGTGTGTCCATGATGCCACTGCAACAATGTGTGTGTGTGTTCATCTGACTGGAGAGGCAAGTATTGGCTTAGTGAGTCTTTTTCTGCTCAATACCTGAGCAGTTTGCAAGATGAGAATCTTTAATGTATCAGATGTTCTGGACTTACCTCTCTTCATCTCCATGCAGCACAGCCCCATGGTAAGTAATTTTGGGAGCTGAAGGTCAGAGCAACTGGAGAGTGGATGGAGGTCACCCTTGACCTCTTGGAAATTAGTCTTGATGCTCACAGATGCAATGAAAGGTTTCTGCAAGATTTCTGCCTCTACTGATTTTGATGAGGATTTGATCCTTAGCAGTTGTTCAGTACAAGGATGGATCAATTGGCCATCCATCAGCTGAATGCCTTCTGTTTAAAACCAGCTCCATCCTCCATCTTACAAGAGTTTATTGCTGGACATTTTTCTTTTCTCTTGCATTCGAGCTAAAAGGAATTGATCAAACTGTGCAGCTGGTTGGATTATAAACTAAGAAACACAGACGATTTTATCACAGACAAGAAGGTATTTGTTTGAGATGGCAAAAAACCTCACTTCCCTTTGTCTCTCTCTTCAACGGAGAGGTAGAGAATGTAAAGATGGAGACAAAAAACAGACAACATCCGTCTTGTGTAGACCAGAATTCCTTTCCTGAACATTAGTATATTCCTGTTTTCTCTAAATGAAAGTGGAAAATATACTTCATTTCAGAAGTAAAGATGGAATTAATAATCACAATGGGATTCCTACTCTGAAGTAGTGGATAGAGTGATGGATTGGGACCTAAGTTTGAATCCCTATTTGGCCATGAAAACTCACTGATTTATGAAGTAGAACTCTAAAAACCATTCCTTAAATATTATATATTACTTACCTTGATGGGGGTTCCATGTGAACAAGATGCTGAAATAGAGAGAGGTGAAAATTTCTAGCATGTGTTCTGTTGCTACAGAGTAAAAGTTTTTCATTTTTAAAAGTTTTTTATTGATTTTTGCTACTATAGAGAATTGAATAAGAAAACATAAGACCTACATTAACTAACAAAAATATAACAGAATATAATTCACTCTTTTTATATACATACTAGCAAGGGTTGCGCGGCATTGCCGGGCTTTTCCCCCCCGTGTGTTTTAATAAAAAATGAACCAATTTTATTTTTGCAAGAGTTTTAAATTGTGTTGGAAGGTTAAATTGTGTTAATGTTTTTTAAAAATTGCTTAGTCTGTAATTTTAAATTTTTAAATGTTTATTTATGTAAAAAATTTTTGGCTTGGCTGTTATTAACTGGGATCTGCTTTTTTGGTTTTTTTTAGGATTAATAAAAGAAGAAAGTATGATATAATTTTTTCAAATTGTTTTATGTAAGTGAATAATGTTTTAGTTTTTTGAATTTTTTTAATTAGTTGTACCGTAGGTTATAATTTTCATAATGTAAAAGTAAATGTTTTTTTACATTCAATGTTTTTAAAATGTGTTTAGATGTTTTGAGTTTAAATTTGGGTTATAACTCAGCACAGGATTTTTAAAAGTTTCTATTGTATTTTATTGACATATGTTTTAGTGTAATTTTTTTACTTGTTTTTATTGGTGTGACCTTTTGTGTAAAATTGTGAATTTGTGTTATGCTGTTGTGTGTTTTTGAATTGTTTTTACTATTGTGGCCAGCAGGTGGTGCTGGTAGGGGTTATTGTATTTTGACTTTTTTTCCTCTCCTGGCCTCTGGGTGGAGCTTCTTCTGGTAAGTAGTCTCTTTCTTTATTCATTTGTTTTTCAGTCCTGGTGGAGGTAGCACATCTTTTGGTAAGTTTGCTTGTTTTCTTTGTTTTGTGTGTGTGTGTGTGGGGGCGTGGGGGGGGTGTTGGAATTTGTATTTTTTGTCTGTTTGTTTTGTTTTTGATTGTGTCTTTGTTTACTTCATATTGTTTTTGGTGTTTTTGTTTTTGTGTATTTTTGATGTGTTTGACTGTTTTTAGTAATTTTTAAAAAATTATTTATTTATTTGGTGGTGGGGAAGGGACGTGGTCATTGGGGGTTAGGAAGGGTGGGCTAGGTGGTGGGGAGAGGGGCATGGTCGTTGGGGGTTAGGAAGGGTGGGTTAGGTAGTGGGGAGGGGGGCATGGTCGTTGGGGGTTAGGAAGGGTGGGCTAGGGGGGCGTGGTCATTGGGGTTAGGAAGGGTGGGCTCGGTGGTGGGGAGGGTGGCTTTAGTGTGTAATGGTGCTTTGATTGTGTGAAGTCATGAAAGTAGATCGGGTTTCCCCTTTAATATCAGTGGGTGGGGGTTGTGACCCCCCTCTCCGCTGGCTACCCTAGGGTTGGGAGGTTTGTGGGGAGAAAAGGGGTATATTGCCCCAACACTTCTGGAACCTAAAGATCAGGCAGAGTGGATCGATCCCACCCCTCCCCCTCCTTAAAACCACTCTGTTTTTAAAGAGAAGAAAAGACGGAGTTGTTTTAAGGAGGGGGAGGGGTGGGATCGATCCACTCTGCCTGATCTTTTGGTTCCAGAAGTGTTGGGGCAATATACCCATTTACTCCCCACATACCTCCCAACCCTAGGGTAGCCAGCGGAGAGGGGGATTGCAACCCCCCACCCACTGATGTTAAAGGGGAAACTCCAGTCGGGACCTTCAGGCGCTGTTGGTGAGGGAAAGAAAGCCAGCTGGTGTTTGCTTGGCTGTGAGGCAGTGAGTTGTTTTTCGTTGGGGGTTAGGAAGGGTGGGCTAGGTTGTGGGGAGGGGGGCGTGGTTGTTGGGGTTAGGAAGGGTGGGCTCGGTGGTGGGGAGGGGGGCATGGTCATTGGGGGTTAGGAAGGGTGGGCTAAGTTGGGGGGAGGGGGGCTGTAGTGTGTTATGGTGCTTTGTTTGTGTGGAGTCGTGAAAGTAGATCGGGTTTCCCCTTTAATATCAGTGGGTGGGCATTGTGACCCCCCTCTCCACTGGCTACCCTAGGGTTGGGAGGTTTGTGGGGACAAAAGGGATATATTGCCCCAACACTTCTGGAACCAAAAGATCAGGCAGACTGGATGGAATCCCCACCCCCCACCCTCCTTAAAAGAAGTCCGTTTTTAAAGAGAAGAAAAGACGGAGTTGTTTTAAGGAGGGGGGTGGGGGATTGATCCACTCTGCCTGTTCCTGTGGGTCCAGAAGGGTTGGGGCAATATATCCCTTTTGTCCCCACAAACCTCCCAACCCTAGGGTAGCCAGCGGAGAGGGGGATCGCAACCCCCACCCACTGATGTTAAAGGGGAAACTCCAGTCGGGACCTTCAGGCGCTGTTGGTGAGGGAAAGAAAGCCAGCTGGTGTTTGCTTGGCTGTGAGGCAGTGAGTTGTTTTTCGTTGGGGGTTAGGAAGGGTGGGCTAGGTTGTGGGGAGGGGGGCGTGGTTGTTGGGGTTAGGAAGGGTGGGCTCGGTGGTGGGGAGGGGGGGCATGGTCATTGGGGGTTAGGAAGGGTGGGCTAGGTGGGGGGAGGGGGCTTTAGTGTGTTATGGTGCTTTGTTTGTGTGGAGTCGTGAAAGTAGATCGGGTTTCCCCTTTAATATCAGTGGGTGGGGGTTGCGATCCCCCTCTCCGCTGGCTACCCTAGGGTTGGGAGGTTTGTGGGGAGAAAAGGGGAATATTGCCCCAACACTTCTGGAACCAAAAGATCAGGCAGACTGGATGGAATCCCCACCCACCCCTCCTTAAAAGAAGTCCGTTTTTAAAGAGAAGAAAAGACGGAGTTGTTTTAAGGAGGGGGGGGTGGGGGATCGATCCACTCTGCCTGTTCCTGTGGGTCCAGAAGGGTTGGGGCAATATATCCCTTTTGTCCCCACAAACCTCCCAACCCTAGGGTAGCCAGCGGAGAGGGGGATTGCAACCCCCACCCACTGATATTAAAGGGGAAACTCCAGTCGGGAGCTTCAGGCGCTGTTGGTGAGGGAAAGAAAGCCGGCTGGTGTGTGCTTGGCTGTGAGTTGTTTTTCTTTTTCATTTTTCGGGCGCCGGTTTCCTCAGCGTTCTGCGTGCTCATGGCGCGCAGGACGCTGGGGCTTGTAGTTATGGGTTGCTGCTTTGTGTCTGTGCTGCGTTTTTTTTAAATGGTTCTCTTTCGATTGGCTGCGGCGCGTTTCCGAACGCTGCGCCGTGCGAGAGCCTCTCAGCCTGATTGGCTCTGGCGCGGCGCAACGCAAGGAATGTTGGGAAGTGAAGTTGTTTCCCTTTCTTCGCATTTGTGGGGCTGTTGCCCCACTGCCGGTTTTTTCAATCCTTCGTTGACCTGCGTACCCAGATCGGCCGTGTGCACGAAGGGTGAGTGCAGGCAAGTAGGGCGAGGCATAGCAACCTATAGCCAGTTCCAATGGTTAACCCTTGGATTTATAGGTTAAGATAAAAGTAATACAAAGAGGAGAGAATATATAAATTTGATAACTAAACCCCTTACATTCCCTAGCATATATCAACATTCCAATAATATTAAACTTAATTACCTTACTACTAAACATCCTCTATTCCTCTACACTTCATCTTCTCAACAAATTTTACAATTGGTAGAACTATAAAAGGTGAATATATAAATGCTTGTATACAAATGCCAGAAGCCTCCGGAACAAAATAGGGGAGCTGGAATACTTAGCAATAGATGAGAATATTGATATTATTGGTATCACTGAAACCTGGTGGACGGATACCAATGGGATACAGTTATCCCAGGCTACAAACTGTACAGGAAGGATAGGAAGGGGCAAACAGGAGGTGGTGTAGCCTTGTATGTCAAAGAAGTGATAAAATCGTATGAATTGGAATATCTAGGTGATTTGGAGTCACCATTAGAAGCTCTGTGGGTAAGAGTACCAGGCCACAAGGATGGTCTAACAGTAGGCATATACTATCGGCCTCCGACCCAAACTCTTGAGGGAGACTGGCAGTTGGAGAATGTTGTAAAGGAGGCATCCAAGAAGGGAAGCCTGGTTATAATGGGGGACTTCAATTACCCTCACATAGACTGGGTGAACTGTTGTTCAGTACATGATAAAGAGATAAAGTTCCTAGATGTGCTAAATGATTGTTCCCTGGGACAGATGGTTGAAGACCCAACTAGAGGTACAAGAATCCTTGACTTGATCCTGAGTAATACTCAGGATCTGGTGCAAGATGTTAATGTGATTGATCCAATAGGGAACAGTGACCACAACTCAATTATGTTTAACTTGATCATAGACGGCAAGTCACTGATAAAATCTAACACAGAGACCTTAAATTTTCAAGAAGGAAATTTCCCAAAGATGAGGAAACTAGTAAAAAAGAAACTGAAAGGGAAAATTGAGAGAGTCCAAACACTCCAAGAGGCATGGAGGTTGTTTACAAAAACAATAACAGAGGCCCAATTGAAATGCATACCCAAAAGGAAAAAGGGCACTGCCAGTTCCAAGAGGACTCCGATGTGGCTTACAGGAGCTTTTTGGGAAGTGATCAAGAGCAAGAAAAGCTCATTTAGAAGATGGAAAGCAAAGCAAGACTTTGAGGAGCGTATAGCTAAAAATATTGAGAGAAATAAAAAAGATTTCTTTAAGTACATTAGAAGTAAGAACCCAACTAGGAAGGCCATTGCACCATTAGATGACAATGGAAGGCAAGGGGTTATTAAAGAGGAAACAGAGATTGCAGAGAGACTCAATGAATTCTTTGCTTCAGTATTCACTGAAGAAGACAGAGACCACATGCCCAAAACAGAGCCTATCTTCGTAGGGAGGGAAACCGAAGAATTAAGCAAGATAGAAATAACCAGGGAGGAGGTCCTTGCATGTCTTGTTAAGCTAAACGCTAACAAATCACCAGGACCAGATGGCATCCATCCACGAGTTCTCAGGGAACTTAAAGATGAAATTGCTGATCTCCTAGCCAAAATATATAATCTTTCCCTCAAATCAGGCTTTGTGCCTGATGACTGGAAGGTAGCGAATGTAGCACCAATTTTCAAAAAAGGATCCAGGGGTGATCCAGGAAATTACCGACCTGTCAGTTTGACATGTGTCCCAGGTAAAGTGATGGAAACCATCCTAAAAGATAGAATTAATAGGCACATAGAAGAGAAGGCGCTGCTAAAGGAGACCCAACATGGCTTTTACAAGGGCAAATCATGCCTCACTAATCTGTTGGAATTTTTGAGAGTGTCAACAAGCATGTGGATAAGGGGGATCCAGTTGACATTGTTTATCTGGACTTTCAGAAGGCTTTTGACAAGGTCCCACACCAAAGGCTCTTGAATAAACTTACCAGTCATGGAATAAAGGGACAGGTCTTGTCCTGGATCAGCAACTGGCTAAGGGGCAGGAAACAGAGGGTAGCACTAAATGGACACTTCTCCAAGTGGAGGGAAGTAAAGAGTGGGGTCCCCCAAGGTTCAGTACTGGGACCCCTGCTTTTCAACCTCTTCATAAATGATCTAGAGGTAGGAGTAAAAAGCAAGGTAGCCAAATTTGCTGACGACACTAAATTATACAGGATAGTGAAAACTGTGAGAGATTGTGAGGAGCTCCAGAGGGATCTCTTGACACTGGGGGAGTGGGCAAAACAGTGGCAAATGAGCTTCAACATTAGTAAGTGCAGAGTGATGCATGTTGGGGCAAAAAAACCAATTACATTTATAAACTGATGGGGTCTGAACTCTCTGCGACAAACCAGGAAAGGGACCTTGGTGTCCTGGTGGACAGTTCAATGAAGATGTCAACCCAGTGTGCCTCAGCAGTGAAAAAAGCAAACTCAATGTTAGGGATCATTAGGAAGGGTATAGAAAATAAGTCAGCAAGTGTCATTTTGCCTCTTTAGAAATCTATGGTGAGGCCCCATCTGGAATACTGTGTACGGTTCTGGTCGCCATACCTCCAGAAGGATATTATGGAGTTGGGAAAAGTGCAGAGGAGGGCAGCCAAAATGATTAGGGGACTGGAACACCTTCCTTACCATCTGAGGCTGCAACGGTTGGGCCTTTTCACTCTTGAACGATGGCGTCTAAGAGGTGACCTGATTGAAGTTTATAAAATCATGCATGGTGTGGACAAAGTAGATAAGGAAAAACTGTTTTCCCTATCACACAACACTAGAACTAGGGGACACTCGATGAAACTTTTGGGTACTAGTTCTCAAACAAATAAGAGAAAGTACTTTTTCACCCAGAGGATTACTGGTCTATGGAACTCCCTGACAGAAGAAGTGGTGACAGCTGTCAGTCTTTACAGCTTTAAGAAAGGATTAGACGGGTTCATGGAGGACAAGGGTATCAATGGCTATAATTATGGATACTTAAGGACAACCTCGGGGTTGGAGAGATAGGCAGGATCTCTCTCAATGCCATTTCCAGGGAATCCTAAGCAGGTGAAGGCATCTCCTTGGGAATACCCTGAAGGAAATGGTGAGCCACTGTGTGAGACAGAATGCTGGACTGGATGGGCTGTGGCCTGTTCCAGCAAGGCTGTTCTTATGTTCTTATGAATAAGAGAAGAAGAAAAAAGAGAACATCACCACGTGATATATTACAATGCCAAAGGGGAGCTGCATCCTGTCTCTTATCATTATAGCCGAAAATTCAGTTGATCCGGTACTGGCATATATCCTCCTTTCTTTAATGTATAATCAAGAAATGGTTTCCAAATTTTCCAAAAATTATTTTCTCTAACCATTCCTTTCTTTTCATTTAATTCCCATGTAAATTTATCTTTCAGGGCCAGCTGCCACGTTTCTCTATACCATTCATCCAATTTTATTTTCCTTGAATCCTTCCAATTTCTTGCTATACACTGTCTTCCTGTGAACATAAATATTGCAATTAATTCTTGTTCCTCCCTATCTAGCATTAAGCTATCTAAATCCATAAGCATGGTGGCACACGAACCAATTTTTATCTTTTTCCCTAACATATCAACTATTTCTTTTTCAATTTCTTTCCAAAAATCTTCTATTTCTTTACAATTACACCACATATGTTTGTAAGATAGTTTTTCATTTTTGATGAGGCATTGTATTCTGGCATAGTTTACATTGCCCTGCTACCTCGAATAAATAGCCAGACACAATGCTGGAGATAAACAGGGCCATACTTTATTAATAACATTAGCTATGCAACATAAACCAAACTGTGGGCTTGTCCCTCCTAGATCATCGGAGGGGCCTCACATACTGCAGACATAGGACAAGAACCAGAGGATCAAACTGGACCCCTCAGTCTTCCACCCCCAATCACCCATCCTACTGTAGCATCACCTGGCCGATGCACAGTTTGAGGTTAACTGGGCTAGCCAATTGCAACAAATTCATCTCTTCCCAACCATGGATTTAACTCAACTATAAGCTGGAAGGAATACCACCGTACCATGGACTCACCATAAGGCAGGTCCCTCTGCACTACTCACCCAGTTTGACCTAAACAAGGCTTCCCCGCAACCCTAGCCAACTAGCACTGATAGGCAAAAAAAAAAGAAACAACCTCCCACACAACAACACATTCTCCGTGTGGGTCAAAAATTCCTATCCAGCCCCAAATTGACCAGCTAATCTCGTATTGAGCCTAAGGGCAGGTAGATGGGTTGCCGGGTTGCCATCTAATGCATGAGGCAGGGGATGGGTAGCACCAGCTTTAAATCCTACTCTTGAATTTTCACCCACTGCCACAAGGAACAAAATAATTGGCCCAGAACCGGAATTCAGTCGAAGCAAGGAGGTATATGGCAAACAGTGCCCGATCTGCACAATTGCGCATGGATGCTAGCTTTACAATAACAAGGATAATAAATAAATAAATAAGGGGTTGTGGTGGCTCAGTGGTTAAGAAGCTTGCTTTGTTAGCTGGAAGGCTGGCAAGTCAGCATTTTGAGTCCCAGGTACTGCATGATCAATTGAGAGTCCGTCTCTGTCCCAGCTCTTTGGAACATGAAAGGAGCCTCATTTGGGCATCCCCTGAGTGGAGTTTCTCCAGCAAAAATTCTTTCAGCCCAGAATAATTCAAGGGACTGTGGTGGCTCAGTGATTAAGAAGCTTGCCTTGTTAGCTAGAATGCTGGCAAGACGGCAGCTCAAGACCCAGTACTAAGGTCTCTCCCTCCTCCTGCCTTTGTTTGATTTTATGCATGGGTCACACAGCATATTTTTGTTTACTGGGTGTTTTAAGTATGCAAAGAACTACATTTTCTGTTTCCAAGATATAGAAAAAGTTTTGACATAAATGAAAAGCTATGTGTAATACCATTGAATATTTCAAGCTGGACAGATTCAGATTTCAAACTATGTAATTATTTTCATTTCCGTGGCATTGCTTGAAGATATTTTAGCACTAAAAATTCCCCTCCAGCATCATGGTCCCAAAAGTGGACCATCAGCAATGGTGTCATGGTAAATTTTGAAATTATGCTAAGCGTTCACTATGACGTTTCCTCCAAGAACAGTTTGAAATGCAGTTCCAGCAGTTTTCATCTCCACCAGGTACAAGTTTTTGGAAGGCGTATGGGTCTTAAATGCCCATTCAAGATAAATGTTGCCAGAAAATCTCTCAAAAATTTAAGAATCCCACTTGTAGAATACAACTCTCAGAATGCCCAGGGAAAATGGAAACTGTGCATGTTGCTTGGGGAATATTGGGAGTCAGAGTGCAAAATGTCAACCTGTACAATCTCTAGTTTTAAGAAGATGTCAAAGCTACAAACACATTACAGTTGTCTGTTCTGTAGATTAGTAGAGTATGGATCAGGCTATTTCTTCCATAAGGAGTGCACCATTAGTGCTTGAACCTAACCTTATGGCAAATGCTGAATGCAAGGGAAACAAGTAGAAATCAGTGGTGGGCTGGCCTATCAGACTATCGGGACTCATCCCAGGGAGTCCTAGCCCCCCAGTACCAGTGATGCACCCTTTGGATTGACCACAGGCACATGCGTGCACCTGGCGGGAGCAGCAGGAGAAGCCACCTTGCTCTTGCCGTGAAAAAGGAGAAGCAACAGACTGTTTTTTCCTCCTTCAAACCAGAAGGCACCGGTTGGTTTGGGTGTGGGGGGGAACAGCCTGTTGCTTCTTCTCCTTCACGGCAACTGCTCCTACAGGGAGCACTGGGTGGACTAAGTGAGGAGAGGACACATGAGGCAGGGGCTGTGGGGCAGGTGGCTGAGCTGAGCTGAGCTGAGCTGCCCCGCAGGCGGGGGAAGAACCACCTCACAAGCGGGAAGTGCGGGAGAACCAGCCAGCCCCGGCCAGCCCCAGCCAACAAGTGGGCGGAGGGGTCATGGACAGCAGCAGAGGTGGTGAACGCACTGTCCAGCATAGAGCAAACTTTCCCCCATCTGCCTCACTTCCACGTCTGGGGGCTGGAGGAGCACCAAGCCTCCCACAGCTCTCACTGCCACTGCCAACATAAAGGAGAAAAGCCCGCACTGGACTGGCAGATGCCCTGCCTCCCTTCTTGGTGAGTGGTGCTTCCTATCCAGTGCCCTCCCAAGGTGGCCAGCACACCCCTGGTAGAGCTACCAGTAATAGTGGTGGATGGACCTTTCTTCTCAAGGATATAAACAAAGGAGATCTTATCTTCTTTATTCATGAATGTTTCATATATCTTTCTTCTATATCTACATCTTATAGATAGCTAAAGATGTACTCAAACTTCACTTTGACAATTTTGTAGCCATCACCACCACCGTAATCATTTTTGCTTCCAGTCAGAGCATGGTGCAATTTAAAATTATGAATATATATGAAATATAGGTAAAATTCACAAGTCTGGCGAGGTTATCCTGCTATGGTAATAGAGCAGACCATACTGCCAGCGACTCAACACCGAGTGTCAGGTGACAGTTAGCTAACCTGACAACCCTGGATACCAAAGTCCACAAGAAAGAGTGATGGTGCCCAAGTGGAGTAATCACACTTGAGTCCATCTTGATGGAGGGCATCAGCTTCATCAATACTGGCCTGGGGCTGATGAGGACTTTGTGTGTCAAAAAGGCTCAGGACCAGAAAGTGACTGGTGGAACTGGATCAGTGGTACGGGTGTCATGCTATGATGTGGAAGGCAGATGACAGGCCAATGCATTACAGTATATTCTCAGGACAGTCTTCATGGCTGATCACCATAAGAATTGCCAATATTTGGATTCAGATATGGCAGAAGAAGGTAAAATTAAAAGCAAGTTAAAATGTTAAAATAATTAGCCTATTTTGACCAGAAATGGGCTACTTCAATAACATTATCTCAACCATTTATTAGATCTACTGTAAACATGATGGGACATAAATTGCATACATGGAAATGTTGAATTGATTGTATTTCTCCACATTCACAGAAAATGTGTCCTGAATTCTAAGTAGCCCCATTTTACTTTGGTTACTCTTTGACCTTTCTACTTTGCTTCAAATGACTTCCAGGTGGTCTAGCCAGAATTTTGTCCTGTTTTGAGACACTCATTGCCATACAGCTATTCAGCAAAATATATTTCTTTCTTTCCATAGGTTTATCTTAGTCTCTTCTGGTTTAATATTAGAAATTAAGAGAAGTACAAAAAAAGGTTTCCTCACTTTTAGCCATTGTGTAGAGCAGGGATTCCCAACCTAAGGCCCATGGGCTGGATCTGGCCTGTGGTGCCATTTTGTGCCCCCCTGACCCCTCCAAGGGCATTCAAGAAAGAAAATGACCATCCCTTTTAAGCTGATGGGACAAAATGGCCACCCCCATCATGCAGGCAGGGCAAAATGGCCGACCCTTGAAGCTGACTGAGAGAATATGACCCGGCCCCCAGCTTGAAAAGGTTGGGAACCCCTGGTGTAGAGGGTGTCCATGAAATGTGTGGGTTTGATGCTGTATTAACTTATTTTATTCACTACTTGCTAGCACCACTCAGTGAAGTTCCAGAGAGGTAATGCCAGACATTTTTCAGGAGGGTAGGTTTCAAGTAGCCAGTAATAACCCTGTACCATTCTTCATGAGCTACATCCACCTGATTGGCATGTGCTGATTTATACTATATGGGACCAGCATATTCTGCTGAAAGCTGTTTGCTATAATGATGGTGGTGATTTTTGCTGCACAAAAACAAGCACTCCAAAATAATGTTAGGAAAATTAAAATTCAGGGCATTAGTGAAACAGCAAATGTTGAATCTGCCAAGAAAAAGAGGAAACTGTCACTGCATTTGTGAAGTTTCAAAGGTATCACAGAAAAACTACAAACCAAGACATGATAGAATTGCAAAATTAATACACTGATCATTGTGTAAAATGAATATAATCTGGCAACACCCAAAAATTCATGGGGATATCAAGTAAAGCACTGTATTAGAAAATGGCCATGTTAAGATCCTGTTAATTTTTTGGATCCAAACTAAGAAATGCCTGTATAGTTGTGGCGCAGACACCGGCAGGTCTGCCCAGCTGGCAGCTGCTGCACTGAAGGTAAGAGAGAGAGTCTTACAGTAGGTTTTCAGGGTCTAAGCGGGGTCCTCATCAGGAGTCCAAGGTCAAAGCTGGTCGATAGCAACTGTAGGTTCAAAGGGTTTTCTGGAGACATCGTCAAGGTCACATACAGGGGTTCAGGGTTCCAAGGGCTTCAATCCAGGTCTCTTGGTGTAAGGGTCCAAGTAGGGAAAGATTGGTCCGACAAAGAGCTTGCCGGCATGCCGTAGCTTTCAGGAGAGTCAGACCCCACAGCTGAGGGCCGTTCAAGAGGTGTGTCCGGGCACTCCTTCGCCTCAGCTGCAAGGTCTGTCTTAATGAGGCCCTACAACTCTCAGTGATCGCTTGCTATTCGTCATCCCGATTGCTGGCACCTGGCCTAGCTGTCAAGCTCTGATCATCTGGCTTGGCTTGGCTTTGAAGGACCAGCTCCAAAGTGACAGCTGGCTACAGGGCTGGCTCCATGTCCTGCTGCTCAGCAACCTGATCTGAGCCGGCTGTGGCCTGAGTGACTGGCAATGGGTCCTCCTCAGGCTCAGACTCCAGATCGGAGCCGGCAGTATGCAACTGGGCCGGCAGACTGTCCCCCTCCTCCTTGCACCCAGGACCCCAAGTCACAACACTAGTTGGCATTGTAATTCCAGGAGATGCCAGAGATGAAGCTAAAAGATTGGTGGTGGTGCCGGAGAGGGGGGGGAGATAACAAAATACAGAGATCTGGTGATAGAATTAACACAATTATGGATCAAAATCACTTTAGTGGTCACAAATGCCACAGAATACTATAAATTTCATGAAATATTATAATTAGCTACTAATCGCTGAACTAACTCAATCAGAGCTGCAAAAGATTGTGATATTGCAAATAGGATATACCCTATTTGCTGGCATATAAGACCCACTTTTTCACCCTTAAAATACACTAGAAAAATGGAGTGTGTATAGGCCGCTGTATATAGTGGCCTATACATTGCTGGCTCTTCGGCTATGAAACAGAGATGAACACTGAACCCTAGAGTTGGATACGACTGGCTTTCGAGCAAAGGTGACCTTTACCTTTAGTGGGCTATTTCGGTAATAATGGGGTGCATCTTATACTCTGATGCGTCTTATATGCTGGCAAATACGGTATGTTATATTACTATTTAAGAGATATTTATATTTTTGGTTAAAATATATATCTGTTGTACAATACCAGTCAATATTTTTATAATATTGTTTGACTGTGTTTTGTATGTTTGAATAGGAATAGGAATGAAATATTAATGTTTTCTCATTGTTTGTGCTATTTATATCTGAGTGTCTCAACATATTACCTAGCCAATCCAATTCCATTATTGGCCTAAGTAATTCTTGCCATTAAAGGTGTAATTCATTTATTCTGCATTTTACAGAACTTGAAATATGACTACCTTACGGTGGGCTTAGAGAGAGGGGGGATGCTCCATTAAGTTCAACACAATTTCTCTATAAAGTGCAGTAATTATATGCATTTTTACAGCTAACTTCCCACTTGTAGATGTTAACAAAAGAAATAAGCTTTTAATCCAAACATAATTAATATGAATTACCTTCAAACTGTACCCTAGCTATGCACCATTAAACTTAATTTTTGTTTTCCTTGATAATTGTGTTATCATTACAATTTATGAGGGGACTTAGGGACCTTTATTCCTTTTTAGCCACAAGCAAAACAAATTATTATTATTATTATTATTTAAAAAAACTCTATAATATGTTGTGTTCTTGGAAGTGAAAGCTTTGATATTGGTTGTCCAAACTAGTTTAATGAGTTCGGGGAATAGAAATATTTGTAATTCATCTGCAATAGAGGGGAATATGTCCAGTTTGAATCAAATTAAAATCTCACAAAAGAGGTGGATGAGGACTGCAAATAAGTTTCTGGGGCATAAATAGTGGAAAAGATGACAGTTTTGCTTGATAAAAATCTAGTGCTAAACTTTAGTAATATCATTATATGGTGGTGATTCATGCAATCATAAAACTAAACAGCTGGAAAGTCATCTAAAGTAGCCTATGCTGAAACACGAAATCCATAGCTAAAGCATTTCTGTATGCATATTATGTGTTGCCAAGTCGGAAACAACTTATAACAACCCTAGCAGAGCTTTCAAGGTAAGTGAGATATTTACCAATTCCGCATTCCAAGTGAGTTTCCATGAGTGGCTTCTTAGTCCATCATTCTGTCCATTACACCACACTAGGTAAGCATTCCTGACAGATGGCTATGTGACCTCTAGAAACCTCCTACTAAAAAGGAAGGTGAACTGTCCATAAGGTAAAGGTAAAGGTTTCCCTTGCTCAAAAGCCAGTCGTATCCGACTCTAGGGTTCAGTGCTCATCTCTCTTTCAAATATGAAGAGCCAGCATTGTCTGCTTCTGCAGACGTTTCTGTGGTCATGTGGCAGGCATGCCTAGACACTGGAGCACATGGAACGCTGTTACCTTCCCACCGAAGTGGTCCCTATTTATCTACTTGCAATTTCTTGCTTTCGAACTGCTAGGTTGGCAGGAGCTGGGACAAAGACAGGAGCTCATTCTGTCCTGCAGTACTCTGGAATTGAACTGCTGACTTTTCCAGATAATCCATTCCACTATCAAACTGCTTGTACTGTCAGCAAAATCTCCTTTTTTTGCAGATAGGGACAATATTTGCCTACTGCCAGTCTTCAGAAATCTCACCAGGTTCTGCAAGACCTGTCAATCACTACAGACAAAGATGCATCTGCAAGTTCCTTTAGTACTCTTCGGGCCAGTTATTTTGGCCCAAGGGATTTAAATTCATTTAAAGAAGCTAAGTGCTCTCAAACAATTTCTTTTTTAATCCTGGGGTAGCAGTGTCCTTAGTACCTCATCTACTCTACTTCTACTAGATTGACCATTATGTTTCTTTTGAAGAAATATGATGTACATGATGAGAAATTCCGTATTTAGTCTGACATCTGTTAACATTTCTTTCGGATCTCCCATTTCCTTGTTATCCCTTTTGCTATGGATATATAAAATATCTAACCAACCAACCAACCATTTTATAATTTTTAGCCTGTCTTTCAAGTCTGAGCTCACTCTGAGCTTTAAATTTTCTGATCTTCTTCCTACAAATATTGACTACTAATTTATACCTTTCCCACATTTCTTCCTCCTTGAAAATGTTGTAGCTCCACTGTGTCACCCTTTCAGAACTCTCATCGATAATAAATGCCTTTCTTTCTCTTTGTGTTTTTCATCATCTGATGGCAACCAAATACTTCTCTAAGTTTATTAAAGTCAATTTTCTGAATATTCAGATATCCAAGAGGGAGTGGGCACTTCTGACCAAGGTTCTCACTACTTCTGCCTCACAGATCATTTCATCCCTGTTAAATAAATAAATTTTCTGTCAGAAATTACTCTGGGTTGGAAGGATTTTTGCTGGAGAAACTCTGCTCAGGGGATGCCCGAATCAGGCTCCTTTCATGTCCCCAAGATCTGTCGTGCAGCACTCGAATATCGAACCCTGACCTTCCAGTCTTCGAGATCAGTGTCTTAACCACTAAGCCACCTCAGTGCTGCTTCCTCCCTGTTGATGAGTATAAAGATAGTAGATGCTTATTGTTTCTTCTGCCTTTTGGACAATCAGATTTCAAGCCAAGTGAGGAATTTGTTGGACTTTACAGTCTTGGTATAACTGAACATCTAACATACATAGAGGCATTTATCTTATGGATTTTGGTTATTCCTCTTAATTAGCAGAATATGAGGTATTAAAAAAACAGTACATAGAAAATATGGAGAGATTAGCTGAGTCCCTGTTCTTCCCCCACCAATTATTACTCTGTATGGTAAAAATACTCTAGAAGCATTTAAAGTAGAAAAGGAAATCTTTATTTGCAGTTGCTATGTATAGTTACAGTCAAAAGAAAAAAATAGGGAAAATGGAAGTCTCCAGCACATGGAGAGCCTTCCATGCTTGTTGCTTTAAAATTGGTCAGAGGAATAAGAAAGACTAACATTAAAAAATGGAAGAACAAATAAGCAGGAAGAAAGGTTGGGAACTTACCTAAAATGTCAGAAGCAGGGAAAAGAACTTTTTCCAGTCATGTTAGTGGCAAAGGAAAATCACATTAAGCCGTAAAGCCCAATTCAACTGATTCTCAATGTTGGTGAATGCAAAATTGCTGTTATCCCCAAAATGTGAAACCTTCCGTGCCTATAACATGTCTCTTCTTTTGATTTAGAAAGGCATCATACAAGTCTTTAGTGTCACAAAAAGTCTTATTCTCACCAATTCCAGCACAATTTCTCAGATTCACATGGGGGAAAATACCTTTCCCTACTTTTTTTGGTCTCATTCCAATTCTTGCTTGTTGTTCAGCGCCCAAAACCTCTATGTTCCATACTGCTTAATATTCTTGATGAAAGGGCTATATAGGAAAGATGGTACAGTATCTTCACAAAACTGCAATAATGCTACTGAGCAGGAAAGAGGCCATTTTATGCAGAAATTGTAATAATTCTGTGCAGTTTGCAATATCTTCTGGGGGGGGGGATGGCCACAGTCCTCTGAGAAAGCCAGGATTTCCTATGAGATTTGCACAAAAAAGTTCCCCAAATCATCATCATGATTTATTGCATCTGTTGCATCTGCAGTACCAGAGACACATCCATCAACTGAGAAAATGACTTCCAGGAAAAAAATGTATGCTTGGATACGAGTAGCAGTCGATGGCGGCAGCGACCAAGTTCCAAGATGAGAACTATAGACATTAATAGTGAACGTGGGAGATAGAGTTAGCCAGGCTTCATCTCAGGGTAGGTAGCAAAAATTACCTTTCTCCATCTCTACAGAGATTCAGTAAATTGTCCATTTCAAGCCAGATGGCTTCTGCATTGGCTGGGATATTAGTGTATCCCACTAGTTTAACTGATAATAATTGTGCAATCACCCCTAGAGCAAAGGGGAATCCATTGGAACATGGATTCCACACAGAGTCCCTGGCACATGATATATGGGGAATAGTTCTGACCTGACGAATAAGCAGAACTAAGAAAATTGACCTTTTACAGTCACCAAGGTGCACAGTGATCGAGAGCAGATGCGATGCCTTCCAAATCCAAACAGGGTGAAGCTAATTGTTTCATAACACCCAGGACTGAATGATGAATTTTCTGGAGGAGATCCCAGAAGAAAATACAATTCAATTAGCTGGCCAATGGGGGAGGGAGCAGGAGGAAACTGAGCCAGATAAATACCTCTAAAGCTTATTCGCATGTCCTGACACATTGAGTCTTGACCTGGCACACGGTCTTTTGTGGGCAAGTGTTGAAGCCTTCCTTATAAATATCCATGAATCATTTAAGTCAATATGGCATAACATGTATGTCTGTACGTATGGCACTGCTTAGAAGAGGAGAATGGGTAGGAGGGAGAAAGACACAATATCCAACTATTCTGACCCAGTGGTACTAAGGCAAAGGTAAAGGTTTCCCTTGCTTGAAAAGCCAGTCGTATCCAACTCTAGGGTTCAGTGCTCATCTCTCTTTCAAATATGAAGAGCCAGCATTGTCTGCTTCTGCAGACATTTCTGTGGTCATGTGGCAGGCATGACTAGACACCGGAGCGCACGGAGCGTGTTACCTTCCCACCGAAGTGGTCCATATTTATCTACTTGCAATTTCTTGTTTTCGATTTGCTAGGTTGGCAGGAGCTGGGACAAAGACAGGAGCTCATTCTGTCCTGCAGTACTCTGGAATTGAACTGCTGACTTTTCCAGATAATCCATTCCACTATCAAACTGCTTGTACTGTCAGCAAAATCTCCTTTTTTTGCAGATAGGGACAATATACCGTCCTGCAGTACTTGGGAATCGAACTGCTGACCTTCCGTCTCCCAGTGGCAGGCTTAGAGAATTATGAGAAAAGCAAATCCAGTGGGCAGCTGCTGTCCTGGCATGGAGCGTGGGTATGAGCAAGAAAGCTTCCTCAGCAACTAATTCATTTGTCACAATTATATGCACTCAGCCAGGCCTCATCACATGCTTCATGGTCAAGCAAATACCATGCTTCTTGTGTCATATGTCTGTTACATGCTGCAACTTTCTGTGTTTGGTTTACACAAAGAAATGTAGCAGAGGTGAAAGGTGAAACAACTCAGGAGGACTATCTTATACAAGAAAGGATTGTAATGAATATAGCATACTCTATATGCTAATAAAACTCAGTGACCTCCGGATGTCCTCAATCAGGAGTTGCCAACCTTTTGAAGCCAGGGGCCAAGTCATGCTCCCTCAGACAGATGGCGGGCTGGATTTAGGGTTACCATAATTCCCTCTCACAAAAATGGGACAGAAGTAAAGGTTGCCCTTGCTGTACAGAAGGCTTGCATGCATGGCATTTCTCATGAAAACCGTGCCTGGAAGGCTACTCTGAGGTTAATGGGAAACCCAAACTTAATTGCCTCAGGCTGGCGAAACCCATTGTTCCTGCCCTAATCTCAGGGTCTATGTGGATTGACCCAGGGCACCTAATCTTCTCTTCTGTTTGCCCCTGTCTGACTGCCTAACTCTATTTGCCCCCAGCCTGAGCCATTGTTTATTCCTAGCCTGCCCGCTTATCTCCCAATTTCCTCTCCAGCCGAGCACGGCCCCAACTAATATGGGGACTGGCATGTGGGTCTGTGGACACCAGGCGCACCCCTCAGGAGAGGTTTAATATCCAATTAATGCGGGCAACCCACACCTTCCCACCAAAATGACCCCTATTTATCTACTTGCCATTTTTTTGCTTTCAAACTGCTAGGTTTGTAGGAGCTGGGACAGAGACGAGAGCAGACATTTCCATGGTCATGCAGCAGGCATGACTAGACACCGGAGCACAGGGAACTCTGCCCCCCCCAAGTGGTCCCTATTTATCTTCTTGCCATTTCTTGATTTCAAACTGCTAGGTTTGCAGGAGCTGGGACAAAGACGGGAGCTCATTCCATCCTGCAGTATTCGGGTATCGAACTGCTGCTGCTACAGAGGCCAAGGAGCATTTCTCCCCACCCCCTTGTTTATCAAGCTGCTGCTGCTGCCACCTATTGGTCTTTCCAATAGAAGTGCAAGAATTTTTTTCCTTCCAAATCAAGTGGTTTAAAAACCGTAAATTTTCCATGTTTTTTATGGAACCGTGCAGGACAGTTACAAAACGTGAAATTCATGGTTTTCCATTACATATGGCAACTCTAGCCAGCTTGGTGGTGCAGCTGCCGCTGCAATCAGCTGCAAACTCATTTATAGCTGTTTGTAAACATGTTTACTACAGTCGTAGATGAGTCCGCAGCTATCATAAACACATCTACAACAGCCATAAATGAGTCCATGGCTGTTGTAAATGAGTCTGTGTCTGATTCTGCCGGCGGTGTCTGGAGCGAGGATGTGGGACAGTTTATTTTGCACCATGGGCTTGATCTGGCCCATGGGCTGTAGGTTGCCTATCCCTGTTCTAGATACTAATTCCAGTCTTCCCAGAACACTGTTCACACTGATTGATGTTGATGGAAACCATAGTCTCAGTTATGTTAGAGGCACCAAGTTGTAGAAGTCTCTGCCACTTACATAGGCAGGCATTATGTATATAGTTTGGCTCATTCTTTTCTGACTGTTCGGTTTTTATTTTTCCCTTCTCCCTTTCTTCCAATGAGCTCACATAGTAGTCATTGTTGCCCTCTTCCCCATTTTATTTTCTCTACAACCATGTAAGGAAGGTTAAACTGAGAGAGTGATTGGCCCAAGGGTGGAGTAATAAAGGTCTTTACCCAGATGCCAAACCTAGAAATGCAAACACTTGTTACTTGAAGAAGATGAACTTATCCATTCCGAAGATAGTTGTTCCACTCTGGGCAGACCTATACCTGGCAGGCTGAATGTTGAAGCCGTATCACAATTTTTCAGTCAACTGCTCCTCGATTTCTCCATTCTCTTGCCTCATACACCAAGCTCATATCAATACAGTTAAGCCAACAGGGCAGGAAAGTCCTAGGTATAAAAACTGCTACTTATAATTGTGGTGGAAGTAGAGGTCCACAGGGCAGTTTTCTCCACTCGGTCAACATGTTCTTTTCCAGAATGTTCAAGGTAATCAGTTGACCTGGGAATTGTGGGAGGTTTGGAGCTGTAGTCATAGCAATGGACTGCTAGAAAAGCATAAGAACACCCACACCCCAATTTTCCTTATATAAAAAAAAGAAAATGAATATGGGGTTAACTAACAAATCATTAAACAAATATAATTTTCACGAAAGAATTAATGTTTTTTTTTTAAAATATCAACCCTTTAAAAATTAAAAGAGATGGATTTACAGTACTCATATATGTAGTGTTCACCTATGTTGCTGACCATGGTGGTGGAAGTTGGAGATTGGTTTTTTCCTATTAAACTACAAACACCTGATGATGAGACCACAAGAAGGAGCCAAAATGATGTCTCATAATTTATTGAAATTACTGCCGCTGTCAAGCAAGTCTGAATTATTGCCCAACTCCATTAGCTGACTTGCTATATGTGTGTGAGACAGAAGGAATGAGAAAATGATGAATGAGGGAGAGGCAGAGAGAAAATTAGAAAGGAAGAAGACAGAATGAGAGAGTGAATGACTGAGAGAGAGAGAGAGAGGACTTTTCCTGGTATCAGTCCCAAACTGGCCAGTTGGTAGCCACTAACATATTTTGTTTTCTCTTTTTTTGAAAATGATAATGGCAATTACTGGCTTTGTTCCCCTCCTTGTTGGAAACAGTTGTACCTATTCCATTTGATTAGCTTATTAAAATTATTTTAAAATTCTACTCAATTTGTGTTCAATTGATTTTTCAAAATTCACAGTTTTGTTCATACAGTATATTCAATGGAACAAATTTGAGATTTTTAAAAAGCTAGACCAACAGATTCACAGACCTCACTCTCTTGTGTTTTCATTGAATGACCAATCACAAATTTTTGCAGTGTTCATTTTTTATGGAGCACTAGCATATTTTGCTCGGCGGTGCAGGGCTTTTTAAAATTGTGTTGGATAGTAAAGGGTTTCGGGTTTTTTTTTCTTGAATCAATGGTGCTGTGCTTTTTTAAATGGTGGTTTAAGGTTTTTTGTATTTTTTGGCTTTGAGGCGCTGCGTCCGCCTGCGGCGGACTTGCGCTCCCAGTGGGGGCTTTTTTTGGCTTTTTTTTTTGTGTGCTGGCTTCCTCAGTGCCAGGCTGTTTGAAGTGGTTTTTTAAGGTTTTTGTTTTTTGTTTATGGAAATGAGGTTAGTGTGTTATTTGTGTTTGTGAAAATGTTTATTTTTTAAACTGTTTTAAACTGTGTTAAAAAGAGGTTAGGTT
Organism: Bradypodion pumilum; assembly: GCA_035047305.1. Lineage (NCBI taxonomy): Eukaryota > Metazoa > Chordata > Lepidosauria > Squamata > Chamaeleonidae > Bradypodion > Bradypodion pumilum. Next base: position 13,442,939 of record JAWDJD010000010.1, on the reverse strand, counting down.
GTTGTTTTTTTTTAATTATTGTATTTTAAAAAAGAATGTGTTACTTTGTGAATTTTTGTAAATTGTTTTATTATGGATAATAATTTTAAAAATGTGTAAATTTATGTTTTTTTTAAATTGAATGTATTTTACAGTGTTTTTTAATCTGTGAATTATTTTTGATTTTTTTGGATATTTTGAATGTTTTTGGAATTGATTACCCTATTTTGGGGATTTAGTGAATGTTGTTGTTGTTCAGTCGCACAGTCGATTCCGACCCTTTGCGACCCTATGGACCATTGCTCTCCAGGCGCCTCTGTCCTCCACCATCCCCCTCAGCCCTCCCAGCTCTGTGCCCATTGTGTCTACAATGCCATCTAGCCATCTCATCCTTGGCCTCCCCCTTCTTCTTTTGCCTTCCACCTTTCCCAACATCAATGCCTTCTCAAGTGAGTCCTCCCTTCTCATTTGATGTCCAAAGTATTTTAGCTTCATCTTTACTATTTGACCTTCCAGTGAGCAATCCGGGTTAATTTCTTCTAAGATTGACCTATTTGTTCTCCTCGCTGTCCAGGGCACTCTCAAAACCCTCCTCCAACACCACATTTCAAAGGCATCTATTCTTCTGCGTTCAGCCTTCCTAATTGTCCAGCTCTCACATCCATACATTACTACTGGGAAAACCATTGCTTTGACTATTCTAATTTTTGTTTTCAGTGTGATGTCTCTGCTTTTCACTATGTTCCCCAGGTTTCTCATCGCTTGTCTCCCAAGAATCAGTCACCTTTTTATTTCATGGCTACAATCCCCATCTGCAGTGATCTTTGATCCTAAGAAAGTAAAATCTGTCACTGCTTCTACTTCTTCCCCATCTATCTTCCAGGAACTGATTGGGCCTGTTGCCATTATCTTGGTTTTCTTGATATTTAGTCTCAAGCCAGCTTTTGCACTCTCCTCCTTCAGCCCAATCAAGAGATTCTTTAGGTCTTCCTCACTTTCTGCCATTAGGGTGGTATCATCTGCATATCTCAGATTGTTGATGTTTCTCCCAGCGATTTTGATCCCATATTGTGATTCCTCCATCCCTGCACTGCGCATTATGTGCTCTGTGTATAGGTTGAATAGGCATGGTGACAAAATGCAGCCTTGTCTTACTCCTTTTCCTATTCCAAACCACTCTGTCATTCCATGTTCTGTCCTAACTGTTGCTTCTTGGTTCATGTACAGATTTCTCAGGAGGCATATGAGGTGCTCTGGTATTCCCATCTCTTTAATTACTTGCCACATTTTGTTGTGGTCCACACAGTCAAATGCCTTAGTGTAGTCAATAAAACAAAAGTAAACTTGTTTCTGGTATTCCTTTGTTTTCTCCATGATCCAGCGTATGTTGGCAATGTGGTCTCTAGTCCCCCTGCCTCTTCTGAAACCTGCCTGCACCTCTGGTAATTCTCTTTCCACATGCTGCTGAAGTCTATCCTGTATTATCTTGAGCATCACTTTACTGGCGTGTGGGATGAGCGCGATTGTTCGATAATTTGAACATTCTTTGGCATTCCCCTTTTTTGGGATTGGGACGTATACTGATCTTTTCCAATCCTGTGGCCATTGTTTTGTTTTCCAAATCTGCTGGCATATTGAATGCAGTAATTTGACGCCGTCGTCTTTTAGCGCTTTGAAAAATTCAACTGGGATACCATCATCTCCACTAGCTTTGTTGTTTGCAGTGCTCTTTAGGGCCTTTATGACTTCGCTCTCCAGGATGTCTGGCTCAAGTTCTACTTCTTCATCATTGTGATTGTCAGGAGTGTTGAGGTCCTTTTTGTAGAGTTCCTCTGTGTACTCTTTCCATCTTTTCTTAATCTCTTCTGCATCAGCTAGCTCCTTTCCTTCTTTGTCCCTTATCATGGTCATTTTTGCTTTAAATGTTCCCTTAATTTCCCCGATTTTTTTGAAAAGATCTCTGGTTCTGCCTCTTTTGTTGTTTTCCTCCATTTCTCTGCACTGTTCTTTTAGGTAGTTTTCCTTATCTCTCCTTGCTTTTCTTTGAAATTCTGTGTTCAAATGGTTGTAGTTTTTCCTTTCTCCTTTGACTTTTGCGTTCCTTCTTTCCTCTGCTATTTTAAGAGCCTCATCAGACAACCACTTTGCTTTCTTACTCTTCCTTTCTTTTAGTATGGTTTTCTTTGCTGCTTCCTGCAGCAAAGAAATATTTGGAAATATTTTGGATGTTTTTTCTCCTTTGGCCACTGGGTGGTGGTGTTGAGCCTTTTTTTGGAATTGCTTATTCTGGTGAGTATCTTCTTCTCCTCATTTCATTTCCGGTTTTCATCGGGGCAAGACGTCTTTTGGTAAGTTCTCTCCGTTTTTTTAAAGGGGGGTTGGGTTGGGGGCGTTCTGTTTTTGTTTAGGGTTTTGGGTGGGGGTTTGTGCGTGTGTGTTTTTTAAGGGGGTTTTTGGGGTTGGGGGCGTTCTTTTTTGTTTAGGGTTTTGGGTGGGGGTTTGTGTGTGTGTGTTTTTGAATGTTTTTGGGTTTTGGTTGGGGGTTTCTTTCTGTTTCTTTTTGAGTGTTTTTGGTTTGTTTTTGGTGGGTCCTTTTCAGGGGGGGTGCCTTTTGTTCTCACGAGCCATGCGGTATGGCGGGTACCGTGGGGCGGGCCGCACTCGGGGAATGCGGGTCCGATGTTTAAGAGCGGTCCCTCATTCCAGCCTTGCAGGTACATCTCTGGGTCCTGAGCAGCAGATCCAGAGTGACCCCGCCCTTAGGCTGCTGCTGGTGAATGCCAGGTCGGTTTGCAATAAGGCCCCCCTGATTCAAGATGCCATCCAGGATGGGCGGGCCGACCTGGCATGCATCACCGAAACCTGGCTGACACCTGAGGATGGAGTACCTCTTTCGGACATGTGTCCAGCTGGGTTCGGTATTTGGCACCAGCCTAGAGGTGAGGTGAGGGGCGGTGGTGTCGCCATTGTTGCCAGGGAGTCTTTGGGAGTCGCTAGGGCCACTGCTCCACAAGTGTCTGGTTGTGAGGCCCTGCTTCTACGGTTGGGCCCCAAGGGTCAGTTGGGGATCTTGCTCCTGTACCTGCCCCCTTGCAGAGTAAGGGATGCCCTGCCTGAGCTCCTCGAGGCCGCCTCGATGCTGGCGTTGGAGTTTCCGAGGCTTATGGTTCTGGGGGACTTCAATTTGCCATCGTTGGGGGTGGCCTCTGAGGGGGCAAGGGAGTTCATGGCTTCCATGGCAGCCATGGGCCTGACTCAGGTAGTTCGGGGTCCGACCAGGGGCAGCGGTCACATGCCAGACTTAGTTTTCTTGTCGGAGCAGTGGCAGAGTGACCTGAGATTACAGGACTTAGTCATCTCACCTGTGCCATGGTCAGATCACTATCTGGTGACTCTTGACTTCCTGGGGGCGACACTTCATCGTAGGGAGGCAGGGCCTATTAAAATGGTCCGCCCTCGGCAACTAATGGATCCAGATGGTTTCCGGAGGGAACTGGGGGATGTACCTCTGGATCGGCTAAACGATTCACCCGAGGCACTCGTCGACCTATGGAATAGGACGACAATAGTGGCCTTGGATGAAATCGCGCCACTGCGGCCTCTCCGCGCCTGGGGAACTAGGTCATCTCCGTGGTTCACAGAGGAACTTCGGGAACTCAAACGGGCAAAGAGACGCCTAGAGCGCCGCTGGGTGAAGACCCAGGATGACTCCGATTGGACACTAGCTAGAGCCGCTATTAGGGCCTACCTAGTGGCGATGGGGGTGGTGAGGCGGCAATACTTCTCCACCCTTATTGCCTCCGCTGATAATCGCCCAGCCGCCCTGTTCCGGGTAACCAGGTCCCTTCTTGGTAGAGGGAGATCGGTGCCCGGTTGGCAGGGGTCGGCTGAGGACTTTGCTGACCATCTGGTGGAGAAAATCGATCGGATTCGTTCAGGATTGAATCCTGGCGTGGATGGGGAGGGTCGGGGGGGTGCCGGAGCACAGTCTTGCTGTTCGATCTGGGATCGGTTTGATCCTGTTGTCCCTGAGGAAGTGGACAGGCTCCTTGCAGATGTTCGTGCCACTACATGTCCTCTGGACCCCTGTCCCACCTGGTTGGTGAAAGCCTCCAAGGAGGTAACAGGGGGCTGGGTTGGAGGGATAGTAAATGCATCTTTACGGGAGGGGGTATTTCCTGCACAGCTAAAACATGCTTTGGTGCGCCCCCTCCTGAAGAAAATGTCCCTCGACCCAGCTGTCCTTAACAACTATAGGCCGGTTTCCAACCTGCCCTTTCTGGGTAAGGTTTTGGAGAAGGCGGTGGCGCGCCAGCTGCAGAGTGTCCTGGAGGAAGCGGATTATCTAGACCCCTTTCAATCGGGATTCAGGCCCGGATATGGAACGGAGACGGCATTGGTCGCACTGATGGATGATCTCTGGCGGGAGCGGGACGGGGGTTGTCCATCCGTCCTTGCTCTTCTTGACCTCTCAGCGGCCTTCGATACTGTCGACCACGGTATCCTGCTGGAACGGCTCGAAGGACTGGGGATCCAGGGCACTGTGTTGTCCTGGTTTTCCTCATTTCTGGAGGGCCGTACCCAGTCGGTGTGGTTAGAGAGTGAGAGGTCCAGCCCTAGGCTTCTCAAATATGGGGTGCCTCAGGGATCTGTGCTCTCTCCTCTCTTATTTAACATCTACATGAAGCCGCTGGGTGAGATCATTCGTTCCCACGGGGTGCTGTACCATCAGTACGCAGATGATACTCAATTGTACATCTCGGCCCGTGGGGACCCCAGTGATGCTGTTGAAATCCTATCCGGATGCCTGGAGGCCATTGGGGTCTGGATGGGGGCCAATGGGCTTCGGCTGAATCCCAGCAAGACAGAGTGGCTGTGGATAAGGGGCCCCATGTTATCCAAGGAGTTACCATCTTTGGTACTGGATGGGGCTGTTTTGCCCCAGACAGACCCAGTGCGCAACTTGGGGGTCCTCCTGGACTCACGGCTCCTGCTGGAAGAACAAGTGGCAGCCGTGGCCAGGGGGGCTTTTGCCCAACTTCGGGTGATTCGCCAACTGCGCACGCTCCTGGACCGGGGCTCCTTGCTTATGGTCACTCATGCTCTGGTTACTTCCCGACTAGATTATTGTAATGCGCTCTACATGGGGCTGCCCTTGACGACCATTCGGAGGCTGCAGCTGGTCCAGAATGCAGCGGCCCGGGTGGTGATGGGGTGTGGGCGATATGCCCATGCCTCACCGCTGCTTCGGGAGCTGCACTGGTTACCAGTTTGTCTCCGGGTGCAATTTAAGGTGCTGGTTTTGACCTTTAAAGCCCTATATGGCAGGGGGCCAGGATACCTTAGAGACCGCATCGTCCCAAGAGTGACTGCCCGTCCAACCAGAGCGGACCGGAGAGGCTCTCTGGTGGTGCCATCAACGAGGGGTGCACATTTGACTGGCACCCGAAGGAGGGCCTTCTCCGTGTCCGCACCAACTCTCTGGAACCTCCTACCAACAGATCTAAGACTTCAAAGTGAATTGCTGCCCTTCAGGAAAGGAGTAAAGACCTGGCTGGCAGGGCAGGTGTGGGGCCCGAACGGGACTATGGCCCCCGCCGGCTGGCTTTTATAAGACTCTCTTTCTTTCCCTCTGTGTGGTAGGTGGGACGGGTTAGTGGGATATGGGTTTTAAATGGGGGTGGATGTCGGTTTTTTCTTATTGGGTGGGTTTTTTATTGGGTGGGTTTTATAAGGTTTTTATAATGTTTTTATGTATTTTCTTGAGCTGCTGTAATGCCGCCCTGAGTCGGGTTCTGCCTGAGTGGGCGGCAGTTACAAATGTGAATGATAAATAAATAAATAAATAAATAAATGCTTGGTGGCCCGTGGGAAGGAAGGGCACTTGCGGCGGGGGTGCCTTTTCTTCCCATGGGCCATGCTGGGTGGCCCGTGGGTAGGAAGGGCACTTGCGGCGGGGGTGTTTTTCATTCCCATGGGCCATGCCGGATGGCCCTTGGGAAGGGAGCATTGTTGCGGGGAGGGTGCCTTTCGTTCCCACGGGCCATGCTTGGTGGCCCGTTGGGAAGAAGGGCAGTTGCGGGGGCTGGGGTGGGTGGGTTGCTTTTGCGGGGTGTTTTTTTTTAACTTGTTTTTTTCGCGTGCCGGCTGGCCCTTCGAACGGAAGGGCAGCGGTGGTAGGGGGGGTATTTTTCCCCCACGGGCCATGCTGGCTCGCCCATGGGGATGAATGGCAGCGGTGGTGGGCCTTTTTTTTTTGCTTTTTTTTTCGCGCACCGGCTGTCTCATGGCGCACAGGACGCTGGGGCTTGTAGTTTTGGCTGCGCGTGTTTGGTTTCTGCGGCGGTTTTTCTTTTGTGGCTTTTTTTTTGATTGGCCGTGGCGCATTTCCAAGCGGTGAAATGAACTTTGGGAATTGAAGTTCCCTTTTTTTGTTTGCAACTGGGGGGCTCCTGCCCCCGGGTCGAAATTTTCAACCCGACAGTTACCTGCGAACCCCGTTCGGGCGAGTGAACGGAGGCTTGGACGGGGCTAGTGGGGCCTGGTGCAACATCCTTTGTCACATTCCAATGGTTAATGCACCATTTTATAGGTATAGATCTGTGGAAAGTGCTGGAATAAAGCACACGGGGTTACTAGGGCTGAGCCTTGTTCTTTCTTCCCCTTTCTTCAATACAGAATTTGAGCATTATGGAATCTTCCTGCCCACCCTACAGCTATATTCAAGGTGTGTGTGTGTGGGGAAAGTAACACGATCTTCAACTTTGAATTAGAAGTGAGATGACAAAATTACTTTGACCTGTTTTCTAAGATAATTTTGGAGATGCACAATATATATGTATATATTTTCACCTCCACAGAAAAAGAAAATCGTATAGCAAAATTGTGTCCTCTATTTTTGTGGTAACTGCTGTTCCTCACCACAACCACCTCTGATCTGGAACCATGCTCCATTTCAGGCATGACAGAAGAAGCATAATGGTTGCAAGGCTGCTGACAGTTGCTATGGCAAGGGAAAATATAGGGAAGGGAAACAGGATGTATTAGGGCCACTAACAATAGTGAAACCTACTATTGAAAAATTTCTTCTCCCCACCCAGAGAAATAATAATAATAATAATAATAATAATAATAATAATAATAATAATAATAATAATAATAATAATAATAATAATAATAATAATAATAATAATAATAATAATAATAATAATAATAATAATAATAATAATAGGTTTTATTTATATCTCACTTTCCTGGCACGAGTGCCACGCAAAGCGGCCTACAACATAGGAAAAGGAAGGCTTTCTTCAACAAAAAGAAAGCCTTCTCACAATATATAAAACATTACATAGAAATATCAAACACAGCAATACAAAATAAATACAATGCAATTGTTCCAAATCAAGATACACAATACAATATTCAATAGCCGTCAAAAATAAGTATCACAAAGCAATACAATCAAAATATCAAAATATCAAAATACAATACAGTATGCTATAATACAATAGAACTATCTCACCAAGACAAAATGCACAAAAAATACAATTAATACAGTTTACAAATTTCCATGGCATTCAATTAAATTCAAAAAAACAGTGTGAAAACCTTTTGCAAAGTCCTATCCAAGAGAGGCACGGAAAATCCGGTGTCCCTGGCACTTCTTTTAACCCCTGCCCGGACAGGGCCAGGAGGAGGAGTGCCGGGCACAGCTGCAGCCCATCCCAGGCTGATGGAAAAAGCCCCGGGAGAGGCATGGAGAGTCCGGTGTCCCTGGTGCTTCTTTTAACCCCTGCCTGGATGGGGCCATCCCTCCTCCCAGTTTTTCCACTCACAAAACAGGGTGAACTGAGGAATTTTGAGAGACTTCCAAATGCATTCGTAGACAGCTGTTATTCAGACTGATAAACTGGAACACTGACTCCATGGTGAGGGTTTATTGCAGGAGTTCTCAACCTTTTTAAGCTGGGGGCTGTGTCACGCTCCTTCAGACAGCTTCGGGGGCTGGACGACCCTTCCTCCACCACATGGCACTTCCAGGTGTGGTGGAGGCGGAGGGGGGAGGCACATGAAATGGTGCCATGGGCCACATCCAGCCCATGGGCTGCAGGTTGAGAATCCCTGGTTTATTGCTACTACAATCACCTCCACTACTTCTGACTACTTCATGAATTGAAAACCTTTGGCCCTCCTTATGTTTTAGACTACAACCTCCGTGATCCCTTATCTGTATTTTAATTTGGACCTCTGGAGGGTGCAGTCTAAAACACTGGGAGGACCAAAGTTTCTTGACAACTGATCCTTGTATGGAGGCAACGGAGATTCATACAGGCTTTCTGTCCAATCCTGACCCTCCTTCTTGCTCCTCACATCTCTTCCTGGACAGCAGGAGAGGGGCTTAAAAAGCAGTGGCCTTCACACTTTCACTTCCCTTTTCTCCCCTGCTTTACTGATAATAATGAGCCCAGACACTTTTATTATCATTATTAATTAGCACTTTCAAGCAATGGAATTAAATCAATATGGTGGACTGAAACTAATTTTAACAAGCCATTGAGATCAATCATCAGGACTTTTATCTACATAAATGCCACTAAACTCTGCTCGTTAGTGTAACATTAGCTGAAAAAGAGGGTGGGAGAGAGAAAAGGAAGACTGGCGGGATTTTAATTAGGGAGACATAAACCGTGCCGTGATTTTTCTTCTTTGATTTGCTTTTAATCTCATCTGCAAGTTCTGCCAGTGCCCTACTTGATTATTACTCCTCTCAAAGGCAGCAAGGAAAGAGAAGGAGGGAGAAAGTGAGAGAGAGGAAAATGAGATACTCCGCATCACTTGGTGGACTTCACAGGCACTCTAGCGCTCTCTGCATTTATATTACTAATGGCTTCCAATTGCCAGGTGACCTTCGCCTCAGGGTACAGCAATCAAGGGACTATTGCACAAGGGGAAGTGGATCTTCTCAACTCCTAGGCTTCAAGGGAAAAAGCAAAAGTATACAGCAATGCATAATTCTGATAGTTAACCAAGCCATACAGTTATATCACCATCATCATCTTTCTTTCCAAAGACTGCATTTCGTAAGAGATTATTTCTGTGATATAAGGCTGTGGTTGGACTTTAGTTCCCATCATTCCTTGTTGATCTGGCCCATGGTGAGGGCTAAAGGAAGCAGTTTTTCAATGACATTCTCCCAGATTCCATAGACTTTCTGTACGTTATTTTTGCGGGCTGATGTCTTAGGTTAAACTCATTAGCAAATGTTTAATGCCAGGCGGTTGTCTTGTATCTTCCTACTATTTACAATTTGACAGGGCAAAAATGTACAACAAATCCGAATAACAACCAGAGATCATCTGTTATTATCAGCTGCAAAAAGCCATATTGATTATTATACTTATCTGTTATGCTAACCAATCACTCTGTACCTCTCTGTACCTGATGTATATAAACTGATGCTATGAAGTCTTTGATGTTCAGGAATTGATACGCAGCAGCCAGCATAACAGGGCCAAACACAACTGAACATAGAGAGCAATGGCGCAACAGCGCCTATATATACAATACAGGAAAGATACAGTCAGGCGGGAAACAACTGGATTGGTTGGGAGAACAGTGGGGTGATCATGGGGTAACAGAGACTGTGAAGCCTTTCGCGCTTCACGTTAGAAAGGGCAGGAACCCAAGTCCCGCGAGAGCTTAGTTCTAAGAAGAACACAAAATGGAGGATCACCCGATCCCAACAATTAAATACAAACTGTTAAAACATTACATTCAGTTACATACACAACGAAGTCTCACTCCTATGTCTGATGAAGTGGACTTAATCCACAAAAGCTAACATTTAAAAACAGCAGTAAGTCTTTAAAGTGCAACAATGTTTTTGTTTTAATTTGTTTTGTTTACTCTCTGATATGTCTTTCAAGATGTATCCAAGCCAGTTTTTAAAGTCAGAAAATCAGTAGTTTCTGCACTGATTCTATCTCTTACTATTTTAGAATCTTTGGGTCAGGTATGGTAGAAAAAGGAACCGACAAGCCAGCAAATTAATTAGGCTTGAGGAAAACAGGTTTGAGATGTAACCCACTCAGTGATTTCAGCTGAAAAATCTGTAATATCCATGTAAAATTTCAGATTTCTAGCTCTGTCTGTTCAGAATAAACAAGCAAACTTTCAAAAATAACTATAAGCCTACACTTTTGTGGACTGCAGCTCACTTAAATTGGAGGCATGGATCTCTGCCCAGGTATTCCCATGTATATTTGCCAAGTAAATCTGTTGAACTTTAAGATGCTACAACCTCCCTAGACAAAAATTGCTTCAACAAGTCAACAAAAGAAAGATATTCACTTTCCTCCAGGACTAGTATAGAGATTACCACCAATTCCTAATCCCTGGATATAGCCTGTGCACATTACTGTGAACGTATTCCAATTTACCCATATGTAGTCCAGGTTTTTATGAACTGCAGTGGCTCAAGTGGCTAAAATGCTAGAAGGCGGGAGGTCAGCAGTTCGATTCCCAGGTACTGCAGGATGGAATGAGCTCCTGTCTTTGTCCCAGTTCCTGCCAACCTAGCAGTTCGAAAGCAAGAAATTGCAAGTAGATAAATAGGGACCACTATGGTGGGAAGGTAAACAGCATTCCATGCGCTCCGGTGTCTAGTTATGCTTTCCACATAACCATGGAAACATCTACAGAAGCAGACAGCGCTGGCTCTTAGACTTTGAAACAGAGATTAACACTGAACCCTAAAGTCAGATACTACTGGCTTTCAAGCAAGGGAAACCTTTATCTTTACTTACTCCAGTATTTGATACCACCAGTTCCATGGCTATGTATTCTATGCATTCTTGAATGATGTCTTGGAACTCTTCATCCTGGGTGCACATCACAGGCCAAGTAGTAACTCATCCCTCCTTAACCTTGGGATACCATATAGACTCGAGTATATGCCGAGTTTTTTAGCTCAGAAATGAGCCACAAAAGGGGGACTTGGCTTATTCCCGGGTCATTGACCACGGGCTGGATTGAAATGTGCAAACAATTTAATTAGTTTTACCATATTTTCATGTATTTTGATTATAGAAACTCACTAGCAGCTGCTGCATTTCCCACCCTTGGTTTATACTTGGGTCAATCTATGTTCCTGGATTTTCTGGTCAAAATTAGGTACCTCAGTTTATATTCAGGTCGGCTTATACTCGAGTATATAAGGTAAGCTTTCCTGAATCAATCAATTGTCAATCAGTAATACTACAAGTGGGAAGAATATTTGAATTATTATAGATCACAGACTAAACATGATTCAACAGTGCTGCTGCAAAAAAGACCAATGCTGTTTCAGGCTGCATTACCAGAAGTATAGTCTCCAAAATCTGTGAGGTACTGCATGATAGAGTGAGCTCTCTGTCCCAGCTCCTGCCAACCTAGCAGTTTGAGAGCAAGAAATTGCAAGTAGATAAACACAGTAGGTACCACTTTGGTGGGAAGATAAACTGTGTTCCATGAACTCCGCTATTTAGTCATGCCTGCCACATGTCCATGGAAACGTCTACAGACACAGACAGTGCTGACTCTTTGGCTAGAAACAGAGATGAACACTCAACCCTAGAGTAGGATATGACTGGCTTTTGAGTAAGGGCAACCTTTACCTTTACCTGGGTTCACACAGAGAAGAGTCTCTGTGATGTTTGTTTGTTAAAAATTATGACTTCCAGGGGAATCCCAGAGTTTCTTTGGGCACTCAGTACGTTCTCCTGTTGGCTTCTGATGTTGCTGTCATTTGTACATGTATTCACATATAGATACATAGTCGATACATACTTATGTCCATTTATTCTTTTGTACACTGACTGACCTGTTTGTTCTGTGTAGTTCCTAGAATAGCACTGCTGATAAGTTCCACCAGAGAATGAACAGAATTGTCAGTAACAAAGCTAATGTTCTCACTATGATCAAGAAAGAATGTGGTTATGTTATCTTCTCTCTAGATAGCTCTGCACTTTGGTAGTATCAAAAATGTCTGAAACAGAGAGGGGGGAAATGGAAATGTGATGTCAATGTGATTAGAGTTCCAACTCTAATCTTCCATTACTTCCTTGAACAGCAAGCTGAATGAATCTCAAAGATGTTCTTTTAAGCTCAGCAGTATTCAAGTGCTATACAATTGTCAACTGTTGGGATTAGCAGTTTATAAATGACCCTGTCATAAGACTCAAAACCCTCCTTTGTGGAGCCCCATCTGGCAAAAAATGGGCAACCCTGGAAGAAAATTCCATTGTGACCCTCATGATTCTGAGAGGTAAGAATCACCCCACCTCCCACTTCTGGTATTGTCAAGAGATCTCAAAGTCTAGATCAAGAATTAAACCTAAACTATTGACCTTTGCAACCTCCCAAGTGTCAGAGTCATGATTGGGACCTGGTGAGACATAAATATTCTCTAAAAATCTATACTGTTCTTATACTCCTGCATATGACACAGCAGCCGCACACTGAGTGTTTGATGGAACAGATACATCAGATCTTTCCCTTCTCTTCTATGTCAATATATCTCTCCCAGAAGTGTTCAGAGAAACAAAACCATGGTGCATCAACATGTAATATATAGCCAACTTTATGTTGCAGTACTTGAATATTTCCTGCTTCTTTGTCTCCTGCAGAGGGCAAACAGAAGCCCTGCAGATGTAGTCAGAATACAACTATCACCTCAAGCTGATTTCACAAATAGGATGAGTGCAGTGGAAGCCACTGAATATTCCTTCTTTACCTTTGTGTGAGAGGAAGGGAAGTGAAAAGCTGTCTTTCTCACTTCCTATCCATAGTGTTCCCTTCCTCTCTAGGAATGCTGACTCTATGCATTTAAACCTTTGCAGTCTGAAGGAATCCTCTGTAGCTTTTTACATATTTTCCCATGAACCGGGATTTTTACATGTATTTCCTTGAACCGGACGGGACAGCATGAATCCGTGAAAATCATGGAAAAACAGCACGTATGGCACCCCTACTCTAACACTAGATCAAACCAAAGGAACTGAAAAATGAATCCATCAGAAAAATCTTTGTCAAGACCGACCATAACATTTTTATTTTTGAGGAATAACAGTATCCTCCTAGAGGACTTGTGCAGGAAATACAAATGTGACATACTTCTACTCCAGGAAACACATCGGGGACAGACCCAAAGTGGCTAGAATGGAACTAGTGATTGAGAGACCACATGACCACATGACCAGTATGGGAGTGCAATTTTTGTTAGACCTCACCTCAGTATAATATCATCTGCACTGACAGAAACAAACAACATTGAAATTATCACCAGCCAAACTCCACAATTTTCTGTTACCTCTGTCTATAAGCCACCAGCAGCACATTTTAGTTTTAGTGAATGGGACAATTTTATGTATCACTAAATAAATTTTGTTCTTAGAAACACCAGGAGGTGCTTTTTCATAGACGTTTCAACTTTAAGAAGGCTAAATGGGTGCATTTTCAAGAGCAGCTGCATCAAAGCATGGAGAAGACCCCCCTGCACCCAGATAAATATGATGTATTTGTCCATCTTGTGAAAGAAATATCAAGGAAAAATATTCCAAGAGGATGCCTCACCCAGTACATCCAGGGCCTGACTGTTGGCATCAAACCTCTGCTAGATAGGTATCAGACACTCTACAACCAGGATCCTTTCCAGGAAGGTACTGTTGAAGCTGGGGAAGAACTGATGCACGCTCTAGCTGAAAATCAGAAATCATGATGGTGCACATTAGTTGAGAACCTGGATATGAAGCAGAACAGTACATGAGCTTGGAAACTCCTTTAAAAATTAGATGGAGATTTATCCAAGCCACAGCAAAACTATACTGGAGTAACAGCAGACCAAATAGCTAATCAGTTGCTAAGGAATGGAAAAAATGCAAGACAAAAAAGTTTTGGGGAAAAGGCATCTAACCAGACAAACAAGGTGGGGGAGGGTACTTAAAAGCCCCTTTGTGACATCTGAATTGGAGGAAGCTATAAACAGCACAAAACTGAATAAAGCGGCAGGTATCAATGACATGAAAATAGAGCAGATAAAGTAGTTTTGTCCTCGCACTTTGGAATGGCTCCTTCAATTAATGAACAATTGCATAATTGACCTTACTCCTAAATTGTGGAGACAGACGAGTTGTTGCTTTATTGAAACTCAGCAAAGACCAAGCTGACCCAAAAAGCTACCGACCAGTGTCACTCATTTGCCACCTTTATAAAGCACTGGAACAGATGATTCACAATCATATTTCTGAATTTATTGATGGAAAGTTCATGAAGGAGCACGGATGCTTCTTGCCGGGCAGGTCATGTTGTGGTCAAATTCTTAACTTTATGCAACACATTTAGGATGGCTTCAAAAGAAAGCGAATTATGGGAGTGGCTTTCTTTGACCTAACTGCAGCATATGATATTGCCAAACATAGGATTCTGCTCCATAAAATAAATAAACTTACCAAAGATAACAAGCTTACTAGGGTCATTGGCAGCTTCCTTCAAATCTGTAGCTTCTGTGTCACAATGAATAGAAGGAAAAGCAGATGAAGGTTGCAGAAGAATGGACTGCCCCAAGAAAGTGTTTTGTCCCCAACACTGTATAATATATATATATTACACACACACAAATGATCAACCAGTTCCTGACAATACAAAATTGTTCATCTGTGTGGATGATACAGAAATTGATGTTCAAGGAACAAGCTTTGATGAGGTAGCTGGAAAACTTACTGAAACACTTGAAGAATTAGGACAGTATTACAACATCAACTATTTGAAGCCTAAGCCAAACAAGACTAAAGTGTGTGCTTTCCACCTTCGAAACCAAGAGGTAAGGGTTCAGTTAGAAGTTACGTGGGAAGGGAATTGATTGCAGTATTGTCCAATACCAAAATATCTCAGTGTGATACTTAACAGGACACTCTCTTAGTTAGTACAAAGGAACAACATCATCAGGACATTCACAAAGTACAAATGGGATCTCAGCCATCAATCTGCATACATCCGCTTTGGCCCTAAGCATCTCTGTAGCAGAGTATGCTGCTCCAGTATGGAGCGCACACACACACAGAAAACAAGTGGGCATGCATATCACTGTTAATGAAGCCATGTGTATAGTGACAGGATGCCTTAAACCTACACTAGTTGATAAAATATACCCTCTTGTTGGTATCCACCTAAGATCAGGAGAGTAAACCTACACTAGTTGATAAAATATACCCTCTTGTTGGTATCCACCTAAGATCAGGAGATAAGTAGACACCAAGAGAACTAATCAAAAGACTGACCCTTGACATCGTCTGAATGGATATGAGCCTCAAGTCCACTGGCTCAGATCCAGGAAGAACTTTATGACAAGAACAAACATTCTTGAGGGTAAAAAAGAGCAAAACCAAATTAAAAGATGGAGGAAGGAGCTCACTGAGCAAGGAACATCATTAAAGGAGGATATAGCTGAGGAACTCAACCTTCTCTCCATCACTTGGAGGACCCTGAATAGGCTGAGGGTTGGAGTCCCTAAATGCAAGGCCAACATGCTCAAGTGGGGGCTGCTGGCAGAAAACAACACACTGTGTGAATGTGAAGAGATACAGAATCTGGCTCATTTACTGGTCTGCTGATTACTGCCCCAGAAACATGCACTGATGAGGACTTAAGTTTGACCAATGACTAAGCCAAGAAAGTGGCTTCATTCTGGAAGTTCATGGTTTGATTGTGACATGAAAGAAGAAGAAGATTGGGTGTTCTCAGTGAGCAGAATGCAAGCGCGGCGCCAAAATGGCCGCCGCGCTCTTTGCGGGCCCCCCCACAGGACGAATGATCCGGGTAGTTTAGGGCGTGGCCAGCTCCCTCATAAAAGGGGTGGCCACGAGGCAGCCGAGCTGCCATTTTAGCTAAGCGACGGAGCGGAGAAGTTTTTTCCCTCGGTGTCTCCGTCGCTCCTTACCTTGTGTGGAAGCCATTTTTGGCGGCGAATCTTCACTTTCGGCTTCCTTTTGCCTTGAGTGAGATGCCTTCGAAGAAGAAGGCGCTATCGGGTGCGGCTCGCACGAGCAGGAGGCGCAATCCGGGTCGGAGGACCACGGTGGCGCCTCCCCAGCAGCCGCCTTTGCCGGCACCCGCCGGGACCGGCGGGATGGGGTCGATCACCCCTTGGCCGGAAGCGGGAGACCTGAGCATGGGCTCGGTGAGGGCTGTGGCCCGCGCCCCACATGCGGTGGACACCGCTCCTGGATCTGCTCATTCTGCTGGGCCTGCACCAGCGGTGGCGCAGCTCCCCCCGGGGCCTTCTAGCCTTGGGGGGTGGTGTGGCCCCCTGCCTTGGCAGGTGCCGGCACCGACCCTTCCGGGCTTCGGTGCGGGACAATGGCCCTACTCGGGTCCCGGGGTACAGGGCCCTGTACCCGCGCCTCTCACAGGCGGGCCGGCCGGCCCTTGGCCCCAGGTTAGTGTGGAGGCCTTACTGGCCCGTGTGGCGGCCCTCGAGGCCTCCTTGGCTCGGGCCAGCCATGCTGGGGCTACTTGTGGGGTTAGTTTTGAGGCGCCGTCGGTCGGGCAGCAGCAGGCGACGGGACGGGTCGAGCTGCTGCAGGCGCGTGGCGCAACTTCAGCCACTGCCTCGCAGCTCCCCGGCCAGCAAGCAGGTGTGGGTCAGGCCCCGATGATGAGCTCTACGGCGGTCGTGAGCTCCGACGCCCCTGGTGGGCCGGAACCCCCGGTGGGGGCGGCCTGCGGGGGTGCGACATGTGAGTATGCGGTACAAGCCAATACACCTACACACATTGCCACTACGGGGGGGCCCTTTCAATGGCCTTGGCCTCGCGCGGGTGGTGCGGTGGCCCAGTCGCCGGCGCCCCACTCGGCGATGACGACTGCTACCCAGCTCGCTGGGGTTGCAGGTGTTCCCTACCCTGCCGGGAATGTATTGGGGGTGGCGGGGCCAGCACAGGCCCCTTTTCAGATGCCCGCGTTGGCTGCGGTCCTGGTTTCGGCCTTGCCAACGGCGGGATATTCTTTGCCACTGGGTGACCACCTAGCGCAAGCCACCAGAGAAAAGATATGGCGGGGGGAGTATGTAGATATCTTCTCACTCTTAAACAGAGAGCCCACCAAGGAGGAGAGGGAGGGGCAGGATGAGAAGGATAAGGAGCAGGCACGTCGTCGCAAGCCACCACGTACCTGGGCCAACTGGCTGCCGGCTTATTTAATCTACATGGCAGTGTACTTGAGAGCGCGGCCAGATTTGGCTATTCCGATGGTCCAATATTTGGACAACATCTATAGGGCGATGGTCGACTTTCCTGGCCCCTCGTGGTTGGCTTATGACGAGGAATTTCGCATGCGGGTTCCCCTGCACCCCGAGATGAGGTGGGATGAGCCGTGCCGAGGCTTTGGCTTCTGTACATGACGCCCACGCGCCCAGCGCCAGGGGAGAGATACCATTGTGGACATGCGGTCCAGCGAGCGGCTCCAGCTCAGGTTCCCCGCCAGGTGGCGGGGCAGGGGGTTCCAGCCCGCCTGCTGTGCTGGACTTTCTCGTCCAATGGTTCCTGCAATAGGAAAAATTGCAAGTACAGGCATGAGTGTCCCACCTGTGCGGGCCCCCACGCAGCCTCTGCCTGTCCCAGGCCTGGAGGGACGCGGGGCAGAGGGAAGGGCGGACAGTGGACTGGCAAGCCTGCCGCAGATGGAGCTGGTTCACCGAAAGGCTCCCTCCCCAATTAATGTGGACATGTTGGAGCGTTGGCTCGCATTGTACCCGAAGGGGGAGGATGCAGATTATCTACTTCGGGGCTTTCGACAGGGGTTCCGTATTCCTTTCATGGGTGGTAGGTCCCCTCAGGATGCCCCCAATCTTTTGTCCCTTAGGGGGAGGGAGGAAGTGGCGGCCGCCAGCATTAATAAGGAGGTCACTGCGGGTAGGGTCGCTGGCCCTTTCCCGGTGCCCCCGTTCACTAACCTTAAGGTATCGCCCCTGGGCTTGGTTCCCAAGAAATCTCCAGGCGAGTTTCGCCTTATCCATCACTTGTCCTACCCAGCCGGCCGATCGGTCAATGATGCTATCCCTGATGACCTTTGTTCAGTCAGGTATACATCTTTTGACCATGCGCTGCGCATGGTGCGCTCATGTGGCCCGGGTGCGCTGCTGGCTAAGTGCGATGTTAAGTCGGCTTTTCGCCTCTTGCCGGTGCACCCGGGCGACTTTGAATTGCTGGGTTTCAAATTCCGGGGTGAATATTATTTTGATAAGGCCATGCCTTTTGGCTGTTCCATATCATGCTCGGCATTCGAGCGTTTCAGTACCTTCCTGGAGTGGGCTTTTGTCCGCAGGTCAGGGTCCCGGTCTGTAGCCCATTACCTGGATGACTTTTTCTTCGGGGGTGAACGGGGCTGGGACACGTGTACACGTCTCCTCAACACATTTCAGACGCTAATGGAGGAACTCGGTGTCCCTTTAGCGCCCGAAAAGACTGAGGGCCCATCTAACAAGCTAGTATTCCTGGGGGTGGAGATTGACACAGTAGCCCAGGCTTCTAGGTTACCGGGGGATAAGGTGTCCCGGCTAGTGGCCCTCATCTCGGATTTGCTTGCCAAGCGCAAGGCATCGCTGAGGGAACTCCAAGTGTTACATGGTCACCTTAATTTTGCCTGCAGGGTGGTCGCACCGGGCAGGGCTTTTGCCCGGCGCTTATGCGACGCCATGGCAGGGTTGTCCAGGCCCCACCATAGAGTCAGGATTACCCGGGGTATCAGGGCAGACATGTTCGTCTGGTTACAGTTCCTGAGGGAGTTCAATGGGGTCTCATTTTGGAGGTCTGACCTCCTGGCTTCCCCAAATTTTCAGGTCCAGTCTGATGCCTCAGGATCCCTGGGTTATGGGATGTACTTCAATGGGAAGTGGGCCTATGGTGGGTGGCCACCGGCATGGGCAGGCACTGGTCGCCTGCGTGATCTCACATACCTTGAATTTTTTCCTATCCTGGGGGCTTTGATGCTGTGGGGCGAGGAATGGGCCAACTCGGTCGTGCATTTCTGGTGTGACAACGCTGCGGTTGTCCACATTGTCAATGCACAGACTTCTAAATCGCCCAGGGTTATGGACCTAGTGCGCCAGTTTGTGCTGCGCTGCCTGCGCCTCAACGTTTTGTTCAGGGCCAGGCATGTCCCGGGGGTTAATAATGATATTGCCGACGCTTTGTCCCGCCTGCAGATCTCCCGGTTCCGTGCCTTGGCCCCGGATGCGGAGGAATTTCCCTCGTCACTCCCGGACGAGATATGGACCATTGGCAGGGAGGGGTGAACCGGGCGATCGGCCTGTCACTGGCGCCCCGCACGCGTAAGGCGTATCAACAAGCTTTTAATTCTTATAGGGCATTTTCTGCCCAGTTTCACCTGCCAGAGACCTGGCCTATCCCGGTGGATCATGTGCTGCGGTTCATGGTTCACCTGCATTCCCAGGGCCTCGCACCTCGCACCATAGCATCTAAGCTGTCAGCGTTGGCTTTTATGGCCAAGGTGGGGGGGTCATGTGGACAGCACCTCTGACTTCCGTGTGAGACATGTTTTGGAGGGGTGGGTGCGCGAGCGCGGGCGTTGCCCGGACGACCGGCACCCTATTTCCCCAGGGGTTCTTACCCAGTTGGCCCGGGGCTGGCCAGGCCTCTGTTTTGATCATTATGAGGCAGCCCTCTTTCATGCAGCCACAACGGTGGCATTTTTTGGAGCGCTCCGCATCAGCGAACTTGTGATGCTGTCTAAGCCGGATGCAAGTTGTAGGGCACTGGAACTCGAAGATGTCTATGTTGCCAAAGACTGGGCCCAGTTGAGGATACGCTCCTCTAAGAATGATCAGCAGGGCGTAGGCAGTGGTGTAAGACTGCTACGGTGTTCTTTGGCAGACATCTGTCTGGTTGGTGCCCTATAGGAGTTTCTTGCACTGCGTGGCACGCACCATGGCCAGTTTTTCTGTCACCAGGATGGGTCTCCCCTCACTAAATTTCAGTTTTGGAAGGTGACAGGCAGAGCCCTCGCCAGGGTGGGCCTACCAGGTGCCCGTTATGGCACACATTCATTCCGTATTGGGGCAGCCTCTACAGCAGCTGCTTTTGGGTACTCCGGGGCCGACATACGCAGCATGGGAAGGTGGGGTTCACAATGTTTTCAGTTTTATGTGCGCCCGCTCCCGCCGTGAGTACCAATCCAGTCACCTTACATCATTTCCCTCAATTTTTTCTTACAGACCCTGGGTGTCGTATTACACCGGTGACAGTATGGCTGGTGGGCCACAGCTACGTGCAAAGGGCAGCGCGTTACGCTGCGGCGACAGAGTGGGGACCCCGACTGGGACTGGGTGAACACGCCAGTCTCACATGGCATGGTAAGCCTGGGATGTTGTGGCGGGAGCTGCTGCCTTTTCTGTTTTCAGGCAGAAGTGCTGCCCCGCCTGACATTCTCATCATGCACCTGGGGGGCAACGATTTGGGTCAGGTCACCGGCTTGTCGCTCAAGCATGCGATTTGCGAGGACCTCGCCTACTTGCACTACGTCTGGCCTCCCGCAACCCTGGTTTGGTCGGACATTGTCCCGCGCCATTCTTACAGAGGAGGAGTT
Source organism: Bradypodion pumilum (assembly GCA_035047305.1). NCBI lineage: Eukaryota > Metazoa > Chordata > Lepidosauria > Squamata > Chamaeleonidae > Bradypodion > Bradypodion pumilum. The sequence goes on along the minus strand of JAWDJD010000010.1, from coordinate 13,422,323 downwards.
GACCTCATGGCCATTGACCACGCTAGGCGCGCGGTCAATAAGGCGGTGGCGCGGTTCCTTGCCGACAAGGCTTGGGGACGGGTCAGTCGTCACCCCGCTATTGGACTAGAAAATTATGATTTGTATGCAGGGGATGGGGTCCATCTGTCGCGAGGAGGTATGGATCTCCTGTTGGGTGATTGGCGAGCAGGCCTGTTGACCGAGCTGACGGTCTGGGGGGGGGCGTCAGGCCTTCTTTGAAGCCCCTCCGTGTGGCGGGTAGCACTGGTAAGGTAAACAGTTATGACCCACAGGTATCCGGCAGGTTCGCAATTGACTGGACAACACTAGATAGGAATAAATTAGTTAAACGTTGTCCGGTCAACGACGAACCAGGCGATGGGGTGATGGCGATAGCTAGCCAGCATGCATCACCCCGTGATTTCACGGATACGAGTCAGAGGGTGGGGTCATGAGTTAGATATTGACTACGGTCAACAATTTGTTTGTTGTCAACAAACAAATTGATACAAATTGATACATTGTAACCAATTGCCGTTGGCAATTTTGGGTGGTACCTTACCAGTGTTACTTCGGCCTGCTTGCCTTAAGAATTATGATTGGTCGTTTTACCAATACAAATTTATAATTCGGACTAGGGCATGAATCAATAAATGTGGCCCAATGCCGTTATCCACTTTCAATGGTGTCTGAGTCCGTTATTGGGGGGTGCGCCTGCAATGCTACTGAATGCATCTTGTGCAATGGCTCCTCAAAATCAGAATGGCTTGCTGTGCATTTTTTGATAGGGTGGTAATCAATAGGAAATGTACTTCCCCTCCTAGCCAGTGTCCTTTGAATATTATCCAGTGGTATCCAAATATAAAAAGGCGACTGATTCTTGAGAGACAAGCTATGAGAAACCTGGGGAACATAGTCAAAAGTAGACATATCACATTGCAAACAAAAGTCCGCGTAGTCAAAGCAATGGTATTCCCAGTAGTGATGTATAGTTGTGAGAGCTGGACAATTGGGAAAGCTGAATGCAAAAGAATAGACCCCTTTGAAATATGGTGTTGGAAGTGAGTTTTGAGAGTCCCCTGGACAGTGAAGAGAACAAACAGGTCAATCCTTGGAAGGTCAAATGATAAGGATGAGGTGGAAGTACTTTGGACATCAAATGAGAAGAGAGGATTCACTTGAGAACGCTTTGATGCTGAGAAAGGTAGAGGGCAAAAGAAGAAGGGGGTGACCAAAGATGAGATGGCTAGATGGTATTGTAGACACAATGGGCACAAAGCTGGGTGGGTTGAGGCAGATGGTGGAGGACAGAGGTGCCTGGAGGACAATGATCCATGGGGTCGGAAAGGTTCGGAATCAACTGTGCGACTGAACAACAACAAATCCAAATATGAGATAACATTTTTATGTTGAAGGGGATGGGGAGTAACAAACCAATATCGAGAACATCAGTTTTTAAATTACTGAACCTTGCCTGTCAGCCAATTTCTCTGCAGAAAGCTCTTAGCAGTTAATTTCTGGATAATTTATTATCCCTCAGCCAAGCCCCACATTGCCATTAACAGTACAGTGACACAACTGAGTGAAATATTGTCTAATTTATTATCTTATTACTCCTCTGGAACAGGATCAATTAATTACCCATTAAAGTATTTCAGTTGTTAGATTTATTAGGGAACTCGGCATTTTAACAGATGATTAGTTATATATGTTTGTTTGCCCGAGGAACACAGACTAGCAAACAACTGGTGGAGAAGGGGAGAGGCATACTGTGAGGGGAGGGAGCTAATGGATCTTTTCTGGACTCTGGGAAAATGGAGCAGTCAATGACAAGAATTATCGACTCATTCACTTGTGGTTTGGAGATAACCATATGTACTGGGAGGGAGGGAGAAAGTGGGGGAAGAAAGAGAGAGAAGGGAGAGATGGGGGGGAAAAACCTCTCACTCAACTGCTTTTTCCATTCAATAAATTTGCTTCAGAATATATTGGATTGGGGTTTGATGGCTATTTCGTGTTTTGCAGAGTGCTGACACTGGTATGATTCAGTAATTATTGTTTCTTTTAAGTTATTGCTGTAATTTTGCTTTCTAAGATCCCAATCAATTCCTGCCTCTCAAGGGCACGCTTGAAAAGCGATATTTGAAAACAGCCCACTGATAGATTGCGCCGTTAGACAGTGGCTGAGACAAATAGCCTAATCTGGCAGAAATTAGCTTGGCTTCCACAAGATAGTTTTATACAGTGATGTAAATTACATTGTCAGGGCCAGTCACTTTCCTGCTTAGAGTGCAGCTAACAAGAAGCCATGGAGATATTATGGGGGCTGCCTTTCATCCCTAGAGCCGGCTGCTGCAGAGCCATTTATAAAAAGGATTGGTGAGAGAAACAGGAGGAGAAAGAACGGGAGCCCTCTTTGCCCAAAGGCACCACATCCATGAACACTGGTGACCAAGGTGGGTGTTTAAAAGGATTAGAAGGGAAAATCTGCTAGTTAATCTGGTTTTCTTTCTTAAACCATACTGTAAGGTACCATCAAGGGACTTGAATAATTCAATGTAGAGTTTTGAATAGGAGGGGCCAGCTGTGGCCCTCTAAATATTTTAGGACCACAACTTCCATAATCCTTGCCACTGGCAAGGTGAACTAGTAGGGATGTACAGGGTAAAAATGCTAGTATCTCTTTCCATTCAGGATCTCTCAGGGCTACTCTTTCATTTTCTGGTTTCATTTTGGAAATATACCCTTTCAGTTAAACCTAAAACTACCCAAATCATTTGGGTTCTTTCACTTTGACTTTCCCATTCTGGTTTCTGTTGCTAGAATTAGTCCCTATAGAATCCTCAAAACTAGTAAAAAAAAAATCAGGGGCAAGGCAACGGAATATAATAATATATTACAAAAGTGGAAAAAACACCAGTGTATGAGAAAGGGGGAAATCAATTGTTCACAGATCTAAGCAGCCCTGACAGTACTTCAAAATTCATTTATGATCATGTCATCATCCTCATCAATTCATCAGAAGGAAATAATGAAAATGAAAAAAAAGAGAGATCAAAATCACAATCAAAACCAAATTAATATGTACAGACACATTCACTTAGGGCAGTAATGGTGAATCTTGGTACTCCAGCTGTTCTTGGACTTCAATTCCCAGAAGCCCTGATCAGCACTCCTGAAGCTAAAGATTCTTCGTTTCCTATGGCCTTCTAGTTCACCTAGCATTATTATTTTCAAATGATTCTTGCCTTCTCATGATACATCCAAGATGGGACAGTCTCAGTTTAGTCCTTTTGGCATCTGGTAAGAGTTTAAACAAACTAGTAACAAAGGAAGAATATAGTCTTACTAGGTAGAAAGGTAGTAAACGTGTACATTTTTGAGGCCCAGAATACTGCACTTGTTAAAATGGATTCTGAGGGAACAGCTGTAGTTACCTGCAATTCTTGTGCCATGTTTGTGTTCTTGCCAAAGCATATGGAGAACTACACTTGCAGCAAGTGCAAGCTGGTTGCACTACTAGAAGAGAAGGTCCAGGAGCTAGAGGCCCGCATATCTAACCACCAACAAATTAAGGAGCTTGAGCTGTTCTTGGACAGAGCGGAGCAGACTATGCTGGACAAAGAAGAGACAGGGCACAGTTCTGAGGGAGAAGGCCCTTCACTAACTCAGGAGGGAAATGTTTGGAGGAATGTGACTCAAAGGATGAGAAGAGTAGGGGATCAGTCTGAGAGTCTGAAATTACAGAATAAATTTGAGGCTCTTTCCCTCATCACACCTGATGAGGAACACACAGAGGAACAACTGGTTCCACCTGATGATCTCTCCTTCATCACACTTGATGAGATCCAGGAAGATAAACAACAGGAACAAACTGAGGTTCTCTCCCTTAATATGGTTGATGAGGTGCATGTAGATGAACAGACTGCAGGAGAGAGGCTCCTTGTACTAGGTGATTCAATAATTAGAAATACAGAGAAATGGATTTGTGATGCACATGATAACCGTATGGTGACTTGCCTGCCAGGTGCAAAAGTTGCAGACATCACAAGAAATCTAGATAGATTGTTAGAGAGAACTGGGAATGAGCCAGTTGTCATGGTACACGTTGGTACCAATGATGTTGGGAAGGCCAAGCGGTCTGTCCTGGAAGCCAAATTTAGGTTGTTAGGAAGAAGATTGAAGTCCCGGACTTCCAAGGTAGCATTTTCAGAAGTGCTGCCTGTCCCTCGCGCAGGACCTACCAGGCAGGCAGAGCTCAGAAGCCTCAATGTGTGGATGAGGCGGTGGTATCGAGAGGAGGGCTTCAGATTTGTCAGGAACTGGAGAACATTTTGGGACAAGCGAAATCTGTTCAGGAGGGATGGGTTGCATTTAAACCATGATGGGACCAGATTGCTGGCACTCAACATCAAAAAGACTGCAGAGCAGCTTTTAAACTGATAACTGGGGGAAAGCCGACAGGAGCTGGGCAGCATCCGGTTCGGGAAAGTGTGTACTTGAGTAGTGAGGAGGGTGCAAAAATTACTGAGCAGAGCGAGGAGCTAGTCACTAGCATTCTAGCAGAAGGATGCAAGAGGCAGTCTAACAATGCAACTGGACTCAAAAGACTGTATCAGGAAAGCATATATAAATGCTTGTATACAAATGCCAGAAGCCTCCGGAACAAAATAGGGGAGCTGGAATACTTAGCAATAGATAAGAATATTGATATTATTGGTATCACTGAAAACTGGTGGACGGATGATAACCAATGGGATACAGTTATCCCAGGCTACAAACTGTACAGGAAGGATAGGAAGGGGCAAACAGGAGGTGGTGTAGCCTTGTATGCCAAAGAAGTGATAAAATCATATGAATTGGAATATCTAGGTGATTTAGAGTCACCATTAGAAGCTCTGTGGGTAAGAGTACCAGGCCACAAGGATGGTCTAACAGTAGGCATATACTATCGGCCTCCGACCCAAACTCTTGAGGGAGACTGGCAGTTGGAGAATGTTGTAAAGGAGGCATCCAAGAAGGGAAGCCTGGTTATAATGGGGGACTTCAATTACCCTCACATAGACGGGGTGAACTGTTGTTCAGCACATGATAAAGAGATAAAGTTCCTAGATATGCTAAATGATTGTTCCCTGGGACAGATGGTTGAAGACCCAACTAGAGGTACAAGAATCCTTGACTTGATCCTGAGTAATACTCAGGATCTGGTGAAAGATGTTAATGTGACTGATCCAATAGGAAACAGTGACCACAACTCAATTATGTTTAACTTGATCATAGACTGCAAGTCACTGATAAAATCTAACACAGAGACCTTAAATTTTCAAAAAGGAAATTTCCCAAAGATGAGGAAACTAGTAAAAAAGAAACTGAAATAAACTGAAAGGGAAAATTGAGAGAGTCCAAACACTCCAAGAGGCATGGAGGTTGTTTACAAAAACAATAACAGAGATCCAATTGGAATGTATACCCAAAAGGAAAAAGAGCACTGCCAGTTCCAAAAGGACTCCGATGTGGCTTACAGGAGCTGTTCGGGAAGTGATCAAGAGCAAGAAAAGCTCATTTAGAAGATGGAAAGCAAAGCAAGACTTTGAGGAGCGTATAGCTAAAAATACTCAGAGAAATAACAAAGACTTCTTTAAGTACATTAGAAGTAAGAACCCAACTAGGAAGGCCTTTGGACCATTAGATGACAATGGAAGGCAAGGGGTTATTAAAGAGGAAACAGAGATTGCAGAGAGACTCAATGAATTCTTTGCTTCAGTATTCACTGAAGAAGACAGAGACCACATGCCCAAAACAGAGCCTATCTTTGTAGGGAGGGAAACTGAAGAATTAAGCCAGATAGAAATAACCAGGGAGGAGGTCCTTGCATGTCTTGTTAAACTAAACACTAACAAATCACCAGGACCAGATGGCATCCATCCACGAGTTCTCAGGGAACTTAAAGATGAAATTGCTGATCTCCTAGCCAAAATATATAATATTTCCCTCAAATCAGGCTTTGTGCCTGATGACTGGAAGGTAGCGAATGTAACACCAATTTTCAAAAAAGGATCCAGGGGTGATCCAGGAAATTACCGACCTGTCAGTTTGACATGTGTCCCAGGTAAAGTGATGGAAACCATCCTAAAAGATAGAATTAATAGGCACATAGAAGAGAAGGTGCTGCTAAAGGAGAGCCAACATGGCTTTTACAAGGGCAAATCATGCCTCACTAATCTGTTGGAATTTTTTGAGAGTGTCAACAAGCATGTGGATAAGGGGGATCCAGTTGACATTGTTTATCTGGACTTTCAGAAGGCTTTTGACAAGGTCCCACACCAAAGGCTCTTGAATAAACTTACCAGTCATGGAATAAAGGGACAGGTCTTGTCCTGGATCAGCAACTGTCTAAGGGACAGGAAACAGAGGGTAGCACTAAATGGACACTTCTCCAAGTGGAGGGAAGTAAAGAGTGGGGTCCCCCAAGGTTCAGTACTGGGACCCCTGCTTTTCAACCTCTTCATAAATGATCTAGAGGTAGGAGTAAAAAGCAAGGTAGCCAAATTTGCTGACGACACTAAATTATACAGGGTAGTGAAAACTGTGAGAGATTGTGAGGAGCTCCAGAGGGATCTCTTGACACTGGGGGAGTGGGCAAAACAGTGGCAAATGAGCTTCAACATTAGTAAGTGCAGAGTGATGCATGTTGGGGCAAAAAAAACCCAATTACATTTATAAACTGATGGGGTCTGAACTCTCTGCGACAAACCAGGAAAGGGACCTTGGTGTCCTGGTGGACAGCTCAATGAAGATGTCAACCCAGTGTGCCTCAGCAGTGAAAAAAGCAAACTCAATGTTAGGGATCATTAGGAAGGGTATAGAAAATAAGTCAGCAAGTGTCATTTTGCCTCTTTATAAATCTATGGTGAGGCCCCATCTGGAATACTGTGTACAGTTCTGGTCGCCATACCTCCAGAAGGATATTATGGAGTTGGAGAAAGTACAGAGGAGGGCAACCAGAATGATTAGGGGACTGGAACACCTTCCTTACCATCTGAGGCTGCAACGGTTGGGCCTTTTCACTCTTGAACGACGGCGTCTAAGAGGTGACCTGATTGAAGTTTATAAAATCATGCACGGTGTGGACAAAGTAGATAAGGAAAAACTGTTTTCCCTATCGCACAAGACTAGAACTAGGGGACACTCCATGAAACTTTTGGGTACTAGTTCTCAAACAAATAAGAGAAAGTACTTTTTCACCCAGAGGATTACTGGTCTATGGAACTCCCTGCCAGAAGAAGTGGTGACAGCTGTCAGTCTTGACAGCTTCAAGAAAGGATTAGACAAGTTCATGGAGGACAAGGGTATCAATGGCTATAATTATGGATACTTAAGGACAACCTCCGGGTTGGAGAGATAGGCAGGATATCTCTCAATGCCATTTCCAGGGAATCCCAAGCAGGTGAAGGCATCTCCTTGGGAATACCCTGAAGGAAATGGTGAGCCACTGTGTGAGACAGAATGCTGGACTGGATGGGCTGTGGCCTGTTCCAGCAAGGCTGTTCTTATGTTAAGCTTAATTCACTCTAGAATTTTCTTTCTAATGGTCCATGATATCTATAAAGCTCTTCTTCAAGAAAATATTTTGGATGGGTCATTTTTTAATTTCAGCTGTTTTATTCTCCACCTTTAAATTCAAACTAAAGATAATTAGTGATATAGCACAGAAGGAGTCCTATCCAAGCCAGTATGTTGTTTAGTCGCACAGTCGATTCCGACCCTTTGCTACCCCATGGACCATTGCCCTCCAGGCACCTCTGTCCTGCACCATCCTCCTCAACCTGCCCAGCTCTGTGCCAATTGCATCTACAAAACCATCCAGCCATCTCATTTTCTGCTGCCCCCTTCTTCTTTTGCCCTCCACCTTTCTCAAGTCAATCCTCTCTTCTCATTTGATGTCCAATGTACTTTAGCTTCATCTTTACTATTTCACCTTCTAAGGAGCAGTCAGGGTTGATTTCTTCTAGCATCGACCTATTTGTTCTCCTCGCTATCCAGGGGACTCTCAAAACTCTCCTCCAACACCACATTTCAAAGGCATCTATTCTTCAGCACTCAGCTTTCCTTATGATCCAGCTCTCACAACCATACATTACCACCAGGAATACCATTGCTTTGACTATGTGAATTTTTGTTTGCAAGGTGATGTTTCTACTTTTAACTATGTTCTCCAGGTTTCTCATAGCTTGTCTCCCAAGAATCAGTCACCTTTTTATTTCATGGCTGCAATCTCCATCTGCAGTAATCTTGGATCCTAAAAAAGCCAGAATGCTTCCAGCCTAAACATCTATCAATAATAATGTTGTTATAACATCAAGTCAATTGCATTTTATGGTGACACTTTCCCAGGTATCCTAGATATAGGCTACTCTGAAGTGATGTATCATTCCATTCTTCAGGGGACACTTTAGGACTATGCAATCTGCCTGAGGATGCATTCCACCTCCAGTAGCCTATTTTTTGACCCTGACAATGTGGTTTGGATGAATATATACATGAAAATGCCATATCTGATATTGGCTTTGTTCTTGTTCTTGGGGGACAGCAGGGAAGCTTCTTGTTTATGGGGTGGGTTTTTCAGGATGCATAACTGTCAGGAAATATGATCTAAGTGTTCTTGCATTTGTGCTGATGCAAGCTAGAAGCAGTTCCACAATCTGCAGGTATAATATGCTGCATGGCCTCAGTGTCTCTTAATAACTCCCAGGGCTTGATATGTATACATTTTTTCATGAACCTTTTAGAAGACAGAAGGCAGCTTCGGTTTTACACATGAGGCACTGGGAAATCAACGGCTTCAACCTAAATATTTCTTAATCTATAGTGAATCCAGTGTTTGTTGTAGTAGGGCTTCTCAACCTGCGGCCCATGGGCTGGATGCAGCCCATGACACCATTTCATGTGGCCCACCACCACCTCCACACCAGGAAGTGCCATGTGGTGGAGGAAGGGCAAAATGATTGCCTGGCCCCCAAAGCTGTCTGAGGGAGCGTGACCCGGCCCCCAGTTTAAAAAGGTTGAGAACTCCTGGTTTATAGGGTTGGAGTACTGGGACTTACTGGCCAGAATCATGTTGGTGATTTAGGCATTCATATGCTAAACTGCATAATTCTCTGGGGTGTGTTGTTGCTTGCTTAATGAGGCATCAGTTATGTTATAAGGAGCATACCTAATTACATGGGTAATGTGCACTGGTAATGTATATACCAATGGTGGTGAACCTATGGCACGCATGCCAAAGTGGACACTCAGAGCCCTTTCTGTGGGCACGTGTGCTGTCACCCCACCCCTCTGCCCACCAGCCCAATGTGAGTGCTTCCTCCCTCCCCCCAGCACAGAGTTTACCCCCACCCCTCTGCAACGCAGACAGCAGCCTATTGAGTTTGGGCACTCAGTCCCTAAAAGGTTCGCCATCACTGGTGTAAACATTTGCTAATTGTGAGGAGTTTCTTCGTAGTTAGTGATAATTTACTGGAAGGAGTTGTAGCAATAGCGATAAGACTTATATTGCACTCTCTGGGAGGTTCACAAGTTAATTAATATTTTGCCCCCAACATGTTGGGTACTCATTTTACCAGCCTCAGAAGAATTGAAGGCTGAGTCAACCTTGATTCCTGTCAGGATTGAACTCACAACCCTTTGGCTGCACTACGCCAGTTTTAACCACTGCACCACCAAAGATATAGCAGTAGTTGTAGATAATTTGCTGGACGGAGTTATACAATTTAAGCTACATACTCATAGTTCACCAACAGGGTTCTGCCATCTCTTTGGAATGATGGCATCATCTGTCACTCCCTGAGACGGGACTGCTTGCTTCAGAGCTTAGATGCAATCCTGCATTTTGGAATGGCTTGATCTTAAAAGTGCAATTAAGATCCATGAACTTTACAAAAGACTAGCTTTGAGATAGATGAAAACACCTAGTTTTGTTTTGCTAATAACGATTAATACCTGACACTTCTTGGAAGTATAACCCTGGGGCTGTCATGATAACCACCATAAACAAAAATTACCAACATGCCACTGATCTATTAAGAGGAGATAGCAAAAGTGGCATTGCATATATTATTTGTTTGCAAACACCCATTATTCCTCTTATTCCTCATTACCTGAAGTGCTGGCTGTAAGAGCTACATTGCAACCATATACAGTACCTGGCTCCAGGGTGCTCTGTGGCCATTCAACAATTATGTGATCCTCAAAGGCGGGGGATCTGCCATCCGAATTACAGAAAAATTACGTGGGTTCAGGGGGTGGGGGGGAATTTCAGGTCAAATTTACATAATCCATTTGGAGCTGTTTCAAACCGACAGTGGGAAACCAAACCTGTGCACAAAAAGAAAGGGTTTTATTTACCTTTGTGCCTTGATCCATGCAGTGAAAATGGAGGGGGAAAGCCATGCTTCCTGGTTGCAAGGAGAGCAAGAGGCTAGGCTAGAGCATCACTTCCTGCTTCAGTGTCATTGTCCTGCCCGTCCATTTCACCTGCAGCGCCACCACTGGCTGGTGATACAAAATAAACTACAATTTGGTTCAGATCATGTAATTTTAAGAGGGGGGAGTCAAAGATAAAATTATGGTTGGATTACATAGGGGGTGGGTCAATTTTTCCCAGAAAAAGGATCACATAATTGTTGGGTGGCCCCTCTGCTCCTGAATTAGGTTATTGCCTTGAGTTAGAATGAAGAATCCCATCAAGTCACCCAAAAATGCCAAGATTCTAGAAAATATGCCAGCTTCTTATATTTATTGTTCCCACCAGCTCTTGCAGGAGGTGCAAAACAGATTATGTCTGTGTGACCCAGCTTTATTAAAGATCCTGATGTTCAGACTTGTCTACGAAGGACCACCTGCTTCCACAAAAATCAATCCATCAACTATAACCGTAATCAGATCCATTCTCTAGAGATGTTCTAAGGAATACCTGGTACTGTTTCAGGTGGCACAGAAACCCTGACGAACTAATTATCAGGTGTCTTTGCATAGACTCATGGCCAGGCAGGGCACCAAGGACTTTATATAGGTCAACATAAGAAGAAAGATCTCAAGCCAATCTGAAGTACAGGCCTGGAAGTATAGAGAGTGAACAGATGGCTATCTAAGAATGGCACATTGAAAGTCAAGGTTCATGTCAATTCCATTGATTCCTTTCTAGCTGGAAGTGGTAGTTAGGCTTATCAGCTCAGTAGCATCCCCTTTCCTCCTCAAGGATCATTGCCTTGCCGTGGTAAAGGGGCTTGTGTGGTTTGATGAGTCTATGGGCTATATTGTGTAGGGCCATTCAAGGTGGGCAGGCCATAGAAAAGAACTCAGACTAAACATGATCCACTGGAGAAGGAAATGGCAACCACTCCAGTACCCTTGCCAAAAACAACAACAACCATGTATAACATCAAAAGGCTAAAACAGGGGTTCCCAACCTTTTCAAGCTAGGGGCCGGGTCATGCTCTCTCAGTCAGCTTTGAGGGATGGATGGCCATTACATCCTAACTGCATGATGGGGTGTCCATTTTGTCCCAACAGCTTCAAATGGGTAGCCATTTTGTTTCTTGAATGCCCTTGGATGGGTGGGGGGAACATGAAATGGTGCCGGGGGCTGGATCCGGTCTACAGGCCTTAGGTTGAGAACCCCTGGGCTAAAAGATATTATGCCAGTATCAGGATTTACTGCTGCTGCTGCTGTTTTAAATCCTAAAGGAATGAACTAATTCTCCATCTCTGACTTCACTTTTACTCTACTGAGATACAATTACTGTTTGGCCCGTTGCCTCTTTCTCTGACAGTGAAAAGAAAGGCAGATGTTGTAAAGAACAATACAGTATTGCATAGGAACGTGCAATGTAAGATCTATGAATAAAAGAAAACTGGACATGGTCAGACATGATGTCTTCATCGGTGCATGTTTCTGACAGAAATCTGCAGACCAGTAAATAAACTGGGTTCAGTATCTCTCTACAATCACAGTGTGTTGTCCCTACTTGAGCGTGTTGGTCTTACATTTAGGAACTCCAACCCTCAGCCTATGCAGGGTCCTCCAAGTGATGTAGGGGAGGTTGAGTTACTCAGCCATATCCTCCTGTAATGTTATTACTTGTCCAGTGAGCTCCTTCCAGTGAGCTGCTTCCTGCATCTTCTAATTTGGTTTTGCTCTTGTGTACCCTCAAGAATGTTTATTCTTGCCCTAAAGCTCTTCCTGAGCTGGAGGACTTAAGGATCATATCCATTCAGAGGACATCAAGGGTCATTCTCTTGCTTAGTTCCCTCGGCGTCTGCTGCTACTTCTCTCCTTATCTTAGGTGGAGCGATATCAGCAAGAGGGTATATTTTCTCAATTGGTGTAGGTTTGAGGCATCCTGTCACTATAAGAGTTTGAGATGACTAGACAGCATTGTTGATGCTGTGTGGGTATGGATCTGGCCAGACTCTCTAAAATGGCAGACAGAGGAGCCTGGCGTACTGTGGTCCATGGAGTTGCGAAGGGTTGTACTTGACTGTGCAACTGAACAACAACAAGCATCCCATTTCCTGAGGCTTCAGGAAATCTGAGACCAGGAAATAGGCCTCATGTCACAATGAGGCTTTATAACACTACTAGCATATTTTGCCCGGCGGTGCCGGGCTGTTTTAAATTGTGTTGGATAGTAAAGGGTTTTGGTTTTTTTTCTTGTACAAATGGTGCTGGGCTGTTTCAAATGGTGTTGAAAGGTTTTGTTATTTTGTGGCTTCGAGGCGCTGCATCTGCCTGCGGCGGACTTGCACTCCCAGTGCGGGATTCCTCAGTGCCGGGCTCTTTAAATTGGTTTTCGAAGGTTTTTGTTTTTTGTTTATGCAAATTTTATTTTTTCTGGGCAGTTGGGCCTGGTCTTTCTCTGCCTCTTTCTTCCTTGCACCCAGGTTTTAGGATGGGGTGGAAGGGAGGGGCCGATTCTTCACTCACCTCCCTCCAAGGCTTCTGGATGGTTTCTGGGCAGTTGGGCCTGGTCTTTAAGACCCCTCCAAGGTCTTAGAAGAAATCAACACTGACTGCTCATTGGAAGGTCAAATAGTAAAGATGAGGCTAAAGTACTTTGGGCATCAAATGAGAAGGGAGGATTCACTTGAGAAGGCCGTGATGTTGGGAAAGGTGGAGGGCAAAAGAAGAAGGGGGAGGCCAAGGATGAGATGGATAGATGGTATTGTAGACACAATGGGCACAAAACTGGGAGGACTGAGGGGGATGGTGGAGGACAGAGGCGCCTGGAGAACGATGGTCCATAGGGTCGCAAAGGGTCGGAATCGACTGTGCGACTGAACAACAACAACATTATTTTTAATTTAAAATTTAATTTTGGTTTTTTTAATTTTTATTTTTACGCATTTTTATTTTTTTTGTTTTGGTGTTTTGTTTTGTTTTGAGTGAAAAGTGATTTCTGTTGTTGTTGTTTTTGATATTTTTTGAGATTAGTGTGAATATTTTTGAACGTTTTGCTAACTTATTTGATTTGTTTGTGAATTAATCTTTTTATTTTAAATATTTTTGAATGTTTTTTCTCTTGTGGCCTCTGGGTGGGGGTGGTGAGCTTTGCTTCCTCTCTACAATTTTTCTCTTCTGTCCTCTGGGTGTCGCTTCCGGTAAGTGTTTCCTTTCTTTGCTCATTTGAGTTCCGGTCGTCATGAAGTCAAGACGTCTCGTGGTAGGCTCTCTGTTGTTGTTGGTTTTTTTGGGGGGTGAGTTTTTTTGGGGGGGCCTGTGATTTTTCTTGTTTGTTTTTGGCTGTTTTGTGTTTGCTTTTTCTGTTTTTGATTTGTGTTTTTGAGTGTTTTTGGTTTGTGTTTTTGTGCTTACTTTTTTAGGGGGGGCCTTTCGTTTTCACGGGCCATGCTGGGTGGCCCGTGGGAACGAAGCACAGCGGCAGCGGGGGTACCTTTCATTTTCACGGGCCATTCTGGGTGGCCCGTGGGAACAAAGTGCAGTGGCGGCGGGGGTGCCTTTCGTTTCCACAGGTCATGCTGGGTGGCCAATGGGAACGAAGCGCAGCAGCGGCGTTTTTTTTTTATTCTTTTACTCTTCGCGCGCCGGCTGCCTCAGCGTTCTGCGCGCTCATGGCATGCAGGATGCTGGGGCTTGTAGATTTGGCTGCGCGTGTTTGGTTACTGCAGCAGGTTTTTTCCTGCGGCTTTTTTTGATTGGCCGCGGCACATTTCCGAACGTTCCTTTTGCTGCGCCGCTCAGCCTGATTGGCTCTGGTGCGGTGCGGTGCAAGGAACATTGGGAATTGAAGTTCCCTTTTTTTGTTTGCGTCCGGGGGGCTCCTGCCCCCAGGCCGAAAATTTCAACCCGGCAGCTACCTGCGAACCCCGTTCGGGCGAGTGCACAAAGGCTCGGACGGGGCTAGTGGGGCCTGGTGCAACATCCTTTGTCACATTCCAACGGTTAATGCACCATTTTATAGGTATAGATGGAGTGGGTTCTTGCAATGTCACACAGGCAGAATATGAAAAGAGTGAGTAGATAGCTGGAATTTTTCTGGGCTAATTGACTGTGGAAATGGGCATAAGAAAACTCAGATAAACAGGTTCACAATCTGGACAGAACTCAACAAACCATGTAATATGACGAAACAGAATGAAAGAAACCCACCCTCATGCCTTACTTAATTTTAATGTTCAGGGACTGCAATTGGCAGCTATATGTTCCTAGTAGATTGAAGTGATTCCTGTCATTCATGCTAAGTCTCACATAATAAGGCACCTTACAAGTAGCACACATGACATGTGCTCACTGCTAAATAAAAAATGGAAGTAGCAAATAATCATCATATCCCTAGCAGTATGACCCCTCCATAAGATGGAGACACCTGGTTCTAATGAAAACAGCAGGCAATTTTAACTTTCCAGATGACTTCTAGTCACAGTACTCAAGTATTTCGAGCTCAACAAATTTTACCTCTTGGGAAAGTTCTTAATTTTCACTTCAGCTTCATAAAATTGGCAATTAAAGATGAAGTTGTCGAGATTGTATTGATGACCCTAGTGAGGAATTTAGAGGCAGAATGTAGAAGAGTTTGCCAGTTGTGTCCCATTAGCAATTATCAAGTCACTTCTGCATTATACATATTTGGAAATCTAGTCTCCTAGGGTAGAAGAGTGTATTAAATCATGGATTTTGCTCTGAAATAAGTCCATATAAGAGAGAGTAAAGGAAATTTAAGATTTTTACAGACTGATCTTTCAAATATCACTTAACTTATTTAACTGTCTCTCTTCTAATATGCAAGTAATTATAATCCAGGTTAGGCTGGTACCAACTGTGAATATGAATTTACATTGATACATATGTGTCTATTTCTTCTTCTTTTTTCCTATGGCATTTGATACCATAGATCACAGGTTCCCAACCTATCCCAGTGGTGGGATTCAAAAAAATTTACTACCACACTGTGGGCATGGTATTGTGGGTGTGGCCAGGGGGAAAGCCCTGCGTTGCACTCAAATTGGGACCTACTTTATTTCAAAACTTGGATGGGTGGGGCCAGCCAGAATTTCTGCTACCGGTTCTGGTGAACTGGGGTGAACCTGCTGAATCTCACCACTGCCTATACCTGGCCCGCAGCACCATTTCATGTGGCCCACCACTGCCGCATCCAGAAGTGGAAGTGGATGCATTTACGTCAAATGTAAAATGTGCCTGTGCATACATAGACATGCCTGTGGCTGTCATAAACTCAAAAGTGGTTGCCCGCTTCTGCTTCCGTGGGTGTGGTCTAGCACACTCAGCTGTCTGTGGGGCCTGGTCAGGCCCATGGTGTAAAAAGGTTAGCCACACCTGCCATAGTTCATAAAATCCTTCAGAACTCCCTAAGAGAGTTCAGGATTTTAGTAATCCGTCTACTGATTCTACTCTCATCTGGTATACCAGCCTCAAAATGTGACATTTAGTGGCACCTTATCTACCCAGTGGGATTTGTTCTGTGCAGAACTGTGAAAAAATGCTTAGATATATACACTTTTCATTATGGAGTGCAGTACCTTCAGTAGGCACTGAAGTGAATACCACATTCATTTATGGCATCTGCAGAGACCTTTTCTTTCAGATCTTTGTATATGCATGGATTGGTTGGGATTGTGCAAATCACTAATGCTGTAGATCTATATTGCAGGTCTGTTGTGACAATTACACTATAAGATTGAACAAAGAAAGCAAAGATTGTGCACCTTTCACACTCACGATGCTACAGATAGAATTAAAAATAACTACAAGATTTATCTTGTTTGCAGTATCTAAAGGAATATCTAAACTAATATAAAAAATAATCTGTCAACATTTATATCAAAATAATTTCACATTACTTTTGCCAGGATGCAATAAAGCACACGTATTCATAAGACAAAAGTGTTTCTGAACTAGAGAATTGTTTTAAGACTATAGCACACATGCATGACAGTTTGAGCGCCCATCTCTGTCCCAGCTCTTGGTGACATGAAAGGAGCCATATTTGGGTGTTCCCTGAGTGGATTTCTTCTGCAAAAAACCTTTCAACCCAAAATAATTTCTGACATGAAATTAATATAGCACACATTATATATAACAGTCTTACGCAAACATCCAGAGCCTTAACTTTAAAAGCAACAGGAAAGAAGTATCTCATACATTTTCACAAGGACAAATTTTATTTATTTATTTATCGCATTTCTATACTACACATATGGGTTGTATCCTACTCAAAGTACCTGAGATTTTACAAAGAAGATCGGATAAACCATGGGAGTCTGTTTCTCAGAGTTATGGGAACGGGGCCACTGCACATAGAATGGATAGGTGGAAAATTGTTAGTGCTGGTCCTATTACATGAATCCTGTGAAAGGAATATAACTTTGACCATTGTGTTGTATATGTATCAGCTTTTCACAGTAGCCATGAGGGCATCTGAGGTTTAATTGTATCTACTTATAGCAGGGGAGCACTTTGACTGAATTCAGTAGCATCCAGGAAAACCATCTAAACAAGTCCTTCAACATGAAACTACAATGCTCCAATGCATCTATCTCCTCATAAATCAGCATATCTGGGGACTCTGTATGCAGAAGGTCACAGATGATGGAAAAGATATTTACTGAATTTCTGGCAATCTGCTACCAGACAAAGTAGCCAACACTGGGTTGGATGAACAACCTGTCTGCTTGGTATAAAAGCACATATGTTCCTAAATACATATGTCTGGCCAGGCATCCCGCTACGGTAATGGAATAGACTGTTCAGTCAGCGACTCAACGCCGAGTGTTGGGTGGCGGTAAATAACCTGACCTTCTAAAGGGGCCAATGGCTATGGGCAGATGAGCCCCTTTAGGTGGGGTGATGGTTCCCCTCAGTAGAGGAAATGCCACTGGAAACAATAATATTGGGTTCAATGGCAAAATGAGCGGAGGAGGAACCACTATTAGATAGATAGATAAATCTTTATTGTCATTGTCCTGCACAGAACAACGAGATTGGGGGGGGGGGGGCACTTATCAACCCAACAAAACCTAAACAAAATACAACTATACAAAATTATCAACATACTCCCACCCCACATATACACATTTAACCCCTGATTCTGATTCCCAACAGTCATGGAGGCGGAAGAGGCCATGCCAGATGGACTGGCTATGAAGGCGCACCTTGTCAATATCCTCAAGGCTGCGGCAGTCCATTGTAGTCCTGGTGTCAAATCTTGCATGCCTCATTTCATATGTACTACCGGAGATAGCTCCGTGATCATAGTGTGTTGATTACTTCTTGTCAAGCTGGGATCCACCTTAGACAAATTCACACCAGTAGCACTTTTCTTGCTTGTCATTACACATCTATCAACTGTGAAAATGATTTCCAGGATAAATGTATACTCAGAAACAAGTAGCAGCCGGTGACAACAATGTTCTTATGGAATATTTCATGAAATTACTGAAAATAGGCTTTCTAATCATGATAAGGGGCTGGTGTGATGTCTTGACCTTGGGAAGGCTTCTGACAAACCCACTCATTTCCCTGAATACTGCTTTTGCATCTCCTTTTATACACACTTTAGAGCTTACAATATATTTGGATATATTGCAGCTAAAGGGGGGGGGGGGAATGTGCAGGCAGCAGAGAGAAGGAAGGAGTCCCTTTTATATCTCCAGGCTGCTTTCAGTAGCAGCAGCATTCCTAAACAGAAAAGGTTAAATATATTACTGCCATTACACTCTACAAGGAACACATTCCATAAAAACCAAGGTGTCGTAAATTATACAAACATGATGCTAACAAGGCAAGAAATGCACTGCTAATGAGGTCAGTGATAGAACTCCTGCAGTTCTGCAAATCATGTGCCAACCCAGCACAGGAGGTGTAGAAGCAGACCTAGGTCAGCATTTTCTGGGTTGTATTCATAGTGCTATTTGGAGAATCGTAAGACACAGGTAGATTTTTTTAAAAATCCCCCCACCTTTCTCTCCTTATTTATGTGTCAAATAACCAAGGCACTAGACAAGCCCACTTTGCATTAATGTATTTTGCTATTATGTCTATTGTTCTGCAGTGTGGAGTGGGGAATTAGTCTCTCGGATGTGCAAATATTGGTTACAGTTTGGAAGCAAGCTTTCTTTTGTGTTCCTATCAAGGGCTCTCCTTGGAGGCATTAACTATACTGCTGTCACAAAGGTTGTGTGTCAGCCTGTTCTTCCCCTGCCCCATTATCCTTTTCACTTTAAACACCAAGACCTACACATATATATTTGCTGAAGCATTAGAAAACATGAAACAACCATCTCCCCAGCAGAGGAGTGAAGGGGTTGCAGTAGCTCAATGGTTAAGAAGCTCGCCTTGTTAGCTGGAAGGCTGGCAAGTTGGCAGTTCGAGACCTGGGTACTGCATGATGGTTTGAATGCCTGTCTCTGTCCCAGCTCCTGCCATCCTAGCAGTTCAAAAGCAAGAAATTGTTGTTGTTCAGTCAAGTCCATCCCTTTGTGACCCCATGTGTAATGATCTTCTTACTCCCAAGTAGCACTTGGGCATCTTTGTGACGGGATCGCGCTTGATCCGGCTTCCCTGGCCCTCTCTCTGGCTCCGAACATTGGCGGCGGGGTCTGCAGCAGCAGCTGCTCTCACTTCCCACCAGCCGGACTGGCTGGGGAAAGAGTCTGGTGGTGGCAGCGATTTTGAGGCCACCAATGCCACCGCCGATGGACTCCCTCCCCAGATCGTCCGGCTGGTGGGAAGTGAGAGCTGCTGCTGCTGCAGATCCCGCCGCCAACATTCTGAGCCTCTGAGCCTGGCTTCCTTTGGAAGGAGGGAGGCAATCTGCTCACCCCCTCCTTCCAAAGGAAGCCGGGTTTGGGAGCCTCCTTCCCCAGTCCGTCTGGCTGGTGGGAAGTGGGAGCGGTGGTGGTGGTGGCATTCTCAAAATCGCCATCACCAATGACAACGATGACGGACTCCCTCCCTGCCCGCCCAGACGTCAAGTGGTGTGGTGCAAATTTTCCCTCACATTTCTTGACATTGTGCGGTTTTAACATTGTGCAGTGCACACGTTAAGCAGGCTACCACTGTATATTGAAATGAAAGTGAGGTACGGAATAAAGTTCATCAAAAGCTTAGAAACCATTTCAAAATGAAGAAATAAAGAAAGCTGCTATCTGGGGGAAAGCCAATGTGGCTCTCCCTCTGTCTAAATTAGCTACATGATTGCAGTTAAGATCCAAGAGAGAGTGTGTCTCCTGGCCCCACCTTCGGGTTTTATCTCCTCCCTCAGGGTCCACCTCCAGCCATTCCCTTA